>CP092877.1:22431772-22513537 GCA_030710605.1 Cordylochernes scorpioides | reverse complement strand
CCGCCCAAATTGCAACACCAAGAAAGACAAGAGATATCATAACATTTTTTTTGTAGATAACATGTTGACCAAGTATCGAATGATTATATTTATATAATTCTGCGAAGTGTGGTTCCTGCCAGAATCAGTAGCCAGAGTAGCCTTCATTGTTGGAGATCACCGCTGCCACACGCCTCGGCATTGATTCAAAGAGACTTGGATGTGTTCTTGGGGTTCAGCACCCCAAGCAGCTTCCACACGTTGCCAAAGTTGATCTGGTGTGGCAGCTGGGGATGTAATCTGGGTCAATCGTTGAACAACCATGGACCACATGTTTTCTATCGGCGAAAGATCCGGAGAGCGAGCCGGCCAGGGAAGCAATTCAATCTGGCGATTGATGAGCAACCTTTGGACAATGCGTGCCACGTGTGGTCGCGCATTATTCTGTTGAAATATGGCCGTGGGCAAGCCCTGAAGGTAAGAAGCGACAACTGGCTCCAACACCTCGGAGATGTAGCGTTGGCTGTTTAAAGTACCGGCAATGCCTTTTAGAGGAGTGCGAGAGTGATATCCAATACCGCCTCATACCATAATACCCGGTGCAGGACCAGTGTGGCGGTGCATAACGCAGCTGTTCAGCATCCTCTCTCCACGGTGTCTCCAGACTCGAATCCGACCATCGTGGTGTTGCAGACAGAAGCGTTACTCGTCAGTAAAGACAATTTCATTCCATTCTGCCGTCTACTTCCTTTTTTCATCGCACCATTGGCGGCGGAGACGTCTGTGGTTCTGCGTCAAGGGTAGACGAAGCAATGAACGTCTTGCGGACAGACCACTCTGCTGTAAACGGCGTCGATCGGTACGCGCAGACACTGGATAATGTGTTACAGACTGAATGTGCTGTGCTACGGTTCATGATGTGACTGAGCGATCTGTCACTGCCATGCGCACAATTTGCCTGCTAGCACGTGAAATGGTGCACTGAGGTGGATGCGAACGAACACGTCGGTCCATCGTACTTTCCTGCATCCACCGATCACATAACCGCATTACAGTTGTTTGGTTTCGTCAAACACGACTACCGATTTCACTGAAAGATAATCGACAATCTCGGTAGGCCACTATCCTTCCTCTATCAAACTCGAATACTGATCAAAAGATGATCTCTGTTTTCTACGAGGCATGATTGAACTTTTTTTTTTTTTTTTTTGAAAAAAAAAACACAATAAATCACAATTGCCGAACTTGAAATCGTCGAAATCTCCAAGCCTTAAATAGTGTTTGAAGTGGATCCACAGGCGCGCGCGATGTGCGCTGCGCTGAAATTCTAATCATGTTATTTGCATGTTTCTTTCTGGGTGTTGCATTTACGGTGGCCAGAAGTTTATAATATTTAGCACACATTTGAATATACATATTACTACATTATATTTAATATGATTATGTATGTAAACTATATGTGTACGAGCATCTCCTGACGTGGATGGTTGAGATCTTGCTTTCGGAAAAAAAAGACCAACGTTGACTTTTTCTGCCCAGGAAAAATACGTTCATATCTTTTTTTCAATTATAGAAGCCACGTATGCAGTTCAATATGTTAGCTTTTGAAATTCTTGGTAATTAAAAAATGAACGTTAACTTTGTTTGGATAAATGGTCATCAATAATGTTCAGTTGCGTGACCAGGAGATGTTATTTCATTAGGTCACCATTATTTCTTCGCGCTTCAACCCAGATTTCCGCAACTTCTATATTGAATGAATAAATAATGAATACAGATTTCTAAATCATCCGAATATAATTTCTTTAACTAGGCTTCGGCGACTCTCTGCCACCTTTAGCATGGATTAATTTGCTTGATGTTTGCATGGTACTTAAAGAGAATGCTACGAGTAAACATTCATTTTCACGTCTCTAAGTATCTTTCAAACTTCACAACCAAGTCTATTGAAGACTTGATTGAGGCGGTACCGAGACTTCGTGAAGAATGGCATTTGATGGATGTATAGAAATGTTTGTACCTTCCAACCAACAAAATTGATCGACACGAAGATTATCAAAGAGAGATTCTTGTCTCAATGTATTCTAGATTTTGCCAAGAATCACAGGCATGTTCTAAAACAATTCTTAAAAACGTTCAAAAAATCTAAAACGTTAATGACGCGTTACAATAATACAAACGTTAAAAATAATCTCGTTTCATTTCTAGAAAAAAAAAAAACGATTAAAATTAAAATCCAACTCACAAGGGGAAGCCTTTGAATATAAATATAAAGAGAACACATGTACAAGATAACAGAAAGTAATATTTCTATTCATTTGTGTTTTGGTCATAAGAACAGTTTTCCAATAGAATTTAAAAATCCAATGTCTAAGTTATGCGTCTTTCATCGGCTACAATTGCGCACCAAACGTGTTAGTCCTGCAGTCACCGGCTCATGATCAACTCTATAGTCGGTCGTTAGGAGAAATGTGAAGCAATACCAGGAGCGAGAACATCTTGGAGTGATTATAAATCAAGGAACAAATCAATCATAAAATCAGGACGCCCAATGATGGTCAGCACTTCAAGATCATCAAAAAGATGATTGCACATTGATATGTCGGCGTTATCAGGAATCGCATCGAAATTTCTTAAGTGAATAGCATCTTGAAACGACGCGAACTGGGGATTGGCAACTGTTGTCTTTACCGTGAGAAAACCCAAGCGTAAAAAATAATCAACTGGACAAGGCAAAAAGTTGCTTTCAGTGATCCGAGCGTCTTTCCGACATCGTGTGGTCGGACGAGAACAGTCGCCTACAATTCCCACCGTCAGCCTCTTGGAAGCATGACATCCAGGCAACGTTGCGTACATACGAGGCTCCGGTTCCTGAAGTCTGCCATGGTCTGCTAGGCCGAAGTCACTTCTGTAGGCAAATTCCTGCTGGCTTTTGTTGAAAGAAATGTCAAAATTCACTTCCAAGACATCATTCTGAGGAAATATCTGCTTCTAAGAGCTCAACACTTCGTCGGTAGCAATTTTGGATTCCAGAAAGACAAAAGTAGACAATCGTAAACAAAGTAGACAAATTCTAAGTAGACAATCGCCATCTTCCAGAAGCATTATATTTGGTTTCTTGACAAAAACATGCGGACATCAAACTCTCAAAAGTTTGGAGTGGCTGAAGAACAGCCACTGCAGCCAACGGCGTGATTTCACCAAACGCCTCCAGGTCTACATAAAGAAACCCACTTTGCTACGCTCTCTGGATAAAGTATCCTTATGTTCGTTGTTAGGTAACTCGTATTTTTCAGACCATAAATACTGTTACTATAAACTTAGGTAAACGACAAAGTAAAATTACTTTTCAAAACCTGGTCAGAAAATATTTTTCAAAGAGAAAAAAGGTCCAAGAACCAGAAATTCAGAAGGAAATAATATTCGCCGGACAAATATTTACAAAATTTGTTAGTTTATGATAAATCATTGTTAATAAACAATGCTTTTAAATGTGATTAACCAGGTGCTTTTTGTGAAGTGGAATTTAAGCTACTTACGTATTGCCAGGACAGATGGTGATTGCAGGCACGAGAATACTCGGTGGGTATTCGACCTCAATAAGGGTTAACATGGGGTGAAGAAAGAAAAGGTTTGCAAATTCACTCGCCTGATACATAAAGCCTAGCACGCAGAGGCAAAAGAGAAAAATCTTCAACCTTTTAACGAAGCCACTGCTTCTTACAATCTGTGGAAATCCAGAGATATAGCAGCGTTTAAAAAGTTCCCGCGCATATTCTGATAGTTCTCTTGACGCCATCTTAGCGGTCTTCTCGATTCTCGTCTGATTTTCAAATGTTACTATGTTTATGTTAATGTTAAACGCCTAATAATTTTATTTTAAAAATTAATAGAACTATTACATTTTTATTGAATAATTAATGAGTTAACTTTGCTTATATATTAAAATTTAAAAACTCGTTTATTCGAATGACTTTTGAATTATTTACATTTAAATCGAGTTTTAATTGAATTTTAATATATAAATATAAATTATTGATAACTGTGTTTTTTAATTCGTTATGATGAGAAACAAAATTGAAAGATAATTTGTTTTTGGAATTGACCCCTTTTCATTTTTAATTACATTTCTGTTCAGGCCTAAAAAAAAATCGTACCTCCATAATGTTGTTACCATATACCTTTTGAATTAATAGAAATTCTGAGTAATACTATAATTGTATTATTTTGCATACATGTTATGATACGTATGCAAAACCAAACTACAAACGTTGTGTCATTATCCCGCTTTCTCTCCCTCTCATACAAATAAATTCAGTTTGAATTCCTCAACATTGCCATTGAATATGTTGGGGACAAAAACTTCACAATAAGCAAGGGCCTGTCCACACTCAGGGCGGCTTGTAGCACCTGATAAGATCCATAGTCCTTTCAGAGAAGACTTCGTCTGGTTCAAATATTTTCTATTCTTCAATTTTATTGCAGTACTGTATTTTAATTTCACTCAAACTTTATCATTTTGATATGGACTAGGAGTCAAAAAGTTTTAACTCTCACTAAACGTATAAAAAATATTAGTATTGTCACATAGAAAAACTGAGAAAAGCTATATAAATAATTGGGGTTTCTGGAGCGCAGGAACCTGTCCAGCTCTCAAGTATAACTAGAAACAACAAAAAAAAAAAAAAAGTTTTAATCGCATGTCGACATTTACTCCATCCCCTCTAGACCTATCAACCAAATGGCCAAATTCACCAAAGGAGCCCTGTTTTACTGCCAGAAGCGGCCTGGATGAGTAAAGGCTGGTCTATGGCGTTATATAGTTTTTGCTCGAAATAACACTATATTAAATAACTGTTACATTGTACTTTGGTTCAAGGTTTATATATGGTTTATTTGATTCAATTTTTTCAACAAATATCTTCGTATTTATTTTCATATAGCAGAAGGTGCTTGAGCTTGACTTGTGGACTCCCAAGAATCTCTCGAGAATGCTGTTTCGATCAAATAAATTTCTCTTTAATTTCGAGGGGTGAAATTATGAGTATGCTTCTATTGCCTAGGAATGTGATTTCCATAGTCCACATCTAGATATGGGACGTTAGATAACCCTTTCATGTATCCTGGTCATGTTTTTCTGGTCATTCTTTTGCCTTTTTATTAATGACTTTAAAAATACAATTGGCATATCCCCGATTGTAGAATCTGTAGGTTAATCAAATATAAATCTCCGAAGTTAAATTTCTTTATTTGCACTATTAACGAGTTTACAAGCTTTCGGGTTTTAAACGACCCTTCTACAGGTAAAAATGTTATGAAGAGGAAATTATGCTGAATTGTAGTTATTTAACTACATAGTGCAAATAAAGAAACTTATCCTCAAATATTTATATTTGATTAATCTAATTAATACAGAGGATTATAATTCTAATAGAATTTGTAGGTTAAAAGATTTGCATATTTATCGTACAAACATATATACATAACCGAGTTGTATATAACCGTATATGCATTTATGTTAAAATGTATGCTCTCGAATACTATATAATTTAAATAAAATGTTTTCAAAATGTATGCAAGCTGTAGTTGTGAGGTTTAGGTGACTATGCAGTGGTTTCCCTTTTGGTTAAAAAATACAGATTTTGACTATGAAAGTTTTATTTCAAAACAAAAATACATTTAATACAAATTGTTTAATCTCTTCAGTCCATCTCCAGTAATTCACCATCCTGGAACACACATATATGTATTATTTATTTAAGTAACCCAGGTTCCTGGAGCGTACAGAAGTCGCCAACTACCCTATATGTATTATAAATAACGAATGTATTACAATGTATTATATTAAAAATAAAGAAGGCATCTCCTGACCACAAGCACTTTTTTTTTTTCTATTGTTTTTTAATGTATTATATGCACATAGTATATTTCAATGCAAAAAATAAGCAGAAAATATCTCGAATAATTATTATTTTTCGGTAAATAATGACTAGCATATTTCATATATCTGACAAATCAAAAGAAAATAAAGAAACCAAAAGATATGAGACTACATTACGTCAACGATTTAAAATCGTCATAACATTGATAAGAAAATATCACACAAGGTCACAAATGCTGTAACACGCAACACAAGAAAACGCTACAAATGTCTCAACATCTCAACACAAATATGAGAAAGCTATTGATGATGATAATCTTTTGAGTAGGCATTCACAGACTACTATATATTAATTATTCAAATTATTTTTAATTATTGATTATCATATTAAAAGTCGTTATTAAAAGCATAATTATTATTTGGCAATATATATTTAGCTTACAATACCACTACACCTGACAACACACCTAAGAGAATGTTTTACAAAAGAAAAATTCTACAAGCACTACAACTTCACAAAATTATATAAGTACAGAAACCTCACAAGATAATGTAAAAACAGCCTAGATTACAAGTCACATTACAAAAAATACAAAACATCCTAAAACAACATTACGACATCATAATGTTGATATGCAACAACATAACAGAAATCGTAGCATCACAAGAGGAGCATTAAAAAATTAAGATTTACCAATACAACACTTACCGAAACATAACGGAATGTTGGGATGTTGGTCTTGTTTCTAAGGTCCCTACATTTCCGGATGAAGCAATCCCTGCAAACACATCACTTAGAGAAATGTTGTAGAACCTCCATGTGATATGTTTCTCAGTCTTTCCTTTTCTATTATCAATTCCAGTATATGATGTGTAATTGCTGATACACACGTGGATGGACGTGGTTGAATAACCGTTTTACTTAATAATTTTTAATAATTTAAAAATATTTGAAACAAGCACATTTATTTTTTTATTATTTAGTATGATTCTTAATATATTTATAATGTATGCACTTCATTTACTCGTTATAATTCTCCAGAATTAGCTGGTATAATTCTGACTGCTATTACGACATTGGCAATACATTTCTAAGTTAAATAAATTCTCTCATTATTCTTGGATACGTTCTTAAAAACATATTTCTATAGAATAATCGAAAATAATTTAATTGTAACAGATCCAAGTATTTTCATCTCCAGTAAAAAATGTTATTAAAATGCATTAGCGCGCCATCTGTTATGAAAATTTGAAACTATTATAGACGTATATTAAATATAATACCCTTTGTAGATATATTTTGAATTATATCGCAACAAATATATTTTAAGAAACTGATAATTTATATTATGTTAATTGTAGATATATTGCCAGACATTTCTTTCTTTTGTACACAGTTTTCTGTTCTCGCTTTTTCCTCACTTTCTCCTTGTTAATATCATATAACTATTCTTCACGGCCTAAAAGTATTGTATACATATGTATAGACAAATGTAAAGGCATACATCTATAACAGCGTAAGTGTCCCTAGGGAGACATAAAATATTAAAATGAAATAAATAAATAAAAAGAACTTATTTCTATATTGTTTATATATCTATACATATCGATATTCCTAAGATATACAGTGCTTATAAACTGCCAGCTTTAAGTAATAAAGCGCAAACATTCAGTAACTACTACTTGCACGTATATTTGATTCTGTTTGTTTCTTCTAGTCATTCCTTACTCCAGTCTTTACACATGCTACATCACCTTTCTTCTTCGAATCAATTTTATTATAAAATTTTCTTTTTTATATATATCAACCTTGATGATAAAAAGTATCGAATTAAATTTAATAGGATTGGGGTGCAACTTTAGTACACTTTATATATGTGTTTAGATAATAAAAATGCATATATTGGATTGATTTTCAGAAAGAAATATACACGTATATGTGGGTAAGAGAATACTACTCTCATATCTAGTTAGTTCCTTATCTCTTTCGCACTCTTCCTTCTTCGTTTGCGGAAGTTCAGATAACAAATTGAATGAAAAGTTCGTTTTTATATAGCAATAGTGAACGGTGTTTACCTTACAACCCTGAACACTCGGATTTTCCTGGAAAATCTCTTAAAGATTTCTTGAAAAAGCCATGGCCCACCTGTGCTGTGTGAGCAGAAGAGCTTAAATTGACTCGTTCCATATGTAAATACCTGTTTTCTTTCCTCTTTTCGCTCTCCACTTCTCCCATCCATATTTCAATTTTTTTTTTCTTATTTTTTTATTCTTTCTTATAATCTGTATATATTTACCATATGTATATAATCTTTCTCCATTTTTTATTTCCCACTTTCATAGGTTTCTCCGTCTTGTAACCCCAAGGAGAATCCTCTGTAAGACCTGTGTGTCTTAATAAAGGCTTTTGTGTGTGTGTATAGCAATAGTGTTTAAGCATGCTATTTATTATTTTTTTTAATTCAAAACTACAAAATGAAATCACTCACTATATTTTTGATTGCTCTGCTCTGAAAGAAGAAAGAAGAACCCTTATGCTCAAAACTGGGCAACTCTGTGCTTCACTTCCATCAATAATTGACAATATGACCCAGAATAAGTATATTGCTACGGCGTTTTATGGTTTCCACAAGTCCATATCTCAGAAGAAGGCCAAGTGATACTCACTCCTCACTTTCTTACTGCTACTCTTTTTGTGTTGATTTCTTGCTTCCCTCTTTCTTATTATTATTATTTTTTTTCCCTTTTCTTGTTTTTTTTTTTTTTTTTTCTTTTCTCTTTTTACTCTGTATATATCGCTATTTCCGTTGTCTCACTGCTTTGTTCTTATGCATACCTCTGGTGAATCCTGTATAGGGTCAGTGACCCTAAATAAAGGCTTTTTTGTTGTTGTTGTTGTTGCTATTTATTATTTTTAGGATTTTAACTGTTTTTCTACTCTCCAAAATAATAATGGTATCATTTGATATCAGCCAAATTTGTCTTTAATAAGAATGTGTTATATGCATGTACCTAAAATATATGAATGTGCTGCAGATTTTGTTTTCATGCCTCTAGGAAAAGATAGGTTGTTAGGAATTGTTTCTTATTCTAGCATCTGCTGACTTTATCAAATTCATGTTGGTATCTATACAATAAATGTTGGACGTTCACTATTGGTGACTGAAATCATAATAAAGATTGAAAAAATATTTGTTATTCTATCAAATTTGACTATCATTATTAATAAATCAAAAACTCATATTAAGAAATTAAAAAAAAAAAAGAATAATTATAATAAACTCAGAAATGAAGGTTTTCCTAGTTAAAAACGAGTTTAACTGTAATTAAATGTACTGATAAAAGAAAAGGAAATAAATCACTAGGTTAGAATCAGGATAGTACCCACCTGCGATCTCTAGAGCAGAAGACAATGATGATTGGAATTGACATTAAGCCTATTAATAAAGCAATTCCAGTGCTCCATGCAACTTCTATCAAAAGCGTTTGATGGAAACCTTCAGATTTGATAATCGTGGCATCTTCTGTAGCGATTGTGGCTGATGGTTCATATATAGGTTCGTCTGTTGCCGTCACCTGATTGGTGGGTCTGATGCTTTGGCTGGTGGTATGATCCGATGATGCAGTGGTAGTTGATGGCTCGTGGGTAGTTTGTGTAGGTTCAGGAGTGACTGTTTGACGCTCGATTTTGGTCATGGTAGGATTAGTTGGGATCGTTGCTGATTCAGTTGTGGTCGTCGAATGCTCAGGAGTGATCGTTGTAGGTTCAGTTGTAGTCGTTGTAGGTTCAGTTGTGGTCGTTGTAGGTTCAGTTGTGGTCGTTGTAGGTTCAGTTGTGGTCGTTGTAGGTTCAGTTGTGGTCGTTGTAGGTTCAGTTGTGGTCGTTGTAGGTTCAGTTGTGGTCGTTGTAGGTTCAGTTGTGGTCGTTGTAGGCTCAGTTGTGGTCGTTGTAGGTTCATTTGTGGTCGTTGTAAGTTCAGTTGTGGTCGTTGTAGGTTCAGTTGTGGTCGTTGTAGGTTCAGTTGTGGTCGTTGTAGGTTCAGTTGTGATCGTTGTAGGTTCAGTTGTAGTCGTAATAGACTGAGTTGTGGTCGTCGACATAGCATCTGTTACCATTGTAGGAATGAGGGTTGTTTCCGTGGTAGGATTTGCTGTCGACGAATCTTTCATAGCATTATCCTTATCTGGTAGAATTGTGGTTGGTGATTCGGTGGTGGTCTTGATGTTGATTGTTTTCAACAAAGAGAAGTTCCCGGTGGTCGCAAATTCTTTCCATAAACTTGCTTCCACATCATATCTGCGCACATAAAGTATAAAAATTAAGAACAAATAAATAAAATGCACAGAATGTTGATTGAATTTATTTAAAGGATTTGAAAATTAAAATACTTCTCAAGCTTATATACGATGAGAATATTGCGATAAAAGAAATTCAAGAATAAGCAGAAAAAAAAAACTTGAATCTAACACGAGCTAATAACTCACTTACTGAATTCTTCTTGGTCCGAAATGACATGTCGAGATACAAAATAATCTGCTTGCAATGCTATACAATTCCGTTCTAAAGTTATTCAATTTACGGCCAGCATTTATGTTATCCAAGCAGATTCCCAGGCTAAGATAGACCTCGAGTGACAACACGAAGGGTAATCTGCTAGTGACATGCACATGGAACTCGCCTTCTCATGGATCTAACAAAATATTCAAAAAATTTGTTAATGAACAAAACAGACGCTATTTTAGTGGAACGCAGGTCGAAAGTCTTTTAAATACGTAATACAAATATTTTATTTTTATAAGTCGTTACTCTCCCAGGTTTAAGTCCCCGAATATACAAAATTCTATTGATTACACATCATACATGCAAAATATTCCATCTAGACATAACTTACAATGTTGAAATTCTATGCTGATTTACCAAGTCTCACCTAATCCACGTGAGAGCTTAGGTGCAATCGAAAGATAGTTCACACATATCTCTATTCGTAAGTTACAATTTTTCCGAAAAAGTCAAATAAATAGGATGCAAGGCCGTGGAATATAATCGTATAATAACAATAAGATTTTGATTGTTGAATGTAACCTCCTCAAATATTGAAGGCATTACAGCTATCTCTCTCTCTCTATCAGGATTAGGAGGAGGTTCATTCATTATGCTCACCTCTCCCAGACCCTCCTCAGAGGACCAGCAGACGGAAAGAAAATGTTCACATCAGACTGAGAGAGAGAGTCATTACTATTATAAAGCAAAGAACCATGGCTGTGAAGTCAAAGTAAACCTCTGAATGATGTCAATATTAGCTAGAGAGGATCTATAAGTCCGGACCTGAAAACGAAGGTCATGTTCTCACGAAGAATTTGATTATTCTCATGGCCTTCAAAACTAAATCATATTTACACAGGTTTTCTAATGATGAGATCTTAAAATTCTTACTGACCAAAATTTTCTAATATAGAGGAGTCTTTCAAAGGAACTAAGGGCAGAGTGTATGCTCATACATCTAAGGAAATTTCAATGTTTGCGCTCACCAAGAATCCAGCTTGGCCATCATTGATAATTTTGTAGAGTTTCTTAAGGTGAAGTAATCGCCCTCCATTTCTATGAAAAGGAAGTGAAAACAAATTATAAAGATTATTAGGAGAACATCCTTATTCCCAAGTGTTAGCAGTTGACCAATGCTCTATTCAAAAACAAATATTGGGTTTATAAAAAGTATTTAGCACTCTCTCATAAGGCAAGAATCACACAACAGTGTTTGACAATCGTTGTTTCTGAATTTTTGTATCTTATTATAAATGTTCGTCTGAAAGTCGAGACTTGAATCCTTTAAATATAAACTTTAAACACGTTTACAGGTCATGGCATGCAGTAAACGTCTTCATAATATAGAATTCCTAAAAAGTGGCCTTGAACATGCAGTAGTAAATAATAATTTGGAAAAAGCGGCGCGTGACAGTGGACAAATTACAAATTGAAACAGTATTGATACTCGTATATATAAGGCACAAATGTTCGTTGATATATTCATTAATATTTATAGATATCTGCTGAAAATATGCATTAAAATCGATGTAAAACATTGTAACAGAATATTACTCTTCGGCTATAATATCACCATTTCCTTATTTCGTCAAATATTTGCTCTTTTCCTAACTAAGGCAATTTGTCATCCCTATATTAAAATTTTACACAAATAAATTTACTGGCAATGCGTTTCTTTTAAATATCATCAAATATTATCTCTACAGACCTTACTGCAATGTTATGAGTTATTGAATGAGAGGGCTTGGCTCATCAGTAGTGAACCCTCTCAGCGGTTTCGCCAAATTAATCTCTAGACCGCTCTACTATTGTATTGGACTGGTTTTGTTATATACCCTGCATTTTCTATGGAAGGCAGCTTAGGGGTGTTTAGTGAACTATGGACATAAGCTTATAGGTCTGTAGAGGTACATACATATAATTTCAAGGTATATGTAAGGTATATTTTTTGTTTGCATTCCCTACAAAACGATATTGGATACACAAAAATTTTGTTCTGGTTGAAGTAAAACCATAAAGAAAGAAAAATCAAAGATAAGGAGGATAAGTTTCTTTTATGAACAAATGATCAAGCTTTCGGGCACAAAGTCGCCCTTCTACAGGAATAAAATTATACAAAATCAAGATTCGTCTATATATATACAAATATTTAGCATAAATAATAAATAAATATTAGAAAATAGAGAGATAACATTTAAGTTTTATGTCTGATGTACGAATCAGGTAAATCAAGTGAGAGTCTCGTGTCTCGAGTGTAAGGCCTTAACAAATTATTTTTAAGAGATAAAATTTATATTTTATGTGTGATATACAAAATAAATAATAAGAGAAATGTGAATATGCTAATATTTGGTATAATCTGCTAGTTAAAAATCAATAAGTTGTTGTATTAACAGCTTATGAAAATATTTCGTTATAAAGATCCGGAATATCAATGTGCCTATTGATGCTATTATATTTCAGAGATAGTAGCGCCTCTACAACCAATCTCTTATATTTATGTTGAATGTTAACATATCTAAATATCTAAAAAACTTTGGTATCCGCACCTTCTTTTCCAATACTCCTAATTTAGGCACTATACTTAGAAACCCTATCACCAATAACAGTTTCCCCTTAAAACCCATACACTTAAAGAATGCAGTCTACTCATTAAAATGTAATAATTGCTCTAGCTTATACATAGGAGAAACTGGTAGACATATAAAAGATAGAATTGATGAACATATCCGAAATATCAGAAATAACGACCCTAGATCCCTCATAGCCCAACATATTTCAAATACAGGACATACTTTTAATACAATAGAACCCCGTTCACATTTTTCTAACATTCAACATAAATATAAGAGATTGGTTGTAGAGGCGCTACTATCTCTGAAATATAATAGCATCAATAGGCACATTGATATTCCGGATCTTTATAACGAAATATTTTCATAAGCTGTTAATACAACAACTTATTGATTTTTAACTAGCAGATTATACCAAATATTAGCATATTCACATTTCTCTTATTATTTATTTTGTATATCACACATAAAATATAAATTTTATCTCTTAAAAATAATTTGTTAAGGCCTTACACTCGAGACACGAGACTCTCACTTGATTTACCTGATTCGTACATCAGACATAAAACTTAAATGTTATCTCTCTATTTTCTAATATTTATTTATTATTTATGCTAAATATTTGTATATATATAGACGAATCTTGATTTTGTATAATTTTATTCCTGTAGAAGGGCGACTTTGTGCCCGAAAGCTTGATCATTTGTTCATAAAAGAAACTTATCCTCCTTATCTTTGATTTTTCTTTCTTTATCAAGTTACTCGAGAGGATTTTAATTTATTTAATTATTGAAGTAAAACCATGCTAACGTGGGCCGAAACCTTCAAATATGTTACTGATATCCCTGATTTTTCAATATCAGGCTACTAGATAATATTTTGGAATAAAATGTATCAACGGTTAGTTATTATTTATATCGATAGATGGCAGAAGGCTCAGTGTCAGGATGAGGATATTCTACTACTGTTTGGAATCCATGGCATAGGTACTTACTTAGCTTTATGCTGACACAGGTTGACTGTCGGCCATTCGAAGTAGTAATCGCAGGTGGTGGACTCGAATAAAAACCTCAGTCTTTCCTGTCCAACATAAAACCACTGGTGTTAGCGACTACTGTGGGCACAACATCTAGCTATAGAAATAACAAAATAATAAAGACAAGATAAAAGTGGTTGTATCCGGGGCCAAAAAAAATAGTTATCTTAATACCTTTGTTAATAGATTTATGTATATAAAATATTACTATGTACTAGAGCGCCATCTGTTATCAATAACAGCGGTATGGTAGATTAAACTGGCGAAACCGCTGGGAGGGTTCACCACTGATGAGCCAGGCCCTCCCTTTAATTTTTCCATCGCAGTAAGGACAGTAGAAATTGTTTTATTTTAAAAAGAATATTACGCCTCTAAAATAGTTTTATAATTAAATATTACTATGACTACTACAAATAATCTAAATATATAAAAATGAATGTATGTGTGTGTATGTGTCTGTTTGTCCTTTATGCCTGACCAAACCACTCATTGGAACGCCATGAAACTTTGGGAAGTTATTTAGTATAGTACTGGGAAGGTTTCTAGCAAATAAAATTTTTAAAATAACTTTTCGCTCAGAAATAATCAAGATAAATATTCTAATTTATCTGTTATAATTCAACAATCTGCTCTAAATATTATCATGATGATACGATGATTTTGTAATGTAGAAAATTAGGAAAGACAAAATTCAGGATGACACGGCAATTTATTTGAGACAAGAATAATGATACAATTCCAAGGCAAGATACTATTCCTTTAACTTCCAATTACCGAGGGAACCAATTAATATTGATTTTATTCAACTTATCGAGTATTTTTCAAGGGACCGGGAAAAAATGTTCACTTTATCGAGAGATTCGTTAAACAAACCTTTACTCGGGTAAACCCCGGCGAAGCCGGGTACATCTATACAAGAATAATGATACAATTCCAAGGCAAGATACTATTCCTTCAACTTCCAATTACCGAGGGAACCAATTAATATTGATTTTATTCAACTCATCGAGTATTTTTCAAGGGACCGGGAAAAAATGTTCACTTTATCGAGAGATTCGTTAGACAAACCTTTACTCGGGTAAAACCCGGGCGAAGCCGGGTACGTCCGCTAGTAATTAATAATCTTTTGTGAAAAACACTTTGGTAAACCTTCCCTCGAGGAGAACACAGTCGTGGTGATTTATTAAATATGAAATAAGCCAGAATATACTGGAAAGATATATGTTATCTATCAGTATTGTTGTTTGACACTGATTGAAGGATTGTGGATAAACATTATGGGGAGAGATAGAGTGAGGATTGACAGACTTGATACGCTCAAAGAATGATCAGGTATGGGGACATGTAAGGAGAAATTAAAAGAATTTCTCAAAAAAAAAAAAAAAAACCTGAAATGGTTCCCAATGATGACTAAAGGACGGACTTTGCTTGTAAAATTTTCATTTAAAAAAAGTTGCTGAGAATTATTTTTGAAAAGTGCATAAAAGATTATTATTCTTTATTTACCTAAAATCACACACAATTTGAAAGCACGCTTTTCCCTCATAAGTATAATAAAAAATACACTTTAAAATACGATAAAAATTATTTGTATTGTATGAATTATTATTATATATTTTCAAATTCTCACACTACAATTTGGAGTGCTGGGCTCTGGCACATTTGTAAGTGCAAAGTCGAACTGCTTTTCACATGTGGTGCACTTACAGTAAAAGCAGTCGCCCACTTCTACCCACCATGATTATCATGCCTGTACCACGTGTACTAGTATCCCTAGTAGCAAAAAAAAACGATTTGGGGTAAGAGTTTGCCTTATCCCATTTATGATATGAACCTAGTAAACTTTTCTTCATATGAAAACTAATTATTTTGTATTCTGCGTCTTTTTCCTTAGTTCAAGATCAGATTTGTTCAATATTTCAGCGAGATCGGGATTATTCTGCGAATTAGAATTGATTTTATTTGTAAGTTAAATTTTCCGCAAATGTTTTCCACTGTTCCTCTTTTAATACAAGGCGATTCTTATTTTGTCTTCCTTTACTTGGCCTTCGTTACTCAATATTCTCCACGACCTAATTTATATTCAGTGATTTTTTAAATGAAAAATTATTAAAAATAATGAAAGCATATCCTGGCCAGGAGCACATGTGCTTTTTAGATGGTAGAGCGCCATCTAGTGGAACAGAAATCAACTAAGCATTGATATAAACTGTTCCCTGATATTTGGCCAGCCTATTTTCTTGATAAATCAAGAAAAGCCATCCACGAACGCGTTTCGCGCTGTTGGCGCTCGTCAGTGTGGAGCAGGCTGTACCACTGTGACCAAAAATATTTTCGGCCCCATAGGCTTCTTGAGAAACCAAGAAATGGGAATTTAAGGCCAAACTTACGTAAATACGCTTAACTTTTTTTTTTCCAAATATGAATTTACTGTTTTTGCCATGGTTTACACTATACAGTTGTCCCAAGTTCTGTTGGTAGAATTAATTAGGTCATTTTTATATTGACTAATTCTGGAAAGATTTGTTTTCAACATTTTATTATTTAAATCTAGTGGTCATAGGATCCATATCACTAATTCGGCGGAGTGCATTGTAAGACGTGGTATGCCTTAAATTTTGAAATAAGTTATTATTGCATTTATTATTATTATACATACCCCATGATCATTTAAGAAGTTGATCAGTTGTAATCAACATTACTTTTCATCTTTAATAACATCGATCCAGAGTTGTATGCAGCTCTCATTAAATACCTGTGTTATTGAGGTATGATCAACTTTATGCATTCAGAGTTTTGAAGCATTGAATGAACGAACAATTCATTACCATTACAAGTATGGATGCCTTCTAACATCATCAGTTGATTCTTCTATAAAAAAGAGAGACATCATTAATATAATATCTTATGAAAAAAACAATAGGAAAATAAATAATAAAAAGGTCAGGTGTTGATATTAAAAATAATGAAGGCATATCCTGACCATAATCTTTTATTTAGATGAGTGTAAGTCCTTCAACATTAAACACATGCTTTTTTCGGAAATGAAGATTTCATTCTGTAATAATCTTTAAAGATATTTTTCAAGAAATATCTTTAAGAAGTGATCGTTTGATTTTACATAGGTATCCCTTATCTGAGAAAAGCGCGCGCGCGCAACAGTCAAATCTCAAAGAGTCATTTTCAGAAGTTATATTTTCCTTTAATGAACGTGTACTATGTCCTATATGTACCTATATATGATCCTATGTGTTCTATGTCCTATAGATCTTGTAAGTTCACCACACTGAGAATATTTCTCTCTGTATCAATTCTTATGCATTATATTTTTGATCAATCTTAAATGTCATATCAGTTTTTTCAACTTTATTTTTATATGATGTTATACATTTTATAATAAATCCTTGTTTATTTTTGTCATATTTTAATTTTATTTTGATTAAAATATATTTTCATGAAAATTAATATTTCAAGCTTGTGCCAAAATATGGCAGAATTAAACTGGTTACTTGCATATGCTGGGATGTCCCTTGCAATGCGATATTCTCACGAAAAGGGAATTCACAAATTAGACTCGCAACCTATATATATATATATATATCAATATACTAGCGGATGTACCCGGCTTCGCCTGGGTTTTACCCGAGTAAAGGTTTGTCTAACGAACATTGTTAAAACAATTCTCTATAAACTTATTTAAAAAAATAATAGATATATTTTGATAATTTGAAACTCGTAAATATGAATCTCTCGATAAAGTGAACATTTTTCCCGGTCCCTTGAAAATACTCGATAAGTTGAATAAAATTAATATTAATTGGTTCCTTCGGTAATTGGAAGTTAAAGGAATAGTATCTTTGCCTTGGAATTGTATCATTATTCTTGTCTCAAATAAATTGCCGTGTCATCCTGAATTTTGTCTTTCCTAATTTTCTACATTACAAAATCATCATTTTATCTATTCTCCCAATATATATGTTGTAGATACTATAGAATAAAGCGTTAGGAGAAAATAATTTTTAATAATCGACTACACGAGCTTTCGGGCAGCCCGAAAGCTCGTGTAGTCGATTATTAAAAATTATTTTCTCTCCTAACGCTATATTCTATAGTATTTATAATCCAAGGAGAAAGTTTTCATGTTTAAAAAAAATATATGTTGTAGATAAATGATAAAACTAACTTTGACTTGTGCGCAATTAATAGGTAGAAAATCTTACTTTTGATAAATAATCTTAAAGATAATAAACTTAGTGATAATAAAACTTATAGATAAAAAAAACTTGTTATCATCGTCGCAATGGGGGCGCTGCTTTCGAGTTAAATCTACAAATCTGCAAATAACTCTAAGAATATTCAAGATATTCAAGAAATTATTTTTCAAAAACCTTCCCGGGGATATACCTAATAATATCCCAAAATTTCACGGCGATTGGATGTATGGTTTTTGAATCTATAGAGTACAGACAGACAGACATTCAATTTTATATATATAATAGACTCGCGGATGTACCCGGCTTCGCCCGGGTTTTACCCGAGTAAAGGTTTGTCTAACGAACATTTGTTAAAACAATTCTCTATAAACTTATTAAAAATATATATATATTTTGATAATTTGAAACTCGTAAATTTGAATCTCTCGATAAAGTGAACATTTTTCCCGGTCCCTTGAAAAATACTCGATAAGTTGAATAAAATTAATATTAATTGGTTCTCTCGGTAATTGGAAGTTAAAGGAATAGTATCTTTGCCTTGGAATTGTATCATTATTCTTGTCTCAAATAAATTGCCGTGTCATCCTTAATTTCATCTTTCCTAATTTTCTACATTACAAAATCATCATTTTATCTATTCTCCCAATATATATGTTGTAGATAAATGAAAAAAATTAATTTTGACTTGTGCGCAATTAATAGGTAGAAAATCTTACTTTTGATAAATAATCTTTAAGATAATAAACTTAGTGATAATAAAACTTAGTGATAATAAAACTTATAGATAAAAAAAAACTTGTCATTATCGTCGCAATGGGAGCGCTGCTTTCGAGTTAAATCTACAAATCTGCAAATAACTCTAAGGATATTCAAGATATCCAAGAAATTATTTTTCAACAACCTTCCCGGGGATATATCTAATAATATCCTAAAATTTCACGGCGATTGGATGTATGGTTTTTGAATCTATAGAGTACAGACAGATAGACAGACATTCAATCTATATATATAAAATTGAATGTCTGTCTGTACTCTATAGATTCAAAAACCATACATCCAATCGCCGTGAAATTTTTGGATATTATTAGGTATATCCCCGGAAGGTTTTTGAAAATAATATCTTGAATATCCTTAGAGTTATTTGCAGATTTGTAGATTTAACTCGCAAGCAGCGCCACCATTGCGAAGATGATAACAAGTTTTTTTTATCTATAAGTTTATTATCACTAAGTTTATTATCTTAAAGATTATTTATCAAAAGTAAGATTATCTAAGGATGACACGGCAATTTATTTGAGACAAGAATAATGATACAATTCCAAGGCGAAGATACTATTCCTTTAACTTCCAATTACCGAGGGAACCAATTAATATTGATTTTATTCAACTTATCGAGTATTTTTCAAGGGACCGGGAAAAAATGTTCACTAGATAAAACGATGATTTTGTAATGTAGAAAATTAGGAAAGACAAAATTCAGGGTGACACGGCACACAGGGACCGGGAAAAAATGTTCACTTTATCGAGAGATTCAAATTTACGAGTTTCAAATTATCAAAATATATCTTCTTTTTTTTTTATATAAGTTTATAGAGAATTGTTTTAACAAATGTTCGTTAGACAAACCTTTACTCGGGTAAAACCCTGGGCGAAGCCGGGTATATCCGCTAGTTTTATATATATAATAGATATAGATAATACAGAGATAATAAATCAGAGTGCTGAAAATATTACAGATTAATTAATATTTATCCTTATTTTTTCCAAAAAAAAAAAAGGTTTTTTCAAACTAATAATTAGATAGAAACCTTTCTGGTAGTATATTAAACAATTTCTCAAAGTTAAATTGCGATGAAATGAGTAGTTTGGTCCGGCATAAAGAAGAGGCATATAATCATTTTTTTTCTATATGCATGATAATATTTAGAGCAGATTGTTGAATTATAACAGATAAATTAGAATATTTAACTTGATTATTTTTAGGCGAAATGTTATTTCAAAAATTTTATTTGCTAGAAACCTTCCCAGTACTATACTAAATAACTTCCCAAAGTTTCATGGCGTTCCAATGAGTGGTTTGGTCAGGCATAAAGGACAGACACACACACATACATTCATTCATTTATATATATATAGATAGATATTGTCACGGCCGACATAGACTCATGTAAATATTTTCATTAATAATTTAACCTATTAAACAAATCAAGGTTTATTTGTTTATTATTTGTTAACATTGTGCAGCCAGCGCGCTCGCGTCGTCACGTGCCCTCGTGTTATTTAGATAACGTTATCATTTATATAGCCATGATTTCCCTTCTCATCTTATAAGAATCGAAGCTGTTTTAAAATGCTTTCGCGAATCAAACCTTAAATTAAATGGAAAGAAATGTCGATTTGCATTTGAGTAAATAGAGATTCTTGGTCATGTTACAAACCAATATGGAATTAAACCTGCAGAGCACAACATTAGAGCCGTTAGAGATTTCCCAGTACCTAGGAAAACTAAAGAGATTCATTTATAGGACTTTGCTCGTATTACAGAAAAATTATTAGAGACTTTGCAAAAATTGCTGATCCATTGATCAAGCTAACAAGAAAGGATGTTCCATTTATTTGGATAAAACCCCATGAGGAAGCATTCAGAACTCTTAAATTATCTTTAATACAACCACCAATTTTATCTCACTTTGATCCCGATGCACCTACCAACATTCACACAGACGCGTCGAACATCGGCGTAGGAGCAACATTAGTTCAAAATATTGGTGAAGAAAAAGTCATATCATATTTAAGTCGAGCTCTGAGTAACCCGGAAAAAAAATATTCAACAACTGTAAAAGAATGTTTGGCAGTTGTCTGGTCAATGACTAAATTACGACCGTACTTATATGGAAGACATTTTAAGGTAATAACAGACCACCACACTCTATGTTCGTTAAAAAATCTGAAAGATCCAACCGGGCGGCTAGCCAGATGGGCAATGAAGATTCAAGAATACGATTTCGACGATATATGTAAATCGAGAAAGAAAGATCTCGACGCCGATGGCTTATCCAGAAGACCCTTACCACAAATAGATTGGGAGGAAGATATATTTTTAATCAGATAATATATGAGGAGTACGACTTCATAAAAAATTGTAAAACGAGGCCTAAGCGAAAATACAAACGATCATACAAACATAACTTCAAAGAAGAACAGGGATGTCCCTATAGAAAAAATCCAAATCCTGAAGGCAGAGCATGGTTGCTAGTGGTGCAAAACAAAAAAAGGAATGAAATTTTGATAGACCACCACAACCATATGTTGAATGGGCACCTGGGTGTTGCCAGAACCATGCACCGAATAAAAAGCAAGTATTATTGGCCTGCCATGCTTAAAGATGTATCTGATTTTGTTAAGACATGACATCTGTGCCAAAGCAGGAAAGGTTTGAATCAAGTACCTGCTGGTCTAATCCAACCGATCCCTGCCTCAAATTATCCATTCGAAAGGATTGGAGTAGATTTTCTGGGCCCCTTACCATCTACAAGTAACAGAAAGAGGTGGATAGTGGTTCTAACAGACTACTACACGAAATACGCAGAGACCAAAGCTGTCCTCGATGACACGGCGAAAGAAGTGACTAAGTCCTTAACGGAAGATATTTTCCTACGACACGGAGCTCCGCGTTACCTTATCAGCGATAGAGGAAGCCAATTCCCCAGTAATGTGATGAAAGAACTGATGAAAATATGCAAGATCAAACATTGTTTTACTACAAGTTACCATCCCCAGTCAAATGGCCTCACAGAACGTTTAAACAGAACGTTAAAATATATGATAAGTATGTATGTGAATGTAGATCAAAAGAATTGGACGAAATACTTACGTTTATAACTCACGCCTATATCTCGGCAGTACAAGAAACTACCAAATATTCCCCGTTCTTTCTATTATATGGGAGAGAACCTACCTCAATACTGGACGACATCAATATCTTCATCGAACCTGATCCACGCAACTATAATGAGTATGTAAATAAATTTTTGGAAAGAATATCTAAAACAAAGGAAATTGTGAAAAATAATATGATCAAAAATGAGGAGAAAATGAAAACTTATCATAACAAAAAACATCGAGAAGCAAGCTACAATTCAGGCGACTTAGTATCAGTATGGACCCCAATCAGAAAGCCTGGAAAATGTGAGAAACTCCTTAGACGATATTTCGGCCCATACATCATATTGAAGAAACTATCCGATTTAAATTACTCCGTTGTAACAAAGGACAACCCTGGGAACCGGACAAAGCCAACGACAGTTCATAGCAGAATTAAGCACTACTTTGAGAGAACAGAAGACTGTCGTGAGGACACGACCATTTCGGAGGAGGGAGAAATGCCGCAGCCGATATAGACTCATTTAAATATTTTCATTAATAATTTAACCTTTTAAACAAATCAAGGTTGATATGTTTATTCTTTGTTAACATTGTGCAGGCGAAGATCGGGCCGGCGTTCTTCATTATTCTTTTTGTAACCTTACCAAAATAAAGCGTTAGCTTTTTAAATGCGAACTCGTTCTTGTTTATTCTACGGTACAATGGAAACCGCTGAACAAAACCCATCTATATTTCAAAGTGTAACAATATATATATATACTAGACGGCTTCGCCCGAGAATTCCCCCGAGTGCAATTTTCTTCGTACTGAAAGTATATCAATAATAAATAGTAGAAGTGCCATAGAATAGCAATACAGAAGTAACACATAAACCACAGGCAAAAAGTGTGTGTGATGGCAAAAATTGTATTATATTAGTCTTTAAGTATTTGAATCAATTATTTTTTTCAATCCATTTAGTTGTTTCAAAATCAATATAGTTTAAATAGATGACAGCTTTTCCACCCAACCCAGAAGTACTCGCCCCAGCGCATTAACCCTTGAAATTGCCTGATTTAAGTGAGTGACTGCGATGGATCTTTACTGCGATGCCCATCTTCTCAGTAAGAATAAGAAAAAAAAAAAAGGTTTATAAAAAAAAATTAATTCAAAATACTGGCATGTAAATATTTTTTCTGTAAAAAATAGAAGAGCACATGGAAATTAGGCAAACATATGTGTTTGCTAATGACTGCGACTGCTTTTTAAACGATAAAAAATATATATAAATAAAAAAAACAAAGGCCAAAACAAAAATTAATTTAAAAAAATCCGAAAGCTATTATTTACATACAGTAACGCTAATTTTGTAAAGTTTTTTTTTTTATTGCATTGTATGCACTTACCGTAACTTATTAATATAAATTTCTCTCTCAATATTCAATACTTTTGTAGAAAAAAAGTAACACTCGTATAAAAATATATTCCAAAAAAAAGTACGCAAGCAACTTGAAAAAAAAAAAATTCAGAACGCTCATTGGTCGCTTAATTGACCTGGTGTTTTTACTTCGCCTCGTATTTACTCCGCGTAAAAAAAAAAAGTTGCTCAAATGAAAAATAAATAAATAGACAAAAATTCTAATCAAAATGTAGCCGAAAATTTTACTCAGGTTTATAAAAAGCGACAAGCAAAATTTGGTACCAATTGGTTCAGTAGTTTTTGAGTTTATCGCGAAACAGACAACAGCTTTTATATATAAGAAGATATATATACAGCCTATAATTCAGAACAATATACACTCATGGACAAAAATTAAGGAAGCTGTACCTTTTAGTATGTACTTAGTCTGGCCATAAATATTGTTACAAAACCGAATCAGTGATAAAATTTTAATTTGACCGCGTGAAGTATTCAAAATACAGTAGTTGTTATTCGAATATCTCGTGCACACGTGTTTAGAAAAAAAAATCGGTATATATATATATATTTTTTTTATTTATAACTAGCGGACGTACCCGGCTTCGCCCGGGTTTTACCCGAGTAAAGGTTTGTCTAACGAATCTCTCGATAAAGTGAACATTTTTTCCCGGTCCTTTGAAAAATACTCGATAAGTTGAATAAAATCAATATTAATTGGTTCCCTCGGTAATTGGAAGTTAAAGGAATAGTATCTTGCCTTGGAATTGTATCATTATTCTTGTATGGATGTACCCGGCTTCGCCCGGGTTATACCCGAGTAAAGGTTTATCTAACGAATCTCTCGATAAAGTGAACATTTTTTCCCGGTCCCTTTAAAAGTACTCGATAAGTTGAATAAAATTAATATTAATTGGTTCCCTCGGTAATTGGAAGTTAAAGGAATAGTATCTTGCCTATGAATTGTATCATTATTCTTGTCTCAAATAAATTGCCGTGTCATCCTGAATTTTGTCTTTCCTAATTTTCTACATTACAAAATCATCGTATCATCAGGATAATATTTAGAGCAGATTGTTGAATTATAACAGATAAATTAGAATATTTATCTTGATTATTTTTAGGCGAAAAGTTATTTCAAAAATTTTATTTGCTAGAAACCTTCCCAGTACTATCTACTTATATATTTGCCTTATTCTGTCTGTCTGTCTGTCTGTAAGTCTGAAGCTCACGGATAGAATGCGCGCCCATTGGCTGCCAGCAAACACGTGACCTCCCTGCCCGCCCCCCTCTAGACAACCCTGTTATCAGCTGTGTGATACATACACCTGTCTATAGCGGCCATTCTAGACAACCCTGTTATCAGCAGTGTGTTACATCCACCTGTCTATACAGACCACCCTGACTATAGCGGTCACTCTAGACAACCCTGTAATCAGCTGTGTGATACATACACCTGTCTATACAGACCGCCCTGTCTATAGCGACCACTCTAGACAACCCTGTTATCAGCTGTGTGATACATTCACCTGTCTATACAGACCACCTGTATATAGCGGCCACTCTAGACAACCCTGTTATCAGCTGTGTGATACATCCACCTGTCTATACAGACCACCCTGTCTATAGCGGTCACTTTAGGCAACCCTGTTATCAGCTGTGTGTTACATCCACCTGTCTATACAGACCACCCTGTCTATAGCGGTCACTTTAGGCAACCCTGTTATCATCAGTGTGTTACATTCACCTGTCTATACAGACCACCCTGTCTATAGCGGCCATTCTAGATAACCCTGTTATCAGCGTGATACATCCACCTGTCTATACAGACCACCCTGTCTATAGCGATCACTTTAGGCAACCCTGTTATCAGCAGTGTGATACATACACCTGTCTATACAGACCACCCTGTCTATAGCGACCACTCTACAGCTGTGTGATACATCCACCTGTCTATACAGACCACCCTGTCTATAGCGGCCACTCTAGGCAACCCTATTATCAGCTGTGTGATGCATCCACCTGTCTATACAGACCACCCTGTCTATAGCGGCCACTCTAGGCAACCCTAGGAAGCAAGATGTATACAAGGTGTAGACAAGATGAAGATCTAAATGAAGATTAAAACGTTTTTAAAATATATTCGCACTCGGGTAAAACCCGGGCGTTGCCCGGGCCATTCGTCTAGTACTAAATAACTTCCCAAAGTTTCATGGCGTTCCAATGAGTGGTTTGGTCAGGCATAAAGGACAGACAGACAGACACACACACACACATATATTCATTTTTATATATATAGATGGATTGGGGGGTTAAAGAAAACCGTATAGATGTAATAGCCTTACACAAGGTAGGTCAAAGTCTTTTAAACTTTAACAAAATTTGAATATTACGCGTCAATTTGTTTATCGAACCATTGAAAGGTTCAATAAGGCTGGCACTATTAATGACTTTGAAATACCTGGTCGATCGCGCGTGCAACGAACGCAAGCAGCTATAAAAGCCATTCGCGAAAGAATTAGTCGATATCCACGCCGCAAACAAAAGATCTTAGCAAAGTAGATGAATTTAGCTCTAAGAACCGTTTCCAGGATAATCAACGAAGACCTTGGACTGAGAGCTTTCAAACGACGCACAGGTCATTCGATAACCCCTGTGCTCTTAGAGATATTAGAAGGGTTAGATCAAAAATGTTGTTGGTGTAGCATGATGGTCGGTGGCATGAGAGAATCCTTTTCACAGACGAGAAAATTTTCACTGTCGAGGAAAAGATTAATCGTCATAATGATAGGATATATGCTCGTAGCTCTCTAGAAGCTTCTTTGAAAGTCAGAAGACTTGAAAAAGTCACCATTCTTCTTCTGTCATGGTTTGGTGGGGAGTTAGATACCAAGGTGCAACAGATCTCCACTTCTGTGCCAAAGGGGGTAAAAACTACAGCTAAAAACTATCAAGAAGATATTTTGGAACAAATAGTAAAGCCTCTGAATACAAAAATGTTTAATGGAGAGCATTGGATATTTCAACAAGATTCAGCTCCTGCTCACAAAGCTAAGTCAACTCAACAATGGTTGGAGACGAATGTTCCGGAGTTCATAAAGGCCAATGAATGGCCCTCTGGAAGCCCTGATTTAAACCCCCTTGATTATAGTTTGTAAGCATATTTAGAGGAGAAGGTGTACTATAAAAGATATCATAATTTGGATCAATTGAAATCAGCATTTGTGAGAGCAATGAAAGAAATACCCTTAGAAAAGGTGCGTGCCGCCATAGATCAGTGGACCGAAGATTTGAGATCCTGTGTCAAAAATAAAGGAGGACATTTTGAATGATCGTAAATATATTTAAAATCTATGTCCTATTGGTTAATAAAATATGTATTTATATATTCCATTAGTTTCTGTTCTTAATCATTTAATTTATAAAATTGTTTATAACAGAATTTATGGCTAGACTGTATATATCGGGATTCAGACAATAACTCTGAAAGATATTTTATACACAGGGACCTTTATTGAAGACACACGAGATAACCGAGTGTGAACAAAATTGCCTCTGTCTCCTTCAAAAGAGCTTCCACTTCCTTAAGTTTTTCCCATGAGTTGCCGCTTCACTTATCAAAATAGATTCTAGAACTGAGCGCCATCTATATTGACCTTCTCGTAGTCCATTTCCAGTTGACTCGAGACTGAATCCCGCGCTTTGAGCTTTTTTGTTTTCAAAAGTAATAATTGCTTTAATGTTACCCAATTCTCTCTTGCACAAGTTTATATCACCAACGAGTGCAAGTAGTCAAACGAGGCTCTGGTATCTAGTAAGTGTAAAAGTCTAAAGGATCTCCACATGTGTAAACCTAAATGTAGTGCACACTTAAAGTATATCCAGTCACAAACTTCTATCTATATGATTAACTTGTTCTGCCCCATGTATACTTAAGATATAGGAGTAAAATACATGTTAATTGTAACGTTGAAATCAACTGGGGGGAGGGAAACTTGGGCGATAATGGGTAGTTTGGGTAATGTAGCATACTTACTATAGCACTCATGTCACATGTGAAGTGAATGTGAGTCCGTATCTTGAGGTGTGGAAGCCAGGAGCAAGCCGTCGTGCTGTTCATAAACAAGGAGGACTCGGAAGGAAGTATCATTCGCTGCGCCCCCACGGGTTATAAGAGAGTCTATCGAATCCACAAACATCTTTTAAATAAATAAAGCTAGGGTATACGATATCGTTACACACACATACCTATCTGCCTTGAAAGTAGACATTTTCTATAATTTATTATATTTTCGCCAAGTTGTGTGACTGTAGGTTTAGATCTCGTAAGACATTAACACAGAACAGCAATGTTTGGTATATTTGGTCTGCCTTTAGAAGTTAAATATGATAGAAGCTATAAAACGCTTTACTCCAAGTCCCGGTAAGTCGAAATCTTCCTAATTAACTCAGGAATACTTCAGAGAAAGGTTCACTTGTTCCCGACCTCAACATAAGAATATTAGACTACTACTCGTATATTCATATTTGTGAGTGACAGCTTTGGGACCATACTTGTGAATTCTCTAGGACATCTGTGGGCTGAGTTTTGCAGAGGACAAGGTATTCTTATATTCAACAAAGCTCAAGAATTTTCTAATAATCTTTGTAAATCTGCAGCGATATTCGGCATACATATTAATCCCCTCAACACTAAATAGATGGAATTTAGCTCAAGGTTTCATCTCTAATAACTGCCAAGAAGATCGGGCCTCACAACGGCCACTCTCCAAGTTGAAATTGTATGCCTTGATCTTCTAGTTTATTCCGGCGACTTGTCCATGTATTGCGAGTTTGCCGCATGAATAAGAAAAAACGCTTACAGCTCTCTAATTAGAGCACCATTTATCCCAATTTGAATAATTTTTGTGCTGTTCAAATATATATTTTTGGAAATTGTCACACATCTGATTGAAAAATCAATTTCTGATAAATTTTGAGGTTTGTAGCTAACTGAGTTATAGAGACATTTTTGAAGTAGCTGCTTCAATTTTGGAAGGGTAATATAGCAACGAGAAGGTATATAAATAAAAACTAAAGTGAACATCCGGAGCAGGAACATTAAATGATAACCGCTGAGAACATGGTGTTCATAAATCAGGATCGATAAAAGAGTAAAAAACTTTGTAATTGAGGTCAACCTACCTAATGCGTAGAACTCCAACTTGCTTCGGATATCTGCCAGCTCTGTCAGGGTTCGGGGGGTGAAGTAATTTACTATTCTCTGGCGGCAGATGGAGGAGCTCTCGCAGGGATCCCCCAGCTCCCCGATTGATTGGTTAAAGTTGAAGGCGAAAACATCCTCGTAATTATATACAGTCTGTTTCCTAAGCCACCACATTACCCTCTCTGAATTATTCTAGAAATTTTATCATTTTAAAAATAAATTAATGCATCACATCGTTTTACAAGGCCGAGCATTCACAAATGGATGTTATTTATTATAAAAGACCTCAATTTTGACTGGCTAGTACAGTACTAACTCTGTCGACCAGCATAGTGTATATACCATAGTATACCATTACTTTCCTTTTTATTGCAAGGGCCACGCTAAAATGGAAATGATAGCTAAACATATTTTTAAATTTTATTTTGAAAACATTCATATCAGTTCTTTGGAAGAATTTGGTGGGCTCGTTTTGGACTAATTTGATCAAAGCCATAAAGCAATATTACTAAGCTGAAATTATGCCAAAACACGTGACCAGAAAGCATGGAATACACGAAGAATTGAGAAGATAAATATATATGTATCCTCAATTCATATTTACATACTCACCCTCCAAATCTACGCACTTTGATCAGAGATATTGTAGAGTCATTATTTCATTTTTATAAAATACTAGCGAATGTACCCGGTTTCGCCCGGGTTTTCCTCAAGTGAAAGTTTGCCTAACTTCAATAATCGATTCAGTAGAGAGGATGTTTGCTAAAAATGATGATCTGGCTTCGCCCGTGGTCTGCTTTATTGAATTTTCCCCGAAAGAATTTTGTATCTGATAACACTGGTCAGCAACATTTTTGCCCAAGAGAACCTGATGGTATTTCTAGTGTAACTTTCCATGCTGAACTCAAAAATCTAATCAGAAATTTTCCATCACCCATGGTTTTTGCGGGACAGCCTTTTTTGGTATTGGGATAAATACAGCAAAAAATACAAAAAAAATTACGTAAGCATTTTTGCATAAACCTTACATTACACTGATTTATCAAAAATTATTTTTCTTTGTCCAAAAGAAACAGCATCTTATCCAAATATACCATTAGTTTTTTTTCTAGCACGCAAGAATTTTGGGATAAACCTACTTGAAATTTGGAAATGTTTTAAATATATAGGCCTATATTGTTGCATCATGATTAATGGCGTATTTCTTATATTATTTATAATATTGTTTTTAATATATTTAAATTATATATTTATTTATTTTATATAAAATATTCTATGATATTATTTAAAACAGATTATTTAGATTATCATCATTCCTTTTGTAATATTTTATTGTACATATATCTTTATTGCTTATTGGAGGGAGAGAAGACCTAGACGAAGACTGCGGATCGCAACCTACGAGGAAGACAAGAATAAATAAACACAATAACTTCAAGAGGTGATTTATTTTTATTTAATTTTATTTATTTACTTTTAATATGGAAACACGCTCGGGAAACGTGTATAACACCAAGAAGGAAGAAACCAAGGTCGATGTCCCTGCAAAGCTTCAACTTGGTGCAACAATTGGTAGAGATGCTGGTTTCGAACCAGTTGCTTTGAACCCCAATATAGAAATTCCGAAATATGACGGGACAGACGACCCTCGCCCATGGATAGAATCCCTCGAAGAGATTGGTTTCCTGTACCATTGGGCAGACTACATAATTGCCCGTTATGCCGCCATGAACATGACGGGAAGTGCTAAAACCTGGTTAAATTTGCACAAAGCTAGTTTCACGAGTTGGGAAAATATTAAAATCCGCCTCATTCAGGACTTTTCTCTGGACGCGAATAAAGAAGAATTAAGAATGAAGCTTAGCAGAATGCAACACTGGAATGAACCAGCAATCAGGTTCGCGGAAGACATCTTAGTGTTGTGCAACAAGGTTGACCCCGCAATGGAAGAAGAAACGAAAATCGAACATGTCATTAGAGGACTGAAAAAAGAGTACTCATTCGCGCTCTACCTGAACCCTCCTAAAACGACCGATGAACTTCTTGTCGTGTGCAAGAAAATGGATTCCTTTGAAAAGAGGTATCGGGAACGCATGGATAAATCCAGAAACCTATATAACGGTCCACGCAATTCTAGACCCCAACAACAATCGAGGTACGTGCCGCCGACTGCCACGCGAAACTACCAGACCACTTCCAGGCCCCTGCTTCCAAATATTACAAGAACGACTCCCTCCCTACTCCCAGGCAGTATCGAAACAACTTGCCCCAGCCCTCTACCCCTAGACGTCCTTATAATCCTAACTTTGTGCCGAAACCAAACCTTCAGAGAAACACCTACAATAAAAGCCAAGAAGCGAGCAAAAATAGGACGGAAGATGGAAAACCAATCTGCTTCAAGTGTAACAAGCCAGGGCACGTGGCCCGTTATTGTAGGGTCAAGTTTATAAGAATCCTAGAAGAGGATCCAACAGATACCCAAGAGAAGGTCGAAGAGAAATTCCAAATGAATGAAATATCAGAGAAATCAGGACCTCGACTTTATGCTGAGGTATGTCATAACACACAGACAAATATTCCTACCCGGAATAGATATTCCGTGTTGGAAGATTTAAACTAAGCGTCGCGCCTGAATCTGTCAATCAAAGCTAGTCGACCATAAACGGAATCAAGAAGTTGGACCCTAAATACAAATTAAAAATTAACGTGGACAAGATAGGGACTTTTGAAGCTTTGGTTGATACAGGCGCTGACCTCTCAGTGGTCGACCTCAGAACGGCCCTCGATACAGGCCATGGTATAAGTAAACTCGCAAAAATTTGTGCAGGACCCGATGGAAAAAAATTGGACACGGTAGGAAGTATATTTTTAAATATAAAAATTGATGACAAAGCATTATCACACAAATTTGTGATACTGAAAACGCATTTACGGACATTAATTCTTGGAAGAGATTTCCTTGAGAAAATGAACGCGAAAATAGATTGTAAGCAAGAAACTATAAAATACAATTTGACGAATAATCATGACGAAAGCAATTTTGAAATGTTCAAAATAAAGAGTGCCAAGGATTCCATTGTACCGGAATGTTCCATTAAATTAATCAAGGCATTGGTAGAAACAGAGGATGGGGAATATATTATCGAGGAGAGCAGCAAAATGTTTCAAACAAATGGACTTCATCTAGCAAGAAGCTTGATCAATGTCATAAATAGGGAAACACATATCTGGATAACTAATCCGTATCCTCGACCGTTAAAAATAATGAAAAACCAAACATTGGCTTTTGGAAGTAGTCCAGCGAAAATAAATGTGAATCGAGAAAGAGAGGTAGAAGAGAACGAAAAACCTAGATTCCAATTAAACTAAAATCTTTCACCAAAGGAACAGAAGGAGTTAAAACAAGTTTTAGAAAGGTATGAAGATCTGTTTTCGTCGAGGTTAGGGAGAACCAATTTGGCAAAACATCGTATAGACACAGAAGACGCGAAGCCAATTAAACACAAGCCTTACAGGGTAAGTCCTAAAGAACGAGATATTATAAAAGAGCAAATTGACGAGATGCTTACAGAAGGCATAATTAGGCCATCTTCTAGTCCCTGGTCTTTTCCAGTAATATTGGTCAAGAAGCGAGATGGTAAATACAGATTTTGTGTGGACTACAGAAAACTGAATAATCTGACAGTAAAAGATGTCTATCCGATACCTAGAATAGACGAAGTTATGGATACTCTCCAAGGATCTAAATACTTCTCAGCAATAGACCTCAGATCTGGATATTGGCAAGTTGAAGTCGAAGAAAGAGACAAAGAGAAAACAGCTTTCACTACAGCGCATGGATTATATGAATTCAACGTGATGCCTTTTGGACTTTGTAACGCGCCTGCTACCTTTGAGAGAAATATGGAGAATATGCTTGGAAATCTGAGATGGCAAATTTGTTTGTGTTATCTGGATGATGTTATAATATATAGCCCGGATTTTCCAACGCACCTCAAAAGACTCGAAGCTGTTTTTAGATGTTTTCGTGAATCTAATTTAAGATTAAACGACAAAAAATGCCGATTTGCTTTTGAAGAATTGGAGATTCTCGGCTATATAACGAGTAAACATGGTATAAAACCGGCGGAACATAACATCAAAGCTATCAAAAATTTTCCTCGGCCCACAAAGGTCAAAGAAGTACAATCCTTTTTGGGAATGTGCTCATATTATAGAAAATTTATCAAAGATTTCTCAAAAATTGCTGACCCTTTGACCAACCTTATTTAAAAAATTGTATCATTTACCTGGACAGAAAGGCAAGAGGAAGCGTTTCAAACCCTAAAAACAGCACTATTAAGTCCACCAATCTTAGGTCACTTCAATCCAAATGCGCCTACTTATATTCATACTGATGCGTCCAACATCGGCATAGGTGCAACTCTTGTCCAAGACATCGGTGGTGAAGAGAAGGTGATCTCATATTTGAGTCGTACCCTAAGTAAAGCGGAGCAAAATTATTCAACCACTGAAAAAGAATGTCTGGCCGTTGTCTGGTCAATGTCAAAATTACGGCCCTACCTTTATGGAAGACACTTTAAAATAGTAACAGACCATCACGCCTTATGCTGGCTCAAAAACTTGAAGGATCCAACAGGTCGATTGGCAAGATGGGCATTGAAAATTCAAGAATATGACTTCGATATAATACATAAATCAGGAAAGAAGCATCTGGACGCCGATGGCTTATCTAGGGGACCCTTAACAGAAACTGATTGGGATGAGGATTTTGAAAGGCTATTTTTAAATCAAATAACAGACGAAGAGGATAAGTTTATCGAAAGTGTTAAGAAAAACCTTAATGGAAGCAGGCGATCAATTGCGCAAAACTTTAAAGAAGAAGATGGATGTCTCTTTAAGAAAAACCCGAACCCTGAAGGCAGGGCGTGGTTGCTTGTGATTCCAGAGAAGAAAAAGAGAGAAATTATGAAAGAATATCACAATCATATGTCGAATGGCCATCTGGGCGTCGCCAGAACCATGTAGCGAATAAAGAGTAAATATTTTTGGCCATCCATGCTAAAGGATGTCTCAGAATTCGTTAAGACGTGTCACCTTTGCCAAAGTAGGAAAGGCTCAAACCAATTACCTTCTGGACTACTACAGCCCATTCCACCAGCCAACTTTCCTTTCGAAAGAATTGGAATTGACTTTGTTGGTCCCATTGCCATCTACGAAAAACAGGAAAAAATGGATAATCGTGCTGACGGACTACTACACTAGATATGCAGAAACAAGTGCAGTCTCGGAAGCAACAGTGAAAGAAGTTTCTAAATTTCTAGTAGAGGATATTTTTCTCGGGCACGGAGCCCCACAATATCTTATTAGTGACAGGGGCTCTCAATTTACCAGTAATTTAATGAAAGAGGTGATGAAAATGTGCAAGATTAAACATTGCTTCACAACGAGCTATCATCCCCAGACTAATGGATTGACAGAGCGGTTAAATAGAACATTGATCAATATGCTCAGTATGTATGTGAACACTGATCAGAAGAACTGGGACGAAATAATCCCATTCATCACTCACGCTTACAATACTACAATTCAGGAAACCACAGGGTATTCTCCCCTTTTCCTGATGTTTGGAAGAGAACCCACGTCTCTTTTGGACGACAGGAATATCTCGGTGGACAAGGATGATTATGATGAATACATAAAACATCACTTAGACAAAATAGACAGAACAAGAAAATTAGTTATTAACAACACAATAAAGACTCAAGAAAGAATGAAAAAGAACTATGACAAGAAACACATGGAAAGAAGCTACGAACCAGGAGAATTAGTAGCAGTTTGGACACCAATTAGGAAAATAGGAAAGTGTGAGAAACTACTGAGAAAATATTTTGGCCCATATCGAATATTAAAGAAGCTGTCCAACGTAAATTACTTAATTGAACCAAAAGATAATCCTGGCCAAGACCCATTGATTGTCCATGTCTCAAGAATCAAACCCTATTTTGAAAGAATTGATGAGGTCAATCACGAGGACGTGACGACCTCTGGAGAGGGGGAAGTGTTGCATCATGATTAATGGCGTATTATTTATAATATTGTTTTTTATATATTTGAATTATATATTTATTTATTTTATATAAAATATTCTATGATATTTATTTAAAACAGATTATTTAGATTATCATCATTCCTTTTTGTAATATTTTATTGTACATATATCTTTATTGCTTATTGGAGGGAGAGAAGACCTAGACGAAGACTGCGGATCGCAACCTACGAGGAAGACAAGAATAAATAAACACAATAACTTCAAGAGGTGATTTATTTTATTTAATTTTATTTATTTACTTTTAATATGGAAACCCGCTCGAGAAACGTGTATAACACCAAGAAGGAAGAAACCAAGGTCGATGACCCTGCAAAGCTTCAACTTGGTGCAACAATATGAACGAAATATATTTATTTTATTGAAAAGTAGTGACAGTGGATTTTATTCTATACTTGCTTGTGGTACATCCCTCTTGAGTGTCCAGCAGTAGTCAGCAAGCATAACGGGACTCCATTTACCTTGGTACCGCTTCTCCATGCCTGATATATCTTGATGAAATCTCTCACCATGCTCATCGCTAATTTCACCAAGATTGTCTGGAAAGAAATCCAGATGCGAATGCAGGAAATGGATCTTGAGAGACATGTTACATTCCAGTGCCTTGTAGGAAAGCAACAGATCATTAACTATGTATCGGTATTTTTCAACCTTGACACTTCCTAAGAAGTTCTTGCAAATGTTTCTAAAGGAATTCCATGCTGCCGCTTCAACTTCATTTAAACTATTTTGAAAATTACGATCCTGCAGCAATTCCCGAATCTCAGGTCCAACGAAAATACCTTCTTTAATTTTCGCATCACTTATGCTAGAACATTTTTGTTTTAGGTAGGCAAATCCACTGGCATTTCGATCCATTACCTTGACAAAGTTCTTCATTAATCTCAGTTTAATATGTAATGGTGGTAAGTAAATATTCTCTGAATCGATCAGGGGAGGATTCACAATATTTTTATATCCTGGAGTAAATATTTCACGGTTTGGCCAGCTTTTTTCAATGTAATGCCTTACCCTATCTCTGCTATCCCACTCACACAGAAAACAACAAAATTTTGTATATTCAAGCTGTAATCAACGCAAGAGAGCAATGACTTTCAAATCGTTGCTTATTTTCCAACCGTATCTCTGATATTCTATCTTTTTCAAAAGCAGTTTCATGTTTTCGTAAGTCTCTTTCATGTTGGATGCCTGTGCTATTGGCACTGATGGGAACTTATTTCCGTTGTGAAGGAGAACAGCTTTCAAACTAATTTTTGAAGAATCAACGAATAAACGCCACTCTTCTGTATCATGGTCATGACCAAGCGCTTCCATTTGACTAACAACATCATTGCAATATACTAAATCATTCTCTTGTGAAAAGAAGTATTGAAATTCATCTTGACGCTTGCGAAAAAAAGCATACTTTTGTGCCTTTATGCATCAGATTCCAGCCTTTTAACCTAGAGCCTAAAAGTTCACTCTGTTTTTTTTTTTTTTTTTGATAAATCTAAATCACGTACGAGGTCGTTCAAATCTCCTTGGGTTAACAAATGAGGTTCAGATGAAGCACCTGCTTCAAAATTTCTGTCATCCGCCTGTTGCTCTTGTCTATCTGAATCATCGTCACTAAATAATACATTTTCAGGAGGCTGTGGCACAGGTAAAATATCACTATGAGGAACCGGTCTCATAGCAGAAGGCAAATCAGGATATTAAACTGTATGTCTTGATTTGGATGTAATACCTGTAGTCTTTGTCAAACAAAAATAACAGTCTGAAGAATGGTATTTAGGTTCCCTTCATATCATTGGAACTGCAAAAGGCATATGACGTTCACCTTTAATCCACCCTGTAAGACGTCGAGCACAAATTTCACAACAATGATGAGGAGCCCAAGTCTTATCTTGGTCACCGACTTTACAGCCAAAATAAAGTTGATAACATTTTTTTTATAAGCGGTGTAAAGTTTCGCCTTTGAACTTTGAAAGTTAAATCCCCACAAATGTAACAGAAAATATCAGGAATATTAATGCAACGCCTAGGCATATTGACACAGTCTAGTGCACACGATTTATAAAAGCAAATCGATAGAGAAGAATGAACTGATCACTTCAAATTTACCTGTCACTTCTGATGCAAATCTATTAAACAAATCGTTAGGTTCAATTTAAAAATATATATTATTAATTTTAAAAAATTAATTAAAAATATATATAACTGTTATCCAGCAAATAATATTCCAGAGCTTGTCGTTATTTTTGGAGTTGAAATCAAAACAGATTGCATTATAAAATAAACATATTTACTTAAAAATTCAATAATTTGTTTTTAAATTAATATTTATGATTCTTAAAGAGCAAAATTTAATTAATCACAAATAAAATAAAGCTTTTAGCTCCACATAAAGCGCTAGCTAATGTAATGATGTTTACTTAAAAAATGCTTACGTAACATTTCCTGCATTATTACTGTATATACCAATTTATAGGAAAAATGGTTATCCTGCAAGAACTATGGGTGATGGAAAACTTTTGATTTCATTTTTGAATTCAGCATGAAATTTATATTAGAAACAACATCAGGTTTTCTCCGACAAAAAAAAAATGTTTGTTTTTTTTTGTAGACCTGTGTAATCAAACATGATACAACAATTATTTCATCATCATTTTCTGACTAAAAATAACTATTTTCATCTAGTACCTGATCAATTTGAATATTTCTTTGGTAAAAATACGACAATAAACTCTTCCAAATTTTCTCAATTTCCTCTTAAAATTTCAGCCAGATTAGGTACTCATTGAGGACGTGTATAGCCGACTATTATATAGAGAGAGATTGTCTTAAGTGTATGCGTCAAAATTCATGGAACTTAAATTTTGCGAGACGAACTCCAAGCTATTTTCAATGTTGAAGATGCGATAAACTCTTGTATTAAATCTAGTGAGGAAGCTGATAAATGCGAGTTTTAACAGCAATTTGTAGAATTCTGTCGACTTTTGTGTAACGACTTGATCCTACTGGAAAAGAAAACACTGAATCCATCTTCTCATAACCTGCCGGCCTTCTTCTCCTTTGGCATTAAGTGCTCTAAATGCGGCAAACAGGGCCACCGCAGAGCCAACTGCCCAATGCTCGCCAGGCAGACCATCAGCCCCAGGCAAACATCGTCCCCCACCGATGCAAGGCCTCCTCCTCCTCAGCAGCCAAGGCAGCCGGCACCTGCGCCCGCAGCACCGGTGTCCCCTGCTCCATCTGTGGAGACGCCGACTGAGGCTTCCGCGATCCCTTCGGCGCCTCAGACTGCCGAACCGGCGCATCCAGCTCAGTCCGCCTTCGTTGCCCATCCTGCTCCTCTGACTACCCCGGGGACCCTCGAGCCTGGGATCCCTCCCCGCCCGACTGCGAAATGACGGAGCAGGAAGAAACCTCCACACCTCCCACGCCTTCCCAGAAGTGCTCCGCATACCTACAGATGGTGAAGTACATCGAGAAGTCCTCCACCCCCTCCATCGACCAAACCAGGCTACCCGACCTTGGCTGGGATGAGGCCCTGCTTCTCCTCTTCTCTCAATCCCAGTTGAAGAAGCAATTGCCCTCGCTAACAGTCGCCCAGGTTGCCGCTCTCATCGAGCTAGCCGACGCCATCTTGGCCACGCACCCTGGCACCGACTCCACCATCTGCAAGGTCCGCATGAAGGCCAAGAAGCCGCTTAAACAACGGCTTCAATGAACTACCGCGTCGCTACCATCAACGCGCGAGAGCTCGCCACTCCGGAGAGGATCCTCGTTCTGTGTCATCTCCTCAAACAACATCGTGTGGACATCGCGTTTGTCCAAGAAACGAACGCATATCATCTGGATAGCGGCCAAGACCTCTGCCTCGGCTACAACGCTGTTGTTCTAGCCCAACCCGTAGCCATCTCGGTATCCGGACTTGCCTGTGTCTTCGGGCCAGGCATCGCCGTGCTACAACAGCGAATCCTGTGGCCGGGCCACATTGCCTTGGCAACTATTGATGTCCACGGCGAGGAGATGACGATCATCAACGTCCATCTGGCACACGACGCGTGAGAAACGAACAATTCGAGCTCCTGGCGGCGACAGCGGCACAGGAGGAGGGAGCCTGGGTCCTCGGGGATCTGAACATCAGAGATCATTCATCGTCCTCCGCGGATGCCCTCGCCGCTCTTCTGGACCTGGCTGCGCTGGTAGACGTGGCCACCCAGTTCGACGCCGCCCACCTGCCCACCAGAGTCGCCAGCCAGGCGACCAAGTCGAGACCAGCCGCCTGGACCAGATCCTCGTCCCTGCTGGAGTCCTGGATCGCGTGACCACCTACGCGACCAGCCACTACCACCTCTCAGACCACCGCCTCGTGCTGCTCCAGGTGGGCCCGCCCACCGCCGTCTCCCCTCCCCAGCTTCGCTTGGCCGCGATGCTCCGCTCGGGCCTTGCCCTAGAACACCTGGCTGGCTACATCCGGGAGTTGGAGGAGGACCTTGCACACGACGACGACAACGGGATCCTGTGGGACAGGTGGACCACCATCAAGGCGGGGCTCCTAGCGGAGGCCAGATCCCTCCACGACCCGCGCCACGCTGCCACCGACGGCTACGTCGTCCGAGCCCGAAGGTACATCGCGGCGCAGCTCGAGGCCTCCTCCATCCGGGCCGACTACCCGTCGCTGCCGGACATGGCGCGCGCGATCCATCTTCGACGCCCGGTCAGCGTCGTCAGGGACGACGACGGCCGCGTCATCGAGGGCCCCGAGCTTCGAAGGAGGGCATTCACCATCTTCCAGCCCCGTTTCGCCCGTCCCACCAGCGACCCAGCTGCGGGAGCCGCCTTCATCAGCAACGGGATGATCACCCCCATCATCGAGCTGGGCGAGGAGGACCCTCTCCACCGGCCCGAAATCTGCCCCAGCGAGATCGCCACCGCCATCCGCCACCTCCCCCGCGGAAAGGCCCCCCGGCTGGGACGGCTTGCCATGCGAGCTCCTCGCTGCCTTCGAGGACTTCTTCGCCGAGGCTCTGACCCGCGTGTTCGCGGCTTCACGGCTCCGCGGAGCCCTGCCTCCGTCGACGCGGCGCAGATCCATCTGCCTAGTACCCAAGGCCCGCGGCGGTCGCGGCCTTGAGGGGTACAGGCCCATCGCGCTGCCCTCGGCCGACTACAGGGTGCTGGCAGCCATTCTCCACCGGCGCTTCAGACCCCACCTACGAGCCCTGGTGCCAGACTGCCAGACGTACGCTATCCCCGGAAGGTCCCCGTCCTGGAACATCGCTAAGGTGACGGATGCGGTTGAGGAGGCAACCGCCGTGGGCTCGCCGCTGGCTGTAATGGGCGTCGACCTTGAGTCCGCCTTCGACTCCCTGGACCGCGGCTTTCTGGAGTCCCTGATGACGTCCCTACGCCTCCCGCCGGCCTTCATGGGCTGGATGAAGATCTTGTACGCCGGGGCGGACGCGACGATCCGGGCTGGAGGATTTCACACCGCCGCCTCCCCCTCCTCAACGGCCTTAGGCAGGGCTGCGCCGTGAGTGCGGCGATGTTCAGCATCGCTACGGGGCCACTGCTACGTCGCCTGGAGTCGACCCTCGGCGTGGGCAATATCATCGCCTACGCCGACGACATCGTCCTCCTGTTCCATCGCGACGACCAGTTCCAGCGGGTGGCGGCCGTCCTCGAGGACTTCAGACGAGCCTCCGGAATCGCCGTCAACCTCGGCAAGAGCGCGGGCCTCTGGTGCGGCGCCTGGCGAAACCGCGGCGACTCCCCTCTTGGCGCCTCCTGGTCGACCACCTCCATCAGGGTCCTAGGGCTCGACATCGCACCCAGGAGCTCCGTCGCCCATCGGGAGCAGCATCTCCTGGCCCTCCTGTCGCAAGTGGACGCCCTTCACCCGCGGCCTCTCCCTCGTCGGGCGAGCTAGGGCAGCGAACTCGCTGGTGAGCTCCACCATCCAGCATCACCTGCACGGGTACCTGCCAGAACCCGCGACCATCGCCAAGCTGCAAGCCCGACTAGCGAGGTTCGTCTGGGGGCCCGACCACACGGCGTGGCTCCCGCCGCCGTCATGGCGAGACCCGTGGCCATCGGAGGCCTCGGCCTCCTCGACCTGGCAACCCAACTCCAGCTCGCCTGCCTTAAGGGTGTGCAGGTCGCGCTCCGCGGAGGCAGGAACGGCTTCGACTGGCTGGTCGCCGGCAGCGAGGCCTGGATCCGCCCTCCACCAGACGGCACGCGTCTCCAGCCCCGCCGTCTCCGATTGCTGAAGCTGTGGGAGGAGGCCTCCAAGATCCTGGGCCTCAATCACCGGGCGGTCCCCACATCTCAGCTGCTGGACCTCCCCATCATCGGCGGCTGCCGGTTCCTTCGCCCTCCCGACCTCCTGGGCCCCCGCCCGCTGGCTCGGAGCCCGAGTCCGGGACCTTGTTGTGGTGGAGGACCATCACATCGCCCGCCCTACGCGCTACGCCCTGGCTGACGCCGCGGCCCTTGGCGCCTTCTGCCGGAGGCTGACCGCCGAGAACGACGAGGGCTTCCGGGAGACTTCCTTGGCTGCTGCTGTGGTGCTGCGCGGGACGGCCACGCCGTTCCTCAACGGCCTCACGACCCGCTCGGCCCGACGGGCCCTGGATCGTCCGCGTCTCGCGGCCACGCCGATCTCCGATTCCTGGCGAGATGGGCGCCCACCATCCAGGATCGACTGGGCCTCGCTCCGGCGCTGCGCCTTCTCGGGCCATGAGGCCGATGCCGCCCTCAAGTTGGCCCTCCACGCTCTACCCCATCCGGCCCATCCTGCCTCGGCCGGCCCCTCGTGTCCTGCCTGCGGGTCCGTCGACCGCTCCCTCGGCCACCGCTACTGGAGCTGCCGTTCCATCAGGCCCCTCATCAGAGAGGCCTTCAACATCATCGGGCGGCCCCCTGACCTGCAGGCTTGGATCTTCGGCGGGTCCGGCCTTGAGGACGACGCCCTGACCATCCTGGCGTCGGCAAAGCTGCGCGTCTACCGCCACTTTGTCCAGGTTGGGCTCAGTGGAGTGGAGGACCCGCTCATCGCTTGGACCAGAACACTCCAGCGCCGGGGATGCCTTCCTTCATCCTCCATCATCGTATACATATGTAAATATTCTGAAAATAGAGCAATCCATATTGTTATATTTGTTTATAAAGGGCACATCTTGGATTCAATAAATAATCTTTTTATTTCCGATATTTCGATGGCTAAACGACCATCTTTTTCTAGGATCTCATCCTTTTTCGCGGCAAGCCGCGCGTTACACTTGAGACACGGGCGTCTCACGATCTCCCAGGCGAAAATCATCCAAATGAAAAAGTAATGTATGCAAATAAATATCGTATAACACTAATTAAAATAAATGAATAAATAGAGTGAAAAGCAAATTTTATTGTATATATAGATATTTGCTTTTCACTCTATTTATTCATTTATTTTAATTAGTGTTATACGATATTTATTTGCATACATTACTTTTTCATTTGGATGATTTTCGCCTGAGAGATTGTGAGACGCCCGTGTCTCAAGTGTAACGCGCGGCTTGCCGCGAAAAAGGATGAGATCCTAGAAAAAGATGGTCGTTTAGCCCATCGAAATATTGGAAATAAAAAGATTATTTATTGAATCCAAGATGTGCCCTTTATAAACAAATATGTAAATATATCAATTTTGCATATATATTTTATTATTTCTTAAACTGTTGTCACTACTCTCTTTGAATTTGTAATATTGTCGAGATGACAATAAAAATGTTTTAATTGTCAATTGTCATCTTCTCATAACCTTAATGTTTCCAAACGTTCATATAAAATATATAGGTTCATTGGAGTATCGCAATGATTCGTTTTTTCTTTAACGTGCAATCATCAGTCGTCCTTTTGAGAATTTTTAAGATCATTTTTGCGTTAGCGTGACCTCATTCGGCTGATCACTTTGAGGTTCGTCTGTACATCTCTTTTGTATTCACCTACAAGTAGCTAAATAGTTTTCTACTTGCCTAGGGGTGTTTTTTTTTTTTTTTTTACTTGGTTAAACCATTATTCCACACAAGTAAGAAGATTATCAATTGATATTAATCAAACAAATGCCACAGTTTCTTGGAGATGAGCTTCTTTAATATTTATTTAACGTATTCTCGAGCTTTCGGGCTTCTCTGCCCTACTACAGGAGTACATCATTAATATATACAGTTATCAGCGTCATGCGTTCTTAATTCTGTCACCGTTTGCTTTTGGTTCAGTGGTAGAATGCTCGCCTGCCACGCGGGCGCCCCGGGTTCGATTCCCGGCCGATGCATTTTTTTTTTTTTTTTACAATTTTTGAAACTCATTTATATATTATACAAGAATGACATCCACGGCGCCAATTTATAATTGTAACGAATAGTATTTGAATAAAAGCATTTAATCGGGTAAACCACGGGCGTTGCCCGGGTCATTCGGCTAGTAACATATAAACGCCGTTAACGTTAACATCTTAAGGGCGTTTATCTGTTATTATGTACTCCTGTAGAAGGGCAGAGAAGCCCGAAAGCTCGAGAATACGTTAAATAGAGATTAAAGAAACTCATCTCCAGGAATCTGTGGCATTTGTTTGATTAATTAAGGAGATTATCCTAGAAGTTTTATTCTATAAAATACCCCATATTGACATTGTAACTACGATTGTAAAATAAAATTGCCAAGATACAATCTCACTTATGAGGAGCTACCACCGCCATGATTCACTCTGTAATCTGGGACAGCTAATGCTCATCTATCATGGAAGATTCTAGTGGATTAATCTGAAGTGCATAAGTTACAATCCCTATATATATAAAAGTTTGTGTATGTATGTATGTATGTGTGTTTGTTCTTATGTCGTCTATACACGTCCACAATACGTAAGTAATCTGACTGAAATTTTAACAGTATATAGAGTAGAATCTGGAAAAACTTATAGTGAAAATTTCAGGTCTCTATCCCGAATATTCTTCGAGTTATTTGCAAATTGCCTTGCAAATTTGCCTTTTCACTCGCAACCACGCCTCTAGTGGTGAAGATGGGAAGTAATATCAGCTGACCTAATGTACATGTAAAACGTGTTTTAACAGGACATAGAGAAAAATCTGGAAAAGATATTTTTGCAATTTTGACCAAGAAAAGTTGAAATTGACAGGTTCTGGGCAAAAATAGTTGTTTTTTGGTCAGAAAATGATGATGACAATATTGCTGTATCATGTTTGATTATCAGATACAAAATTATATCGGGAAAAATTCCAAAAAGCAGAGATCACGGATGAAGCCAGTTCATTTTTAGTATGCAGGAGCAAAATTCTAACAGAAAAAAACATTCATTCGAGCAGAAGACACAAAGCCAGATCATCTTTCTATAAAAATATTGCTTCTCAGTACAAAGTTTGGAGCGGGACGTTTCACAAGAATGACATCCACGGCGCCAATTCATAATTGTAACAAATAGTATTTGAAAATCAAAATTATAGAATTTTCAAATATCGTTGTGAAAATTTACAATTTACAAGTGTGACATCCATGGTGCCAATTTATAATTGTAACGAATATTATTGGAATAAAAACATTTAATTAGGTAAAACACGGGCGTTGCCCGGGTCATTCGGCTAGTTATAAATAAACAGAATGTAGGAGGAAAGCCTGCAGACAAAAACTCGATGATTTTATTATATTAATAGAAGAATTTTATGCCTCCAATCACGATATGTGTCTGACTCCATGTTGGGAGTAACTTTCTTTCAAGGTAACTTCCACAGTATGCGCGATATATGGGCTAAATTAACAGTAGACGTACTATTTCCATCATAACGACACCAAATATCTTTATAAGTTTCCACATGTCTAGCCACTGGGTGAGAAAATTTCAAAATCAAACACAGTAGTTTGTGAAAAGCTACCAAATAAAAAGGGATAAAACCCCGGTTTCTCCTAGAGGTTGCTTCATTATGAGTTTAGTTAGTCCACGAAAGTCATTTTTGATTTTCAAATACGGAAATGTAAGCTGAAAAAACAGTGAGGGGTTATATTCAAATTTTGAATCTCCAATTTGAAAAAACTTAGTCTACTAGGTCAGTACTCACCTGAAGAGATCTGGCCGAAGATCATAAACCCTTCTTAATTCAGGGTCATACAAAAGGCCGTGGTTATATGAGAAATTTCTGCAACACAGAAATAAATAATTGTCCTTTCATTCAATTCTTGAAGGGACAAAATGATGAACTGTCTACATTATGTTCTAATTAATCTGCTAAACTTTAAAAAATTGAATTGTATATATCACACACAAGTTAAGAGAAGAGCATCGAGAGAATCGAAAATACAACACTGGTTTACACCATTGAATGAAACGAGTTGCAGACGGTATCATACATATCTGCAACATCGCAAATTATTGATGGTTTAAACATCAACGCTATTTCAAAAATATTTTCGAAAAATAATCAAGTTATCCAGAAAATAGTAGTTATGACCAAAATTCTCTATCGTGGATCAAAGAATTTATTCAGATTATTTCTTTATATTATGGTTTGATATATTCTAATGGAATTTTTCAATAAAATGGCCAATAGTGCTTTTAAAGCAACTGCCTTAGTCGCTTCAATACATATGAGTAGACTCGAAGGTGAAATCCCAAATTTAGATGGTTGTGCAATATATAGCTACTTATTTTTATGGGACACAGTTATACTGACACATTTTCAACATAGGTTGTGTAATATATAGCTACTTATTTTGATGGGACAAAGTTATGATGACTCATGCTTCAATAGAGGTTGTTCAATATATAGCTACTCATTTTTATGAGAAACAGTTAATCTATCCATGTTTCATGACACAACTCCAATGACTGACATCGCAACGGAGGCTGTGGAATATTATCCATGTTCTATAGCACAGTTATATTTGTTTCTGTTTAAAATAATTCAGTCAGCAGCTACTACTCACTTTTTGTCTTGGCACAAGCTAGGTATACTCCAGTGGAAGGTGTACTCGCACGTGGAATCAATCTTTCCCGAGAAGGTAGGCTTTGAGATCGCACTACCGCAGTAGAAGACAAAGCTTGCTACTGCCCGCTGGCCATTGGCGCACTTGGAATTTCCATGGGAGAACTTCATAACCAATTCACCTGCATACATCGGTATTGAAGAAAAATTCCACAACCATACTCAATACACACCGTCGAAAAAATCTGTAGATTTGGCCCAATGCTTGCCGATGGAGATTGCTTTTTCTTTATCTAAGTTTTCATTAACATAGCAAGCTACTGTTCCTTTTGGACAATATGAGCTATGAAGATTTCCGCAAATGTTTATAAAGAACCTGGAACACATTTAGCTCTTAGCATGATTATACAGATTAGAAGAGAAATACAATACTTACATTCCGCCATTTAAATATATCTCGAAATCGTCTTCCTCATTTCTAAGGTAGTTAAGGCTGAAGTACTTCCCTTTCCACCGAGCGGCACATCCCCCGGGGTGGGATGGGCACAGAAGAGGGGTCTTCCAAGAAAAGTAGACATTGCATTCATCTTCCTGCAAGTTCACTTGAATGAGGAAGATGTCTTTTGGTTAATTTTTAAGTTTTATTACCCTTATAAATCTTGGGACGTCGAAGTATTTTTCATTGCAGGTCAACTCCAGATGAGCCTTCGCATATTCTACAAACCCACATCCTGGGGTGAATAAGAAGTACGGACAAAATTGAAAATTCAAAATGTTTTATTGGTACTTGGTCAATTCTTACAAAAACAAATGATAAATATAAACAAAGATTATACATTATATTATTCACAAACATACACCAGACGCACATTTTGGTGAAAATATATAAAATAAAAAATAATATAGAATGGCCAGGTGATGTTTTATAATACGAAATACTATAGTGAGTATCACATCAGCATTAATACTAACAAATAATGACAATCACCTTCGATCAAATGGCTCAACTACTAATGTTTGATTATAAAACTATTTTAGAGGCGTAATATTCTTTTTAAAATAAAACAATTTCTACTGTCCTTACTGCGATGGAAAAATTAAAGGGAGGGCATGATTAATTCTCTGTACTGCATAAAGGCTTCTTACTTGTGCAATGATTCTCTTTAAGGTTAGGGGGATATTGTCATTCAGATAGCATTCCATTGTAGGTGATGAATGAAAGTATTTATAGTGAGAGTAGAGCACTGATTTTCTTATTCTTACATAATCCAGCTGCAAGGACTGATCGGTTGCCGTTCTAATAATTAGGGGGATGTATCTTTGTAGAATATTGAAGTCTGTACTTCCAACATGCCATGAGAAACCGGTGTTATTAAGTAGCTCCATTTTTCCATAGCATCTTTTCCATCGCAGTAAGGACAGTAGAAATTGTTTTATTTTAAAAAGAATATTACGCCTCTAAAATAGTTTTATAATTTGATAACAGATGGCGCTCTAGTACATCGTAACTAATGTTTGATGCTATTATTTATAGATGAAGGCCCAATTCGTATTTTAAACTGCCCTATAAACTGAATTTCTGTTTTCAATATGAAAAGATGTATAGATTAATTATATTCTGTTTTGACACAGTAGGCATTGAAATTTATGGAATTAACATATTTTTCCGTTAAAATAAAAACTATATGTAAGTTATATATATAAATTTAAAATAAAGGTCAGGTGTTGATATTAAAAACAAAATAGGCATAACCTGAACACGCTCACATAAGTTTTTTTTTTAGATGGCAGAGCGCCATTTCAATATATATATTGAAAATAGAGCAATCCATAAATAAATAAATCTTCAATTGAAAAGGCATATATTGGCGTTCAGCCAACTGAAATATTGGTAAAATAACTGATATTTTGATCGAATATATGCCTTTTTAGTTGAAGATATATATATATATATTTGAAAAAACAATAGAAAAAAATAAAAGAGAAGTGGGTCAGGTGTTGATATTAAAAATAAAAAAGGCATCTCCTGACCACGAGCACATGTGCTTTTTAGATGGCAGAGCGCCATCTAGTGGAGCAAAAATAAACTAAACGTTTATTTAGCTTGCTCCGTGATATTTGGCCAACTCAATTTCTTGATTTATCAAAAAAAGCCATCCACGAACGCGTTTCGCGCTGTTGGCGCTCGTCAGCGTGGAGAAGGCTGTAACCACTGCGACCAAAAAAATAGTTTTGGTCCCAATGGCTTCCTGAGAAATCAGAAAATGGGTATTTAAGGCCAAATTTGCGTAAAGACGCTTAACACATGAAAAAACAATAGAAAAAATAAAAGATAAGTGGGTCAGGTGTTGATATTAAAAATATGGTCAGCAGATGCCTTTTTTATTTTTAATATATATATATATATATAAAACTAATGTTAGCGTGGTTGGGATTTATTTATTGTTTTTTAATATCAACACTTGACCTTTTTAAATATTTTATTATATATATTTATACATGTTCAGCATATTTACGCATGTTTGGCCTTAAATCTCAGAAAGATTTTTGGTTATAGAAGTACAACCTGCATCACGCTGACGAGGGTCAACAGCCGAAACTCGTTCGTGGTTGGCTTTCCTTGATTTATCAAGAAAATGGGTTGGCCAAATATCAGGGAACAGGTTAAATCAACGTTTAACTGATTTCTGTTTCATTAGATAGCGCTCTGCCATAAAAAAAGCACATGTGAGCGGGAAAAGGATATGCCTATTTTGTTTTTAATATTAACACCTGATATTTTTCACGCATATAAAAATAATATATAATTAAAAAGGCATATATTGGATGAAAATTAGATTTATTTACCAATATTACAGTTGGCTGAACGTCAACCTTTTTCAAGGTATTATAATATATTATATGTCAACAACAAACTCAGCGCCAAATAACGCCAATAGAATTAAGTTTTAAAAAATATGTTTTTCCTATATTCAATGGGGAGGAAGAAAAAATTGATATATATATATATATATATATATATATATATATATATATTGTCTCTTTAGATATATATGAAGAGACAAGGGTCGCCTTTTCCATCTATATATATATGTAATATTGTTGCAAATGTGATCCTGTCGACGTATGGATAAGCTGGCAGTCGTGTACGTGAGGCGAGTGTTGATGTTCTTCCCACACGCAGACAACAAGAAGCAGAGACAGGGCTAGATGTTAGCACCGAGAGTGATCGGGGACAGCCCACGGGACAGAGGTAGAGGTCATGACACAAACTTGGATGCCTATCACCGAGACATGGAGAGCCATACTGAAGCGGCCTGCCGAGAAACACACCCTAGAACCATCTGCTGCTGACCCCCTGCCAAAACCTGTCCTGTTTACAGGGGTCGTCGTCTATAAAGAGTACCTGGGGGCCCCACATGGGCTGGGCGTTGCCTTTTTCCTCCCCTCTGTCCCTGCCAACAGCTGACCGCTCTTTGTATATTTATTTTGACGTCACTAATTATAGTTTAAATACAAATAAGGGTGTACAGGTTATATTTATATATATATAGCATATATACAAAATATGGGGGTGGTAGCAAATAGAAACGTTGTACATTTTAATAGAAGGGTAGGATCTTATAAGGTATCGGCTCTAACTAATTGGAAGATATGTGACATATACTAAAAGTGTTATTATTATACAGTTTAAAATTTACGATATATATAATTATAAAGGCATTTATTGGATCAAAATATCATTTATTTTACTAATATTTTAGTTGGCTGAACGCCAACCTTTTTTTTTCAACTGAAAAATTGGCCAAATAAATGATATATTAATCCAATATATGCCTTTTTAATTAAATATGTATTTATTGATTGCTCTATTTTCAAAATATATACATAGCAAATGGAACAATTCAATTTAAATACATTGAAACCAACGCTAATCTTGGGTCAAATGAATTTATCTGAAAAATTCAATATTTCGACGAGGCTGTTTGCTTATCACTTTCTAGGATTCAAATTCCTTGTAAGCTAATCACCCGCGTGATTAATGAGAAATATTGTTTGTATAAAAAAATAAGTTGATGCAGCCACACATAAACATTAATTAGTATTTCTTTATAAATAATGCTATAATATATATATTTACTACTTTTGTTTTAGCTATAGTTTTTTTTTTTTTGCTTATCCCTAATACACGTGGTACAGGCCATGATAATCATGATGGGTAGAGGTAGGCGACTGCTTTAACTGTAAGTACACCACATGTCTACAAATGTGAAAAGCAGTTCGACTTTGCGTTTACAAATGTGACAGAGCCTTGTTTGGTTACTTGCACTCGCTGGTGGGGTTGGACTTTTGCAGTAGGTAGGTAGGTTGCAGCTGTAGGTATGATTGTGGTATGTGTATTTTTCTATTAATACTATTTTTATCTTCATTGAATAAAATGGGACTTTATATTTCCTATATATAAAACTGACGAGGGTCTCACAAGAGCATAGAAACAGATATTAAAAATAAAAAGGCATATCCTGACCATGAGCACATGTGCTTTTCAGGCAGAGCGCCATCTGGTGGAACAGAAATCAACTAAACATTGATTTAGCCTGTTCCTTGATATTTGGCCAACCCAATTTCTTGATAAATCAAGAAAAGCCATCCACGAACGCGTTTCGCGCTGTTGGCGCTCGTCAGCGTGGAGTAGGCTGTACCACTGCGACCAAAAAGATTATTGGTCCCAATGGCTTCTTGAGAAACCAAGAAATTAGTATTTAAGGCCAAACTTGCGTAAATACCGAAAACCTACTCAGCTAGGAACATGCCTCAATTTCATTTGGACCTATAAACCATAAAATATGCGTAATGGAAATATTATTTAAAAATATTTTGGTGTCTTGAACTTGAGAGTTGGTAAAAGGGAGGCCAATATACCAGGTTGATTCCGGTTCCCTTGGCTCTCAAACAATAAAAAAAAAAAAAAAGTTGACGACCTACCCAGGTTCTTGCCCACATATATATGTATAAGTGTATTCGAAACTATTATAGACAGACGCATATGATTCTTTTTTTTTTTTAACTTGCGAAACCGGCCAGGCCCTCGCATTAATTTTTCATTGCAGTAAGGGCAATAGAGAGAGAGAAAATTGTTTAATTTTTAAAAAAAGAATCATAATAGTGTCGAATTCTCTTAATAGATGGCGCGCTAATGTAACATGTAAATGTGAAATATAATTTTAAAAAAGGTCAGGTGAGGTATTAAAATCAATTATACATATCCTGACCAAAGATGATCGTTTTTTTTTTTTAGATGGCAGAGCACCATCTAGTGGAACAGAAATCAGCCAAACGTTGATTTAGCTTATTCCTTGATATTTGGTCAACCCATTTTCTTGACAAATCAAGAAAAAAAAAACCAACCAGAACGCGTTTCGGGCTGTTGTCCTTCGTCAGCGTGGTGCAGGCTCTACCTCTAAGACCAAAAATATTTTTGTCCCCCAGAAGCTTCCTGAGAAATCAAGAAATGTATATTAAGCCCAACTTGCGTAAATACACTAAAAATATTTAAAATATTTTTTTTTATAAATAAAAAATTAATTAAAATCCTGCACTACACAGACGAGGTCCAACAGCTCCAAATGTGTTCGTGGTTGGCTTTTAATACATGTATCAATCTATATTAATAAAATGCAAATTTCATAAGTGGTGTTCGCTAAAATCTTTCGTTACAATGCATCAATTTCGACCAAATTTTCAACATTTATGTAAAACGAGATGGAGCAGGTTTTGCTTAACATCAAAATATTTTTCCTAACTTTAACATGCGTAACTTCGCTGTTATCGATTAAATACAAAAAAAAATCAACAGAGTTGATTTTATTTATATATAAATACAAAAAAAATCAGCAATTCATTCAACTCAATCTAAAAAAATATTCAAAACAAGCAATTTTAAGATAACACCATATGTAAAACAGTCGGCCAAGAAAACAACAACGATATTACATCTTTCTCACATATTCACACACAATCTTGATTAATAATTAAAACTAATCTTTAACATTGTTTATTATACTTCATAATATATAATATTCGTTAGGCAAACTTTCACTCGGATAAAACCCGGGCGAAGCCGGGTACACATCCGCTAGTATAATATATATTTATATAAGGCAATTTTGGGCCATATATATATTTCCTCAATAAAATAATCCCTTGAACCAATATTGAGACACTTTTCTCTGGAAGCCTGATTAATTTTACTCAATATATTTATGCCATCTAGAAATGATCATATGAGCTCGGTCATGGTATGCCTTTTTTATTTTTAATTCTGTATACAGTTACGAGCGTCATTCTTCGTCGCCTCTGTCACGGTTTGCTTTTTTTTTTTTTGGAATGGCGCCCTCCTATTGGTCGGCTACGATCACGCCACCTTTGCCCCCCCCCCCCCCCCCCCCCCCCCCACTCGCATTTTCGTTTTTGTAACTATTGTGTTGGAGCGGGTCACTCCTTAAATAAATGCATATATTAGTTAATAACCAAATGGAATCTTCTCTTTCTTTTTCCCAGTAACAGACGCCTACGGAAGCCAACAGTACATAGACAGATAAAGCACATAGGCTATAGTTATTAACTAACATATGCATTTATTTAAGGCGCCAAATTATAATTGTAACAAACAGTATTTGAATCAAAACATTCAATCGGGTAAAACACGGGCGTTGCCCGGGTCATTCGGCTAGTATAAATATATATATAAACCCAAATATATAAATATATATTTTTGAAAATATTTTACAAAATTTATTTTGTCCATAATATAAATACAGGGTGATCCAAAAGTCCCGCACAACTTTAAAAATTAATAACTCCGCGAATATTTGCGCTAGAGAAATGCGGTAAACACCATTGTGTTCAGGATGCAATGGGATTTTTTTATGGCAAATAATGAAAAATTCGAAATTGATTTTAGTTACAACTTTATTCGCTAGATGGCGCCCTACCAGAATCAGCGATTCAGCGGCCAAATTGTTCGATAAATTGAAAAATATAACTGAACGACACGTATTTTTACTTTTTGAATACCAGGAAAGAACCCTAATAATATCAAATGATAAATTAATAAAACACCATTTCGCCAAAAGTTAGAAGAAATGGTTAACGATTTTTAAATACAATCTGAGATATGTAAAATAGGTATATGCAAATTAAAACATGTAGCAAAAAAAAAAACCTGATATTTTAGATGCGGTTTGCTGGAATCCTCTCAGCTATTTATATTTCGAAAATAATAATTTTCTATTTTTTTTTTTAATTCAACTCTCTCTCAGTATCGATTATATTTATTTTAATTCATTGAAAAATATTTATCTATCTCTGATGATTTATTTTACTCTGGAATGCCGTTGTTGTTTATGTCGTGTCCAATAAAGAGCCTCAGATTCTTTTCGTTTGGCCAACAAAAAATGTCCAATTTAAATACACATATATTCTTACATAATGAGACTTTAAAGAATGCAAATAATCTTCATCTATTTACATACACAACACATCTCCCCCCTTAATAATACTCCAGTCGGTCTAGGGGTTTCCTGGCTCTCTCGAGGTCTAGGACTGCGGACGGGCACTTGCACAGCCTCCGGTTTAGGAGTGCAAGAGGGCACGTGCACAGCAACTGGCCCTGGTATAGGAGTGCAAGAGGGTACGTGCACAGAAGCAGTCTCCTCCTTGTTTCCTGATGTAACCTCTGGAACCTCCTCTTCACTTTATTTCTGACTTCCACCTACAGGCTTCTCTCCTGATGTTCGAGGAAGTATCAAATTTCTTGTCTCCACTTGTTTCTTTCTCACAGGTCGCAATTGATTGATATGCCTCTTATACACGACGCCCTCTCAACTTATAAGGTAGTGACGGTAGCTCAATAATTCCAAAATGGTACCTCTTTACCATTTAGGTCCAGTTGCATAGTTGCGGAAATAAACCTCGCAACCTGTAGTAAACTGCTCCTGCCTTCTTACGGCCTCATGAAATACCCCTCGCGGATTTCCCATCTTGGTATTAAATTCGAGAATCTTGATCTTAAACTTCTCTTCATTAGCAGTTCCGCCGGGGAATTCCTTTATTACAGTTTGGGGGAATGCTCTATGAGCAAATAGGAAACTTTGTAGATTCGTCTCTAAATCATCCTTCCCATTATTCTTTCTCAAAAGGTTTTTAAACTCTCTTACATATCTCTCAGCTAAACCATTTGTACTAGGATTATACGGACTGGTCTTAGTGTGCCGTATACCATTCATTTTGGTAAATTGCTCGAATTCACCGGAGACGAACTGTTTTCCGTTATCTGTAACAAAAAATTAGGGCAATTCAATTCTGGCGAGAATTTCTCTAAGATGACTTATAATCGTTTTTCTGGTAATATCTTTGATGATAAAAATTTCTATCCACTTCCCATGAACGGACCCGCTAGATCAAGATGAAGTCGATGCCACGGTTTTTCGGGCCAAGTCCATTCCGAGATGGTAGCCGGGGGCATGCTTGCCGATTCTTGGCATACTCTACATTCTCTAGTTAACTCCTCGATGTTACTGTCTATGCCTGGCCACCAGAAAATACCGTCTGGCAATCATCTTCATTTTAACAATCCCCATGTGTATTTCATGCAAGTCATTTAAAATTAAAGATCTTAATTTTTGGAGAATTACCACTCTTTCACACCATTGAAGACAACCAAACTTCAAACTTAATTCCTCATTGATCTTATAATGAGGAGCTAGTGGGTTTTCTCTCGGTACCCTTGTGAATTTCCACACAGTTGCCTTCTCTAACATTCCTTAATACTATAGACAGTATTTTATCTTGGGGCGTCTCATTAGCCACCTCCATAAAAGAGAACGGTACCTCATTCGACTTCCTAAGAAGAAGTACCTGGTCTTCATCAAGAGACTCCCAGACACTCAATTCTAAAGGAAGACGTGACAATGCGTCAACATTGGAATTATCACAAGTTTTTCGAAATTCCACAGTATAATTAAATGCAGCTAATTTTAAGGTCCATCTTTTAATTCTCGATGATGCACATATGGGAATTGGTTTATGAGGTGAAAATATATGAATTAAGGGTCGGTTGTCTGTGACCAATACAAATTTTCGTCCCAGTAAGTATTGTCTGAATTTCTCAACGCCAAAAGTTATGCTCAACGCTTTCTTTTCTAGTTGAGAGAAACGTTTTTCCGCTTCAGTTAATGTTCTAGAAGCAAAAGCTATAGGGCATTCTTCCTTTCTATCATTTCTATGACTCAGAATTACGCCTAGTCCATAGTCAATTAATAATGATTTATATTTTTAAAATAACATTCGATATTTTTTCGTCCAATTCCATCTACAATTTTTATTCAAAAGTTGTAAGAATAGCGCTAAAATGTTTGCTACATTCTTTATGAATCTATAATAATAAATTAAGAGTCCTATGAAATATCTCAATTGCGAAACATTCTTTGGGTTCAGGCGCCTCTATCACTGCTTTAATTTTATTTTCTAAGGGATGCAGTCCATATTTATCCATTTTAAACCCTAAATATTCCACCGATTTCTTTTTAAATTTACATTTATATCTGTTTAACTTTAAACATTTTTCTAGCAATCATCTAAACACTAGATCCAACTTTTGTTCATGATCTTCAAAGTCTTTTCCTGCAACCAAAATATCATCTATGTAGCAGGCCACACCTGGCAAATCAGAAAATAGGCCTTCCATAATCCTCTGAAATTTATTTGGTGCTACCGCTACGTCATATGGTAGTCTTTTATAAGAAAACAACCTCTTTGTTGTGTTTATATCAACAACAGCTTTGGCTTCTTCCGCTAACATTACTTGTAAGTAAGCCTGTGATAGGTCTAGAGTCGAAAGTATGGTGCTTGTAGATAATTTTGAAAAGATCTCATCGATTGATGGAATGGGATACCTATCTAATTCTATTGCTTTATTAGCTGTACATCTAAAATCACCACATATCCTTACACTACCATCCTTTTTTGATGCCGGTACTATTGGAGCGGTCCAATATGCATGAACTATAGGTTATAAAATGCAAGGATTCACTAAACGATCAATTTCATTATCTACTTTATTTTTTAGAGAGAAAGGTAAATTTCTGGCCTTACAAAACACAGGAGTCACATCCTTTTTCAAATTAAAATTTATTCTAACATCCTTTAGACAGCCCAAATCTTTGTTAAACAAATCTGCATACCTATTCATCAAATTTTTATATTTATATATTTCTATTATATTCATTATTTAAAATTTTATTGCTAAAAAATATAGAATAATTAAATTTCAACTGTTTAAGCCATTCTCTTCCTAATAAAATTACCTCGATTTTTTCATTTACAACTATTAATCGTAAATATTGGTTGGCTTCTTTTACAAAAACATTTCTTTGATATATAATCTCTATTGATTTACCACAAAAGGATTTTAATCTTATATTTGTTGGAAATAATATTTCACCTTGCCAATAATTCTTATAAATATCTTTAGGTATTAACGTAACTGGACTTCCTGCATCTATTGTAAAGCACAAAGAATAATCATCTACTGTTAAATTTATTGTGGCATCAGTTTTGCCCTGTACAGAATATATAGAGTCCTCTTGTACAAATTTACATCCCCACATTCTTTTACTAGCTTTGCAGACCCTACTTAAATGACCCAGTTTATTACATTTAAAAACAAGTCTTTGTTCTATGAGGTAAAACAGATGTCACGTGTGAATGTCTTTCACCACATCTATAACACACTATTTTGCCTTTGCCACTTTGCCTGAAAGGCCTATACTGCGCCGTACTATTATTTTACTCACCCTTTTTATCCTTTCAATTCACAGGGGATTTCTTAGCCACTAATTTATCTTGTAATTCTCTTGTATTTATCTCCGCCAATTCGAACGAGATCGCCACTGCAAAAACTTTATCCAGGGTGAAATCGTCGTCCTCTTGTAGTAGCTTCTTTTGCAGGATTTCCGACTTGATTCCAGCCACAAAACGGTCTCGCATCATGGTTCCCAACATATCGACTAATTACAATTTACTGCCAAATGTTTCAATTCTCTAAGATATTCCGAAATTGATTCTCCTTCCTGTTGAATTCTCTTTAAATATCTGCATCGCTGTGGTATCACTTTCTTCTTTGGATCCAAATGCAGCTTAATTCTTTGAATGATAGTATCATAGGGTTGATCTTTCATTAGACCAGGAAGAAAATGTCGTTTCCCTGCTTCAAAGTTTCAGAATCTGGTAGCGAGGTAAAAATCAGCACTTTAATCTCCTCCTTCAGATGCCAAATTGTTTGGTTTCAGTATTGGCACTATAATTGATATCTTCCAATTCTTTGGTAGTTTACCAGTTTGCCATGAAATGTTCAGTATTCGTAGGAGTTGATTTTTAGCTTCGTCTCCAAAGTGTTTATTCATTTGACCAAAGATTAGAGCATCTCCAGGTGACATCTTGGATTTAACTTTCCTATTGATGAATTAAGCTCATTCAGTGTGAAGTCTCTCGAGTAAATATCTTGTTGATGGTAATTTCTTGCTTGTTTAACTAACTTGTTTATATTATTTTTTAGAGTCCTGCCTTCATTCGTATAGCTGAGTCTGGAAGTGCTTGAAATATATTCAGCAATTATGTCAGCCATTTGTTTGTTCGTTCTCGCTGTTAATGTCGGTTAGAGTATTGGAGGATTAGTGTTGGTTTTGATTGTTTCATAACACTAATTATATTCCAGTGATGGCTTTCATTTTTTGGATCCATTTTTCGCAGAATTCTGCCCATTTTTCTTGTTTGAATATCCAAATTTCTTGTTCTATTTTGTGACTAATTTCAATGCGTTCCTTTATGATTTCTTCTGTTTTATTTGGTTTAAGAAGTTCATTTTTATTGTCTCTCTCTGCAATCATTGCCTCGATATTGTGGTCATTCCAGTAAAGTATTCACAGGTCTTTACGTCTACCTTTAGGTATCGATACTTTTGCAGCTTTGGATATGTTCAAAGATAATTTTTCCAATTTTTTGTCAATCGTTCTGATTTAATTCTTCGTTACACAGTTCTTCAAGATTTTCTGTAAATATTTTTCCAGTGTTCTTTTATTCTGTTGGAAATTATCAATTTTGAATTTTAGGGTTGTTAAAATTGGTCTGTGGTCACTGATTGCACTTTTCAGAATTTTCCATTGTGTTGTGGGTGCGATGTTGTAATTTATCGCTGTGATGTCTATTGCGGATTCTGTGACTGTGGACTTGGATAGATAGGTGTTCTTTTCGTTATTTAACGGCGTAAGGTCGAAGTCGGTTAGCATGTCCTCAACCTGCTGACCTTTGTTATCCTGGACAGGTGATCCCCAAGTTGGTCTTTCGGCGTTAAAATCACCAAGTATGATTGGGATATCCGAAGACGCTTCACTTAATGTCTCTATCAGGCCTGTATTGATGCTAGTATTATCGTGGTGATAAACATTTATGATTGGATTTGTTTTATCTGTAAGATAGATTTCTATTGCCTGAGCTTCTGTCGTGCTTTCTCTAGGCTTACTCTGATTATAGGCGATTTCCTTAAATTTGATTTCTAGAGTTTTAATCAAAACGGCAAGTCCTCCTCCGAATTTTCCCGGTCTGTCCATTCGTAGTGTTGTATAATCTTTGATATTGAATCTTAGATTCTGATTCAATTTTGTCTCCTGAGGACAATTAATATGTACATTGTTGTCAGAGAGAAGACAAGTCAGCTCTTTATTTTCCTCTGGGTACCATTTATATTGAGTTGTAGTAGATTGAATTGTGTCCTCGTAGTAGATTTCTCATCATGAGCTCGAGCTGCAGGTCCTGACGCGGCGGTTACCCCGGACGCGGTAGCATTACTGGAGATAGCGGTAGTCAGCGGTAAAGGACCAATGAGTTGCTACTCTCTAAAGCGATTGATTAAAAGTTTTGAGAAAACTGGATCTCTGGAAGCAAAACCTCGGAGTGTAAGACCATCGACATGCAAGTCAGTGGCTGTTACGGTTTTGCAGAATGCTGAAGCTATTGAAACGTTATCCACGTATGGAGAAGTAAGTGCTAGACAAGTTTCTCGACAAACGGGGGTTTCGTATGGAACAGTTTGGAGAGAACACACATTTAGAATTTTTCTATAAAAATATCCTAACAAAATTCAAAGTTTTCACGAGTTGAAAAACAGCGATTTTGAGAAGCGTCAAGAATTCGCTGCATGGGGTTTCCGGCAAATTGATATTGATGAAAACTGGCTGTCAAATGTTCTAAGAACAGATGATGCTCACTTTTATCTAAAGGGAGAATTTAACATTCAAAACTGCCCCATTTTGGCAACAGAAAACCCTAGGATTTTTACAGAAATACCACTTCATCAGCACAGAGTTACAGTTTTGTGTGGGTTCACTTCTTCTTTTATTATTGGGCCATTTTTCTTTGAAAAAAATCAATGGAAGAACTTTTAAAACCATTTTTGTAACTGGTGAACGTTATGTTCAACTTTTGAGAGAAAAGGTTATTCCCATATTGCAGGACAGACAAGCACTAAGCGAAATAACATTCATGCAAGATGGAGGACCTCCTCATATATTCCGCGGTGCCAAACAATTGCTGAAGGATACGTTCGGTGAAATTCGTTGATAAGTCGCCACTTCATATACCAGTGGCCTCCAATATCACCAGACTTGACGCCTTACAATTTCGGTTATGGGGGTACATTAAGTCGCGTTTTTATCGATGCCGGCCTACCACATTGGCCATGTTGAAGGCTTCTATCAGATTGCACGTTTTATAAATTTCAACTATTTAATTGTGACCATTCTGTCATCTATCGTCTGCAGGCGGTGTTTGAGAATGAAGGGCGCCACATTGAGCAAGGATTGTGACCTAATACAAGAGAGAAGGCAGTTACCTCATGTGTTATATTTTGCAGCTCTTTGTTTTATGCTATGGGAATAATAAATGCTGTCCTCACATCTTGACTTTTTTTTTTCTGTGAATTTTTGTTTGTCATTTTCCCACATCTTATATTATGTCGTGCAGGCCAAATGGTTATAACTTCTCGAATAACACTGGTATACACAATTTTACCCCTTATGTTTAGTTTATCGCTTTTCGCTCATTAGAAGAAATAGCATAAGGAATAATCTCTGTATCTCCCCCCCAACTTTATATATTTTGCGCAAAAAATAATACAAAATGATTTTACTACCACGTTTTTCACTGCAAAAGGTCGATTTAAAAATGTTTTTTTTGAGAGGATACATTTTCAAAATTATGTACAGTATAATAAACAATGATAACATTTGACAAACCCATAGGATATTTGGAATAAAGTACGACAAATATATTTTGTCACTCCCCTCTATATTTCATTTTTGGATCATGACAAATATCCAGTTAAATTGTCAAGTGTCGACAATTAGTCAAGAAACTATACATTCCTTATAGCACGAAATCCTATTAGTAGTGCCATCATAATTTTTGGTACTATATTAACATTTCAAAAATCGTGTATTGATATCAGTAGTTATTTTCAAACATTCAATTTATTTCACAAAACTCCATCTAAAATATAAATATTTTTGCTACATTGTTTAATTTGCATATACCTATTTTACATATCTCAGATTGTATTTAAAAATCGTTAACCAATTCTTCTAACTTTTGGCGAAATGGTGTTTTATTAATTTATCATTTGATATTATTGGGGTTCTTTCCTGGTATTCAAAAAGAAAAAATACGTGTCGTTCAGTTATATTTTTCAATTTATCAAACAATTTGGCCGCTGAATCTCTGATTCTGGTAGAGCGCCATCTAGCTAATAAAGTTGTAACTAAAATCAATTTCGAATTTTTCATTATTTGCTATAAAAAATCCCATTGCATCCTGAACACAATGGTGTTTACCGCATTGCTCTAGCGCAAATATTCGCGGAGTTATTAATTTTTAAAGTTGTGCGGGACTTTTGGATCACCCTGTATATGTATATTAATTTTTTCTCCCTATTTAATATAACAAAATATTTTTAAAACTTATTTCTGTTGACGTTATGTGGCGCTAAGTTTGTTGTTGACAGACTTTGAAAATGTTATAACACCTTGATAAAGGTTGGCGTTCAGCCAACTGAAATATTGATAAAATAAATTATATTTTGATCCAATATATTCATTTTTAATTAGAAATTATATAAATATATATATCGCCCAAAATGACCATATATATCCATATATTAAAAGCCAACCATGAACGCGTTTTCGGTTGGCTGAACGCCAACCTTTGTCAAGGCATTAGATTTTGTATAAACAAACTCAGCGCCACATAGCGTCAATGACACTATATTTGACGCTATACTTAAGCTATATTGAATTGAACAAGTTTAAACAGTTTAGTCTAGTGCAACAAATACATTACCATTTCCATCATTTCCCTTCCTGCAGTAATCGCCGTGGTGGAAAGTAACACTCAAAGTCTTTGACCTAGCAGAATATTTATAGGTGGGAAGTGTTTTACTTCCAAAGCTGTGAATCTTTCCACTGGAATCTTGAAGCAATACGGCTGACTCAGGATTCAGATGGCTTGCTGGGAGTCCGCAGACATTAATAAGGTAAGTCGCATTCTTCTGCACATATGCACATGGTTACAGAGTGGAATTTAGGACATCATTGAAGTACATACCTTTTCATTTATATAAGAGTATGAATCTTCGTTGTCTTGAAGAAGCTCACTCAAGTCGAAGAACTTCCCCGTGTTAGTATCTACGTACATGCAGCTATAAACCGGATCAGTTGTCCTAATCGTTGGACGGCAGACGTGAACTGTGGGCCACGTCAGTGTGTAGATACAGTTATCAAAATCGCGAATAGCAGACGGCCTGCCCTGTAACCACAAACATATATTGTTGCATCAATTTTAATGCGCCCTACATTTATTCAAAATATTATATGATGTTTAATTTTATTTAAAACAAATATTTACAAGGGTATTCATTATGTTTTATAGTTTCATTCCTTTTGTAATATTTTTATTGTACATATATCTTGATTGGTTATTGGAGCGAGAGAGGAAGATTCAGGATCACGACCTACGAGGAAGGCAACCAATAAATAAAGACAGTAACTTTAAAAGTTAATTTATTTATTAGCTTTAAGTATGGAAACCCGCTCGGGAAACGTGTATAACACCAAGAAGGAGGAAACTAAAGTCCTGTAACAATATTGTAACAAGATTAATGCCTCAATGGAAAAATCAAGACAAAATATCATCTCCTGGCAAAAAGCCATCGCTCTACTCTGGAAACACCTATTTGAGAAACAAACCTCAATGAAACACCAGAATTATCAAGCCAAAACACTTGCGGCAAACACATTGTTCGGATTTTGTGCTGGAATCAAATGTTTTAAAAACAAGGAGTAATTGGACAACAAACCCATTAGACAAAAAAACATTCATATCATAAAGCGATTTAATTAGAAATAAATAAAGTGTAATTTATAGTGACTATATCACAGATATAATGTTTTTTTTTTTTTTTTTTTTTGCTTTTTCTCAATTATGTGGAATACTCTTCTTTTTTTTCGATTTGATACATTTTATTGAATATATTGCATTAATTTTACTAAGCAGGTAATGTATTTGAAATACAGGGTGATCCAAAAGTCCCGCACAACTTTAAAAATTAATAACTCCGCGAATATTTGCGCTAGAGCAATGCGGTAAACACCATTGTGTTCAGAATGCAATGGGATTTTTTATGACAAATAATGAAAAATTCGAAATTGATTTTAGTTAAAACTTTATTCGCTAGATGGCGCTCTACCAGAATCAGAGATTCAGCGGCCAAATTGTTTGATAAATTGAAAAATATAACTGAACGACACGTATTTTTCCTTTTTGAATACCAGGAAAGAACCCTAATAATATCAAATGATAAATTAATAAAACACCATTTTGCCAAAAGTTAGAAGAATTGGTTGACGACTTTTAAATACAATCTGAGATATGTAAAATAGGTATATGCCAATTAAAACATGTAGCAAAAAATATTTATATTTTAGATGGAGTTTTGTGAAAAGATTGAATGTTTGAAAATAACTACTGATATTAATACACGATTTTTGAAATGTTAATATAGTACCAAAAATTATGATGGCACTACTAATAGGATTTCGTGCTATAAGGAATGTATAGTTTCTTGACTAATTGGCGACACTTGACTATTTACTGGATATTTGTCATGATCCAAAAATGAAATATAGAGGGGGGTGACAAAATATATTTTTCGTACTTTATTCCAAATATCCTATGGGTTTGTCAAATGTTATCATTGTTTATTATACTGTACATAATTTTGAAAATGTATCCCCTCAAAAATAATTTTTAAATCGACCTTTTGCGTTGAAAAACGTGGTAGTAAAATCATTTTGTATTATTTTTTGCGCAAAATTTCTAAAGTTGGGGAGAGGGATAGAAGAATATTCCTTATACTATTTCTTCTAATGAGCGAAAAGCGATAAACTAAACATAAGGGGTAAAATTGCGAATACCAGTGTTATTCGAGAAGTTATAACACTTTGGCCTGCACGACATAATATAAGATGTGGGCAATTGACAAACAAAAATATTACTGTTTACAGAAAAAAAAAATAGTCAAGATGTGAGAACAGCATTTATTATTCCCATTACCCAAAACAAAGAGCTGCAAAATATTACACATGAGGTAACTGCCTTCTCTCTTGTATTAGGTCACAATCCTTGCTCAATGTGGCGCCCTTCATTCTCAAACACCGCCTGCAGACGATAAATGACAGAATGGTCACAATTAAATTGTTGAAATTTATAAAACGTGCCATCTGATAGAAGCCTTCAACATGGCCAATGTGGTAGGCCGGCATCGATAAAAACGCGACTTAATGTACACCCATAACCGAAATTGTAAGGCGTCAAATCTGGTGATATTGGAGGCCAATGGTATATAAAGTGGCGACTTATCAACGAATTTCACCGAACGTATCCTTCAGCAATTGTTTGGTACCGCGGGAGATATGAGGAGGTCCTCCATCTTGCATGAATGTTATTTCGCTTAGTGCTTGTCTGTCCTGCAATATGGGAATAACCTTTTCTCTCAAAAATTGAACATAATGTTCACCAGTTACAAAAACGGTTTTAAAAGTTCTTCCATTGATTTAAAAAAAAAAAAAGGCCCAATAATATAAGAAGAAGTGAAACCACACAAAACTGTAACTCTGTGCTGATGAAGTGGTATTTCTGTAAAAATCCTAGGGTTTTCTGTTGCCAAAATGAGGCAGTGTTGAATGTTAAATTCTCCCTTTAGATAAAAGTGAGCATCATCTATCTGTTCTTAGAACATTTGACAGCCAGTTTTCATCAATATCAATTTGCCGGAAAACCCATGCAGCGAATTCTTGACGCTTCTCAAAATCGCTGACTTTCAACTCGTGAAAACTTTGAATTTTGTTAGGATATTTTTATAGAAAAATTCTAAATGTGTGTTCTCTCCAAACTGTTTCATACGAAATCCCCGTTTGTCGAGAAACTTGTCTAGCACTTACTTCTCCATACGTGGATAACGTTTCAATAGCTTCAGCATTCTGCAAAACCATAACACCCACTGACTTGCATGTCGATGGTCTTCCACTCCGAGGTTTTGCTTCCAGAGATCCAGTTCCCTCAAAAATTTTAATCAATCTCTTTAGAGAGTAGCAACTCATTGGTCCTTTACGCTCGTAAAGCTTCATTGGCAGATTCTGAATCACAATTTTAAAAATTCACCAAGAGAGCTTTATCCTGTAGTGACGGCATTCCAGGGGAAAGTGGAGAAGTCCGACCACACCTCCTTACGGTCCCCCCTGGACCCTTGGAATATTTGACCAAATTCTGGTTTGTTTCCAAGGTGACTAACGTTGCAACAGCACCCATTTTCAAATGAAGAGCAAAACTGATATCTCCAGTAATGCTACCGCGTCCGGCGTTGACGCATTGTCACGTCTTCCTTTAGAATCGAGTGTCAGGGAGTCTTTAGATGAAGACCAGGTACTTCTTCTCAGGAAGTTGAATGAGGTACCGTTCTCTTTTATGGAGGTGGCATATGAGACGCCCCAAGATAAAATACTGTCTATAGTATCAAGGAATGTTAGAGAAGGCAACTGGAAATTCACAAGGGTACCGAGAGAAAATCCACTAGCTCCTCATTATAAGATCAATGAGGAATTAAGTTTGGAGTTTGGTTGTCTTCAATGGCGTGAAAGAGTGGTAATTCCTCAAAAATTAAGATCTTTAATTTTAAATGACTTGCATGAAATACACATGGGGATTGTTAAAATGAAGATGATTGCCAGACGGTATTTTCTGATGGCCAGGCATAGACAGTAACATCGAGGAGTTAACTAGAGAATGTAGAGTATGCCAAGAATCGGCAAGCATGCCCCCGGCTACCATCTCGGAATGGACTTGGCCCGAAAAACCGTGGCATCGACTTCATCTTGATCTAGCGGGTCCGTTCATGGGAAGAATGTTTTTGGTTTTCGTGGACGCATACTCAAAGTGGATAGAAATTTTTATCATCAAAGATATTACCAGAAAAAACGATTATAAGTCATCTTAGAGAAATTCTCGCCAGAATTGGATTGCCCTAATTTTTTGTTACAGATAACGGAAGACAGTTTGTCTCCGGTGAATTTGAGCAATTTACCAAAATGAATGGTATACGGCACACTAAGACCAGTCCGTATAATCCTAGTCCAAATGGTTTAGCTGAGAGATATGTAAGAGAGTTTAAAAACCTTTTGAGAAATAATAATGGGAAGGATGATTTAGAGACGAATCTACAAAGATTCCTATTTGCTCATAGAGCATTCCCCCAAACTGTAATAAAGGAATTTCCCGGCGGAACTGCTAATGAAGAGAAGTTTAAGATCAAGATTCTCGAATTTAATACCAAGATGGGAAATCCGCGAGAGGTATTTCATGAGGCCGTAAGAAGGCCGGAGCAGTTTACTACAGGTTGCGAGGTTCATTTCCGCAACTATGCAACTGGACCTAAACGGTAAAAAGGTACCATTTTGAAATTATTGAGATACCGTCACAACCTTATAAGTTGCGAGGGCGTCGTGTATAAGAGGCATATCAATCAATTGCCACCTGTGAGAAAGAAACAAGTGGAGACAAGAAATTTGATACTTCCCCGAACATCAGGAGAGAAGCCTGTAGGTGGAAGTCAGAAATAAAGTGAAAAGGAGGTTCCAGAGGTTACATCAGGAAACAAGGAGGAGACTGCTTCTGTGCACGTACCCTCTTGCACTCCTAAACCAGAGCCTGCCGCTGTACAAGTGTCCGTCCGCAGTCTTAGACCTCAGAGAGCAAGGAAACCCCCAGACCGACTGGAGTATTATTAAGGGGAAAGTATGTGAATAGATGAAGATTATTTGCATTCTTTAAAGTCTCATTATGTAAGAATATATTTTAAAATAAGGCCTATTTTGGATTTTAATACGATTATTTATTAAACCGATATTTCGATGGATCGATCTTCCATCTTTTACAAGGTGTTTTGCTGTGAAGCACGCAGCAGGTCACGTGCCCCAGGTGAGCCATTTTAATAAATAATCGTATTAAAATCCAAAATAGGCCTTATTTTAAAATATTAATGTATTATGGATTGCTCTATATTCAGTAAGAATATATGTGTATATAAATTGGACATTTTTTGTTGGCCAAACGAAAAGAATAAGAGCTAAATAAAGAGTCATGGTCAAGTTTGAGTTGTTGTACATCTAATTACGACACAACCTAAACAACATCCATCCTCACTGAAGACACAAAAGTTGCTTGTTATGCAGATTATATAGCCATATGGCACACAAGTAGCAGTATATAAATATCAGAAAAATGCTGAACACATCAATGAGAAGACTGGAGAAGTGGGCAATGAAACTCAAAATGACCATAAACCCAATAAACACAAACCTATAGGTCTCCTTCACTGACAGGAAAAAAGGCATGAATTTAACTCCAAAATAAGCATAAACAACCATATAATTGGTAAAATTAGATCTCCAAAATACCTAGGTGTGTTACTTGATGAGGAATTACGATTTACGGAACACATAATTAGCACCTCAAATAGAGCTACCAGAAACCTAAACATTCTGAGAAGCCTATGTGGAACAAATTGGGGAGCAAAACCCAAAATTCTCAGAACAACATATATCACCTTAATAAGGCCAATAATGGAATATGCAACACCCGTGCATCACTAAAAGGAAGACTAGACAGTGTTCAAGCAAAAGCGACCAAAATAATCACTGGTGCTGTTTCATCCACCAACAACGAGAAAATTCAGAGAGAATTTGGTCTAGACCTACTCGAAAGCAGAAGACAATTAAAAACAATAAAATTCACCAATAGTTTAAAAACTAAAGAAACCGAACACATATCCCATAGAACCTATTTAAACTGGACACAAAAAGAAAGGCTCAAAAGATCTTCAACACTTCAGTACGACAACAATATTAGAAAAAGCATAAATATGAAACATAATGAATTTCAAATTCGAGAATAACCAATATTTCCTACCCCATTGCCATCAAATGTAATAATCAATCTTAACCTGAATGAACCCTGCAATAAAAAAAGATAACAAAAACATACTTAAAAAGAAAGGACTTGACACAATTGGTTTATGCGATCAGATAAATTATTTAACAGTATATACAGATGGATCATCAGACCTTACCATAAGTAATGGAGGGGCTGGAATTAACATAATACTCCAAGATGGAACATACATCAAAATCAAAGAAGGAGCAAGAAAGATTTCGTCAAACTTCACTTGTGAACTGACAGCTATCTGGAAAGCTCTTGATGTATGCCTTAACCAACCATCCCTGCATCAAGCAGAAGGAATTATAATATACCGTACAACGACTTCATATCCTATCTAGAAGCAATTCAGAAGGGCAATACTATAATCACACAGAAAATACACTCGTTACTTACTCAACTGATATCATTGGAGAATAACTGCATTCTACAATGGATTCCTGCCAGTGCTTGGATCGGGGGTAATGAAATGGCAGTTGAATTTGCAAAGGAAGCCAGAAAGTTGAGCCAAAGGAAAGAACAAATGTCATTATTTGACGCTAATGCTTTTGCAAAATACAATATAATTAAACAAAAAATGAGAAAAGATCAAAATGTGAAATAAACTCCGAGAGAAAAATGACAAAACTATAACAAGATTTAGAACAAAACATTATGAGGGATTACAATACATCCAGATGACACAAGAACCTATAGAACATGCAACAACTGTCCTGGTGTGGAACTAACACCTACCCACATATTCTCATGCCCGCAGCCTTGCATAAAATTGACATAGACCCAGAGCAGCTGCTTTACACACCCAAGATAGTGAACATTGCTGCTGCTGCTTTGATAGAGATGCATGGAGACATCTGAGACTCTTTATTGGACACGACAAAAACAACAACGGCATTCCAGAGTAAAATAAATCATCAGAGATAGATAAATATTTTTCAAATGAATTAAAATAAATATATTCGATACTGAGAGAGAGTTGAATTAAAAAAAATAGAAAATTATATTTTCGAAATTTAAATAACTGAGAGGATTCCAGCAAATCGCATCTAAAATATCAGGTTTTTTTTGCTAAATGTTTTAATTTCCATATACCTATTTTACATATCTCAGATTGTATTTCAAAATCGTTAACCATTTCTTCTAACTTTTGGCAAAATGGTGTTTTATTAATTTATCATTTGATATTATTAGGGTTCTTTCCTGGTATTCAAAAAGGAAAAATACGTGTCGTTCAGTTATATTTTTCAATTTATCAAACAATTTGGCCGCTGAATCGCTGATTCTGGTAGAGCGCCATCTAGCGAATAAAGTTGTAACTAAAATCAATTTCGAATTTTTCATTATTTACCATAAAAAATCCCATTGCATCCTGAACACAGTGGTCTTTACCGCATTGCTCTAGCGCAAATATTCGCGGAGTTATTAATTTTTAAAGTTGTGCGGGACTTTTGGATCACCCTGTATATATAAAAAAAAGAAATATTAAAGATATTGTATATATTTGTTTGACAATTTATATGGAAATATATACGTAGATTGGGAATTTCTTTTCCACGGGGACTCAGATTTCAAAAGAAATTTTCACAATTGAAGTTCTTATCAATAGGGTCCTAAAGCTAACTTTTCCAGAATCGTTTACAATTTATCAATTGGTTATAGAACCCGATATATTTGTCCCCAAATTTGAAAGAATATTCGTATAAATGTGACTGTAAACAACGGGCTAGAGGGCAACACAGCGAATTTTGATAAGTCGAGTGTGTATGAATAGACGAGCTCATGAAGATTTAGGGAACAAGATGAAGCCTGAACGCTATATCATATTGGATTATCTCCAGACCGTGCAGAGCAGATTTCAACGAATGAAGAGATGTCAATAAGTAGAGGGTGTTTGACCTGTGCTGATAAGTCGATTTTGGTTTAAAATTAGAAAGAATTTCAAAATGAATGCATATTTTAATTGCGTTGAACTGGAGGAAAAAAAAGGCGACCGTTAGAAAAATGTTCTTTTTTTCGAACCCACGTCCATGTACTAAAGGAAGCTTGTCATAAGGAGACGAACAAGGAAACAAGGAAATTGCTCCCGTGCAGTCAAAAGGAAATTGAGCGGATCAAACTGACGCCCAAGACAAAGAAAACGACGCTGACGGCTTCTCAACTGTCGGGAAGAAAACAGGAAAATCAACCTTTCACAAAAAAACACCCACCAGCCCCAGCCTAGGGGCGGCATCGGAGCCAAAACTAAACCCCCCGCAATGAGCTTTCTGCTTTGCGTGCCTCAATGTGCGCGAGATCGCCCGCTGATCAAAGAAGCTTTGAGCTTTGCAGTTTCCTAAAGCGCCACGCAGTTTACATCACTTTCGTCCAGGAGACCAACGTCTAGACCCTGGACATCGCCGTGGACCTTTGCCTGGGATACACCACCGCTGTCGCGTTAGCTTCGGCCATCTGGGATTCTGGACTCGCTTGTTTAATTGATCCGAAAATTTCCATCCTCGGAAAGCGGATCATATTTTCCAGCAAGATCGCCGTCCTTGATATCGACGTCCGAGGTCAAGGGACGAACTTTATCAAATGTCAACTCTCCCGTCTTCCTGACGAGCGGCGCCGGCAATTGTAAACCATCAGAACTGCTGCCATCAATGAAGGCACATGTATTCTCGGGGACTTTAATATTTCCGAGGAGAATGCGAGAGACGTCGCTTCCTATTCTGTTTAAGCCTTGATAGAGCTCTTGGACCCTGCCAACCTCGTGAACTCCGCGGCTATCAGGAGCATCAGCCAAACAAGGATTTCTATCTACGAAAACCGCCTATATTCGAGCAGAGTGGGCCGAGTGTTACTGCTTTAAACCTTTCCGACCGAACCGCATGCTAAACCCTCCACTGTAATAGCATCGATCATCTCGAAGTTCTCCTAAAGTTCGACGTGGATACCGATCCGCGGATACTCAGTATGGCCGGCTTGCCTCACTCGAGACTGGTCACCTATTCTATAACAGGTGGCGAGACACTTTTAGACGCCTCAAGTACCATGGAAGACCTGCAAGCATGTGAATTAAGACAGAAATTAACTTATTTTATGGCCAACCTGGATCAAGAAATAAAGTTCCTCGCTGTCCCTCGCATTGCAGAGGATGATTACATCAAGAGAGCGAGGAGGTTCTTCCAAAAGAGGCCCGAAACAGCGTCAATTGACGCATACTGTTCATCTTTACCAGACCTTAAGAGCGCTTCGGACTAGCCGAACATCACTCATTATCTGTGTCGCATACCTCGACACATTTGCATAGTATTGTTTTGTTTTATATATTTTACATGATAGGTGAATATATTTGCATGTCCGCGAGTAGCGCGATGTATATATATAGGTGAAGAGAATAATAAAGTTAGAGTTTCTTTTGTGTGAAATCTTCTCGTGTTAATTCTTACTCGTTCTTATCAATTGGAACCCTACAACATGGCGCAGCCGACGACAGGACGAAGAAGTGAAGGATCCTCAAGACCTTCCCTGGAAAGCCTCATCAAGACGATGGCTGATCAGCAAAGCTTAATGATGAGCATTCTTTGTGGAAATAAGAAAGAAGAATATCTCAGCGAAGAGGATTACTATGAACAAAAGGAATATCTCAAATATTCAGTTGTTGAAGATGTAGACGAAGAAGAAGAGGCAAATATTGAGTCTCTAAAAAGTCTTGAAAAATCTGAAATCAGGACGATGGTGAAGCAGCAACGTTTAATAATGGACTTACTTTTCGAAGTTGAAGAAAGTGAAAAATCTCAAGTTGAGAAAAATTCAGTTGTAGAAACGGAAGAAAGTCATAAGGCTGAAGTTGAGAAAAAAAAACCGTTGAAGCAGATGAAAGTGAAAAATCTCAAGTTGAGAAAAATTCAGTTGTAGAAACGGAAGAAAGTGAAAAAGCCGAAATTGAGAAAAAATCCGTTGAAGCAGATGAAAGTGAAAAGGCTGAAGTTGAAAAAAATTCTGGTGAAGTTGAAGAAAGCGAAAAAGCTCAAGTTGATAAAAGGTCAGTTTTAGGAACTGAAAGTGCAGAGCCTATTACGAAAGAGGTAGATGTGATTGCTGGTATTGATGCAGATAATGTAGGACTTTGTGATCTTGATGATGCCACTTACACTCAAGCTGGGGAAATTGACAGAGATTCAGAGAATACAGAAAAACTTTCTGATTGCATTATTGATATCCCTGACATCCAAGCTGGCGAAAAAGAACCAAAGCCTGGTACCAGCGAAGAAGCACCTCCGAAGGAGTTGAGCCTCCCCACCACCTGGAATAACAGAAACACCATCACCGAAGACATGAAGTTATTGAAAAGAGCTTTGAGAGAGCTACCTTGTTACGATACTCTATTGGAAACTCTCAAAAAAGGAATTTATTCGTTTCAAATAAGCGGTGAAAAAAGAAATATGAAATTAGGAATATGTGATGCTATTATCTGCCATGGAATAGGTGATTTCGATAAATGCAATCACGCAAGAGGTCGTTTGTTAATATTGAAGAAATTAACACGCTGCCAAAAAGTTTGGATTTATGCTAAAGAATTCAGCCAGATGCAAAAAAGCATGCTTGATAAATACGACATTGGAATGATGCAAATTTCAGAGATTGAAAGTGGATTCAGAAGAGAAGCTGAAGACTTGAGGAATTGCTAACAGCATCCGTACATAATGCTTTTGTAACCTTCACTGATATTTTCGAAGGAAAAAGAATGAAATATGTAGGAAAAGGTGTCCAATATATTTGCTATGGTGAGGTCTTAGCAAGCGACAAGTTTTCAACTATTTATAGAATTGGACGATTGAATTTAAAAAGACGTTCATGGGGACAGTCTACTGCTGGGGAATTTGAGGAATATGACGAGCCTGTGCTGGCATATCTTAAAGACGTAGGCAGACCAGCATCTATGGGACATTTATATAACCTGATTCCTAAGTGGACTAATCCCATGTTATTCGTTGGCAATGAAGGCAAACCTTTTGTTTTTTACCAGTATGTTTTCAAGCACGATCATGGTATGATGTGGTGTAACCAGATTAGAGAAGCGCTAAAACACTTGGATTTGAATGAGATACATAGCCACGATATCAATGGCGTAGACTTTTCCAATGACGCAGCAAAAAGGGACAATTGCATCCCTTACACTATGGAGCCTCTTCAGAAACCTGATAAAGTGAATTCTAAAGACGGAGATAAAGAAGATGGTAAAATCCATATAACTGAAGAAATTATTATACGAGATGATGAACTTCTTCCTGCATCTGATACTATTGATGGTCATGAATGTAGATGGGATGAAATCGAACGAAGCGATGCTTTTAAAAAGGAAATAAATATTTTTGATGCTTTAAGAACCTTACAAGGTAGTGCTCAAGCCAATCTTTGTTATCCTAAAGATTTTTGGATTGTTCGTGATTTGGGATCTAAATGTTTTTCAAATATTATTGAAGATGGTGACAAGAATAATTTGGATTGGCATGATATGAATTTATCTCATTTTGTCTTTTTTCATCCTGAATATGGAGGAGAGAATTATGAAATCCCAACCAAACAACTGCATTGCCAAGTTGACTGATTTTGAGATATCTCGACTTGTAGAGAATGATGATCCTAATCCGAATGTTTTTTACGAGAATGTTCCTCAGCTAATTTGGACCCATAATGAAATACGAGAATTTAACTCTGCTTGTGAAGTGCATACTGAATCCATTGAGGAGACATCAACGCAGCTTACCGCCGAAGAAAGTCAAAGATCTCATTCGGAAACTGAAGACTTGGATGAGTAGGGAGTCCCATATCTCTGGCTAGTTGTCTTGAAGAAAGCTCCTCAGGCCAGCAAGTACATCCAACCCTATGACTGTTCTAAACCTGCAGACGATACCTCTGGACCTGCAGACGATACCTCTAGGTCTGCAAACGATACCTCTAGGTCTGCAAACGATACCTCTAGACCTGCAGACGATACCTCTAGGCCTGCAGACCATACCTCTAAGCCAGTGTCGGGCAACCTTTTTCGAGTTGCGGCGCACTAAGCTTAATTTCTTTTTTTTCGCGGCGCACCTGTGAGAATTTCGTAACAAAAATATTTTTTTTCCTTTTTTAACGAACAGATTTTACGGTGTACAAAACTTATTGTGTGAATGTGTGTGTGTTTTACAACATGCAAAAAAAAATGAAGAATTACTACAGCAATACTTTGACGAAAACTCCGAATAAATTTTTTTAATAAATTTATAATTTTTTTTTTGTTTTCTTTTTTTTTTTAAGCTTTGTAGCTTTGAGTCTCTATTAATAAACAGCTGTGACAAAGATTGTAAATGACGGTTAAGTTTGGACATATTATTTTAAAAATTAGGTATTTTCCCGCAGTATGTATTCAACTTTATTAAATAAAGTTGTTTTCGCGGATTGTTTTTTTTTTAACTTATGATTTTAAATAGGTACGTACCTATTTGCATTTTTATTTTTTAATAATGGCACGTGCCAGTTATGTAAGTCAAGATTATGTACATACGTTATATGAAATATAAAATTATGCAAACTGTTGTAATTATAATACCAAAATAAGTTTTATATAAAATGAAATTTGCTTTTTTTTTATTTCATTTTTTATATGAAAATTTTTGAAAAAATTATTAAAATTGAATAAAAATTATAAAAAATATTTTTTGAAACATTATTTTTAAATTTAACCAAAAGTTCTAAATACCTACAAAAATGTTCGCGGCACACCTAGAATTCTTCGCGGCACACCAGTGTGCCACGGCACACCGGTTGCCCGACACTGCTCTAAGCCTTCAGACGATACCTCTGGGCCTTCAGATCTTCAACGAAATAAGAGACCTCAAAAGAGTCTCATCACAGGAGTGATGAGAGGTCATGGAGGGGGAGTCTGTCGCATACCTCGACATATTTGCATAGTATTGTTTTGTTTTATATATTTTACATGATAGGTGAATATATTTGCATGTCCGCGAGTAGCGCGATGTATATATATAGGTGAAGAGAATAATAAAGTTAGAGTTTCTTTTGTGTGAAATCTTCTCGTGTTAATTCTTACTCGTTCTTATCAATTGGAACCCTACAATCTGCAATAGAGCAGGACAAGTCGTCGAGGGCGCAGCCTTGCGGGAACAGGCCTATGCCTCTTTTAAAGAGCCCTTCGCACGCCCTCCGGAAGATATCGAAGACTTTCTGTGAGGCGCCACCTTAACCATCACCTTGGAAGTAGGCGATCCCTTGAGCCGCGCTGAGATTTTCCAGGCTGAAATTTGTGCTGCCATCTGCCACTTTTCCATTGAGAAATCGGCCGGATGAAACGACCTGCCCCGCGAACTGCTCCGGGGATTTGAAGACATCTTCGCGCCAGCGCTTCAACAGATTTGCGAAGCTTTCCATTTATGCGGAGCTCTCACTTCATTCACGCAGCCCAGTCTGATATTCCTTGTTCCTAAACCGCACGGTGGTCCGTATCTCAGCGGACTTCGATCTATAACTCTTTCTCCAACAGACTACAGAGTCCTCAGCGGCATTTTCCACGGGAGATTTCGACGTCACTGTCCGACATAGTTCCGGAATGCCAAAGCTACGCCATTTTAGAACAAACTACCGTCTCTGACGCGGTCGCCACGGCCCACAAAAATAAGGAATCGACTTTGGTAGTTGACACTGATTCGGGGTCGTCGTTTGATACTTTCTACCGTGGCTTCATGATATCCCTTCTGATCACCCTCGGTGTTTCGCCAGTCCTCGTTAGCGTAGGTCCATATGCTCTTTGCGGGGGCACAAGCGGGCGTGAGGATCGATGGAGCTGGACGTACTCGGTCGTTCTTCCTTCTCAAGGGGGTGAAGCAGGATTTTGCGTCCAGCACTGTTCTCTTCTCGATCTGCATTAGGTTTCTTATTCGCCTAGAGGAGTTGTTCGGCTGAGGAAACGATCTGGCGTGTTCCGACCACATCGTTCCGTGAGGATGGGCAGTTGGAGATAATAAATATCTTTGAAGACTTCAAGCGTGCGTCAGAAATAAGCGTCAACTTCGACAAAAGTCAGGGCCTCTGTTGAGGTGGGTGTAAAAACCGCACAGATTCTCCATTGGGCTCTTCCTGGAGCCCGAAAAAAATCACCACTTTTGTTTTGGCACTGTCGTGCCAGGACATGGAACATCGGGACAAGATCAGTACTTAAGTAAACTACTCGAAGAAGCCATCGCTAGATGTTTCCTCTTTGTCCGCAGTCTCTCTCTTGTTGGATGGGCGAGAGTCCCAATAGTCTGGTGCTCTCATCAGTCTTATACTCTATTCAGGCCTACCTGTTCAATAAGACCTCCATCTCACGGCTTCAAGCAAGACTAGCGCGATTTGTTTGTGGTCTTGATCGCACTACGTGGCTTCCCGGAATCGTTCTAGTACGTTCTGTGTCCTTCGGTGGCGTGAGTTTATTGGATATCAGCACCCAACTCCAGCTCCCCTGCCTCAAGGGGTTTCAGGTTGCGCGAAGAGCTGGAGGTAATAACGCTTACTCGTGGCTGGAGGATTCGGAACCTGGATACCCCTCTTGCTTCGAGTTCCTGGTAAATGCAGGATATATAAGAAACAAAATCCAATACAATAGTAGAGAGATCTGGAGATCAATTTGACGAAAACCGCTTAGAGGGTTAACCACTGATGAGCCCAAGTCCTCTCGTTCAACAACTTTTATCATTATAGTAAGGTCTATATAGATATTTGATGATATACGAGTATATGAAAAGAAACAAATTGCCAAAAATTATTGTTAGAAATTTTAAAGACAAACTAGTTTTAACCGAAATTAATGTATAGGCGGATTTGTTATTTAAGAATATATATTTTGGATTTTATATTTCTAATAGATGAGCTACTTTCTTCTTCAGTAAATTTTCAAACCTGGAGCTTGTTCTTCCTCTGCGGAAGTGCTAGATTTTGCTTTGTTATAATATTTCAAATTGGTCTGGAGATATCGATTGTTCTATTTATGCTATTAGGCTCAATTAAAGAAGTCCAGCTGTTCAAAATATTCGTTCATATATAGTGGAGATATTGTGATAAATTATTGCCGAATATCTCTAAGTATAGGGTTATTTAGTATGGCCGCTCAACAAAGAAAGAAAAAGGTCTATCGTTTTGTATTGATGATTTTTATGTTGTTTTAAACCTTCTTCAAGTATATTTGATATGAGCAATAGTTACCTAGAAATTATTTGAAGAGGGAACAATAAAATTCAGGTAAAGAGTTTCTTTCTATTTTTTGCAAGCTCTCGAGAAAAGTTTCTGCTATTCAACGGGAAAATACTTCTATATACAATATCAAGATGATCTTTATATTGTACATTGAAGTATTTGCCCGTTGAAGAGCAGAAAATTTACTCGAAAGCTTGCAAAAACCAAATTAAAAGAAACTCTTTACCTGAATTTTATTGTTCCCTCTTCAAATATATTTGATGTCTCTACATTTTTTTTAGTTAACCGGACAATATTCTTGAACATATCACGTTTTATATAGTTTAAACATCGCATTTACCTTTCCTGCCTTGGGGTCGCACTGGAATTTAAACACCACGGTCCAGGGCGTTGTGGATCTCCATCGACAAGTCTCCCCACCACTATAGACGAGCGTATTATTGGGGGCCGTGTAGTTTCTCTGAGAGTACAATCCGTATACCTGCCACCACATCTCACATCAATCATATCATCAGCCAGCATTCATATATCTATTTGAGTATGAAAGAGAGAAGAATCCCAAAAACCTTTCCTTGTGTCTTTACGATTCTATATCAGAATGGGGAAACCTCAAGGATACCAAGCGAGATTTTGGATACACACACACAAAAGCCCTTATTAAGACACACAGGTCTTACAGAGGATTCTCCTTGGGGTTACAAGACGGAGAAACCTATGAAAGTGGGAAATAAAAAATGGAGAAAGATTATATACATATGGTAAATATATACAGATTATAAGAAAAAAAATAAAAAATAAATAAATAAAAAATAAGAATAAAAACAAAATTGGAAATATGGATGGGAGATCTGTCTAGCCCAATTATGGGAAACGTCCACTCTAACGAATACCTTTATAGGTTTTACAGAAAATATGGATGGGAGAAGTGGAGAGCGAAAAGAGGAAAGAAAACAGGTATTTACATATGGAACAAGTGAGATTTTGGATACTATAAATTTAAACGGATTTAAAAGAAGCGGATACCTAACGAAATACTAAAGTTTGTTCTAAAGGTTAGCCTTGATGTAGTTTATAAAGAGTAAGATCAATGATTCTTCTTCACAAATCAACTCCACAAGTGAGTGCAAAGGGCTTTTTTATCTTGTCAATAAAGGTCAAAATGATTCTATGTAGAAATGTGTTGCACTCGCAGCTGCAAGCACCTAGAAGGGAGGTTATCTTGTGTGATTGACAGAGATTTCAGAACATTCAATATTTCCTGGACACATAACCTGCTTACAGCAGGCCCTAAGAAGTTCGAAAGAGATATCTTATTTAAAAAAAAAAAATTTGGATTTATATCCAGTTTTCAAAGATATAAAGACTATAAAGTAATGCTAAAGCCTTCCCGCATAAGTTTCTTTTTCTTTTTTGTGAAAATCAATATTAATTTCAAAGAGAAATATGTACTATTTCTAACTTTTTGGATGACGTATGAAAAGGTTGAATATATGAAGAGTAATGGTCTATATATGATTGGATGACGTATGAAAGGGTGAAAATGTGAAGAGTAATGGCGAACGGAAAAAATAAAAGTGTCCATTTTTTCCGTTCGCCATTACTCTTCACATTTTCACCCTTTCATACGTCATCCAATCATATATAGACCATTACTCTTCATATATTCAACCTTTTCATACGTCATCCAAAAAGTTAGAAATAGTACATATTTCTCTTTGAAATTAATATTGATTTTCACAAAAGAGAAAAAGAAACTTATGCGGGGAAGGCTTTAGCATTACTTTATATCATACACCGCAGTTGCTTTAAAAAATATAAGGACTATAATGAAGCACTATATACAAGGCATTCGACTGTTGTCACTTCTTTCACATTTTTCGGGTATGAGCTACGCGATTTTCTACTAAGAATTTGGCTATAGTTAGAAGGGAAGCAATTTAGCACTATAAAAATTGCCAAATGACTTCTCTTACGGCAGCCTATATAGACTCGAAATAATATGGGTCTAACTGAGCCTATTTTTGAAACGATGGTAATTTCCCTATTCGTTATTTGAAAAAAAAAAAAAAAACTTAGAGAATTTGTACCTTTCAGTATGTATATCAGGATTCAGTCAATAACTCTCTAAGATATTTGGTAGACAGTGACCCTTGTTCAAGACACGTCTTAATTCGACCTATATTTGGAAATATGAATCTCTCGTGGTGACATCGAGCGTTACAATTCAGCAGCTTATATGAGCAACAGTATATCATCCGTATTAAAGAAACCGTTCAACCTACTCGCAAGCATCCGTACAATAGCCTTGAGCCTATTATTGTTTAGACAAATAGAAACCCGTTTGGAATTTTTCTAGAAGATTTACTCCAGAGTTAACCTCACGTGTGAACGACGACCTTCCTAAAAGTGACGGCCTTGTAAAATTAAGGATTCGACCTACATAATCAAGTCTTCGGTAAACACTATCTCTAGGAGGGATTAGGAGAGTCAGGAAGAAATCTCTATATATAATAACAAGTTTTACAGAAATAGTTTGAATATAATTGTTTAGGAACGTTTGTACTGACCCTTGTACATTCTACTATCAACTTACTGAAATTTTCGCGAAAATTGAAATTGTAGTGCTAAAAGTGGTCGTGCGACACATCACGGCATCCTTGGGGCAGAAATTATTATCTGTGGCGAGAGGGCAGGGATTGGCGTAGTAGCGGTAAAGCAACTGTTGGAAGGGAATTCGACGTAGGTGTAGTCCGAGGAGCTGAGGTGCTCCAAGTCCCACTCTATCTTGTCTACAGTCACCATGCACTTACTCTTCTGCAACACACAGCCCAGCATTGAGACGAAGTACAATACAATTGGTCAACAAACCTCTACCCACAGGTATTATCGTGGTAGTTAATAAATCGCGTTAATTTGTGGAGCGTTTATGGTACAGCCTTATATCCCCCCAGGATTATCGTCGTTATGTTACTACATAAGTAGTCATGGGCGTAGTACAATTGATCACAACCCTCTACCTACCAGGATTATCAGGTTCTATTTACTAAATGTGTAGTCATGGGGCGTAGTACAATTGATCACAACCCTCTACCTACCAGGATTATCAGGGTCTATTACTAAATGTGTAGTCATGGGGCGTAGTACAATTGATCACAACCCTCTACCTACCAGGATTATCAGGGTCTATTACTAAATGTGTAGTCCATGGGGCGTAGTACAATTGATCACAACCCTCTACCTACCAGGATTATCAGGGTCTATTACTAAATGTGTAGTCATGGGGCGTAGTACAATTGATCACAACCCTCTACCTATCAGGATTATCAGGGTCTATTACTAAATGTGTAGTCATGGGGCGTAGTACAATTGATCACAACCCTCTACCTACCAGGATTATCAGGGTCTATTACTAATGTGTAGTCATGGGGCGTAGTACAATTGATCACAACCCTCTACCTACCAGGAATATCAGGGTCTATTACTAAATGTTGTAGTCATGGGGCGTAGTACAATTGATCACAACCCTCTACCTACCAGGATTATCAGGGTCTATTACTAAATGTGTAGTCATGGGGCGTAGTACAATTGATCACAACCCTCTACCTACCAGGATTATCAGGGTCTATTAATAAATGTGTAGTCATGGGGCGTAGTACAATTGATCACAACCCTCTACCTACCAGGATTATCAGGGTCTATTACTAAATGTGTAGTCATGGGGTGTAGTACAATTGATCACAACCCTCTACCTACCAGGATTATCAGGGTCTATTACTAAATGTGTAGTCATGGGGCGTAGTACAATTGATCACAACCCTCTACCTACCAGGATTATCAGGGTCTATTACTAAATGTGTAGTCATGGGGGCGTAGTACAATTGATCACAACCCTCTACCTTACCAGGATTATCAGGGTCTATTACTAAATGTGTAGTCATGGGGCGTAGTACAATTGATCACAACCCTCTACCTACCAGGATTATCAGGGTCTATTACTAAATGTGTAGTCATGGGGCGTAGTACAATTGATCACAACCCTCTACCTACCAGGATTATCAGGTCTATTACTAAATGTGTAGTCATGGGGTGTAGTACAATTGAACACAACCCTCTACCTACCAGGATTATCAGGGTCTATTACTAAATGTGTAGTCATGGGGCGTAGTACAATTGATCACACCCTCTACCTATCAGGATTATCAGGGTCTATTACTAATGTGTATCATGGGGCGTAGTACAATTGATCACAACCCTCTACCTACCAGGATTATCAGGGGTCTATTACTAAATGTGTAGTCATGGGCGTAGTACAATTGATCACAACCCTCTACCTACCAGGATTATCTGGGTCTATTACAAATTGTAGTCATGGGGCGTAGTACAATTGATCACGAACCCTACCTACCAGGATTATCAGGGTCTATTACTAAATGTGTGTCATGGGGCGTAGTACAATTGATCACAACCCTCTACCTACCAGGATTATCAGGGTTATTACTAAATGTGTAGTCATGGGGCGTAGTACAATTGATCACAACCCTCTACATACCAGGATTATCAGGGTCTATTACTAAATGTGTAGTATGGGGCGTTAGTACAATTGATCACAACCCTCTACTACCAGGATTATCAGGGTCTATTACTAAATGTGTAGTCATGGGGCGTAGTACAATTGATCACAACCCTCTACCTACCAGGATTATCAGGGTCTATTACTAAATGTGTAGTCATGGGGCGTAGTACAATTGATCACAACCCTCTACCTACCAGGTTATCAGGGTCTATTACTAATATGTGTAGTCATGGGGCGTAGTACAATTGATCACAACCCTCTACCTACCAGGATTATCAGGGTCTATTACTAAATGTGTAGTCATGGGGTGTAGTAGTACAATTGATCACAACCCTCTACCTACCAGGATTATCAGGGTCTATTACTAAATATGTAGTCATGGGGCGTAGTACAATTGATCACAACCCTCTAACCTACAGGATATCAGGGTCTATTACTAAATGTGTAGTCATGGGGCGCGCGTAGTACAATTGATCACAACCCTTACCTACCAGGATTATCAGGGTCTATTACTAAATGTGTAGTCATGGGCGTAG
>CP092877.1:22368840-22431672 GCA_030710605.1 Cordylochernes scorpioides | reverse complement strand
TAGTTCTAAACTTAACAAAGTTCTCATAAGATAGAGTATATACACAAAGAGAATTTGGTAATGTTTCAAAGAATCTACATACAATTTGATTAGTCAGAGGGCAAGTTAAAAAAAGATGCTCTGGTGATTCAACATCTAAGCGGCATTCACATGTTGGATCATTGATAACATTCAGTTTGAATAGGAAACTTAAGAAGGGTCCTTTGCCTGTTAAGAATAAAGTAGTGAATTTATCAGAAGAAATGAAATTTGGGACAGCAATTGGAAAGAATTTCTTGAACAGTTCATTAGATTGAGAAAGATAAAACTTAAATTTTAGATCCAGATATAGTTTGTTTAATTCTTTTTGAAGGGGTTTTTTGAGTGTTTGATCTGTGAGAGAATTTGTCATATTATACTTTGTTTGTGATAATTCAAGATAATCGGACAGTATCATGCCTGTACCACGTGTACTAGTATCCCTAGTAGCAAAAAAAAAAAAACGATTTGGGGTAAGAGTTTGCCTTATCCCATTTATGATATGAACCTAGTAAATTTCTCTTCATATGAAAACTAATTATTTTGTATTCTGCGTCTTTTTCCTTAGTTCAAGATCAGATTTGTTCAATATTTTAGCGAGATCGGGATTATTCTGCGAATTAGAATATTTTGAAAACACTTTGGTAAACCTTCCCTCGAGGAGAACCCAGTCGTGGTGATTTATTAAATGTGAAATAAGCCAGAATATACTGGTAAGATATATGTTATCTATCAAAATTGTTTGACGATGATTGAAAGATTGTGGATAAAAATTATGGGGAGAGATAGAGTGAGGATTGACAGACTTGATACGCTCAAAGAATGATCAGGTATGGGGACATGTAAGGAGAAATGAAAAGAATTTCTCAAAAAAACCTGAAATGGTGCTCAATGATGACTAAAGGACGGACTTTGCTTGTAAAATTTTCATTTAAAAAAAGTTGCTGAGAATTATTTTTGAAAAGTGCATGAAAGATTATTATTCTTTATTTACCTAAAAATTCACACACAATTTGAAAGCACGCTTTTCCCTCATAAGTATAATAAAAATACACTTTAAAATACGATTAAAATTATTTGTATTGTATGAATTATTATTATATATTTTCAAATTCAAACACTACAATTTGGAGTGCTGGGCTCTGGCACATTTGTAAGTGCAAAGTCGAACTGCTTTTCACATGTGGTGCACTTACAGTAAAAGCAGTCGCCCACTTCTACCCACCATGATTATCATGCCTGTACCATGTGTACTAGTATCCCTAGTAGCAAAAAAAAAACGATTTGGGGTAAGAGTTTGCCTTATCCCATTTATGATACGAACCTAGTAAACTTCTATTCATATGAAAACTAATTATTTTGTATTCTGCGTCTTTTTCCTTAGTTCAAGTTCAGATTTGTTCAATATTTTAGCGAGATCATTATTCTTCTGCGAATTAGAATTGATTTTATTTGTAAATTAATTTTTCCGCAAATGTTTTCCACTGTTCCTCTTTTAATACAAGACGATTCTTATTTTGTCTTCCTTTACTTGGCCTTCGTTACTCAATATTCTCCACGACCTAATTTATATTCAGTGATTTTTTGAATGAAAAAATATTAAAAATAATGAAAGCATATCCTGGCCAGGAGCACATGTGCTTTTTAGATGGCAGAGCGCCATCTAGTGGAAAAGAAATCAACTAAACATTGATATAAACTGTTCCCTGATATTTGGCCAGCCTATTTTCTTGATAAATCAAGAAAAGCCATCCACGAACGCGTTTCGCGCTGTTGGCGCTCGTCAGTGTGGAACAGGCTGTACCACTACGACCAAAAATATTTTCGGCCCCAGAGGCTTCTTGAGAAACCAAGAAATGGGTATTTAAGGCCAAACTTACGTAAATACGCTTAACATTTTTTTTTTTTTTTTGCCATGGTTTACACTTTACACACAGTTGTCCCAGGTTCTGTTGGTAGAATTAATTAGGTCATTTTTATATTAAATAATTCTGGAAAGATTTTTTTCCAACATTTTATTATATAAATCTAGTGGTCATAGGATCCATATCACTAACTGTTTCACAAATTCGGCGGAGTGCATTGTAAGACGTGGTATGCCTTAAATTTTGAAATAATTTATTATTGCATTTATTATTATTATACATATCATGATCATTTAGGAAGTTGATATCAGTTGTAATCGAAATTACTTTTCATCTTTAATAACATCGATCCAGAGTTGTATGCAGCTCTCATTAAATACCTGTGTTATTGAGGTATGATCAACTTTATGCATTCAGAGTTTTGAAGTTTTGAAGCATTGAATGAACGAACAATTCATTACCATAGCAAGTATGGATGCCTTCTAACATCATCAGTTGATTCTTCTATAAAAAAGAGAGACATCATTAATATAATATCTTATGAAAAAAAACAATAGAAAAATAAATAATAAAAAGGTCAGGTGTTGATATTAAAAATAATGAAGGCATATCCTGACCATAATCTTTTATTTAGATGAGTGTATGTCCTTCAACATTAAACACATGCTTTTTTCGGAAAGGAAGATTTCATTCTGTAATAATCTTTAAAGATAATTTTCAAGAAATATCTTTAAGAAGTGATCGTTTGATTTTACATAGGTATCCCTTATCTGAGAAAAGCAACAGTCAAATCTCAAAGTCTTTTTCAGAAGTTATATTTTCCTTTAGTGAAAGTGTACTATGTCCTATATGTACCTATATATGATCCTATGTGTTCTATGTCCTATAGATCTTGTAAGTCCACCACACTGAATATTTCTCTCTGCATCAATTCTTATGCATTATATTTTTGATCAATCTTAAATGTCACATCAGTTTTTTCAACTTTATTTTTATATGATGTGTTACACATTTTATAATTAATCCTTGTTTATTTTTGTCATATTTTAATTTTATTTTGATTAAAATATATTTTCACGAAAATTAATATTTCAAACTTGTGCCAAAATATGGCAGAATTAAACTGGTTACTTGCATATGCTGGGATGTCCCTTGCAATGCGATATTCTCACGAAAGGGGAATTCACAAATTAGCAACCTAAGTATATATATATACATAGGTTGCGAGTCTATATACAGTTATATATGTAGTTTAAATAGATGACAGCTTTTCCACCCAACCCAGTAGTACTCGCCCCAGCGCATTAACCCTTGAAATTGCCTGATTTAAGTGAGTGACAGCGATGGATCTTTACTGCGATGCCCATCTTCTCAGTAAGAATAAGAAAAAAAAGGTTTATAAAAAAATTAATTCAAAATACTGGCATGTAAATATTTTTTCTGTAAAAAATAAAAGAGCACATGGAAATTAGGCAAACATATGTGTTTGCTAATGACTCCGACTGCTTTTCAAACGATAAAAGATAAATAAACAAACAATGGCAAAACAAAAATTTATTTTAAAAAATCCGAAAGCCATTATCTACATACAGTAACGCTAATTTTGTAGAGTTTTTTTTAATTGCATTCTATGCACTTACCGTAACTTATTAATATAAATTTCTCTCAATATTCAATACTTTTGTAGAAAAAAAAGTAACACTGGTATAAAAATATATTCCAAAAAAAGTACGCAAGCAACTTGAAAAAAAAAATCAGAACGCTCATTGGTAGCTTAATTGACCTAGTGTTTTTACTTCGCCTCATATTTACTCCGCGTAAAAAAAAAAAAAAAAAAATAGTTGTTCAAATGAAAAAAAAAATAAATAGACAAAAAAACTAATCAAAATGTAGCCGCAATTTTACTCAGGTTTATAAAAAGCGACAAGCAAAATTTGGTACCAATTGGTTCAGTAGTTTTTGAGTTTATCGCGAAACAGACAACAGCTTTTATATATAATAAGATAAATATACAGCCTATAATTCAGAACAATATACACTCATGGACAAAAATTAAGGAAGCTGTACCTTTTAGTATGTACTTAGTCTAGCCATAAATATTGTTACAAAACCGAATCAGTGATAAAAAAATTAATTTGACCGCGTGAAATATTCAAAATACAGTAGTTGTTATTCGAATATCTCGTGCACACGTGTTTAGAAAAAACGAAGACCTTGGACTGAGAGCTTTCAAACGACGCACAGGTCATTTGATAACCCCTGCTCTTAGAGATATTAGAAGGGTTAGATTAAAAATGTTGTTGGCGTAGCATGATGGTCGGTGGCATGAGAGAATCCTTTTCACAGACGAGAAAAATTTCACTGTCGAGGAAAAGATTAATCGTCATAATGATAGGATATATGCTCGTAGCTCTCTAGAAGCTTCTTTGAAAGTCAGAAGACTTGAAAAAGTCACCATTCTTCTTCTGTCATGGTTTGGTGGGGAGTTAGATACCAAGGTGCAACAGATCTCCACTTCTGTCCCAAAGGGGGTAAAAACTACAGCTAAAAACTATCAAGAAGATATTTTGGAACAAATAGTAAAGCCTCTGAATGCAAAAATGTTTAATGAAGAGCATTGGATATTTCAACATGATTCAGCTCCTGCTCACAAAGCTAAGTCAACTCAAAAATGGTTGGAGACGAATGTTCCGGAGTTCATAAAGGCCAATAAATAGCCCTCTGGAAGCCCTGATTTAAACTCCCTTGATTATAGTTTGTGTACATATTTAGAGGAGAAGGTGTGCTATAAAAGATATCATAATTTGGATCAATTGAAATCAGCATTGGTGAGAGAAATGAAAGAAATACCCTTAGAAAAGGTGCGTGCCGCCATAGATCAGTGGACCGAAGATTTGAGATCCTGTGTCAAAAATAAAGGAGGACATTTTGAATGATCGTATATATATTTAAAATCTATGTCCTATTGGTTAATAAAATATGTATTTATATATTCCATTAGTTTTTGTTCTTAATCATTTAATTTATAAAATTGTTTATAACAGAATTTATGGCTAGACTGTATATATCGGGATTCAGACAATAACTCTGAAAGATATTTGATACACAGGGACCTTTATTGAAGACACACGAGATAACCAAGTGTGAACAAAATTGCCTCTGTCTCCTTCAAAAGAACTTCCACTTCCTTAAGTTTTTCCCATGAGTTGTCGCTTCACTTATCAAAATAGATTCTAGAACTGAGCGCCATCTATATTGACCTTCTCCTAGGCCATTTCCAGTTGGCTCGAGACTGTGTCCCGCGCTTTGAGCTTTTTTTGTTTTTCAAAAGTAATAATTGCTTTAATGTTACCCAATTCTCTCTTGCACAAGTTTATACCACCAACGAGTGCAAGTAGTCAAACGAGGCTCTGGTATCTAGTAAGTGTAAAAGTCTAAAGGATCTCCACATGTGTAAACCTAAATGTAGTGCACACTTAAAGTATATCCAGTCACAAACTTCTATCTATATGATTAACTTGTTCTGCCCCATGTGTACTTAAGATATAGGAGTAAAATACATGTTAATTGTAACGTTGAAATCAACTGGGGGGAGGGAAACTTGGGCGATAATGGGTAGTTTGGGTAATGTAGCATACTTACTATAGCACTCATGTCACATGTGAAGTGAATGTGAGTCCGTATCTTGAGGTGTGGAAGCCAGGAGCAAGCCGTCGTGCTGTTCATAACAAGGAGGACTCGGAAGGAAGTATCATTCGCTGCGCCCCCACGGGTTACAAGAGAGTCTATCGAATCCACAAACATATTTTAAATAAATAAAGCTAGGGTATACGATATCGTTACACACACATACCTATCTGCCTTGAAAGTAGACATTTTCTATAATTTATTATATTTTCGCCAAGTTGTGTGACTGTAGGTTTAGAACTCGTAAGACATTAACACAGAACAGCAATGTTTGGTATATTTGGTCTGCCTTTAGAAGTTAAATATGATAGAAGCTATAAAACGCTTTACTCCAAGTCCCGGTAAGTCGAAATCTTCCTAATTAACTCAGGAATACTTCAGAGAAAGGTTCACTTGTTCCCGACCTCAACATAAGAATATTAGACTACTATTCGTATATTCATATTTGTGAGTGACAGCTTTGGGACCATACTTGTGAATTCTCTAGGACATCTGTGGGCTGAGTTTTGCAGAGGACAAGGTATTCTTATATTCAACAAAGCTCAAGAATTTTCTAATAATCTTTGTAAATCTGCAGCGATATTCGGCATACATATTAATCCCCTCAACACTAAATAGATGGAATTTAGCTCAAGGTTTCATCTCTAATAACTGCCAAGAAGATCGGGCCTCACAACGGCCACTCTCCAAGTTGAAATTGTATGCCTTGATCTTCTAGTTTATTCCGGCGACTTGTCCATGTATTGCGAGTTTGCCGCATGAATAAGAAAAAACGCTTACAGCTCTCTAATTAGAGCACCATTTATCCCAATTTGAATAATTTTTGTGCTGTTCAAATATATATTTTTGGAAATTGTCACACATCTGATTGAAAAATCAATTTTCTGATAAATTTTGAGGTTTGTAGCTAACTGAGTTATAGAGACATTTTTGAAGTAGCTGCTTCAATTTTGGAAGGGTAATATAGCAACGAGAAGGTATATAAATAAAAACTAAAGTGAACATCCGGAGCAGGAACATTAAATGATAACCGCTGAGAACATGGTGTTCATAAATCAGGATCGATAAAAGAGTAAAAAACTTTGTAATTGAGGTCAACCTACCTAATGCGTAGAACTCCAAGTTGCTTCGGATATCTGCCAGCTCTGTCAGGGTTCGGGGGGTGAAGTAATTTACTATTCTCTGGCGGCAGATGGAGGAGCTCTCGCAGGGATCCCCCAGCTCCCCGATTGATTGGTTAAAGTTGAAGGCGAAAACATCCTCGTAATTATATACAGTCTGTTTCCTAAGCCACCACATTACCCCTCTCTGAATTATTCTAGAAATTTTATCATTTTAAAAATAAATTAATGCATCACATCGTTTTACAAGGCCGAGCATTCACAAATGGATGTTATTTATTATAAAAGACCTCAATTTTGACTGGCTAGTACAGTACTAACTCTGTCGACCAGCATAGTGTATATACCATAGTATACCATTACTTTCCTTTTTATTGCAAGGGCCACGCTAAAATGGAAATGATAGCTAAACATATTTTTAAATTTTATTTTGAAAACATTCATATCAGTTCTTTGGAAGAATTTGATGGGCTCGTTTTGGACTAATTTGATCAAAGCCATAAAGCAATATTACTAAGCTGAAATTATGCCAAAACACGTGACCAGAAAGCATGGAATACACGAAGAATTGAGAAGATAAATATATATGTATCCTCAATTCATATTTACATACTCACCCTCCAAATCTACGCACTTTGATCAGAGATATTGTAGAGTCATTATTTCATTTTTATAAAATACTAGCGAATGTACCCGGTTTCGCCCGGGTTTTCCTCAAGTGAAAGTTTGCCTAACTTCAATAATCGATTCAGTAGAGAGGATGTTTGCTAAAAATGATGATCTGGCTTCGCCCATGGTCTGCTTTATTGAATTTTCCCCGAAAGAATTTTGTATCTGATAACACTGGTCAGCAACATTTTTGCCCAAGAGAACCTGATGGTATTTCTAGTGTAACTTTCCATGCTGAACTCAAAAATCTAATCAGAAATTTTCCATCACCCATGGTTTTTGCGGGACAGCCTTTTTTGGTATTGGGATAAATACAGCAAAAATACAAAAAAAAAATACGTAAGCATTTTTGCATAAACCTTACATTACACTGATTTATCAAAAATTATTTTTCTTTGTCCCAAAAGAAACAGCATCTTATCCAAATATACCATTAGTTTTTTTCTAGCACGCAAGAATTTTGGGATAAACCTACTTGAAATTTGGAAATGTTTTAAATATATAGGCCTATATTGTTGCATCATGATTAATGGCGTATTTCTTATATTATTTATAATATTGTTTTTAATATATTTAAATTATATATTTATTTATTTTATATAAAATATTCTATGATATTTATTTAAAACAGATTATTTAGATTATCATCATTCCTTTTGTAATATTTTATTGTACATATATCTTTATTGCTTATTGGAGGGAGAGAAGACCTAGATGAAGACTGCGGATCGCAACCTACGAGGAAGACAAGAATAAATAAACACAATAACTTCAAGAGGTGATTTATTTTTATTCAATTTTATTTATTTACTTTTAATATGGAAACACGCTCGGGAAACGTGTATAACACCAAGAAGGAAGAAACCAAGGTCGATGACCCTGCAAAGCTTCAACTTGGTGCAACAATTGGTAGAGATGCTGGTTTCGAACCAGTTGCTTTGAACCCCAATATAGAAATTCCGAAATATGACGGGACAGACGACCCTCGCCCATGGATAGAATCCCTCGAAGAGATTGGTTTCCTGTACCATTGGGCAGACTACATAATTGCCCGTTATGCCGCCATGAACATGACGGGAAGTGCTAAAACCTGGTTAAATTTGCACAAAGCTAGTTTCACGAGTTGGGAAAATATTAAAATCCGCCTCATTCAGGACTTTTCTCTGGACGCGAATAAAGAAGAATTAAGAATGAAGCTTAGCAGAATGCAACACTGGAATGAACCAGCAATCAGGTTCGCGGAAGACATCTTAGTGTTGTGCAACAAGGTTGACCCCGCAATGGAAGAAGAAACGAAAATCGAACATGTCATTGGAGGACTGAAAAAAGAGTACTCATTCGCGCTCTACCTGAACCCTCCTAAAACGACCGATGAACTTCTTGTCGTGTGCAAGAAAATGGATTCCTTTGAAAAGAGGTATCGGGAACGCATGGATAAATCCAGAAACCTATATAACGGTCCACGCAATTCTAGACCCCAACAACAATCGAGGTACGTGCCGCCGACTGCCACGCGAAACTACCAGACCACTTCCAGGCCCCTGCTTCCAAATATTACAAGAACGACTCCCTCCCTACTCCCAGGCAGTATCGAAACAACTTGCCCCAGCCCTCTACCCCTAGACGTCCTTATAATCCTAACTTTGTGCCGAAACCAAACCTTCAGAGAAACACCTACAATAAAAGCCAAGAAGCGAGCAAAAATAGGACGGAAGATGGAAAACCAATCTGCTTCAAGTGTAACAAGCCAGGGCACGTGGCCCGTTATTGTAGGGTCAAGTTTATAAGAATCCTAGAAGAGGATCCAACAGATACCCAAGAGAAGGTCGAAGAGAAATTCCAAATGAATGAAATATCAGAGAAATCAGGACATCGACTTTATGCTGAGGTATGTCATAACACACAGACAAATATTCCTACCCGGAATAGATATTCCGTGTTGGAAGATTTAAACTAAGCGTCGCGCCTGAATCTGTCAATCAAAGCTAGTCGACCATAAACGGAATCAAGAAGTTGGACCCTAAATACAAATTAAAAATTAACGTGGACAAGATAGGGACTTTTGAAGCTTTGGTTGATACAGGTGCTGACCTCTCAGTGGTCGACCTCAGAACGGCCCTCGATACAGGCCATGGTATAAGTAAACTCGCAAAAATTTGTGCAGGACCCGATGGAAAAAAATTGGACATGGTAGGAAGTATATTTTTAAATATAAAAATTGATGACAAAGCATTATCACACAAATTTGTGATACTGAAAACGCATTTACGGACATTAATTCTTGGAAGAGATTTCCTTGAGAAAATGAACGCGAAAATAGATTGTAAGCAAGAAACTATAAAATACAATTTGACGAATAATCATGACGAAAGCAATTTTGAAATGTTCAAAATAAAGAGTGCCAAGGATTCCATTGTACCGGAATGTTCCATTAAATTAATCAAGGCATTGGTAGAAACAGAGGATGGGGAATATATTATCGAGGAGAGCAGCAAAATGTTTCAAACAAATGGACTTCATCTAGCAAGAAGCTTGATCAATGTCATAAATAGGGAAACACATATCTGGATAACTAATCCGTATCCTCGACCGTTAAAAATAATGAAAAACCAAACATTGGCTTTTGGAAGTAGTCCAGCGAAAATAAATGTGAATCGAGAAAGAGGTAGAAGAGAACGAAAAACCTAGATTCCAATTAAACGAAAATCTTTCACCAAAGGAACAGAAGGAGTTAAAACAAGTTTTAGAAAGGTATGAAGATCTGTTTTCGTCGAGGTTAGGGAGAACCAATTTGGCAAAACATCGTATAGACACAGAAGACGCGAAGCCAATTAAACACAAGCCTTACAGGGTAAGTCCTAAAGAACGAGATATTATAAAAGAGCAAATTGACGAGATGCTTACAGAAGGCATAATTAGGCCATCTTCTAGTCCCTGGTCTTTTCCAGTAATATTGGTCAAGAAGCGAGATGGTAAATACAGATTTTGTGTGGACTACAGAAAACTGAATAATGTGACAGTAAAAGATGTCTATCCGATACCTAGAATAGACGAAGTTATGGATACTCTCCAAGGATCTAAATACTTCTCAGCAATAGACCTCAGATCTGGATATTGGCAAGTTGAAGTCGAAGAAAGAGACAAAGAGAAAACAGCTTTCACTACAGCGCATGGATTATATGAATTCAACGTGATGCCTTTTGGACTTTGTAACGCGCCTGCTACCTTTGAGAGAAATATGGAGAATATGCTTGGAAATCTGAGATGGCAAATTTGTTTGTGTTATCTGGATGATGTTTTAATATATAGTGCGGATTTTCCAACGCACCTCAAAAGACTCGAAGCTGTTTTTAGATGTTTTCGTGAATCTAATTTAAGATTAAACGACAAAAAATGCCGATTTGCTTTTGAAGAATTGGAGATTCTCGGCTATATAACGAGTAAACATGGTATAAAACCGGCGGAACATAACATCAAAGCTATCAAAAATTTTCCTCGGCCCACAAAGGTCAAAGAAGTACAATCCTTTTTGGGAATGTGCTCATATTATAGAAAATTTATCAAAGATTTCTCAAAAATTGCTGACCCTTTGACCAACCTTATTTAAAAAATTGTATCATTTACCTGGACAGAAAGGCAAGAGGAAGCGTTTCAAACCCTAAAAACAGCACTATTAAGTCCACCAATCTTAGGTCACTTCAATCCAAATGCGCCTACTTATATTCATACTGATGCGTCCAACATCGGCATAGGTGCAACTCTTGTCCAAGACATCGGTGGTGAAGAGAAGGTCATCTCATATTTGAGTCGTACCCTGAGTAAAGCGGAGCAAAATTATTCAACCACTGAAAAAGAATGTCTGGCCGTTGTCTGGTCAATGTCAAAATTACGACCCTACCTTTATGGAAGACACTTTAAAATAGTAACAGACCATCACGCCTTATGCTGGCTCAAAAACTTGAAGGATCCAACAGGTCGATTGGCAAGATGGGCTTTGAAAATTCAAGAATATGACTTCGATATAATACATAAATCAGGAAAGAAGCATCTGGACGCCGATGGCTTATCTAGGGGACCCTTAACAGAAACTGATTGGGATGAGGATTTTGAAAGGCTATTTTTAAATCAAATAACAGACGAAGAGGATAAGTTTATCGAAAGTGTTAAGAAAAACCTTAATGGAAGCAGGCGATCAATTGCGCAAAACTTTAAAGAAGAAGATGGATGTCTCTTTAAGAAAAACCCGAACCCTGAAGGCAGGGCGTGGTTGCTTGTGATTCCAGAGAAGAAAAAGAGAGAAATTATGAAAGAATATCACAATCATATGTCGAATGGCCATCTGGGCGTCGCCAGAACCATGTAGCGAATAAAGAGTAAATATTTTTGGCCATCCATGCTAAAGGATGTCTCAGAATTCGTTAAGACGTGTCACCTTTGCCAAAGTAGGAAAGGCTCAAACCAATTACCTTCTGGACTACTACAGCCCATTCCCCCAGCCAACTTTCCTTTCGAAAGAATTGGAATTGACTTTGTTGGTCCATTGCCATCTACGAAAAACAGGAAAAAATGGATAATCGTGCTGACGGACTACTACACTAGATATGCAGAAACAAGTGCAGTCTCGGAAGCAACAGTGAAAGAAGTTTCTAAATTTCTAGTAGAGGATATTTTTCTCCGGCACGGAGCCCCACAATATCTTATTAGTGACAGGGGCTCTCAATTTACCAGTAATTTAATGAAAGAGGTGATGAAAATGTGCAAGATTAAACATTGCTTCACAACGAGCTATCATCCCCAGACTAATGGATTGACAGAGCGGTTAAATAGAACATTGATCAATATGCTCAGTATGTATGTGAACACTGATCAGAAGAACTGGGACGAAATAATCCCATTCATCACTCACGCTTACAATACTACAATTCAGGAAACCACAGGGTATTCTCCCCTTTTCCTGATGTTTGGAAGAGAACCCACGTCTCTTTTGGACGACAGGAATATCTCGGTGGACATTGACAAGGATGATTATGATGAATACATAAAACATCACTTAGACAAAATAGACAGAACAAGAAAATTAGTTATTAACAACACAATAAAGACTCAAGAAAGAATGAAAAAGAACTATGACAAGAAACACATGGAAAGAAGCTACGAACCAGGAGAATTAGTAGCAGTTTGGACACCAATTAGGAAAATAGGAAAGTGTGAGAAACTACTGAGAAAATATTTTGGCCCATATCGAATATTAAAGAAGCTGTCCAACGTAAATTACTTAATTGAACCAAAAGATAATCCTGGCCAAGACCCATTGATTGTCCATGTCTCAAGAATCAAACCCTATTTTGAAAGAATTGATGAGGTCAATCACGAGGACGTGACGACCTCTGGAGAGGGGGAAGTGTTGCATCATGATTAATGGCGTATTATTTATAATATTGTTTTTTATATATTTAAATTATATATTTATTTATTTTATATAAAATATTCTATGATATTTATTTAAAACAGATTATTTAGATTATCATCATTCCTTTTTGTAATATTTTATTGTACATATATCTTTATTGCTTATTGGAGGGAGAGAAGACCTAGACGAAGACTGCGGATCGCAACCTACGAGGAAGACAAGAATAAATAAACTCAATAAATACAAGAGGTGATTTATTTTATTTAATTTTATTTATTTACTTTTAATATGGAAACCCGCTCGAGAAACGTGTATAACACCAAGAAGGATGAAACCAAGGTCGATGACCCTGCAAAGCTTCAACTTTGTGCAACAATATGAACGAAATATATTTATTTTATTGAAAAGTAGTGACAGTGGATTTTATTCTATACTTGCTTGTGGTACATCCCTCTTGAGTGTCCAGCAGTAGTCAGCAAGCATAACGGGACTCCATTTACCTTGGTACCGCTTCTCCATGCCTGATATATCTTGATGAAACCTCTCACCATGCTCATCGCTAATTTCACCAAGATTGTCTGGAAAGAAATCCAGATGCGAATGCAGGAAATGGATCTTGAGAGACATGTTACATTCCAGTGCCTTGTAGGAAAGCAACAGATCATTAACTATGTATCGGTATTTTTCAACCTTGACACTTCCTAAGAAGTTCTTGCAAATGTTTCTAAAGGAATTCCATGCTGCCGCTTCAACTTCATTTAAACTATTTTGAAAATTACGATCCTGCAGCAATTCCCGAATCTCAGGTCCAACGAAAATACCTTCTTTAATTTTCGCATCACTTATGCTAGAACATTTTTGTTTTAGGTAGGCAAATCCACTGGCATTTCGATCCATTACCTTGACAAAGTTCTTCATTAATCTCAGTTTAATATGTAATGGTGGTAAGTAAATATTTTCTGAATCGATCAGGGGAGGATTCACAATATTTTTATATCCTGGAGTAAATATTTCACGGTTTGGCCAGCTTTTTTCAATGTAATGCCTTACCCTATCTCTGCTATCCCACTCACACAGAAAACAACAAAATTTTGTATATTCAAGCTGTAATCAACGCAAGAGAGCAATGACTTTCAAATCGTTGCTTATTTTACAACCGTATCTCTGATATTCTATCTTTTTCAAAAGCAGTTTCATGTTTTCGTAAGTCTCTTTCATGTTGGATGCCTGTGCTATTGGCACTGATGGGAACTTATTTCCGTTGTGAAGGAGAACAGCTTTCAAACTAATTTTTGAAGAATCAACGAATAAACGCCACTCTTCTGTATCATGGTCATGACCAAGCGCTTCCATTTGACTAACAACATCATTGCAATATACTAAATCATTCTCTTGTGAAAAGAAGTCTTGAAATTCATCTTGACGCTTGCGAAAAAAAGCATACTTTTGTGCCTTTATGCATCAGATTCCAGCCTTTTAACCTAGAGCCTAAAAGTTCACTCTGTTTTTTTTTTTTTTTGATAAATCTAAATCACGTACGAGGTCGTTCAAATCTCCTTGGGTTAACAAATGAGGTTCAGATGAAGCACCTGCTTCAAAATTTCTGTCATCCGCCTGTTGCTCTTGTCTATCTGAATCATCGTCACTAAATATTACATTTTCAGGAGGCTGTGGCACAGGTAAAATATCACTATGAGGAACCGGTCTCATAGCAGAAGGCAAATCAGGATATTAAACTGTATGTCTTGATTTGGATGTAATACCTGTAGTCTTTGTCAAACAAAAATAACAGTCTGAAGAATGGTCTTTAGGTTCCCTTCATATCATTGGAACTGCAAAAGGCATATGACGTTCACCTTTAATCCACCCTGTAAGACGTCGAGCACAAATTTCACAACAATGATGAGGAGCCCAAGTCTTATCTTGGTCGCCGACTTTACAGCCAAAATAAAGTTGATAACATTTTTTTTATAAGCGGTGTAAAGTTTCGCCTTTGAACTTTGAAAGTTAAATCCCCACAAATGTAACAGAAAATATCAGGAATATTAATGCAACGCCTAGGCATATTGACACAGTCTAGTGCACACGATTTATAAAAGCAAATCGATAGAGAAGAATGAACTGATCACTTCAAATTTACCTGTCACTTCTGATGCAAATCTATCAAACAAATCGTTAGGTTCAATTTAAAAATATATATTATTAATTTTAAAAATTAATTAAAAATATATATAACTGTTATCCAGCAAATAACATTCCAGAGCTTGTCGTTATTTTTGGAGTTGAAATCAAAACAGATTGCATTATAAAATAAACATATTTACTTAAAAATTCAATAATTTGTTTTTAAATTAATATTTATGATTCTTAAAGAGCAAAATTTAATTAATCACAAATAAAATAAAGCTTTTAGCTCCACATAAAGCGCTAGCTAATGTAATGATGTTTACTTAAAAATGCTTACGTAACATTTCCTGCATTATTACTGTATATACCAATTTATAGGAAAAATGGTTATCCTGCAAGAACTATGGGTGATGGAAAACTTTTGATTTCATTTTTGAATTCAGCATGAAATTTATATTAGAAACAACATCAGGTTTTCTCCGACAAAAAAATGTTTGTTTTTTTTTGTAGACCTGTGTAATCAAACATGATACAACAATTATTTCATCATCATTTTCTGACTAAAAATAACTATTTTCATCTAGTACCCTGATCAATTTGAATATTTCTTGGGTAAAAATACGACAATAAACTCTTCCAAATTTTCTCAATTTCCTCTTAAAATTTAAGCCAGATTAGGTACTCATTGAGGACGTGTATAGCCGACTATTATATAGAGAGAGATTGTCTTAAGTGTATGCGTCAAAATTCATGGAACTTAAATTTTGCGAGACGAACTCCAAGCTATTTTCAATGTTGAAGATGCGATAAACTCTTGTATTAAATCTAGTGAGGAAGCTGATAAATGCGAGTTTTAACAGCAATTTGTAGAATTCTGTCGACTTTTGTGTAACGACTTGATCCTACTGGAAAAGAAAACACTGAATCCATCTTCTCATAACCTGCCGGCCTTCTTCTCCTTTGGCATTAAGTGCTCTAAATGCGGCAAACAGGGCCACCGCAGAGCCAACTGCCCAATGCTCGCCAGGCAGACCATCAGCCCCAGGCAAACATAGTCCCCCACCGATGCAAGGCCTCCTCCTCCTCAGCAGCCAAGGCAGCCGGCACCTGCGCCCGCAGCACCGGTGTCCCCTGCTCCATCTGTGGAGACGCCGACTGAGGCTTCCGCGATCCCTTCGGCGCCTCAGACTGCCGAACCGGCGCATCCAGCTCAGTCCGCCTTCGTTGCCCATCCTGCTCCTCTGACTACCCCGGGGACCCTCGAGCCTGGGATCCCTCCCCGCCCGACTGCGAAATGACGGAGCAGGAAGAAACCTCCACACCTCCCACGCCTTCCCAGAAGTGCTCCGCATACCTACAGATGGTGAAGTACATCGAGAAGTCCTCCACCCCCTCCATCGACCAAACCAGGCTACCCGACCTTGGCTGGGATGAGGCCCCTGCTTCTCCTCTTCTCTCAATCCCAGTTGAAGAAGCAATTGCCCCTCGCTAACAGTCGCCCAGGTTGCCGCTCTCATCGAGCTAGCCGACGCCATCTTGGCCACGCACCCTGGCACCGACTCCACCATCTGCAAGGTCCGCATGAAGGCCAAGAAGCCGCTTAAACAACGGCTTCAATGAACTACCGCGTCGCTACCATCAACGCGCGAGAGCTCGCCACTCCGGAGAGGATCCTCGTTCTGTGTCATCTCCTCAAACAACATCGTGTGGACATCGCGTTTGTCCAAGAAACGAACGCATATCATCTGGATAGCGGCCAAGACCTCTGCCTCGGCTACAACGCTGTTGTTCTAGCCCAACCCGTAGCCATCTCGGTATCCGGACTTGCCTGTGTCTTCGGGCCAGGCATCGCCGTGCTACAACAGCGAATCCTGTGGCCGGGCCACATTGCCTTGGCAACTATTGATGTCCACGGCGAGGAGATGACTATCATCAACGTCCATCTGGCACACGACGCGTGAGAAACGAACAATTCGAGCTCCTGGCGGCGACAGCGGCACAGGAGGAGGGAGCCTGGGTCCTCGGGGATCTGAACATCAGAGATCATTCATCGTCCTCCGCGGATGCCCTCGCCGCTCTTCTGGACCTGGCTGCGCTGGTAGACGTGGCCACCCAGTTCGACGCCGCCCACCTGCCCACCAGAGTCGCCAGCCAGGCGACCAAGTCGAGACCAGCCGCCTGGACCAGATCCTCGTCCCTGCTGGAGTCCTGGATCGCGTGACCACCTACGCGACCAGCCACTACCACCTCTCAGACCACCGCCTCGTGCTGCTCCAGGTGGGCCCGCCCGCCGCCGTCTCCCCTCCCCAGCTTCGCTTGGCCGCGATGCTCCGCTCGGGCCTTGCCTAGAACACCTGGCTGGCTACATCCGGGAGTTGGAGGAGGACCTTGCACACGACGACGACAACGGGATCCTGTGGGACAGGTGGACCACCATCAAGGCGGGGCTCCTAGCGGAGGCCAGATCCCTCCACGACCCGCGCCACGCTGCCACCGACGGCTACGTCGTCCGAGCCCGAAGGTACATCGCGGCGCAGCTCGAGGCCTCCTCCATCCGGGCCGACTACCCGTCGCTGCCGGACATGGCGCGCGCGATCCATCTTCGACGCCCGGTCAGCGTCGTCAGGGACGACGACGGCCGCGTCATCGAGGGCCCCGAGCTTCGAAGGAGGGCATTCACCATCTTCCAGCCCCGTTTCGCCCGTCCCACCAGCGACCCAGCTGCGGGAGCCGCCTTCATCAGCAACGGGATGATCACCCCCCATCATCGAGCTGGGCGAGGAGGACCCTCTCCACCGGCCCGAAATCTGCCCAAGCGAGATCGCCACCGCCATCCGCCACCTCCCCCGCGGAAAGGCCCCCCGGCTGGGACGGCTTGCCATGCGAGCTCCTCGCTGCCTTCGAGGACTTCTTCGCCGAGGCTCTGACCCGCGTGTTCGCGGCTTCACGGCTCCGCGGAGCCCTGCCTCCGTCGACGCGGCGCAGATCCATCTGCCTAGTACCCAAGGCCCGCGGCGGTCGCGGCCTTGAGGGGTACAGGCCCATCGCGCTGCCCTCGGCCGACTACAGGGTGCTGGCAGCCATTCTCCACCGGCGCTTCAGACCCCACCTACGAGCCCTGGTGCCAGACTGCCAGACGTACGCTATCCCCGGAAGGTCCCCGTCCTGGAACATCGCTAAGGTGACGGATGCGGTTGAGGAGGCAACCGCCGTGGGCTCGCCGCTGGCTGTAATGGGCGTCGACCTTGAGTCCGCCTTCGACTCCCTGGACCGCGGCTTTCTGGAGTCCCTGATGACGTCCCTACGCCTCCCGCCGGCCTTCATGGGCTGGATGAAGATCTTGTACGCCGGGGCGGACGCGACGATCCGGGCTGGAGGATTTCACACCGCCGCCTCCCCCTCCTCAACGGCCTTAGGCAGGGCTGCGCCGTGAGTGCGGCGATGTTCAGCATCGCTACGGGGCCACTGCTACGTCGCCTGGAGTCGACCCTCGGCGTGGGCAATATCATCGCCTACGCCGACGACATCGTCCTCCTGTTCCATCGCGACGACCAGTTCCAGCGGGTGGCGGCCGTCCTCAAGGACTTCAGACGAGCCTCCGGAATCGCCGTCAACCTCGGCAAGAGCGCGGGCCTCTGGTGCGGCGCCTGGCGAAACCGCGGCGACTCCCCTCTTGGCGCCTCCTGGTCGACCACCTCCATCAGGGTCCTAGGGCTCGACATCGCACCCAGGAGCTCCGTCGCCCATCGGGAGCAGCATCTCCTGGCCCTCCTGTCGCAAGTGGACGCCCTTCACCCGCGGCCTCTCCCTCGTCGGGCGAGCTAGGGCAGCGAACTCGCTGGTGAGCTCCACCATCCAGCATCACCTGCACGGGTACCTGCCAGCACCCGCGACCATCGCCAAGCTGCAAGCCCGACTAGCGAGGTTCGTCTGGGGGCCCGACCACACGGCGTGGCTCCCGCCGCCGTCATGGCGAGACCCGTGGCCATCGGAGGCCTCGGCCTCCTCGACCTGGCAACCCAACTCCAGCTCGCCTGCCTTAAGGGTGTGCAGGTCGCGCTCCGCGGAGGCAGGAACGGCTTCGACTGGCTGGTCGCCGGCAGCGAGGCCTGGATCCGCCCTCCACCAGACGGCACGCGTCTCCAGCCCCGCCGTCTCCGATTGCTGAAGCTGTGGGAGGAGGCCTCCAAGATCCTGGGCCTCAATCACCGGGCGGTCCCCACATCTCAGCTGCTGGACCTCCCCATCATCGGCGGCTGCCGGTTCCTTCGCCCTCCCGACCTCCTGGGCCCCCGCCCGCTGGCTCGGAGCCCGAGTCCGGGACCTTGTTGTGGTGGAGGACCATCACATCGCCCGTCCTACGCGCTACGCCCTGGCTGACGCCGCGGCCCTTGGCGCCTTCTGCCGGAGGCTGACCGCCGAGAACGACGAGGGCTTCCGGGAGACTTCCTTGGCTGCTGCTGTGGTGCTGCGCGGGACGGCCACGCCGTTCCTCAACGGCCTCACGACCCGCTCGGCCCGACGGGCCCTGGATCGTCCGCGTCTCGCGGCCACGCCGATCTCCGATTCCTGGCGAGATGGGCGCCCACCATCCAGGATCGACTGGGCCTCGCTCCGGCGCTGCGCCTTCTCGGGCCATGAGGCCGATGCCGCCCTCAAGTTGGCCCTCCACGCTCTACCCCATCCGGCCCATCCTGCCTCGGCCGGCCCCTCGTGTCCTGCCTGCGGGTCCGTCGACCGCTCCCTCGGCCACCGCTACTGGAGCTGCCGTTCCATCAGGCCCCTCATCAGAGAGGCCTTCAACATCATCGGGCGGCCCCCTGACCTGCAGGCTTGGATCTTCGGCGGGTCCGGCCTTGAGGACGACGCCCTGACCATCCTGGCGTCGGCAAAGCTGCGCGTCTACCGCCACTTTGTCCAGGTTGGGCTCGGTGGAGTGGAGGACCCGCTCATCGCTTGGACCAGAACACTCCAGCGCCGGGGATGCCTTCCTTCATCCTCCATCATCGTATACATATGTAAATATTCTGAAAATAGAGCAATCCATATTGTTATATTTGTTTATAAAGGGCACATCTTGGATTCAATAAATAATCTTTTTATTTCCGATATTTCGATGGGCTAAACGACCATCTTTTTCTAGGATCTCATCCTTTTTCGCGGCAAGCCGCGCGTTACACTTGAGACACGGGCGTCTCACAATCTCTCAGGCGAAAATCATCCAAATGAAAAAGTAATGTATGCAAATAAATATCGTATAACACTAATTAAAATAAATGAATAAATAGAGTGAAAAGCAAATTTTATTGTATATATAGATATTTGCTTTTCACTCTATTTATTCATTTATTTTAATTAGTGTTATACGATATTTATTTGCATACATTACTTTTTCATTTGGATGATTTTCGCCTGAGAGATTGTGAGACGCCCGTGTCTCAAGTGTAACGCGCGGCTTGCCGCGAAAAAGGATGAGATCCTAGAAAAAGATGGTCGTTTAGCCCATCGAAATATCGGAAATAAAAAGATTATTTATTGAATCCAAGATGTGCCCTTTATAAACAAATATGTAAATATATCAATTTTGCATATATATTTTATTATTTCTTAAACTGTTGTCACTACTCTCTTTGAATTTGTAATATTGTCGAGATGACAATAAAAATGTTTTAATTGTCAATTGTCATCTTCTCATAACCTTAATGTTTCCAAACGTTCATATAAAATATATAGGTTCATTGGAGTATCGCAATGATTCGTTTTTTCTTTAACGTGCAATCATCAGTCGTCCTTTTGAGAATTTTTAAGATCATTTTTGCGTTAGCGTGACCTCATTCGGCTGATCACTTTGAGGTTCGTCTGTACATCTCTTTTGTATTCACCTACAAGTAGCTAAATAGTTTTCTACTTGCCTAGGAATGTTTTTTTTTTACTTGGTGAAACCATTATTTCACACAAGTAAGGAGATTATCAATTGATATTAATCAAACAAATTAACACAAAGCAATAACGCGCCATCTATACATATAAAATAAAAGGATTTAAAAGCGCGAATGTTTCTTTTATACATAAAACGAACTTCTACTGTCCTTACTGCGATGAAAAAATATATCATTAATCATCATTAATATATACAGTTATCAGCGTCATGCGTTCTTAATTCTGTCACCATTTGCTTTTGGTTCAGTGGTAGAATGCTCGCCTGCCACGCGGGCGCCCCGGGTTCGATTCCCGGCCGAAGCATTTTTTTTTAAACAATTTTTAAAACTCATTTATATATTATACAATAATAACATCCACGGTGCCAATTTATAATTGTAACGAATAGTATTTGAATAAAAGCATTTAATCGGGTAATCCACGGGCGTTGCCCGGGTCATTCGGCTAGTAACATATAAACGCCGTTAACGTTAACATCTTAAGGGCGTTTATATGTTATTATGTACTCCTGTAGAAGGGCAGAGAAGCCCGAAAGCTCGAGAATACGTTAAATAAAGATTAAAGAAACTCATCTCCAGGAATCTGTGGCATTTGTTTGATTTATTAAGGAGATTATCCTAGAAGTTTTATTCTATAAAATATTCCATATTGTAACTACGATTGTAAAAGAAAATTGCCAAGATACAATCTCACTTATGAGGAGCTACCACCGCCATGATTCACTCTGTAATCTGGGACAGCTAATGCTCATCTATCATGGAAGATTCTAGTGGATTAATCTGAAGTGCATAAGTTACAATCCCTATATATATAAAAGTTTGTGTATGTATGTATGTATGTGTGTTTGTTCTTATGTCGTCTATACACGTCCACAATACGTAAGTAATCTGACTGAAATTTTAACAGTATATAGAGTAGAATCTGGAAAAACTTATAGTGAAAATTTCAGGTCTCTATCCCGAATATTCTTCGAGTTATTTGCAAATTGCGTTGCAAATTTGCCCTTTCGCTCGCAAGCAGCGCCTCTAGTGGTGAAGATGGGAGGTGATATCAGCTGACCTAATGTACATGTAAAACGTGTTTTAACAGGACATAGAGAAAAATCTGGAAAAGATATTTTTGCAATTTTGACCAAGAAAAGTTGAAATTGACAGGTTCTGGGCAAAAATAGTTGTTTTTTGGTCAGAAAATGATGATGACAATATTGCTGTATCATGTTTGATTATCAGATACAAAATTATATCGGGAAAAATTCCAAAAAGCAGAGATCACGGATGAAGCCAGTTCATTTTTAGTATGCAGGAGCAAAATTCTAACAGAAAAAAACATTCATTCGAGCAGAAGACACAAAGCCAGATCATCTTTCTATAAAAATATTGCTTCTCAGTACAAAGTTTGGAGCGGGACGTTTCACAAGAATGACATCCACGGCGCCAATTCATAATTGTAACAAATAGTATTTGAAAATCAAAATTATAGAATTTTCAAATATCGTTGTGAAAATTTACAATTTACAAGTGTGACATCCATGGTGCCAATTTATAATTGTAACGAATATTATTGGAATAAAAACATTTAATTAGGTAAAACACGGGCGTTGCCCGGGTCATTCGGCTAGTTATAAATAAACAGAATGTAGGAGGAAAGCCTGCAGACAAAAACTCGATGATTTTATTATATTAATAGAAGAATTTTATGCCTCCAATCACGATATGTGTCTGACTCCATGTTGGGAGTAACTTTCTTTCAAGGTAACTTCCACAGTATGCGCGATATATGGGCTAAATTAACAGTAGACGTACTATTTCCATCATAACGACACCAAATATCTTTATAAGTTTCCACATGTCTAGCCACTGGGTGAGAAAATTTCAAAATCAAACACAGTAGTTTGTGAAAAGCTACCAAATAAAAAGGGATAAAACCCCGGTTTCTCCTAGAGGTTGCTTCATTATGAGTTTAGTTAGTCCACGAAAGTCATTTTTGATTTTCAAATACGGAAATGTAAGCTGAAAAAACAGTGAGGGGTTATATTCAAATTTTTGAATCTCCAATTTGAAAAAACTTAGTCTACTAGGTCAGTACTCACCTGAAGAGATCTGGCCGAAGATCATAAACCCTTCTTAATTCAGGGTCATACAAAAGGCCGTGGTTATATGAGAAATTTCTGCAACACAGAAATAAATAATTGTCCTTTCATTCAATTCTTGAAGGGACAAAATGATGAACTGTCTACATTATGTTCTAATTGATCTGTTAAACTTTAAAAAATTGAATTGTATATATCACACACAAGTTAAGAGAAGAGCATCGAGATAATCGAAAATACAACACTGGTTTATACCATTGAATGAAACGAGTTGCAGATGGTATCATACATATATGCAACATCGCAAATTATTGATGGTTTAAACATCAACGCTATTTCAAAAATATTTTCGAAAAAAAATTGAGATAAATAATTAAGTTATCCAGAAAATAGTAGTTATGACCAAAATTCTCTATCGTGAATCAAAGAATTTATTCAGATTATTTCTTTATATAATGGTTTGATATATTCTAATGGAATTTTTCAATAAAATGGCCAATAGTGCTTTTAAAGCAACTGCCTTAGTCGCTTCAATACATATGAGTAGACTCGAAGGTGAAATCCCAAATTTAGATGGTTGTGCAATATATAGCTACTTATTTTTATGGGACACAGTTATACTGACACATTTTCAACATAGGTTGTGTAATATATAGCTACTTATTTTGATGGGACAAAGTTATGATGACTCATGCTTCAATAGAGGTTGTTCAATATATAGCTACTCATTTTTATGAGAAACAGTTAATCTATCCATGTTTCATGACACAACTCCAATGACTGACATCGCAACGGAGGCTGTGGAATATTATCCATGTTCTATAGCACAGTTATATTTGTTTCTGTTTAAAATAATTCAGTCAGCAGCTACTACTCACTTTTTGTCTTGGCACAAGCTAGGTATACTCCAGTGGAAGGTATACTCGCACGTGGAATCAATCTTTCCCGAGAAGGTAGGCTTTGAGATCGTACTACCGCAGTAGAAGACAAAGCTTGCTACTGCCCGCTGGCCATTGGCGCACTTGGAATTTCCATGGGAGAACTTCATAACCAATTCACCTGCATACATCGGTATTGAAGAAAAATTCCACAACCATACTCAATACACACCGTCGATAAAATCTGTAGATTTGGCCCAATGCTTGCCGATGGAGATTGCTTTTTCTTTATCTAAGTTTTCATTAACATAGCAAGCTACTGTTCCTTTTGGACAATATGAGCTATGAAGATTTCCGCAAATGTTTATAAAGAACCTGGAACACATTTAGCTCTTAGCATGATTATACAGATTAGAAGAGAAATACAATACTTACATTCCGCCATTTAAATATATCTCGAAATCGTCTTCCTCATTTCTAAGGTAGTCAAGGCTGAAGTACTTCCCTTTCCACCGAGCGGCACATCCCCCGGGGTGGGATGGGCACAGAAGAGGAGTCTTCCAAGAAAAGTAGACATTGCATTCATCTTCCTGCAGGTTCATTTGAATGAGGAAGATGTCTTTTGGTTAATTTTTAAGTTTTATTACCCTTATAAATCTTGGGACGTCGAAGTATTTTTCATTGCAGGTCAACTCCAGATGAGCCTTCGCATATTCTACAAACCCACATCCTGGGGTGAAAGGGAAGTACGGACAATTGAAAATTCAAAATGTTTTATTGGTACTTGGTCAATTCTTACAAAAACAAATGATAAATATAAACAAAGATTATACATTATATTATTCACACACATACACCACACGCACATTTTGGTGAAAATATATAAAATAAAAAATAATATAGAATGGCTCAACTACTAATGTTTGATTATAAAACTATTTTAGAGGCGTAATATTCTTTTTAAAATAAAACAATTTCTACTGTCCTTACTGCGATGGAAAAATTAAAGGGAGGGCATGATTAATTCTCTGTACTGCATAAAGGCTTCTTACTTGTGCAATGATTCTCTTTAAGGTTAGGGGGATATTGTCATTCAGATAGCATTCCATTGTAGGTGATGAATGAAAGTATTTATAGTGAGAGTAGAGCACTGATTTTCTTATTCTTACATAATCCAGCTGCAAGGACTGATCGGTTGCCGTTCTAATAATTAGGGGGATGTATCTTTGTAGAATATTGAAGTCTGTACATCCAACAAGCCATGAGAAACCGGTGTTATTAAGTAGCTCCATTTTTCCATAGCATCTTTTCCATCGCAGTAAGGACAGTAGAAATTGTTTTATTTTAAAAAGAATATTACGCCTCTAAAATAGTTTTATAATTTGATAACAGATGGCGCTCTAGTACATCGTAACTAATGTTTGATGCTATTATTTATAGATGAAGGCCCAATTCGTATTTTAAACTGCCCTATAAACTGAATTTCTGTTTTCAATATGAAAAGATGTATAGATTAATTATATTCTGTTTTGACACAGTAGGCATTGAAATTTATGGAATTAACATATTTTTCCGTTAAAATAAAAACTATATGTAAGTTATATATATAAATTTAAAATAAAGGTCAGGTGTTGATATTAAAAACAAAATAGGCATAACCTGAACACGCTCACATAAGTTTTTTTTTTAGATGGCAGAGCGCCATTTCAATATATATATTGAAAATAGAGCAATCCATAAATAAATAAATCTTCAATTGAAAAGGCATATATTGGCGTTCAGCCAACTGAAATATTGGTAAAATAACTGATATTTTGATCGAATATATGCCTTTTTAGTTGAAGATATATATATATATATTTGAAAAAACAATAGAAAAAAATAAAAGAGAAGTGGGTCAGGTGTTGATATTAAAAATAAAAAAGGCATCTCCTGACCACGAGCACATGTGCTTTTTAGATGGCAGAGCGCCATCTAGTGGAGCAAAAATAAACTAAACGTTTATTTAGCTTGCTCCGTGATATTTGGCCAACTCAATTTCTTGATATATCAAGAAAAGCCATCCACGAACGCGTTTCGCGCTGTTGGCGCTCGTCAGCGTGGAGAAGGCTGTAACCACTGCGACCAAAAAAATAGTTTTGGCCCCAATGGCTTCCTGAGAAATCAGAAAATGGGTATTTAAGGCCAAATTTGCGTAAAGACGCTTAACACATGAAAAAACAATAGAAAAAATAAAAGATAAGTGGGTCAGGTGTTGATATTAAAAATATGGTCAGGAGATGCCTTTTTTATTTTTAATATATATATATAAAACTAATGTGAGCGTGGTTGGGATTTATTTATTGTTTTTTAATATCAACATTTGACCTTTTTAAATATTTTATTATATATATTTATACATGTTCAGCATATTTACGCATGTTTGGCCTTAAATCTCAGAAAGATTTTTGGTTATAGAAGTACAACCTGCACCACGCTGACGAGGGTCAACAGCCGAAACTCGTTCGTGGTTGGCCAAATATCAGGGAACAGGTTAAATCAACGTTTAGCTGATTTCTGTTTCATTAGATAGCGCTCTGCCATAAATAAAAAAAAAGCTCATGTGAGCCCCAAAAGGATATGCCTATTTTGTTTTTAATATCAAAACCTGATTTTTTCACGCATATAAAAATAATATATAATTAAAATGGCATATATTGGATGAAAATTAGATTTATTTACCAATATTAAAGTTGGCTGAACGTCAACCTTTTTCAAGGTATTACAATATATTATACTAGACGAATGGCCCGGGCAACGCCCGGGTTTTACCCGATTAAATGCTTTTATTCAAATACTATTCGTTACAATTATAAATTGGCGCCGTGGATGTCATTCTTGTATAATATATAAATGAGTTTTAAAAATTGTAAAAAAAAAAAAAATGCATCGGCCGGGAATCGAACCCGGGCCGCCCGCGTGGCAGGCGAGCATTCTACCACTGAACCACCGATGGTTATGAAAAATCCCATCCGTGAGCTTCAAACAGACAAACAGACAGAATAAGGCAAATATATAAGTAGATGTCAACAACAAACTCAGCGCCAAATAACGTCAATAGAATTAAGTTTAAAAATATGTTTTTCCTATATTCAATGGGGAGGAAGAAAAAATTGATATATATATATATTGTCTCTTTAGATATATATAGAGACAAGGGTCGCCTTTTCCATCTATATATATGTAATATATATATATATATGTAATATTGTTGCAAATGTGATCCTGCCAACGTATGGATACGCTGGCAGTCGTGTATGTGAGACGAGTGTTGATGTTCTTCCCACACGCGGACAACAAGAAGCAGAGGCAGGGCTAGATGTTAGCACCGAGAGTGATCGGGGACAGCCCACGGGACAGAGGTAGAGGTCATGACACAAACTTGGATGCCTATCACCGAGACATGGAGAGCCATACTGAAGCGGCCTGCCGAGAAACACACCCTAGACCATCTGCTGCTGACCCCCTGCCAAAACCTGTCCTGTTTACAGGGGTCGTCTATAAAGAGTACCTGGGGGCCCCACATGGGCTGGGCGTTGCCTTTTTCCTCCCCTCTGTCCCTGCCACCAGCTGACCGCTCTTTGGATATTTATTTTGACGTCACCAATTAGTTTAAATACAAATAAGGGTGTACAGGTTATATTAATAAATATATAGCATATATACAAAATATGGGGGTGGTAGTAAATAGAAATAGTGTACATTTTAATAGAAGGGTAGGATCTTATAAGGTATCGGCTCTAACTAATTGGAAGATATGTGACATATACTAAAAGTGTCATTATTATACAGTTTAAAATATACGATATATATATATATTTAATTATAAAGGCATTTATTGGATCAAAATATCATTTATTTTACTAATATTTTAGTTGGCTGAGCGCCAACTTTTTTTTCAACGGAAAAATTGGCCAAATAAATGATATATTGATCCAATATATGCCTTTTTAATTAAAGATGTATTTATGGATTGCTCTATTTTCAAAATATCTACATAGCAAATGGAACAATTCAATTTAAATACATTGAAACAAACTCTAATCTTGGGTCAAATGAATTTATTTGAAAAATTCAATATTTTGACGAGGCTGTTTGCTTATCACTTTCTAGGATTCAAATTCCTTGTAAGCTAATCACCCGCGTGATTAACGATAAATATTGTTTGTATAAAAAAATAAGTTGATGCAGCCACACATAAACATTAATTAGTATTTCTTTATAAATAATATGCTATAATATATATATATATTTACTACTTTTGTTTTAGCTATAGTTTTTTTTTTTTGCTTATCCCTAATACACGTGGTACAGGCCATGATAATCATGATGGGTAGAGGTAGGCGACTGCTTTAACTGTAAGGGAACCACATGTCTACAAATGTGAAAAGCAGTTCGACTTTGCGTTTACAAATGTGACAGAGCCTTGTTTGGTTACTTGCACTCGCTGGTGGGGTTGGACTTTTGCAGTAGGTAGGTAGGTTGCAGCTGTAGGTATGATTGTGGTATGTGTATTTTTCTATTAATACTATTTTTATCTTCATTGAATAAAATGGGACTTTATATTTCCTATATATAAAACTGACGAGGGTCTAACAAGAGCATAGAAACAGATATTAAAAATAAAAAAGGCATATCCTGACCATGAGCACATGTGATTTTCAGGCAGAGCGCCATCTGGTGGAATAGAAATCAACTAAACATTGATTTAACCTGTTCCCTGATATTTGGCCAACCCAATTTCTTGATAAATCAAGAAAAGCCATCCACGAACGCGTTTTGCGCTGTTGGCGCTCGTCAGCGTGGAGTAGGCTGTACCACTGCGACCAAAAATATTATTGGTCCCAATGGCTTCTTGAGAAACCAAGAAATTAGTATTTAAGGCCAAATTTGCGTAAATACCGAAAACCTACTCACCCAGGAACATGCCCCAATTTCAAATCATTTGGACCTATAAACCATAAAATATGCGTAATGGAAATATTATCAAAAAATATTTTGGTGTTTGAACTTGAGAGTGGGTAAAAGGAGCCCAATATACCAGGTTGATCCCGGTTCCCTTGGCTCTCAAATAAAAAAAAAAAAAGAAAGAGTTGACGACCTACCCAGGTTCTTGCCCACATATATATGTATAAGTGTATTCGAAACTATTATAGACAGACGCATATGATTCTTTTTTTTTTTTAAACTTGCGAAACCGGCCAGGCCCTCCCAATATTTTTTTATTGCAGTAAGGGCAATAGAGAGAGAAAATTTGTTTAATTTTTAAAAAAGAATCATACGCGTCTATAATAGTTTCGAATTCTCTTAACAGATGGTGCGCTAATATAACATGTATATGTGAAATATAATTTTAAAAAAGGTCAGGTGAGGTATTAAAATCAATTATATATATCCTGACCATCAAACATGATCGTTTTTTTTTTTTTAGATGGCAGAGCACCATCTAATGGAACAGAAGTCAGCCAAACGTTGATTTAGCCTATTCCTTGATATTTGGTCAACCCATTTTCTTGACAAATCAAGAAAAAAACCAACCAGAACGCGTTTCGGGCTGTTGTCCTTCGTCAGCGTGGTGCAGGCTCTACCTCTAAGACCAAAAAATATTTTTGTCCCCCAGAAGCTTCCTGAGAAATCAAGAAATGTATATTAAGCCCAACTTGCGTAAATACACTAAAAATATTCAAAATATTTTTTATAAATAAAAAAATTAATTAAAATCCTACACTACACAGACGAGGTTCAACAGCCCGAAATGTGTTCGTGGTTGGCTTTTAATACATGTATCAATATATATATATATATGTGATATGATCCTGTCGACTCTTCTGTGATAAGATCCTGTCGACTTTCAATGTGACAATATTAAAAATAATGTGGGGAAAGAGAAATAATCACACCACGATTTGGTAGAGGAATTTGGAAGCCAACCAGAGAGAGATGGAGATGGCGGGCCCGGCTGTCCGCCGGGCGGCCGTTTGTGTCGAATACAATGCTCCAACTGTCTAATAGTTTCGAGGTTCCAAGTAACGCCCCTGTGGTCGCCCCCTGGAATGTCGTGCTGTCTCAAGTGACCGATCCTTACCCGCCCTCTCTCTCTGGGTTGACTGTAGGTTTTCTTTATTATTCCTGGAAGAGCATATATTATGACATATATATATATATGGGAATTTTGGGCCATATATATATTTCCTCAATAAAATAATCCCTTGAACCAATATTGAGACACTTTTCCCTGGAAGCCTGATTAATTTTACTCAATATATTTATGCCATCTAGAAATGATCATATGAGCGCGGTCATGATATGCCCCTTTTTCATTTTTAATATAAATATATATATATAAACCCAAATATATAAATATATATTTTTGAAAATATTTTACAAAATTTATTTTGTCCATAATATAAATATATATATATATATCAATTTTTTCCTCCCTATTTAATATAACAAAATATTTTTAAAACTTAATTCTGCTGACGTTATGTGGCGCTAAGTTTGTTGTTGACACATTTTGAAAATGTTATAACCCCTTGATAAAGGTTGGCGTTCAGCCAACTAAAAAATTGTTAAAATAAATGATATTTTGATCCAATATATTCCTTTTTAATTAAAAATTATATAAATATATATATCGCCCAAAATGACCATATATATCCATATATTAAAAGCCAACCATGAACGCGTTTTCGGTTGGCTGAACGCCAACCTTTGTCAAGGCATTAGATTTTGTATAAACAAACTCAGCGCCACATAGCGTCAATGACACTATATTTGACGCTATACTTAAGCTATATTGAATTGAACAAGTTTAAACAGTTTAGTCTAGTGCAACAAATACATTACCATTTCCATCATTTCCCTTCCTGCAGTAATCGCCGTGGTGGAAAGTAACACTCAAAGTCTTTGACCTAGCAAAATATTTATAGGTGGGAAGTGTTTTACTTCCAAAGCTGTGAATCTTTCCACTGGAATCTTGAAGTAATACGGCTGACTCAGGATTCAGATGGCTTGCTGGGAGTCCGCAAACATTAATAAGGTAGGTCGCATTCTTCTGCACATATGCACATGGTTACAGAGTGGAATTTGGGACATCATTGAAGTACATACCTTTTCATTTATATAAGAGTAAGAATCTTCGTTGTCTTGAAGAAGCTCACTCAAGTCGAAGAACTTCCCCGTGTTAGTATCTACGTACATGCAGCTATAAACCGGATCAGTTGTCCTAATCGTTGTAGGGCAGACGTGAACTGTGGGCCACGTCAGTGTGTAGATACAGTTATCAAAATCGCGAATAGCAGACGGCCTGCCCTGTAACCACAAACATATATTGTTGCATCAATTTTAATGCGCCCTACATTTATTCAAAATATTCTATGATGTTTAATTTTATTTAAAACAAAAAAATATTTACAAGGGTGAAAAAATAGTACAAATATAATATTGTACTGGGATAAGGTGCATAAATTTAGAAAAAGGCATCTACTTATCGTGCAACTGAAAGTTGCTGATGGCTTGCGCCATCTATCGGAATAAATATCAACTATTCTCGTTGATTTTTAATTATTCCAGAATTGGCCAAATACCCATTCTTGATTAATCAAGAAAAGCTAACCACGGACGCGTTTCGGGCTGTTGGCCCTCATCAGCTTGCACCACGCTGATGAGGGCCAACAGCCCGAAACGCGTCCGTGGTTAGCTTTTCTTGATTAATCAAGAATGGGTATTTGGCCAATTCTGGAATAATTAAAAATCAACGAGAATAGTTTATATTTATTCCGATAGATGGCGCAAGCCATCAGCAACTTTCAGTTGCACGATAAGTAGATGCCTTTTTCTAAATTTACAAGGGTATTCATTATGTTTTATAGTTTCATTCCTTTTGTAATATTTTTATTGTACATATATCTTGATTGGTTATTGGAGCGAGAGAGGAAGATTCAGGATCACGACCTACGAGGAAGGCAACCAATAAATAAAGACAGTAACTTTAAAAGTTAATTTATTTATTAGCTTTAAGTATGGAAACCCGCTCGGGAAACGTGTATAACACCAAGAAGGAGGAAACCAAAGTCCTGTAACAATATTGTAACAAGATTAATGCCTCAATGGAAAAATCAAGACAAAATATCATCTCCTGGCAAAAAGCCATCGCTCTACTCTGGAAACACCTATTTGAGAAACAAACCTCAATGAAACACCAGAATTATCAAGCCAAAACACTTGCGGCAAACACATTGTTCGGATTTTGTGCTGGAATCAAATGTTTTAAAAACAAGGAGTAATTGGACAACAAACCCATTAGACAAAAAAACATTCATATCATAAAGCGATTTAATTAGAAATAAATAAAGTGTAATTTATAGTGACTATATCACAGATATAATGTTTTTTTTTTTTTTTTTTTTGCTTTTTCTCAATTATGTGGAATACTCTTCTTTTTTTTCGATTTGATACATTTTATTGAATATATTGCATTAATTTTACTAAGCAGGTAATGTATTTGAAATATATATAAAAAAAAAGAAATATTAAAGATATTGTATATATTTGTTTGACAATTTATATGGAAATATATACGTAGATTTGGGAATTTCTTTTCCACGGGGACTCAGATTTCAAAAGAAATTTTCACAATTGAAGTTCTTATCAATAGGGTCCTAAAGCTAACTTTTCCAGAATCGTTTACAATTTATCAATTGGTTATAGAACCCGATATATTTGTCCCCAAATTTGAAAGAATATTCGTATAAATGTGACTGTAAACAACGGGCTAGAGGGCAACACAGCGAATTTTGATAAGTCGAGTGTGTATGAATAGACGAGCTCATGAAGATTTAGGGAACAAGATGAAGCCTGAACGCTATATCATATTGGATTATCTCCAGACCGTGCAGAGCAGATTTCAACGAATGAAGAGATGTCAATAAGTAGAGGGTGTTTGACCTGTGCTGATAAGTCGATTTTGGTTTAAAATTAGAAAGAATTTCAAAATGAATGCATATTTTAATTGCGTTGAACTGGAGGAAAAAAAAGGCGACCGTTAGAAAAATGTTCTTTTTTTCGAACCCACGTCCATGTACTAAAGGAAGCTTGTCATAAGGAGACGAACAAGGAAACAAGGAAATTGCTCCCGTGCAGTCAAAAGGAAATTGAGCGGATCAAACTGACGCCCAAGACAAAGAAAACGACGCTGACGGCTTCTCAACTGTCGGGAAGAAAACAGGAAAATCAACCTTTCACAAAAAAACACCCACCAGCCCCAGCCTAGGGGCGGCATCGGAGCCAAAACTAAACCCCCCGCAATGAGCTTTCTGCTTTGCGTGCCTCAATGTGCGCGAGATCGCCGCTGATCAAAGAAGCTTTGAGCTTTGCAGTTTCCTAAAGCGCCACGCAGTTTACATCACTTTCGTCCAGGAGACCAACGTCTAGACCCTTGATATCGCCGTGGACCTCTGCCTGGGATACACCACCGCTGTCGCGTTAGCTTCGGCCATCTGGGATTCTGGAATCGCTTGTTTAATTGATCCGAAAATTTCCATCCTCGGAAAGCGGATCATATTTTCCAGCAAGATCGCCGTCCTTGATATCGACGTCCGAGGTCAAGGGACGAACTTTATCAAATGTCAACTCTCCCGTCTTCCTGACGAGCGACGCCGGCAATTGTAAACCATCAGAACTGCTGCCATCAATGAAGGCACATGTATTCTCGGGGGCTTTATAATATTTCCGAGGAGAATGCGAGAGACGTCGCTTCCTATTCTGTTTAAGCCTTGATAGAGCTCTTGGACCCTGCCAACCTCGTGAACTCCGCGGCTATCAGGAGCATCAGCCAAACAAGGATTTCTATCTACGAAAACCGCCTATATTCGAGCAGAGTGGGCCGAGTGTTACTGCTTTAAACCTTTCCGACCGAACCGCATGCTAAACCCTCCACTGTAATAGCATCGATCATCTCGAAGTTCTCCTAAAGTTCGACGTGGATACCGATCCGCGGATACTAAGTATGGCCGGCTTGCCTCACTCGAGACTGGTCACCTATTCTATAACAGGTGGCGAGACACTTTTAGACGCCTCAAGTACCATGGAAGACCTGCAAGCATGTGAATTAAGACAGAAATTAACTTATTTTATGGCCAACCTGGATCAAGAAATAAAGTTCCTCGCTGTCCCTCGCATTGCAGAGGATGATTACATCAAGAGAGCGAGGAGGTTCTTCCAAAAGAGGCCCGAAACAGCGTCAATTGACGCATACTGTTCATCTTTACCAGACCTTAAGAGCGCTTCGGACTAGCCGAACATCACTCATTATCTGTGTCGCATACCTCGACATATTTGCATAGTATTGTTTTGTTTTATATATTTTACATGATAGGTGAATATATTTGCATGTCCGCGAGTAGCGCGATGTATATATATAGGTGAAGAGAATAATAAAGTTAGAGTTTCTTTTGTGTGAAATCTTCTCGTGTTAATTCTTACTCGTTCTTATCAATTGGAACCCTACAACATGGCGCAGCCGACGACAGGACGAAGAAGTGAAGGATCCTCAAGACCTTCCCTGGAAAGCCTCATCAAGACGATGGCTGATCATCAAAGCTTAATGATGAGCATTCTTTGTGGAAATAAGAAAGAAGAATATCTCAGCGAAGAGGATTACTATGAACAAAAGGAATATCTAAAATATTGAGTCTCTAAAAAGTCTTGAAAAGTCTGAAATCAGGACGATGGTGAAGCAGCAACGTTTAATAATGGACTTACTTTTCGAAGTTGAAGAAAGTGAAAAATCTCAAGTTGAGAAAAATTCAGTTGTAGAAACGGAAGAAAGTGAAAAAGCCGAAATTGAGAAAAAATCCGTTGAAGCAGATGAAAGTGAAAAGGCTGAAGTTGAAAAAAATTCTGGTGAAGTTGAAGAAAGCGAAAAAGCTCAAGTTGATAAAAGGTCAGTTTTAGGAACTGAAAGTGCAGAGCCTATTACGAAAGAGGTAGATGTGATTGCTGGTATTGATGCAGATAATGCAGGACTTTGTGATCTTGATGATGCCACTTACACTCAAGCTGGGGAAATTGACAGAGATTCAGAGAATACAGAAAAACTTTCTGATTGCATTATTGATATCCCTGACATCCAAGCTGGCGAAAAAGAACCAAAGCCTGGTACCGGCGAAGAAGCACCTCCAAAGGAGTTGAGCCTCCCCACCACCTGGAATAACAGAAACACCATCACCGAAGACATGAAGTTATTGAAAAGAGCTTTGAGAGAGCTACCTTGTTACGATACTCTATTGGAAACTCTCAAAAAAGGAATTTATTCGTTTCAAATAAGCGGTGAAAAAAGAAATATGAAATTAGGAATATGTGATGCTATTATCTGCCATGGAATAGGTGATTTCGATAAATGCAATCACGCAAGAGGTCGTTTGTTAATATTAAAGAAATTAACACGCTGCCAAAAAGTTTGGATTTATGCTAAAGAATTCAGCCAGATGCAAAAAAGCATGCTTGATAAATACGACATTGGAATGATGCAAATTTCAGAGATTGAAAGTGGATTCAGAAGAGAAGCTGAAGGACTTGAGGAATTGCTAACAGCATCCGTACATAATGCTTTTGTAACCTTCACTGATATTTTCGAAGGAAAAAGAATGAAATATGTAGGAAAAGGTGTCCAATGTATTTGCTATGGTGAGGTCTTAGCAAGCGACAAGTTTTCAACTATTTATAGAATTGGACGATTGAATTTAAAAAGACGTTCATGGGGACAGTCTACTGCTGGGGAATTTGAGGAATATGACGAGCCTGTGCTGGCATATCTTAAAGACGTAGGAAGACCAGCATCTATGGGACATTTATATAACCTGATTCCTAAGTGGACTAATCCCATGTTATTCGTTGGCAATGAAGGCAAACCTTTTGTTTTTTACCAGTATGTTTTCAAGCACGATCATGGTATGATGTGGTGTAACCAGATTAGAGAAGCGCTAAAACACTTGGATTTGAATGAGATACATAGCCACGATATCAATGGCGTAGACTTTTCCAATGACGCAGCAAAAAGGGACAATTGCATCCCTTACACTATGGAGCCTCTTCAGAAACCTGATAAAGTGAATTCTAAAGACGGAGATAAAGAAGATGGTAAAATCCATATAACTGAAGAAATTATTATACGAGATGATGAACTTCTTCCTGCATCTGATACTATTGATGGTCATGAATGTAGATGGGATGAAATCGAACGAAGCGATGCTTTTAAAAAGGAAATAAATATTTTTGATGCTTTAAGAACCTTACAAGGTAGTGCTCAAGCCAATCTTTGTTATCCTAAAGATTTTTGGATTGTTCGTGATTTGGGATCTAAATGTTTTTCAAATATTATTGAAGATGGTGACAAGAATAATTTGGATTGGCATGATATGAATTTATCTCATTTTGTCTTTTTTCATCCTGAATATGGAGGAGAGAATTATGAAATCCCAACCAACAACTGCATTGCCAAGTTGACTGATTTTGAGATATCTCGACTTGTAGAGAATGATGATCCTAATCCGAATGTTTTTTACGAGAATGTTCCTCAGCTAATTTGGACCCATAATGAAATACGAGAATTTAACTCTGCTTGTGAAGTGCATACTGAATCCATTAAGGAGACATCAACGCAGCTTACCGCCGAAGAAAGTCAAAGATCTCATTCGGAAACTGAAGACTTGGATGAGTTGGGAGTCCCATATCTCTGGCTAGTTGTCTTGAAGAAAGCTCCTCAGGCCAGCAAGTACATCCAACCCTATGACTGTTCTAAACCTGCAGACGATGCCTCTAGACCTGCAGACGATACCTCTGGACCTGCAGACGATACCTCTAGGTCTGCAAACGATACCTCTAGGTCTGCAAACGATACCTCTAGACCTGCAGACGATACCTCTAGGCCTGCAGACCATACCTCTAAGCCTTCAGACGATACCTCTGGGCCTTCAGATCTTCAACGAAATAAGAGACCTTCAAAGAGTCTCATCACAGGAGTGATGAGAGGTCATGGAGGGGGAGTCTGTCGCATACCTCGACATATTTGCATAGTATTGTTTTGTTTTATATATTTTACATGATAGGTGAATATATTTGCATGTCCGCGAGTAGCGCGATGTATATATATAGGTGAAGAGAATAATAAAGTTAGAGCTTCTTTTGTGTGAAATCTTCTCGTGTTAATTCTTACTCGTTCTTATCAATTGGAACCCTACAATCTGCAATAGAGCAGGACAAGTCGTCGAGGGCGCAGCCTTGCGGGAACAGGCCTATGCCTCTTTTAAAGAGCCCTTCGCACGCCCTCCGGAAGATATCGAAGACTTTCTGTGAGGCGCCACCTTAACCATCACCTTGGAAGAAGGCGATCCCTTGAGCCGCGCTGAGATTTTCCAGGCTGAAATTTGTGCTGCCATCTGCCACTTTTCCATTGAGAAATCGGCCGGATGAAACGACCTGCCCCGCGAACTGCTCCGGGGATTTGAAGACATCTTCGCGCCAGCGCTTCAACAGATTTGCGAAGCTTTCCATTTATGCGGAGCTCTCACTTCATTCACGCAGCCCAGTCTGATATTCCTTGTTCCTAAACCGCACGGTGGTCCGTATCTCAGCGGACTTCGATCTATAACTCTTTCTCCAACAGACTACAGAGTCCTCAGCGGCATTTTCCACGGGAGATTTCGACGTCACTGTCCGACATAGTTCCGGAATGCCAAAGCTACGCCATCTTAGAACAAACTACCGTCTCTGACGCGGTCGCCACGGCCCACAAAAATAAGGAATCGACTTTGGTAGTTGACACTGATTCGGGGTCGTCGTTTGATACTTTCTACCGTGGCTTCATGATATCCCTTCTGATCACCCTCGGTGTTTCGCCAGTCCTCGTAGCGTAGGTCCATATGCTCTTTGCGGGGGGCACAAGCGGACGTGAGGATCGATGGAGCTGGACGTACTCGGTCGTTCTTCCTTCTCAAGGGGGTGAAGCAGGATTTTGCGTCCAGCACTGTTCTCTTCTCGATCTGCATTAGGTTTCTTATTCGCCTAGAGGAGTTGTTCGGCTGAGGAAACGATCTGGCGTGTTCCGACCACATCGTTCCGTGAGGATGGGCAGTTGGAGATAATAAATATCTTTGAAGACTTCAAGCGTGCGTCAGAAATAAGCGTCAACTTCGACAAAAGTCAGGGCCTCTGTTGAGGTGGGTGTAAAAACCGCACAGATTCTCCATTGGGCTCTTCCTGGAGCCCGAAAAAAATCACCACTTTTGTTTTGGCACTGTCGTGCCAGGACATGGAACATCGGGACAAGATCAGTACCTAAGTAAACTACTCGAAGAAGCCATCGCTAGATGTTCCCTCTTTGTCCGCAGTTTCTCTCTTGTTGGACGGGCGAGAGTCCCAATAGTCTGGTGCTCTCATCAGTCTTATACTCTATTCAGGCCTACCTGTTCAATAAGACCTCCATCTCACGGCTTCAAGCAAGACTAGCGCGATTTGTTTGTGGTCTTGATCGCACTACGTGGCTTCCCGGAATCGTTCTAGTACGTTCTGTGTCCTTCGGTGGCGTGAGTTTATTGGATATCAGCACCCAACTCCAGCTCGCCTGCCTCAAGGGGTTTCAGGTTGCGCGAAGAGCTGGAGGTAATAACGCTTACTCGTGGCTGGAGGATTCGGAACCTGGATACCCCTCTTGCTTCGAGTTCCTGGTAAATGCAGGATATATAAGAAACAAAATCCAATACAATAGTAGAGAGGTCTGGAGATCAATTTGACGAAACCGCTTAGAGGGTTAACCACTGATGAGCCCAAGTCCTCTCGTTCAACAACCTTTATCATTATAGTAAGGTCTATATAGATATTTGATGATATACGAGTATATGAAAAGAAACAAATTGCCAAAAATTATTGTTAGAAATTTTAAAGACAAACTAGTTTTAACCGAAATTAATGTATAGGCGGATTTGTTATTTAAGAATATATATTTTGGATTTTATATTTCTAATAGATGAGCTACTTTCTTCTTCAGTAAATTTTCAAACCTGGAGCTTGTTCTTCCTCTGCGGAAGTGCTAGATTTTTGCTTTGTTATAATATTTCAAATTGGTCTGGAGATATCGATTGTTCTATTTATGCTATTAGGCTCAATTAAAGAAGTCCAGCTGTCCAAAATATTCGTTCATATATAGTGGAGATATTGTGATAAATTATTGCTGAATATCTCTAAGTATATGGTTATTTAGTATGGCCGCTTAACAAAGAAAGAAAAAGGTCTATCGTTTTGTATTGATGATTTTTTATGTTGTTTTAAACCTTCTTCAAGTATATTTGATGTGGGCAATAGTTACCTAGAAATTATTTGAAAAAGGAACAATAAAATTCAGGTAAAGAGTTTCTTTCTATTTTTTTGCAAGCTCTCGAGAAAAGTTTCTGCTATTCAACGGGAAAATACTTCTATATACAATATCAAGATGATCTTTATATTGTACATTGAAGTATTTGCCCGTTGAAGAGCAGAAAATTTACTCGAAAGCACACACACACACACACACAAAAGCCTTTATTAAGACACACAGGTCTTACAGAGGATTCTCCTTGGTGTTACAAGACGGAGAAACCTATGAAAGTGGGAAATAAAAAATGGAGAAAGATTATATACATATGGTAAATATATACAGATTATAAGAAAGAATAAAAAATAAGAAGAATAAAAAAATAAAAAATAAATTTAAAAAATTAGGAAATATGGATGGGAGAAGTGGAGAGCGAAAAGAGGAAAGAAAACAGGTATTTACATATGGAACAAGTCAATTTAAGCTCTTCTGCTCACATATACGCATACAATATAGAATCAACAGAAAATAGTTTGAAATTCGCATTTAATCATTCCAGATTTTCTTTTGACTACTTGAACTCACTGTTGGAATTGTGCAAACACCGGTGTCTTATTGAAGCAATGATTTCTATAGGGAGACTGCTGAATGTTGTTGTAATGAGAGACCTTGTAGTGATATAAAACAGCCAATGACAAATAGATAACGATTTTCTGATGGAAACATTAAGATGGGGCAGAAGAATTGTTTAAATATGAAGATTTTTCTTTAAAAGAGGAAGAAAAAGTGCGACAAGTTGCCGTATGGGCTTGTAAAATCTTTGGCCCATTCAAAATGTATATAAACAACAAAATAAAAGAATTAATATTTACTCGAAAGCTTGCAAAAACCAAAATTAAAAGAAACTCTTTACCTGAATTTTATTGTTCCCTCTTCAAATATATTTGATGTCTCTACATTTTTTTTTAGTTAACCGGACAATATTCTTGAACATATCACGTTTTATATAGTTTAAACATCGCATTTACCTTTCCTGCCTTGGGGTCGCACTGGAATTTAAACACCACGGTCCAGGGCGTTGTGGATCTCCATCGACAAGTCTCCCCACCACTGTAGACGAGCGTATTATTGGGGGCCGTGTAGTTTCTCTGAGAGTACAATCCGTATACCTGCACCACATCTCACATCAATCATATCATCAGCCAGCATTCATATATCTATTTGAGTATGAAGGAGAGAAGAATCCCAAAAACCTATCCTTGTGTCTTTACGATTCTATATCAGAATGGGAAACCTCAAGGATACCAAGCGAGATTTTGGATACACACACACAAAAGCCCTTATTAAGACACACAGGTCTTACAGAGGATTCTCCTTGGGGTTACAAGACGGAGAAACCTATGAAAGTGGAAAATAAAAAATGGAGAAAGATTATATACATATGGTAAATATATACAGATTATAAGAAAAAATAAAAAATAAGAAAGAAAAAAAAATTGGAAATATGGGTGGGGGATCTGTCTAGCCCAATTATGGGAAACGTCCACTCTAACGAATACCTTTATAGGTTTTACAGAAAATATGGATGGGAGAAGTGGAGAGCGAAAAGAGGAAAGAAAACAGGTATTTACATATGGAACAAGTGAGATTTTGGATACTATAAATTTAACGGATTTAAAAGAAGCGGATACCTAACGAAATACTAAAGTTTGTTCTAAAGGTTAGCCTTGATGTAGTTTATAAAGAGTAAGATCAATGATTCTTCTTCACAAATCAACTCCACAAGTGAGTGCAAAGGGCTTTTTTATCTTGTCAATAAAGGTCAAAATGATTCTATGTAGAAATGTGTTGCACTCGCAGCTGCAAGCACCTAGAAGGGAGGTTATCTTGTGTGATTGACAGAGATTTCAGAACATTCAATATTTCCTGGACACATAACCTGCTTACAGCAGGCCCTAAGAAGTTCGAAAGAGATATCTTATTTAAAAAAAAAAAATTGGATTTATATCCAGTTTTCAAAGATATAAAGACTATAAAGTAATGCTAAAGCCTTCCCGCATAAGTTTCTTTTTCTTTTTTGTGAAAATCAATATTAATTTCAAAGAGAAATATGTACTATTTCTAACTTTTTGGATGACGTATGAAAAGGTTGAATATATGAAGAGTAATGGTCTATATATGATTGGATGACGTATGAAAGGGTGAAAATGTGAAGAGTAATGGCGAACGGAAAAAATAAAAGTGTCCATTTTTTCCGTTCTCGCCATTACTCTTCACATTTTCACCCTTTCATACGTCATCCAATCATATATAGACCATTACTCTTCATATATTCAACCTTTTCATACGTCATCCAAAAAGTTAGAAATAGTACATATTTCTCTTTGAAATTAATATTGATTTTCACAAAAGAGAAAAAGAAACTTATGCGGGAAGGCTTTAGCATTACTTTATAATCATACACCGCAGTTGCTTTAAAAAAATATAAGGACTATAATGAAGCACTATATACAAGGCATTCGACTGTTGTCACTTCTTTCACATTTTTCGGGTATGAGCTACGCGATTTTCTACTAAGAATTTGGCTATAGTTAGAAGGGAAGCAATTTAGCACTATAAAAATTGCCAAATGACTTCTCTTACGGCAGCCTATATAGACTCGAAATAATATGGGTCTAACTGAGCCTATTTTTGAAACGATGGTAATTTCCCTATTCGTTATTTGAAAAAAAAAAGTACCAAACTTTGAGAATTTGTACCTTTCAGCATGTATATCGGGATTCAGTCAATAACTCACTAAGATATTTGGTAGACAGTGACCTTTGTTCAAGACACGTCTTAATTCGACCTATATTTGGAAATATGAATCTCTCGTGGTGACATCGAGCGTTACAATTCAGCAGCTTATATGAGCAACAGTATATCATCCGTATTAAGGAAACCGTTCAACCTACTCGCAAGCATCCGTTCAAATAGCCTTGAGCCTATTATTGTTTAGACAAATAGAAACCCGTTTGGAATTTTTCGAGAAGATTTACTCCAGAGTTAACCTCACGTGTGAACGACGACCTTCCTAAAAGTGACGGCCTTGTAAAATTAAGGATTCGACCTACATAATCAAGTCTTCGGTAAACACTATCTCTAGGAGGGATTAGGAGAGTCAGGAAGAAATCTCTATATATAATAACAAGTTTTACAGAAATAGTTTGAATATAATTGTTTAGGAACGTTTGTACTGACCCTTGTACATTCTACTATCAACTTACTGAAATTTTCGCGAAAATTGAAATTGTAGTGCTAAAAGTGGTCGTGCGACACATCACGGCATCCTTGGGGCAGAAATTATTATCTGTGGCGAGAGGGCAGGGATTGGCGTAGTAGCGGTAAAGCCAACTGTTGGAAGGGAATTCGACGTAGGTGTAGTCCGAGGAGCTGAGGTGCTCCAAGTCCCACTCTATCTTGTCTACAGTCACCATGCACTTACTCTTCTGCAACACACAGCCCAGCATTGAGACGAAGTACAATACAATTGGTCACAAACCTCTACCCACAGGTATTATCGTGGTAGTTAAAAATCGCGTAATTTGTGGAGCGTTTATGGTACAGCCTTATATCCCCCAGGATTATCGTCGTATGTTACTACATAAGTAGTCATGGGGCGTAGTACAATTGATCACAACCCTCTACCTACCAGGATTATCAGGGTCTATTACTAAATGTGTAGTCATGGGGTGTAGTACAATTGATCACAACCCTCTACCTACCAGGATTATCAGGGTCTATTACTAAATGTGTAGTCATGGGGCGTAGTACAATTGATCACAACCCTCTACCTACCAGGATTATCAGGGTCTATTACTAATGTGTAGTCATGGGGTGTAGTACAATTGATCACAACCCTCTACCTACCAGGATTATCAGGGTCTATTACTAAATGTGTAGTCATGGGGCGTAGTACAATTGATCACAACCCTCTACCTACCAGGATTATCAGGGTCTATTACTAAATGTGTAGTCATGGGGCGTAGTACAATTGATCACAACCCTCTACCTACCAGGATTATCAGGGTCTATTACTAAATGTGTAGTCATGGGGCGTAGTACAATTGATCACAACCCTCTACCTATCAGGATTATCGTCGTATGTTACTACATAAGTAGTCATGGGGCGTAGTACAATTGATCACAACCCTCTACCTACCAGGATTATCAGGGTCTATTACTAAATGTGTAGTCATGGGGCGCGCGTAGTACAATTGATCACAACCCTCTACCTACCAGGATTATCAGGGTCTATTACTATCATGTTGCTATCCTGGAGTGATCAAGGTATCTTCAACTTTAGGAAGAGAGATTATGCCATTGCTAAAAATCTACCTTTGCGAGAAATGGGATTTCAGAGATCATAATAACTGATAATTTACGTCAAAAGATTTTGTTAATTTTACAAATGAATGGAACATAGAACATAAGACCTCTAGCCCAGGCTACCCAGAAGCAAATGGCTTAGTTGAAAGGATGGTGCAAACAGTAAGGCAGAAACTTAAGAAATGCCATCAGGACAAAACTGATCCTTATATGTGTTTAATAGCCCTGAGAACAACTCCGTCCAATGATCTACCGTCTCCAGCTTAGATGCTAGTGGGAAGAAACTTGAGATCCCAATGAAAACTACCAAGCTAAAACCTGCTTTCATTAGCCCGGAAATACAACAGAGGAGGGAAAATCAATATAAGACGAAAAATTATTATGACCGTGAAATTCCAAAATATTGTCTAAAATGAGTACCGGTGATCGGGTAAATGCCAAAACTAACAAGGATAGAGACTAGCTACCATCATTAGAGAAGCTAACCAGCCTCGATCATGCATCAATCAGAACAACGAGCTGATTGTTAAAACCGAACATAGTTCAGCACAGAAGTTATCCAATTGCTCAAAGAAGAAGTAGCCAGTCATTGCCCCAATTAGATCCGGCTCCCTCTACATCATTGGAATCCAGTGGTCAAAAGGAAACGGGAGAATTTCCCCATCGGAACCTCAGTCCTAAAAGGTAAGACCTACCCACTTCCATAGAAAAAACCAATGAGGGAAGCAGTGCGTACACCACTAGAAGTGGACTTGTGGGGAAGCCACCAAAGATACGTTCCCGTACTTTAATTAAAAAGAAAACATGTTGTATATAGTCACAGTTTGTGTATACGTATATAAAGTTATAGGGCATTACAGAATGTAAACAATGGAGGCGTAATAAATATCTTATTTGGACATATATAAAGGCTATAGGATAAAAAATATAATATATAGCATATAAACTAAAGGTAAAATAGTAATTGCCTATTAATTGCAATAAATATACAACAACCACCCTCTACTGAATAGAATTATTATTATGAAAGGAATAATCAGCCGTTATATTTCTATGGCAAAGGGGGTAAATATACTCCTCTGTCATGGAATTACTAATGTTCATTACTACATTGTAGTAATGTGGCGTGCACTTAAAAGCAGTTAATCGCAACCTTTTACGCACTAGGATAATATCATGGACTGACACTACATGTGTTGTTGTCATGTAACGCACTTACGATACAAATGCGTAAGACATGCGTTTTTTTACTTCAGTGTACAAGTAATAACAATAAAATGAAAATGACTCATTTTTACAAAACTTCAAATAATATTTATAGTGTGTAAGATATTGCTTACCTTACGATCACAAGCAGCTGAAGTAATCCACACGTAAGTTAGGGTGCAGTCCTCAATTCGAACCAAAATTGGAGCACCCTAAAATCACACAGCCTGTTACACGCCCAGTATGAAAATACAATATAGAAGACTACTTACTATGTCAAGTCCGCATACAGGGTAAACATTTATATATATATTTTGTTCAGGATCACTGGGACAATTTCCTGTGAACGTGTGAATTGTGTATTTTCTTTTCGATGAATAAGGCATGGCACGTGGGAGGTGGTTTGCCGTGTAGTCTGTCCCATTCTGTTGGCAAAAGTAGGAACCGTTGCAGGCAGGAGGCATAAGGATAGGTTTGCAGGCTGAGATGTGCGACCATCCGTATACAGGACTGTAGGAAGAGTGCACTGGTTTGCTGTAACATCACCAGGATGTTAGAAACATGGAGGTTTTTCTTGTAACATGTTACATAGAGGTTAGATACCAATCGTACACCGGGCTGTAGCACGTGATGCATGTAACACCCTCAGTTAAGTAGATGTCAGCCGTACATCGGGGGGCTGTAGGATGTGACATCAACATCGATCTCACATACAAGGAATGCGTATACGCCGTACTAACTTATTAAAATTTGATTTCTTGTGAAATATGAGCGACAAACTATCAAGAAGAAAAAAAAAACATCAATAGACATTACCTATTAAAACAAGATAAAGAATAATCTCAAAAAAAGCTTAAATATGAAGATATCAACAACTGGCACAACTTCATCAACACAATTTATCAGTCTGGAAACACTAAATATCTTTGAACTGCCATCAAAAAGGTAACCCAAAAAACCATGGATATGATCTTCCTTGCAGCCCAGGTCTCTCGTCATTTCCTCAGTTTGCTGAAGCATTTGCAGATTCCTTTGAGAGGTAGATCTAGCACAACTAAACTATCAGAAAATGAGGCCATCAATGGTATTGAAGCCCTTTCATCACAGCACCCAAAGAGGTCAAGACAATAATTGGAAAACTCCATTCCCAGAAAGCACCAGGAATGGAAGGTATCCCTAACATAACATTGAAAAATCTCTTCCTTATATACAAGTACATAACCCAACTTAGCTTCAATTTTCAGTGATTTTATAACTAAAATGTGTTTTCCCGGCTGCTGAAAAACTGCAATAGTCAGCCCAGTCCCAAAGATCAGTTTACCAAAATAAGATAAGGATCATCAACAATCCTTCGAGATAGCAAGTTGATTGTGGGAAGTACTGTTTACCAAGTTATAAATGATAAGATCATGAGTTCAGAAGGAACTGAGATATAGCAAAACTCAGAAAGGAACTGGAAGGATCACATCATATCTCTTTTTACAGGCAAGAAAATATCACCATCAATCACATATAGCTAATAGGAATGGAAAACTAAACTACTCGATTTAACAACTATTAAAACTTGGTCACAATTATGTAAATATTATGTATTGGAATTTTTCCAATTTATACGTTTTCCCTTTCATTATTATTTAAAACAATTTGAAATATTTGCTATAACGGAAACTTAGTGCCAATTTTATCTAAAACTCGAGATCGAGAATTTCCAGGTTTACCAATCACTTGCCAGAAAAATCTCGGGTCAGGGAAGAAGCTCTGAAGACATCATTGTGGGAATTTATATCAAAAATAAACACATACTGGACAATGTTGAAGAGAAAACTAATTGGATTTCGGTTACTTAAAATGAACCCAAGCATAGATTCATTGCTGACTTGTATAACCTTCACGTATCTACCTCCTAACGAACTCCAACTAGAGAATATATATATCACCATTATATTCTTTATTATCCAACTTTATAGACAATAGTTCAGTAGCTCTAAATCTATATAACTTCCATAAAAATGCTGTAAAAAAGAAAGACTTAACCGAACATTCAAACATACCAAAAATTTCTGTTTGATGAGAAAGACAGAACCAACATCCAATTATTTGTTTAGGCAGATACGATAAGTTAACAATGATAAAACGGTGTTTACCTTACAACCCTGAACACGAGGATTTCCTGGGAAATCTCTTAAAGATTTCTTAAAAAATACATGGCCCACCTGTGCTGTGTGAGAGCTTAAATGGTCTTGTTTCATATGTAAATACCTGTTTTCTTTCCTCTTTTCGCTCTCCACTTCTCCCATCCATATTTCAAAAAAATTTTTTTTTTTTTTTTTCTCTTTTTTTGATTTTTTTTTTATTCTTCTTATTTTTTATTCTTTCTTATAATCTGTATATATTTACCAAATGTATATAATCTTTCCCCATTTTTTATTTCCCACTTTCATAGGTTTCTCCGTTTTGTAACCCCAAGGAGAATCCTCTGTAAGACCTGTGTGTCTTAATAAAGGCTTTTGTGTGTGTGTGTGTGTGTGGATCATCAACAATCTCATTACTTCCATCATTCGGAGAAGTTTTGAAAGAATCGTGCAGACTAACCTTCAAGAAGCACTTGAACAAACAAGGCCAACGAAAGGAAAAGTTAGGTTTCAGACCAGGACTTAGTACAACCCATCATATCAGTCTTAGTGGAAAAGTATTTCAAGGGTTTAATAACAAATGTGCTACTGGAGCACTACTCTTTAACATCAGCAGTCTTTGACAAGGTATGGCACAAGGCATCAAGGACAATACCACACAAAATGATCAATTGTTACCTCCCTAAATATCTGGTCCAGTTGTTTATTAAGATTAGTTAAATGAAAAACTACTTATTCAACTGCTAGACCGATTCGGTCCTTAGCCCAGATTTCTTCAACATTTTCAACGATGACATCCCTCACCCCCTACAGACCTGTATCCATTTTGTTGAAAATGGAACAGCAGTGTTACAATTCATTTCAAGAGCATCAAAATTTCTCGAGAAACTAGTTTGTTGTTGAAACACATTAATATTGAAGCGGTGCAGCAAGGCAGGCCAAGAGAAGAAGGTATGCAGGGGCCCCTCCAAGGAAGTGTTGATTGACAAATTCCAGAGGAGTGGGCGGCAGACAGGGAGTCCAGCTGGTGTCATCGTGAAGCAAGCAGCCGAGTTAGCGGCCGGCCTGCCGGGGGTTTGTGCGCCGAGAAGACATGGCAGTCTGGATGGAGAAGTCTGTCTGGTGACAACGGGACCTGCAGCAAGGAGAACGGCGGTGACGACAGACGCGGCAAGTTGGCGACGGGAAGTGGGCTCCGGGACCGTGTGGATCAACAAGTGGAGGACGGAGCAAAGAAGGACGAGGAGGAACCTACCCGGGGCGGAGATCGATGGCAATGTCTAGTTATTAACATCATTTTTAAAGCTCTGGGAATAAATCCATAGTACTAAGCTGTATCCAAAACGGACCCACATTGTTTTCTCAGAAACCTTGCACGCAAACATCGACGGCTGAGAAGAGTCGTAACATTTGGTGTCAGAAGTGGGATACAGCTTAGTTAATTTTAATTGAAGATTTTATTTTTCGCTAATTTAAAAAGAAAAATGGAAAAACTAACCGACCTTGAAATTGAAAAATTCAAGAAATTGCTCAGTCTGATAAACCAGAAAGTAGATGAGCTCGGAGAAGACGTTAGATCGATTAAAGAAGGGATTACTCCATTGAAATCTCGATTGAGCCGACTCGAGCATAATCGGAATGTCAAACGTTCTGCCACACCCATGTCTTGCGAAGTTAAGTTCAATGAAAACCACCCAGAAAATCCTGATGGCTCTTCAAAAACAATCACAGCAACCAACAGCCCGCGTATTCAAAGTCTGAGGGGACAAAAGACGAGTCCAGGTGATGAAGATCCCGGCAAGACCATCACGTCGGGAGACGTCGTAAGTGGACTGTCAGAATCTACGCTAGAAGATTCTCTCGTGATCAAGAAGTCCGAAGAATGTCGACAGCAGGAAATGAACCAGACTGGTTGTGTAGCGGAGGAGGACGAGCTGATCGCCTCCGACAACGGCTGTGGCACGAGTGATTCGAACCAAATCAAGCGGACGGAAGGAGAGTGCCCTCCAGGTGATATACAGTGCGGAAATTCAACCCTTGGGATCCATTCTGAAATATTCCATGAAAACAACAACGATCTTGGCGAGCTGCAGTGCGATGGCGTGGCTGACTTCTGCGACAGTGCCAGACTCTCAGGGACTACAGCGGCGATCCAACTGGACGGGACGGAGCTGGGTGCTCCGTGAAAGTGCGACATGGCTATATGGTCGAAGCACCCCGAAGTTGGAGCCGGCGACCCGACTGAACGGGATAGAACATTGGACGCTCTTTGGAAGTCCAACGACAATGTCTGGGATGCGGAAGTTGCGCGCAATGTGTCAGCGCCTTGGTCTGCAATACAAGCTGAAAAGATGTGCCAAGAATGTGTACCTATCATCTTCGTTCCTTCGCCCGACGAGGTGCATATCAAACAGCCACCGGCTAGGAAAAGTTCTACCGACTTTGAGACTACCACGAGGTCCGACACCTCCAGAAGGTTTAAGAAATTCACAGCCCTGTGCGGGGTCAGCACGAAAAGATCCGGATTTGAAGGGTTTGGAAAGAGAGAGCTTCTAGAACAAGAGAATGGAACACCGAAAGAAGAAAGAAACTTTCCCGACCACCTATGGGAGTTTAACTTGGACGAACGCGTGCTGGGAGGCCACGATATGGACAGCGTTGATCAAGTGAGCGAATCCACCGTAAAGATCGGTGATATACAGCCCCGTCGTGGAAGGAAGCGGCGAAAGCACAATACAAACAATCACAACCCTTTGTACATTGCGGCTGCAGAGTGTTCACAAGGAGAATTCAAAATATCAGATGAAAGCATCGTAGGCAGTGAAATATGGCCTCCATCGTGTGGAGAACCACCGCCCTGTGCTAGACAGCGGGACCAATCAATGGCGTCGGCACTGGTTGAGAGTGGAAAGTAAGTCCGAGTTGAGATGTGGTTCTGCAAACAAGGGTTGGTGTTAACAATGCCGTTGCGCTTCCGGGAGGCTGACGACCCTCATGTGGCCAGAGACGTCAGGGAGATCAAAGGGCCGCCGATCAGAGCTTTGGGGAAATCAACCCTTTTCGAGGCGAAAATGATTGATAAGGGGGCAGTGAAGCGGTGCATCAAGGCAGGCCAAGAGAAGAAGGTATGCAGGGGCCCCTCCAAGGAAGTGTGGATTAACAAATTCCAGAGGAGGGGGCGGCAGACAGGGAGTCCAGCTGGTGTTGTCGTGAAGCAAGCAGCCGAGTTAGCGGCCGGCCTGCCGGGGGTTTGTGTGCCAAGAAGACATGGCAGTCTCGTTGGAGAAGTCTGTCTGGTGGCACCGGGACCTGCAGCAAGGAGAACGGCGGTGACGACAGACGCGGCAAGTTGGCGACGGGAAGTGGGCTCCGGGACCGTGTGGATCAACAAGTGGAGGACGGAGCAAAGAAGGACGAGGAGGAACCTACCCGGGGCGGACATTGAAGGCAAGTTCATCTACTATGTCTAGTTATTAACATCCTTTTTAAAGCTCTAAGAATAAATTTATAGTACTAAGCTGTATCCAAAACGGACCCACATTGTTTTCTCAGAAACCTTGCACGCAAACATCGACGGCTGAGAAGAGTCGTAACAATATATATTGTTAATATAATTTTTTAATTATTATAATACCTTGAAAAAATTTGGCGTTCAGCCAACTGAAATATTGGTAAAATATATTATACTACTCTGATCAAAAAGTTTCGACACTTTGCTCATAAGTTAAAAAAAACTTTATTATTATACAAAATTCAAATTGTCCCCTTCAAAGTAGTCCCCGTTGGCCGCGATTCACTTCAACCACCTTTTTGGAAAAATCGGCAAAACACCTCTGGTAGTCTGTTTTCGGGATTGCCTTCATGGCCTTCTTCGATTCCACTTTGATCTCTTCTATGCTCTGAAATTTCCGACCCTTCAACTTTTTTTTTAGCTTTCCAAAAAGGAAGAAGTCGCAGGGGGCCAAATCGGGACTGTAGGGGGATTGGGGGAACACAGAGGTTGAGTGGTCCTGCAGGAACTTCGAGATTTTGAGAGCTGTGTGCGCCGGCGCGTTATCGTGGTGGAGAATCCACGACTTGCTCCTCCACAGCTCCGGCCGTTTTGTCCTTCATTATCGATTTAGTCGACCCGAATGATATCCCTGCTTCTTCGGCGACCTCCCTGACAGTTATTCGTCGGTCTTCATGTACCAGTTCCAACACCTTGTCCACTTTTTCAGGCGTGGTTGATGTGGACGGTCTCCCGGAACGCTCGTTGTCGGCGGTCTCTTCCCGACCCTCCTTGAAGCGCTTGTACCACTCGAAAACTAGTCTTCGGCTCATGACGGCATCCCCATAGGCTGTTTGCAACATACAAAAAATTTCGGCACCCTTGAATCCGTTTTTCACACAGAACTTGATGCAAATTCGTTGATCCTCCATTTCGGTGACTAACGAAATCGAAGCACGGGCAAAATGGCTTCACTTCGAACAGCCGCTGCTCGCGCTGTTCTGGCGCGTGATTTTTGAAAATTGGCAGGTCTCCATTCCAAGGGAGACGCTTGCGTTTGCCACAAACCGGGAGAAAATATATTGAGTTTTCAGGATTTATGAGCAAAGTGTCGAAACTTTTTGATCAGAGTAGTATTTTGATCCAATATATGCTCTTTTAATTGAAGATTCATTCATGGATTTCTCTACTTTCGAATATATATATATATGCGACTATATATATATAATCGTAGTGGTACAGCGCCTACTCCACGCTGACGAGTGCCAACAACGCAAAACGCGTTCGTGGATGGCTTTTCTTGATTCATCAAGAAATTGGGTTGGCCAAATATCAGGGAACAGGCTAAATCAATGTTTAGTTGATTTCTGTTCAGCCAGATGGCGCTCTGCCTTCGGTAAAGCTGTGCTCCTGGTCAGGATATGCCTTTTTTATTTTTAATATCAACACCTGACCTTTTTATTATTTTTTTCTATTATTTTTCATATATATATTATAGATTCATATAAAAATCGCACACATGTATAGTTGTATTAAATGTTCTTTAAAAAATTGACATAAAAAAAACCTCTCTCTGATTCGCATCAAATAATCACACATGCATTTTGATCAAATGAAGATTTTTCTAAAATATATTTTTAAAAATGTGTATATAATCACTATTTAAAATGAAAAAGACACATCCTGACTGCTCACATAAGCATGTTTAGATATTATAGCGCCATTTAGTAGAATAAAAATCAATTAGAGACATTCATAATAATATTTAATCGTGAATGTGAACAACTGAAAAGATTAAAATTATATAATCAATAATTTAACCAGAAATTTATTTCAATGCGTAAAATAAAAAATAGGAAGAGAGAGGTTGTATATCTGTCAATATATAGAGAGAATATTGTGCTGTATGTGGTCAATATTTTAGGAGTTTATTTTATTATTCTATGAAAAGATTTTTTAATTTCGATTTTTGTATTTTGATACACTGTAAAATTTTCTCATTGCCTCTCTGCTATTTTATTAGTTTTAATTTGGTTTTACATTGAAAATATTGCCGTGTCATTCTGAGTCTTTCCTAATTTCTACGTTACAATTGGTGGAGATACTGGGTAGATTAGGGAAGACAAACTGAAGATTGCCGAGAAGACCTTGAAGCCATGGCTGCTATGATCTATATTTTCAGAGACTGGCTCCAGGATTCCATCGCCGTGTCAAAGCCAAGAATTTCCTCCAAGATGACGATGTTCCTATTGACGATAAGACGACAAAGCCACTATTTACGCCGCAAAAAAAAAAAAGGATGCAAAGCTACTAGGGAAAATTGTTCAAGACTTCGAGGGAATACTTGTCAGATTCATGTCAGTAGCGGGGGTCGGTGGAAGACTGGTTAAACCGTTTGGTTTTCGACCACTATGACCCGGGTTCGATTCCCGCATTGGACACTTGTTTTCTGTAAAAAAAAAAAAAAAAAATGCTCCAATGGCCCCCGAGTCTTGCAAAAGTCCAACCCCACCAGCGAGTGCAAGTAACCAAACGGGGCTCTGGCACATTTGTAAGTGCAAAGTCGAACTGCTTTTCACATATGTAGACATGTGGTGCGCTTACAGTAAAAGCAGTCGCTAACTACCCACCATGATTATAGCTTTGAGATAAGAAAGAAGAAGATGTCAGTAGCAAAAAGATTTTCAAGCTCTGGGTCACAGCTCCGATCGGGAAGGAGATATGTAACAAATTATTTATTCTTTTATGGACTATTTTTAATTCCGATATTTGTATTTTGATACACTGTAAAATTTTCTCATTGCACCTCTGCTATTTAATTAGTTTTAATTCGGTTTAACATTGAATAAATTGCTGTCATTCTGAGGTTTGTCTTTCCTAATTTCCACGTGACATTATAATAACCTATATATGTTATTATTGATAGATTAATAAAAACTTATCTATAATAATACGTTTCTGCACATTTATTTTTGTCAAATGGATTTCAGAATTTGAGAGGGCTATTGTTTTCACATTTCCCGAGGTGCAGCAAGGTGTTATGAGATTTTTGAAAATTCAACTTCGGTTGGCTCGCTCACATGACCGACTCTAAAACATCGGAAACAAGAAAGTTATATTTTCTCAGTTTCTCTTTAATTTATAGGCATCGAGATCAATTTTGGCCGACTATGCAACTCGTTAATGACAGTTTTTCTGCTCCCCACATTCCGTCACACGTAGGCTAACCGAGAGTCGAACCTAAGGAGGGATCACCTTCAATCCCATAAACTTTAGCAGCGAGTCAAGTCTAACGAATTTTCGACATCCTGTTAGAGTGTTGTGCTAAAACTTTTTGTAGTTCCTCGGGCAGACTGAACTCTACTAAATGGCAACAGGAATTCAGCTTTTTTTATCGAGTAACCCCAACGACTTCAAAGGCCTTAGGTATGATTCGACATGGTCGTAAATGCCTATTCGGCCATGGTGAAATAACGAACATTTCGTGGCACTCTTTGTCTTCAGCCTCAACGGTCGCAGAAGTTTTGCTTCCCAGTAAATTTATCATTTCTCACTAAGCCAAATAAAAATAGAGGTAACAAAGCTTATCTTCGGCTCCCACACATTCCTTTCTTTGTGTGTAGAAAGGATTTCCTTGAACTCCTTTCTTACGTTTGCGCGTTCCGATATCAGTTTCAAAAAGACGAAACCTTTCTAATTCCTAGGGCAAACAACAAACATGTTGAAGACATGGGGCGATAAGCAACCTGATTTTGCGGCCGTTAAGGAGTTCAAAATTTTTCCTTTATTCCAGGTGCTAAAACTTCGTGGCATGAACGGCGGCGCAAGTTGGAAGACGTTCTTCGTGGTTTTCTGGAAGGCCTTTAAAGCTACAAAGTTATATTTTGAAGTCTTTAGGTTGTTATTTGATGGATAATCCTTGTTTTCGTACTCCTTGGAGCTGCAGGTGACTGAAGACTTAGTGCATTTAGCCGAGCTATGACCAAAATCACAATAGCGATAACAGACGCAAATAATCCTTATAGTTGACGCCGTCCACGCCCAGTCTATCGCGGGATCCAAGAATCCTGAATGTTGAAGATTCATTGAATGCCGAGCAGGTGCCGTTCCGCAGCGAAGATCTGTGGTCTCTCTGAAGGTTGCTAATTCTGAAGGGCAGCCAAGGGTGCACAGATTTGAAGGCTTGTTTTTGTCTTTCGCATCAGAAGTTTCTTCACGACGCGGAATATTCATGGAAGTATTTCCTTCTGCCCCCCGGGGTTTGTGAGAAGTGAACAATTGTCTGAGAAACACAACTGCGACCATTGAAGCTGAGGACAAACTGTCAAGAAATTTAATTATTTCAACATGTGCAGGCTGATAAAATGTCTAGAATTCTACCATGTACATAGTGTAAGAGAATTTTTTTTAATTGGCTGGAGAGGATGACGCAAATAGGGGAAGTAATTTCTGGACTAGAGGCGCGACTTCCAGGTGCGCAGCAAAGTCCAGACGTAGTTTTAAGGATATAGTTGGTATTTTTATGAACAAAAAGTAAAATCAAACATCTATGTGTAAGAAAAGCGCGATCATTTCTTATTTAAATAAAAAATATTTCTCTATTGTCCTTACTACAATGAAAAATATTAGGAGGGCTTTCCTATCAGTTATGAACCCTTCCAGTGTCTTCGAAAATTTAATCGACCAAATCGCTCTATTATAACGGACTATTCTGCTTATTTATTCGGTCTTAGAACAGACTTCCATTCCGCCAGTAATTGACGTGTGCGCGTTGCAGTTGTTGCTTCTATCAGCAGGACTCATGAAGAGGAATCAGACAACTCTGCTGCCTCCAAACACGATTCTAACACCTGCTATTTGGTGAACCTTGTATGAGCTACAATTTATTAGAATTCGATCCATTGATTTTATCAACGTGATCGTTCCTTGTTGTGACCCGAATTACACGGGTTGGTCTTTAGACTATGAGTGACTTTAGACTTTAATGGTGGCGGAAGACATCTAGTATTGAGGTCTTCTTCTCAATATAGATTGGTGTCTCTCTTTACCCCGAGAGACAACCTAGTGTTTTAGTCCAGCTACACGACCAGCTCCGCAACACCAAAGGAAGAGGCTTTAAGAACGACTACCAAACGTCCAAAATCTTATCCAGAACTCATTTTTATTAAAAAACACGGTCAATTTATACATTAGGAAAATTTACATACTAATTTATACAACAAAGAAATTTACATACTTTTTTTCTTAGTTTTTAAATTACAACTATATTTGAATAAAATTAAAGTTGACTACTTTAGTAGTCGTAACATCTAGTTTATATGATAGCACATTTTCATTGGCTGCCATGATTTTTTTTTAGAATATTTTTTTAATAAAAAAAATCGATTTTAATGCTTGATAATGCGTTTCACAACTTTTATCCATCTCATTCTCTTCTCCATATTTATTATTTTAAAGACTTTATCTATTAATCTATTTTTAGAACACCTTCTCTCTCCGCCTCGTGTGTAATTATATAATCTCTTTCCATTATCTTCCATCTCTCCTTGACCTTTGAAATCTCACCTTGTTGGTATCGTGCATGAGTTTGTCCTGCTTTCTGCAACCATTTCAAGGTTTGAAGATCGGCTAATAAGAATCATTGTATCATTAAAGTAAAAGTCAAAACTTCGTCTGATAACTTAAAAATTCTTAAATAATCTATGAGGCGGGGGGAAAAGACAAGCCTTTTTATTTGATATTAAAATTTCTCCCAAATAACATTATTCCAATTTCGTTTGTAACAATTTTCTACTGAGTACTTTAATTGTAAATTCTTAGCGCTAGAATTACGTGCTTCAATAATATTCAAAAAAAGTTAATGGACGTAGAAATACCTGTACAGTCGAAGTGCGCAAAACAAAGCAGAATTTTAACCAAAAAATATATATATAAATATATTATTAGAATTCGATCCATTGATTTTATCAACGTGATCGTCCCTGTTCCTTGTTGTGACCCGGATTACACGGGCTGGTCTTTAGACTATGAGTGACTTTAGACTTTAGTCTAATGGTTGCGGAAGACATCTAGTATATATATTTTTTACAGATACTAATATAAAGTTTTGTTTTGTTTTTTTTTTAATCACAAAGGACAGTTTTTTCGATTATCAAATATGGATTTACAAGTGAAAATGCATAATGGATGCAAAGTTTACAAGTCACACGAATTTCAAAAGAAAAATCCTAAGAACAATAGAATAAAATTATAAAAAGATACGTTTAGAATGTGAATTTGTTTAGTGTCATTAGATGATGTGAAGAAAAAAAAAAGAAATAAAATTGTCTTTGAAATCAGCGAGATATAAGAAAGGATGAATGTGTGTGTGAGTATGTGGCTGATAGAGATGCATGTCACTCAAAAGTGAAATTAAAAGCACATTCCATAATTTGAAGTTTAAAAAAGAATGGCACAATGGTGTTTAGCTTGATTAGGTCGCTTATATTCTAAAGTTATTCGGATAGTTAGCGGATAGTCTGTACGTTGCAGTTGGTATAGTAGTAGTTTAATACCAATTTTAAAAAGATTTTTAAAAAATTAGCTCTTTCTGGTCTATTTCCAAGATGACTAACGTGGCAACGACACCCATTCTCGAAGATAGAAGACATTGCAACTGCTGTGATAGAGATGCATGGAGAATTCTGAGGCTCTTCATTGGACACGACAACAACAAACAAGATCAAAAATCCATAAAAATAAACTCTTCGCAGAGAATATTTCCCCCATCATAGGCTAATTCCATACTTCTTCATTTGACACAAAGAGGATAATGCTGCACCAAAAGTCGTTGATTTTAACAGCAACCCAAGTAAAATACCAACCTGGTGTAAAAAACAAACCTTTCAATTGTAAATTGAATTGTAATTTTTTTTTTCAAATTTTCATAGAGGAATGGAACAACAGAACTATAATATGTATATAAGAAAATTATATTCAGTATAAATTAAGATGTTAGGCCATTTATAGGAGCAATGGCGAACAGTATTGAACATGATATATTCAAAAACGTTCGTTAAATGATATTTTGGGGGTTGGCCGAGAAATGGTTTATTTTCGACAAACCACAGCTCTAAAAAAAATCCCGGATTTTTCGATTCTTGCACAAGCCCAACACACCAGTGAGTATTAGTAATCTAACGGTAGAGGATGTGTCTGGCCGGCATTCATAGTTCTTAAAATCAAAGATACTTCGGCCAGTAAATATTTTTATTATCTCGACGTTTCAACAGAAATAATTCTCTATTTTTAACGCCTTGCCAAATGTTTTCATTTTTTATTTGCTCCTGACTAGGACAAAAGATTTTTGTCGAAACGTCGAGATAATAAAAATATTTACTGGCAGAAGTATCTTTAATTTCAAAAACTAGTCCAACGGTGCCTGTAAGTGTAAGAGAAGAACTGATTTCTTCATGTGACCTTTGGTGCACTTAGGCAGTTGCTAACTGCCCGTTACGATTATCATGGCACTTGGGAAAAGCATAAAAAAAAACAAGTTTTCAAATAAAAGTGATATAATCACAAAGAAACCAGCTGTATTTGCATATTTTTACTTGTCACAATTATATCAAGCACTAAGATACCACTTTATCTTTTATTTGTTGCTTATGTTTATCTTTTATTAATCTTTTCACATTGTATCTTCAACTTATTTTTGTTTTAACCTCGTTGTATTTTTTAAAGCAAGACCTGGAAGTCTATAGAATAATTTTTGACACACTTAGAGAATATTTATTTACACATTGAACACAATTTAAATTGTATGGGTTAATTGGGAATCAAACTAAACACACCTAATCTCAAAAAATAAATTGTATATATTTTTGTTACTTATTTCAAGTGTGCAGCCTATGATAATCATGGTGGGTATGGGTTTGCGCTTGATTTTAAAGAAAATTCACCATGTTTGTTATGTAAAACGCAATTTGACTTTACAGAGTAGATAAGCCAAATTTGATTGCATTGCCCATTACAACGGTGTAAGTCGATTAATATTTTTGTCTTATAGCCCTTCCTTTACGTGGGTTCACCTCAAAGTCTGAAAACATAGAAAAAATGGAGAAAAGATCAATCTAACCGAAAAAGAAAGGTCACCTCTCTAATCAAAATATACGCAAAAACTAAGCGTCATTTTTGTGGATCTCGTGAAATTAAAGTCTGGCCTGAACTGACGAGGGTCTTTAGCCCAAAGCCATAGTCTCCAGAAGTTCTGGATTTGCCAGAAAGTTAGGGTTGTGTCACCGACTTGATTCTGAGAAGAACCCTAAAGAAGATCGAAAAAATGACGTAAAAACTATACGTCATTTTTTCGAGAAGTCACCTTTCCCGGCAAAATGTTCATCAACATATCTATAATAGCCGAATGGCATCACCCGGCTTCTTCCAAAGTAAATGTTTGCCAAACGAATACTATTTTAAAATATATTTATTTTGATCGTACTATTAACCTTGATGACATTCGGAGAGAAAAATAGTTGCTGACTGAGAATATGTAGGATAACAGAAAAGGAAAGGCTGCTGCCATCCTCAAACAACCTGAAGTATGACTCTTGTGGTATGCTGAGGTTCTTCTCTGATGAAAAGAACTTTGATGTGGATCAAAAGGTAAATCCCAGGAATGGTCGTTGGATTTGTATAGACCCTTCAGAGATACCTGTCATGATGCACACTAAATACCCTGACTTTGTGACTGTCCTTGGCATTATCAGCAGTGAAGATGATGTCACGCTTCCCAATTTCTTTGAGAAGGGCCTTAGGATGAACGCTAACACCTACATCATTGTCCTGGATATAGTTGTGTTGCCTTGGATGGACATGGTGACCCCGCAGGAACGAAATATGCCTTCCCTCAAGACTCAGTTCCAGCCCACAAGGCAAAAAGGCACAATCGTGGCTGACACTTAATGTCCCCAGTCACTGGAGTCCTGATTTTAGCCTCCTAACTCTCCAGACTGTGACCCCTCGACTTACGTGGCATTGTTGAGAGAGATGTCAACAGAGCTCCCTACAACTTCACTCAGTCAGCCAAGAAAGCAGTTCAAACGGTGATGACCCAAATGAACAAAGTCATTCGTCAAGGCCTGTGCTAAATTCCGCACTCGCATCAAGACTGTTGTAGCTAATAATGTAAACTACATTAAATAAATTAAAACTATATTATTTTATCTACTACTGTGTCAAATTTCAGTGTAAAAAAATCAGTAAAAAGGGCCCAATGCGGGATTCATTCCTGGAAGGATGGTCCAAACCGTTGGTTTTCGACCGCTACGACCCGGGTTCGATTCCCGCATTGGGCACTTTTTTCTGATATATATTTTAAAAATGCTCCAATAAACCCCGATCCTTGCAAAGTCCAACCCCACCAGCGAGTGCGAGTAATAACCAAACGGGGCTCTGGCACATTTTTAAGTGCAAAGTCGAACTGCTTTTCACATGTATAGACATGTGGTGCACTTACAGTAAAAGCAGTCACCTACTCTACCCACCATGATTATCATGGCCTGTGCCACATGTACTAGAGATAAACAAAAAAAAAATAATAAAAAAATTCTATTGTAATTATTCCCAATTAACTTGATACACCCTGTATGTATATATTTTCGTATTTTAGTCCAATTCTTATTTGTTGAGCCGTTTTATTGTGTAATGAAGTATTTTTAATTATATATAAGTTGCTGCGCTGGTAAATGCGAGATATATTTTCCTTGTAGCAGAATACAGTAAAAATAATAGTGAAAAATATAATATGATTGTTTATTCTAATAACTGAGACGTTTGACAATTAACCAATTGGATGCTTACGAGTTGGTATCTTACTGTCTCAACCTAAAGCTACAAAACAGGGAAGTTGAATGAGGATATAGAAATAACCCAGGAAACCTGTATGGCCGAAGGACAAACACTTTGGAATTCCTTGGACTTTGAAACAATAAGTGCACGATAAACAAAGATAATAAAAGGTAAACAAGAGTGGGAGTCCTTGAGGTAAAACACACTGAGGATGACAGCAACCAGAAACGTGGTTAGCTTATCTTGAATAGTCAAATATCAACTTCATTTTCATAAAATTTTCGATCGTTTAAATTTTAATCAAATATTTTCACAAAACCTTTTATAAAGCAATAACGCGCCATCCATATAAAACAAATGAAAACATTAAAGACGCGAATGTTTCTTTTCACAAAAAAAAAAAATTTATAAAATAATTTCAATTGCCATGATTATAATAATTATTATTTTGTCAATATGTTTGTGTGTGTGTGTGTTTCTAATGTGATATATATTGTCAAATATTATATCTTTCCACACCCTTACTAGGGAAGAACAAACGGCGATTTCAAGATTACGAACATCTTATTAATAGAATGCTCAAATTTAATAAATAATCAAAACATTTCAGAAATGCCCCAAATCCGATTCCCAACCAGGCAGTCCTGAACATCTATTAATATGTATCAAATCCTACAAAAAAGACCTCTGGGTAAACCCCAGTACTATAATAGAAAGCTGAGACAATGGGACCTAATGGAGATCATTTAAATCACTTGAGAAATAAGCAACAACGACAAATATTAGCTCTATAGATCTGAATGGAATGATAGAAATGATTATATGAGAGTTTTGTCCATGAGTGTAATTTCCTCCCATGTAGTTTGAGTACGTATGTGACTCCGGGCTACGTACAGTTGGTCAGTTTGAGTCGTTCTACCAGGATTTAAGTTATTTGGCGAGCAATTGATTATGGGAATAGTAAAAACCTAGGGATCGGTGGAAGGATAGTCTAAACCGTTTGGTTTTCTCTCGTTACGAACCGGGTTCGATTCCCGCATTGGGCACCTTTTTTTTTCTGATAAAAAAAAAATTATTGAATGGCCCCCGATTATTGCAAAAGTCCAACCCCACTAGCGAGTGCAAGTAACCAAACGGGGCTCTGGCACATTTGTAAGTGCAAAGTCAAACTGCTTTCCACATGTGTAGACATGTAATGCACTTAGAGTAAAAGCAGTTGCCTACTTCTACCCACCATGATTATCATGGCCTGTACCACGTATGCTAGGGATAAGCAAAAGAAAGATGTAAAAACCTGGATCTATGCGAAAAAAGACAAAAATTCAAAATATTTCGAGGGATTTCTCTCTTTGTTTATGGAATAATAAAATCAATAAACTGAGAAAGAAAGAGCAATCCTTCGAAATATATATTTCAAATTTTTGTCGTTTTTTTCATATAGATTCAAATACGATTTCTTTTTTTAGATATGTATTATATATTACGCTAATTTATTGAGCACACCTTGTAAACACCCAAATTAACAACTACACCTATCCCCCGATTTACACGGTACTTGTTTTACACGTTTTCGCTTTTACACGGTTTTCCTAATAAGTTTTTTTTTTGTTGTTGTTTTTATCGCACTATACTAAATGCTACTGTGATTGAACACATGCGCTGTGTACTCATCTCAAGAGGAATCCCGAGCTTATGTGCTGACTACATATTTTATCCTGTCAATGCATTTTATTTTTATTTCTGTGTACACCTATCCCCCGATTTACATGTTTTTCTTAGGAACGTATCTATCGTGTAAATCGGGGGATAGGTGTATTTTTTTTCATCGAGTAATTCTCTTCAACAAAATATAAAACCTGTTAGACAACTATATAATCATCATTATCATCTTTACGTCCTTTAGTGTTAAAAATTGAGGCAAAATTTTAACACTACTATCGGTAGTGAACCTTCATAATTCTCTGTGATTATGTAGATAAGTTTGATTTTTTTTTTCAATTATTTTCATCTGAAAGCTTTAAACATAAGGCTATAACGCGGCATCTATATATAAGCTATATAAGCATCCAATACCAAAGATTCCAGACAGCCACTCTCCTAGGTATCACCAACATATGTCCAGCATCCCTAGAAAATCTCCCAAGAAAGAAATCTGCCTGGCGACACCTCATTAATTGGACTTCCACTGGCATTGTATATAAATCCAAGAAGACTTAGGTCAGAAGGACATCCCGGGTAGTTGGCGACTTCTGTATGCTCCAGGAACCTGGGTTACTTAAATAAATAATAATATATGTTATGAATTTACCAAAAGAGGAACCTCTCCCTTTAATTGTGTATCAGAACAATGACACTGTGCATCACCCCAGTAAAAAAAAACTCACTAGTGATGATGATGATGATGAACGAGCCACAACTCAAGTTTGGAAGATTCAGACTAAAAAAGTCAACATTGGTACATTCATATATATGTTAAATATTGAGCAATCCATTTATGATAATTAAAATAAGGGTATATTTTGGATCAAAATATTTATTAAATTTCGGGGGGTCGGTGGAAGGCTGGTTAACCATTTGTTTTCGACCACTACGACCCGGGTTCAATTCCCGCACTTT
>CP092877.1:22291903-22368740 GCA_030710605.1 Cordylochernes scorpioides | reverse complement strand
GATCCATTGATTTTATCAACGTGATCGTCCCTGTTCCTTGTTGTGACCCGAATTACACGGGTTGGTCTTTAGACTATGAGTAACTTTAGACTTTAGTCTAATGGTGGCGGAAGACATCCAGTTTATCTGATAGCACATTTTCATTGGCTGTCATGATTTTTTTTTTTTAGAATATTTTTTAATTAAAAAAATCGATTTTAATGCTTGATAATGCGTTTCACAATTTTATCCATCTCTTTCTCTTCTCCATATTTATTATTTTAAAGACTTTATCTATTAATCTATTTTTAGATCACCTTCTCTCCCCGCCTCGTGTGTAATTTTATAATCTCTTTCCATTATCTTCCATCTCTCCTTGACCTTTGAAATCTCACCTTGTTGGTATCGTGCATGAATTTGTCCTGCTTTCTGCAACCATTTCAAGGTTTGAAGATCGGCTAATAAGAATCATTGTACCATTAAAGTAAATATACTCCGCGTTATTTTACGTAGAAATAACACTCTATATCAAAACTTCGTCTGATAACTTAAAAATTCTTAAATAATCTATCAGGCGGGGGGGAAAGACAAGCCTTTTTATTTTGATATTAAAATTTCTCCCAAATAACATTATTCCAATTTCGTTTGTAACAATTTTCTACTGAGTACTTTAATTGTAAATTCTTAGCGCTAGAATTACGTGCTTCAATAATATTCAAAAAAAGTTAATGGACGTAGAAATACCAGTACAGCCGAAGTGCGCAAAACAAAGCAGAATTTTAACCAAAAATATATATGTATAAATATATTATTAGAATTCGATCCATTGATTTTATCAACGTGATCGTCCCTGTTCCTTGTTGTGACCCGGATTACACGGGCTGGTCTTTAGACTATGAGTGACTTTAGACTTTAGTCTAATGGTTGCGGAAGACATTTAGTATATATATATTTTTTTACAGATACTAATAGAATTTTTTTTTTTTTAAATCACAAAGGACAGTTTTTTCAATTATCAAATGTGGATTTACAAGTGAAAATGCATAATAGATGCAAAGTTTACAAGTCACACGAATTTCAAAAGAAAAATCCTAAGAACAATGTAATAAAATTATAAAAAAGATACGTTTAGAATGTGAATTTGTTTAGTGTCATTGGATGATGTGAAGGAAAAATGAAATAAAAGTGTCTTTGAAATCAGCGAGATATAAGAAAGGATGAATGTGTGTGTGAGTATGTGGCTGATAGAGATGCATGTCACTCAAAAGTAAAATTAAAAGCACATTCCATAATTTGAAGTTTAAAAAAGAATGGCACAATGGTGTTTAGCTTGATTAGGTCGCTTATATTCTAAAGTTATTCGGATAGTTAGCGGATAGTCTGTACGTTGCAGTTGGTATAGTAGTAGTTTAATACCAATTTTAAAAAAGATTTTAAAAAAATTAGCTCTTTCTGGTCTATTTCCAAGATGACTAACGTGGCAACGACACCCATTCTCGAAGATAGAAGACATTGCAACTGCTGTGATAGAGATGCATGGAGAATTCTGAGGCTCTTCATTGGACACGACAACAACAAACAAGATCAAAAATCCATAAAAATAAACTCTTCGCAGAGAATATTTCCCCCATCATAGGCTAATTCCATACTTCTTCATTTGACACAAAGAGGATAATGCTGCACCAAAAGTCGTTGATTTTAACAGCAACCCAAGTAAAATACCAACCTGGTGTAAAAAAACAAACCTTTTAATTGTAAATTCATAGCTTCTTTTTTTTTTTCCAAATTTTCATAGAGGAATGGAACAACAGAACTATAATATGTATATAAGAAAATTATATTCAGTATAAAATAAGATGTTAGGCCATTAATAGGAGCAATTGCGAACAGTATTGAACATGATATATTCAAAAACGTTCGTTGAATGATATTTTGGGGGTTGGCCGAGAAATGGTCTATTTTCGACAACCACAGCTCTAAAAAAAAAATCCCGGATTTTTCGATTCTTGCACAAGCCCAACACACCAGTGAGTATTAGTAATCTAACGGTAGAGGATGTCTGGCCGGCATTCATAGTTCTTAAAATTAAAGATACTTCGGCCAGTAAATCTTTTTATTATCTCGACTTTTCGACAGAAATTACTCTCTATTTTCAACGCCTTGCCAAATGTTTTCATTTTTTATTTGCTCCTGACGAGGACAAAAGATTTTTGTCGAAACGTCGAGATAATAAAAATATTTACTGGCAGAAGTATCTTTAATTTCAAAAACTAGTCTAACGGTGCCTGTAAGTGTAAGAGAAGAACTGATTTCTTCATGTGACCTTTGATGCACTTAGGCAGTTGCTAACAACCCGTTACGATTATCATGGCCCTTGGGAAAAGCATAAAAAAAAAGCAAGTTTTCAAAATAAAAGTGATATAATCACCAAGAAACACGCTGTATTTGCATATTTTTACTTCTCACAATTATATCAGGCACTAAGATACCACTTTATCTTTTATTTGTTGCTTATGTTTATCTTTTATTAATCTTTTCACATTGTATCTTCAACTTATTTTTGTTTTAACCTCGTTGTATTTTTTAAAGCAAGACCTGGAAGTCTATAGAATAATTTTTGACACACTTAGAGAATATTTATTTACACATTGAACACAATTTAAATTGTATGGGTTAATTGGGAATCAAACTAAACACACCTAATCTCAAAAAATAAATTGTATATATTTTTGTTACTTATTTCAAGTGTGCAGCCTATGATAATCATGGTGGGTATGGGTTTGCGTTTGATTTTAAAGAAAATTCACCATGTTTGTTATGTAAAACGCAATTCGACTTTACAGAGTAGATAAGCCAAGTTTGATTGCATTACCCATTACAACGGTGTAAGTCGATTAATATTTTTGTCTTATAACCCTTCCTTTACGTGGGTTCACCTCAAAGTCTGAAAAAAACAATCTAACCGAAAATATAAAGGTCACCTCTCTAATCAAAATATACGCAAAAACTAAGCGTCATTTTTGTGGATCTCGTGAAATTAAAGTCTGCCCTGAATTGACGAGGGCCTTTAGCCCAAAGCCATAGTCTCCAGAAGTGAGCGTTCTGGATTTGCCAGAAAGTTAGGGTTGTGTCACTGACTTGATTCTGAGAAGAACCCTAAAGAAGATCGAAAAAATGACGTATAGTTGTATGTCAATTTTGCGAGAAGTCACCTTTCCCGGCAAAATGTCCATCAAAATATCTATAATAGCCGAATGGCATCACCCGGCTTCTTCCAAAGTAAATGTTTGCCAAAAACGAATACTATTTTAAAATATATTTATTTTGATTGTACTATTAACCTTGATGACATTCGGAGAGAAAGATAGTTGCTGACTGAGAATATGTAGGATAAGAGAGAGAGAAAATATCTTTATTTTACGGGGCTGCTAACCAAAATGAATGATTTTTGAGCCCCGATATGTAGGATAACAGAAAAGGAAAGGCTGCTGCCATCCTCAAACAACCTGAAGCATGACTCTTGTGGTATGCTGAGATTATTCTCTGATGAAAAGAACTTTGATGTAGACCAAAAGGTAAATCCCAGGAATGGTCGTTGGATTTGTAAAGACCCCTCAGAGATACCTGTCATGATGCACACTAAATTCCCTGACTTTGTGATGGTCCTTGGCATTATCAGCAGTGAAGATGATGTCACGCTTCCCAATTTCTTTGAGAAGGACCTTAGGATGAACGCTAACACCTACATCATTGTCCTGGATATAGTTGTGTTGCCTTGGATGGACATGGTGACCCCGCAGGAACGAAATATGCCTTCCCTCAAGACTCAGCTCCAGCCCACAAGGCAAAAAGGCACAATCGTGGCTGACGTCCCCAGTCACTGGAGTCCTGATTTTGGCCTCCTAACTCTCCAGACTGTGACCCCTCGACTTACGTGGCATCGTTGAGAGAGATGTCAACCTTGCTCCCTATAACTTCATCCAGTCTGCCAAGAAAGCAGTTCAAACGGTGATGACCCAAATGAACAAGGTCATTCGTCAAGGCCTGTGCTAAATTCCGCACTCGCCTCGAGACTGTTGTAGCTAATAATGTAAACTACATTAAATAAATTGACACTATATTATTTTATCTACTACTGTGTCAAATTTTAGTTTAAAAAAATCAGTAAAAAGGGCCCAATGCGGGATTCATTCCTGGAAGGATGGTCCAAACCGTTGGTTTTCGACCGCTACGACCCGGGTTCGATTCCCGCATTGGGCACTTTTTTCTGATATATATTTTTAAAATGCTCCAATAAACCCCGATCCTTGCAAAAGTCCAACCCCACCAGCGAGTGCGAGTAGTAACCAAACGGGGCTCTGGTACATTTTTAAGTGCAAAGTCGAACTGCTTTTCACATGTGTAGACATGTGGTGCACTTACAGTAAAAGCAGTCACCTACTCTGCCCACCATGATTATCATGGCCTGTACCACATGTACTAGAGATAAGCAAAAAAAAAAAAATCAAAAATTCTATTGTGATTATTCCCAATTAACTTGATACACCCTGAATGTATATATTTTTCGAATTTTAGTCCAATTCTTATTTGTTGAGCCGTTTTATTGTGTAATGAATTATTTTTAATTCTATATATGTTGCTGCGCTGGTAAATGCGATATATTTTTCCTTGTAGCAGAATACAGTAAAAATAATAGTGAAAAATATAATGATTGTTTATTCTATTGAGACGTTTTACAATTAACCAATTGGGTGCTTACGAGTTGGTACCTTACTGTCTCAACCTAAAGCTACAAAACAGGGAAGTTGAAAGGTGAACGAGGATATAGAAATAACCTAGGAACCTGTATGGCCGAAGGACAAACACTTAGGAATTCCTTGGATTTTGAAACAATAAGTGCACGATAAACAAAGATAATAAAAGGTAAACAAGAGTGGGGGTTTTGAGGTAAAACACACTGACTGAGGATGATAGCAACCAGAAACGTGGTTAGCTTATCTTGGATAGTCAAATATCAATTTCATTTTCATAAAATTTTCGATCGTTTAAATTTTAATCAAATATTTTCACAAAACCTTTTATAAAGCAATAACGCGCCATCCATATATAACAAATGAAAACATTAAGACGCGAATGTTTCTTTTCACAAAAAAAAATATATATATATAAAATAATTTCAATTACCATGATTATAATGATTATTATTTTGTCAATATGTTTGTGTGTGTGTGTGTTTCTAATGTGATATATATTGTCAAATATTATATCTTTCCACACCCTTACTAGGGAACAACAAACGGAGATTTCAAGATTACGAACATCTTAGAATGCTCAAATTTAATTAAAAATCAAAACATTTCAGAAATGCCCCAAATCCGATTCCCAACCAGGCAGTCCTGAACATCTATTAAATTGTATCAAATCCTACAAAAAAAGACCTCTGGGTAAACCCCAGTACTATAGAAGAAAGCTGAGACAATGGAACCTAATGGAGATCATTTAAACGACTTGAGGAATAAACAACAACGGCAAATATTAGCTCTATAGATCTAAATGGAATGATAGAAATGATTATATGAGAGTTTTGTCCATGAATGTAATTTCCTCCCATGTAGTTTGAGTACGTATGTGACTCCGGGCTACGTACAGTTGGTCAGTTTGAGTCGTTCTACCAGGATTTAAGTTATTTGGCGAGCAATTGATTATGGGAATAGTAAAAACCTAGAGATCGGTGGAAAGGATAGTCTAAACCGTTGGTTTTCTCTCGCTACGACCCGGGTTCGATTCCCGCATTGGGCACTTTTTTTCTGATAAAAAAAAAATTATTGAATGGCCCCCGATTCTTGCAAAAGTCCAACCCCACTAGCGAGTGCGAGTAACCAAACGGGGCTTTGGCACATTTGTAAGTGCAAAGTCGAACTGCTTTCACATGTGTAGACATGTGGTGCACTTACAGTAAAAGCAGTCGCCTACTTCTACCCACCATGATTATCATGGCCTGTACCACATATGCTAGGGATAAGCAAAAGAAATATGTAAAAACCTGGATCTATGTGAAAAAAAGACAAAAATTCAAAATATTTCGAGGGATTTCTCTCTTTGTTTATGGAATAATAAAATCAATAAACTGAGAAAGAAAGAGCAATCCTTCGAAATATATATTTCAAATTTTTGTCGTTTTTTCATATAGATTCAAATACGATTTCTTTACTATTTCTTTTTTTTTTTTTTTAGATATGTATTATATATTACGCTAATTCATAGAGCACACCTTGTAAACACCCAAATTAACAACTACACCTATCCCCCGATTTACACGGTACTTGTTTTACACGTTTTCGCTTTTACACGGTTTTCCAAATAAGTTTTTTTTTTATTTTTATCGCACTATACTAAATGCTACTGTGATTGAACACATGCGCTGTGTACACATCTCAAGAGGAATCCCGAGCTTATGTGCTGACTAGATATTTTAACCTGTCAATGCATTTTATTTTTATTTCTGTGTACACCTATCCCCCGATTTACACGTTTTTCTCAGGAACGTATCTACCGTGTAACTCAAATTAACAACTATTTCTTTTTCATCGAGTAATTATCTTTAACAAAATATAAAACCTGTTAGACAACTATATAATCATCATTATCCTCTTAACGTCCTTTAGCGTTGAAAATTGAGGCAAAATTTTAACACTACTATCGGTAGTGAACTTTCCTAATTCTGTGATTAGGTAGAAAAGTTTGATTTTTTTTTCAATTTTCAATTATTTTCATCTGAAAGCTTTAAACATAAGGATATAACGCGGCATCTATATATAAGCTATATAAGCATCCAATACCAAAGATTCCAGACAGCCACTCTCCTAGGTATCACCAACATATGTCCAGCATCCCTAGAAAATCTCCCAAGAAAGAAATCTGCCTGGCGACACCTCATTAATTGGACTTCCACTGGCATTGTATATAAATCCAAGAAGACTTAGGTCAGAAGGACATCCCGGGTAGTTGGCGACTTCTGTACGCTCCAGGAACCTGGGTTACTTAAATAAATAATAATATATGTTATGAATTTACCAAAAGAGGAACCTCTCCCTTTAATTGTGTATCAGAACAATGACACTGTGCATCACCCCAGTAAAAAAACTCACTAGTGGTAATGATGATGATGAAGAACGAGCCACAAGACAAGTTTAGGAAAATTCAGACAAAAAAAGTCAACATTGGTACATTCATATATATGTTAAATATAGAGCAATCTCTCTCCATTTATGATCATTAAAATAAGGGCATATTTTGGATCAAAATATTCATTAAATTTCAATATTCGATCAAATAATCCCTCGAATTAATATTAAAATAAAAACATAAAGCCTCCAGGGAAAAGTTTCTTTTAAAAATATGTTTTATTTAAAAAATCACGAGCTTTCGGGCAAGTAAGCCCTTCTTTTCAATTTATACAATTGATACCGTAGAAGGGCGTACTTGCCCGAAAGCTAGAGATTTTTTAAATAAAAAATATTTTTAAAAGAAACTTCTCCCTGGAGGCTTTATGTTTTTATTTTAAAATTTCAATATATCGACGAGGCTGTTCTCCTATCTCCTTCTCAGAAAAATTCAAACTCCTTGTAAGCTTATTATCCGAATTATTGTATCTTCAGAAATAAAATGCTAGATATATTTGGCTATTTTTGTTTTTAACTGTAGATATGATTGTGGTATGCCTATTGATGCTATTTTTATCATCTATAGATGCCCAGCTCTCCAAAAATAATCTCGTGTTCAACACAGGACAGCTTTCAAAAACCATAGCCCCCTTTATCCTTACTTGTAGATCATGCAATTAAGCATGGACATATGCAGATTTTGATAATGCAATAGTGTGCAGGATAAACACATGAGATTATTTTTGGAGAGCTGAGCATCTATAGATGATAAAAATAGCATCAATAGAAAGATAGAAATATCACAATCATATCTACAGTTAAAACAAAAATAGCCAGATATATATAGCATTTTATTTCCGAATAAACAATAATTCAATTCAAATGGTTATGCCACACCAACACATCTCTCTATATATATAAATGAATGTTTGTATGTTTGTCTGTTTGTCTGTCCGGTATACAAATTCGCAATAGTTCACTAATTCAAACCAAAATTTCCATACATAGGTAAAAGAATACGGGGAAGACGATAGGTTATTTTAAAAAATATATAAATCAATTATAAAACTATATATATTTAGTCAGAAAATGGTGATGACGACATTGCTGTATCATGTTTGATTATCAGATACAAAATTATATCGGGAAAAATTCCAAAAAGCAGAGACCACGGGTGAAACCAGTTCATTATTTTGTATACAGGAACAAAATGCTATATAAAACTTCACTTCTCGTGCACGCATCAAGCGGATAATAGACTTACAAGGAGTTTGAATTTTTCCGAGAAGATAGGCGAACAGCCTCGTCGAAATATTGAAATTTAATAAATATTTTGATCAAAAATATGCCTTATATCAATTCTTATATATATATACGTTATTTCCTTATAATCAATTTATTGCCTTTGCGAAAGAGAATTGCTCGAAGAAAATATTTATATGAAATTAAACTACTCTAAAAGTTTATGCCCATAATTTTTTAAAATATCATAACTGAGAATTAATCCTTCATTGTTGCATATATAAGCAAAATCGTCCAATACAGTATTAGAGCTCTAAGTATCTGTCTGGTAGATTAAATTAGAGAAACCGCTGGGAGAGTGCGTCACTGAGCCAAGCCCGTCCCATATTTTTCATTGCAGTAAGGACAGTAGAAGTTTACTTTAAAGAAAAAATCTGTGTTTTATTTCTTATGAAATCAATTTAAAACTTAGTGCAATGATGAAGTCACATTAGGTAGAAAGTTCTCAATTACGCAATAAGGTTATTTTTTATGTAAAGGGTATACAGTTTTTTTTTTTTTTTTTTGCTTATACCTAGTACACGTGGTACAGGCCATGATAATCATGGTGGATAGAAGTAGGCCACTGTTTAACTGTAAATGCACCACATGTCTACACACGTGAAAATCAGTTCGACTTTGCACTTTAAAATGTGACAGTTTGGTTACTTGCACTCGCTGGTGGGCATGGAGGGGGGTATACAGTAGAAGCTCCCTGTAAAGGAGACCTAATTGTAAATCCAAAGTGTCCTTTAGGGAGAGGTGTCCTCTCACGGAGATTCTACTGTATTAAAGAAACTATTGAGAAAATATTGAAAAGAAATATATTTACATAGTTATACTAGTAAACGCGTCAAACAAAGCTCTTCGGGCAGAAATTTAAAAACAACCTGTTAGACAACATAGTACTACATGCTAGGTAAGTGACTTACGCTAGTAACAGGGAAGATCTGTTGAAAGGGAGGAACGGCATAAGTTTGCATTCTTCTGATTGAATATACAATTTGTCAAACGTTTCGCAAAATCCCGTTGCCAGGGTTCCAAGGAAGATCAGTAGGAGCTTCATGACTCCCTAACAGCCTTTGTTTGTTCTGAAGGAGGAGCTTAGCTCTTTACTTCCCCGGTTCCTGGATACCAGAGTGGTCGCAGATAAGTCTCCTTATCGGTACAACTTTATCATGGTGGGATGATAATGGGACTGCCACTGAGTAGTGCTCCCAGTCTTAATGACAAAGGCAGACGATTTCTACTTCACCCAGTTATAATGGTTGTCAAATCTCCCTCAGAAAGTAAATTTATGGAATAACATTGAAGAACAAATTAAAAAATTCATAGGATCCAAAATAAGATGTGATAAATTCATTGGTCGAAAAGCTGAAAACAAATACAAAAAAAAAAAAAAACTCTGATAAAGCCCATATATTAACGTATGGATTACAAATAACACAATTTTCGAAAATCAACTTGAACAAGCTTTCGACATTAGAACACATGATTCTAGGAAACATGGTAAAAACATCATATTATTCCATAAAAAGGGATAATATTAAAGACACTTAAAGCAAGAACCTCTACTTGAATTTTTATACAGACAATTTTCATAAACTAATTTTATATGTATAGATGGCGCGCTATTGCTTTGTGTTAATTTATGCCTAACTGGCCTTATCTTTATTGTTTGCGGAAGAGCATTGCTCGATGCAAATATTTGAATGTAATACTACTGTCCTATAAGCTTATGTCCATAGTTCTCTTGAAAACCATTTATGAGATTCCATCCTTCAGTGCTGCGTATATAAGCAGAATCGTCCAATACAGTATTAGAGCTCTGAGAAGCGGTCTGGTGGATTAAATTGGCGAAACCGCTGGGAGGGTTCACCACTGATGAGCCAAGCCCTCCCAATATATTTTTTCATCTCAGTAAGGGCAGTAGAAGTTTGTATTATGTATATAAGAAACATTCGTGCTTTTGATTCCTTTAATTTTCATAAACTAATGTATTTACATCCTTCCAACAGGACACAAACTATACCATCCAAGAGTACCTCAAGACCAAAACAGAGATCTAAACATCTACTCTGATTATTCGCTGAGGGAAGAATTTCTTTTTATAATGACAATGCAAGCTCTCGGGTGTAACAACTCTTCAACGGGTATATCTACGATATATTTAGAATCGTGTTATACCCGAAACTTGTATTGTCGTGATAAATAAACTCTTCACTCAGCGAATTGTCTTCTGTTAATCAATTTGAAGAATTTAAACGATAAGGAACTCTTAAAAAAATGGTTAAACGAATAAGCATAAAAAAGATAAGAGGAGCTTCTTTTATAAATTTATTGTGCAAGCTTTCGGACTATACGTCCATCTACAGGCATGGATAGTGGTAAAACTAACGTTTATAACCGATCATTGAGCTATTATAAAGAGGACAATATTTACATAAATATATCTGTAAAACTAAAAGAATAAAAAATATTTATGACTTAGAATTTCGCATGTACAAAAATTGGAGAAATTAAAAATTAAAATTTTTTGAATAAATTTTCAAAAATTAAAAACCCAAAATTTACATATATGACATATAATTTAATACGGTATAATCTAAAATTAAACATTAAATACGGAGATTAAAATATATAGAAGTTAGATTTGAAGAATGGATTAAAATATTAACATAGAAATAACTCGCAGAGACCCCGGGGTAAATCCAGGTATAAGAAATTTATTTTCCTCCAATTTACCCAGATTAATCTATTTATTAGCTTGATTGTCTTAATTAAGGTTTCCTGTATATAAATAAATTCCATATTACCTTTATGTGATTAGCTTCAAAAATAATAACAATGCATATTACTGGTACTATTACTGTTATTCTTCCATGTACCTTACATTTCTGCTCGGAGAATCTGTATAAGACTGAGATATCTTTGTTGTTGTTGTTATATTAACATAGAAATATTTTAATTTATTGATTGTGATTAGACTTTGATTTTTCACCTTCATTTGCTGTGAATCCGCGGTAAATTCATGTATAATAAATTTCTTTTCCTCCAATTTACCCAGACCAATTCATTAGCTTGATTGTCTTTATATAATTTTTCCTGTATATAAATATCATATTAGCATTAAGGTACTATTACTTTTTTCCTGCATGTATCCTACATTTTTGCTTGGAGAATCTGTATAAGACTGAAAGGTCTTAATAAAGATTTTTTGTTGTTGTGTTAAAATATGTGTGATTGAAAAAAAAAAAAATGATAATAATGATAGAAACTCACTCCTTTCTCACCGAACAAATCAATCAATCAACGCTCTAACATAAAACAAAAGAAGTTAAACAAAGATAAGGGGGAAGTCTGTCCAGGAAGATTTCTCATTTTCCAAGTGAAGCATGCATCTCTTCATATCCCAAATCGTGTCACATTTTTAAGAGCTTGCACCTTTTTGCACTTTTATCTACATGTATTTTTTAAGAACACTTTTTATTATTTTTTCTCTATTTAATTGGGTCAAAATAGTTTTAAGTAAGGATATATCAACAACAACAACAAAAGCCTTTATTGAGGACCTCTCGTCCTATATAGGATTCGCCAGTTTACAGAGTAAGAGAAGAGAACTAAGAATACAGAGAGAAACCCACATGTAGTAGGTATAGTATATTTCTACACTGTGACTATATACAACAGCAGCAACAGTAAGGATATAACTATCCATATATGTGCAAAAAGAGGGATATCTCCCTTCAAAAAATGATTTGATGTATCACTCCAGTACAAATTGTAATGGCGGTAATAAAGAAGGAGCCACAACACCAGTTCTGTTAATTTCAGACAAAATAACTTCCTGTCCTGGTTCAAATTCACATTAATAGGTACCGCTCAGCAAGAGCAACCTAGTTCATGATAATTGAAACAGTGAATAATATATGTGAAGGTTATTCACATATTAAACAAATTTTAACGCGGGATTTAATCCCGGTTCATGACTGTCGGGAATCGAGCGTGTTACCCTCTCATCCACCGACTTATTGTCGGGAATCGAGCGTGTTACCCTCTCATCCACCGACTTATTGTCGGGAATCGAGCGTGTTACCCTCTCATCCACCGACTTATTGTCGGGAATCGAGCGTGTTACCCTCTCATCCACCGACTTATTGTCGGGAATCGAGCGTGTTACCCTCTCATCCACCGACTAAATACCTGTATACCATAGTTTCTGACTATGACTCGTCAGTACAGGGGCGGCTTCGACTTCATAACATCCAACGAGAGGAGGAATGAAATCGGTCGAATTGTTTTTTTCAAAAAGGTGTTTAAACTGTCGAAGTGACAGGGCCGATTTTCAGGCTAGAATACACAACTTAATTTGTAACAAATAAATTTACTGGCAATGTGTTTGTTTCCAATAAAATCATCAGAATATCTCTACAGAACTTACTGCAATAATATAAGTTATTATATGAGAGGGCTTGGCTCATCAGTAGTGAACCCTCTCAGCGGTTTCGCCAAATTAATCTATAGACGTATTTAATAACTTATATCATTGCAGTAAGGTCTGTATAGATAATATTTGATGATATTATTGGAAAGAAACACATTGTCTGTAAATTTATTTGTTACAAATTTTACCGATAGATGGCAATTAAATTTATAAATTTAGAGCTTAATTTTACTCTGAATGGTACCACAAAAAAATTCGGAGACCTGCTTTGACAAACTCTCCGTCATTTATGCCTTTGGATTAAAAAAAAAAAGAGAATATTTGACCAGAAGTGTCATGATTGTGCGATATAATGCTTGTCCCCCCTCTGCGTCGATTTTTTTCTGTTAACTTTCAAGTGGAAGGTAATGGACCATCCACCATACAAGCCTGACATCTCAACCTGTGACTTTCACTTATTTACGGCGTTGGAGGAAGTCGTAAAGGGAACGCCCTTCAAATCGGATCCTGAAGTTGAAGACGCTGTCCTAGTTTGACAACGTGAATATTAGTTTTTTGATTCAGGAATAACCAGGCTCTCCCATACACCAGTGGAGGATGTGGTGATTGTCTATAATAATAGCAGTTGTAACTCATTTGTGGGGCTAAACATTTTTCTTTTGATATATAGACATCTCTTTTAGTTTGAAAAAAAACTGTAAGTTGGAAAATAAATAAAATTTAAAATATATATAAGAATATAAAGGAGAAACTAAGAAAAAAAACGGAGTGCTAAAGAAATCATCATCCTACACTATTTAAAAAGAGAAAAAAAAAAGCAGCAAACAATGTGAAATTAATACAAAAATGAAATTGTACTGGGATCAGGTCGATAAAAAAAAAAGGCATCTCCTGATTATGCAACTAAAAGTTACTGATGGCTAGCGCCATTATTTTATATTTATTCCGAGAGATGGCGCAAGCCATCAGCAACTTTTAATTGTACGATCAGAAGATGCCTTTCCCCCCTTAAAAGTAAACAGGCTCCTAAGAACAATTGGACCTAAAAGGGTACAAGTTTGTTGGATCAACTTCTGTTTCAATTTTCAGCGAAATTAACGATCAAATTTTAGACCAAATTCATTTGAGATAAAAGAAGATGAGAATCCTAGATGAGTTTATCAGACAGTTTTTGAGCAACTTTTCCCTGAGTTCGTTTAGTTTATTGCAATCAAAGAAGAACTGTCTTGGAGACTTTGAAACAGTACTCAAAGTACTTTATAGATAGAAATGTTGACGGATGTATATCCTTTATCCTTTCCTTTTCTCTCTCTATATAAAAGTCAATGTCTGTCTGTTTCGCGATAAACTCAAAAACTACTGAACCAATTGGTACCAAATTTTGCATGTCGCTTTTTATAAACCTGAGGAAAATTTTCGACTACATTTTGATTAGTATTTTTGGCTATTTCTTTTTTTCATTTGAAAAACTTTTTTTTTTACGCGCAGTAATCCGGAATGGAATGAATACCCAAATATGGCCATTTTTTATAAGCATCGGTGGTTCAGTGGTAGAATGCTCGCCTGCCACGCGGGCGGCCCGGGTTCGATTCCCGGCCGATGCATTTTTTTTTACAATTTTTAAAACTCATCTCTATATATAAAAATGAATGTATGTGTGTGTGTGTGTGTGTGTGTGTGTGTCCTTTATGCCTGACCAAACCACTCATTGGAACGCCATGAAACTTTGGGAAGTTATTTAGTATAGTACTGGGAAGGTTTCTAGCAAATAAAATTTTTGAAATAACTTTTCGCCTAAAAATAATCAAGATAAATATTCTAATTTATCTGTTATAATTCAACAATCTGCTCTAAATATTATCATGATGATACGATGATTTTGTAATGTAGAAAATTAGGAAAGACAAAATTCAGGATGAAACGGCAATTTATTTGAGACAAGAATAATGATACAATTCCAAGGCAAGATGCTATTCCTTCAACTTCCAATTACCGAGGGAACCAATTAATATTGATTTTATTCAACTTATCGAGTATTTTTCAAGGGACCGGGAAAAAATGTTCACTTTATCGAGAGATTCAAATTTACGAGTTTCAAATTATCAAAATATTTCTTTTTTTATATAAGTTTATAGAGAATTATTTTAACAAATGTTCGTTAGACAAACCTTTACTCGGGTAAAATCCGGGCGAAGCCGGGTACATCCGCTAGTAAATCTATATATAGGTGGATTGGATGTTTTCTAGAATCGTTTTACCAAATGTTCGTTAAGCAAACTTTTACTCGGGTAAAAACCGGGCGAAGCCGAGAAAATTCGCTAGTAGATCTATAAAACTCCACTAGTGAAGATAGACATCAAACTAGGTGACCTCTATTGACCCTCTAGTAGACTCGGGTCGGTGACAAAGCTTTGGAAAATTAAGAAGTGCCCACGTGGAGACTGTATCTTCGGGCAAATGGCCCTCGTCAGTCCAGGGCGTTTTTTGATTTCATGAGAATACCTCTTTGGAAAACTAAGAAGTGCCCACGTGGAGACTGTATTTTCGGGCAAATGGCCCTCGTCAGTCCGGGGCGGGTTTTGATTTCATGAGAATACCTCTTTGGAAAACTAAGAAGTGCCCACGTGGAGACTGTATCTTCGGGCAAATGGCCCTCGTCAGTCCAGGGCGTTTTTTGATTTCATGAGAATACCTCTTTGGAAAACTAAGAAGTGCCCACGTGGAGACTGTATTTTCGGGCAAATGGCCCTCGTCAGTCCAGGGCGGGTTTTGATTTCATGAGAATATCTCTTTGGAAAACTAAGAAGTGCCCACGTGGAGACTGTATCTTCGGGCAAATGGCCCTCGTCAGTCCAGGGCGTTTTTTGATTTCATGAGAATACCTCTTTGGAAAACTAAGAAGTGCCCACGTGGAGACTGTATTTTCGGGCAAATGGCCCTCGTCAGTTCGGGGCGGGTTTTGATTTCATGAGAATACCTCTTTGGAAAACTAAGAAGTGCCCACGTGGAGACTGTACTTTCGGGCAAATGGCCCTCGTCAGTCCAGGGCGGGTTTTGATTTCATGAGAATACCTCTTTGGAAAACTAAGAAGTGCCCACGTGGAGACTGTATTTTCGGGCAAATGGCCCTCGTCAGTCCAGGGCGGGTTTTGATTTCATGAGAATACCTCTTTGGAAAACTAAGAAGTGCCCACGTGGAGACTGTATTTTCGGGCAAATGGCCCTCGTCAGTCCAGGGCGGGTTTTGATTTCATGAGAATACCTCTTTGGAAAACTAAGAAGTGCCCACGTGGAGTGTGTATTTTCGGGCACATGGCCCTCGTCAGTCCAGGGCGGGTTTTGATTTCATGAGAATACCTCTTTGGAAAACTAAGAAGTGCCCACGTGGAGACTGTATTTTCGGGCAAATGGCCCTCGTCAGTCCAGGGCGGGTTTTGATTTCATGAGAATACCTCTTTGGAAAACTAAGAAGTGCCCACGTGGAGACTGTATTTTCGGGCAAATGGCCCTCGTCAGTCCAGGGCGGGTTTTGATTTCATGAGAATACCTCTTTGGAAAACTAAGAAGTGCCCACGTGGAGACTGTATTTTCGGGCAAATGGCCCTCGTCAGTCCAGGGCGGGTTTTGATTTCATGAGAATACCTCTTTGGAAAACTAAGAAGTGCCCACGTGGAGACTGTATTTTCGGGCAAATGGCCCTCGTCAGTCCAGGGCGGGTTTTGATTTCATGAGAATACCTCTTTGGAAAACTAAGAAGTGCCCACGTGGAGACTGTATTTTCGGGCAAATGGCCCTCGTCAGTCCAGGGCGGGTTTTGATTTCATGAGAATACCTCTTTGGAAAACTAAGAAGTGCCCACGTGGAGACTGTATTTTCGGGCAAATGGCCCTCGTCAGTCCAGGGCGGGTTTTGATTTCATGAGAATACCTCTTTGGAAAACTAAGAAGTGCCCACGTGGAGACTGTATTTTCGGGCAAATGGCCCTCGTCAGTCCAGGGCGGGTTTTGATTTCATGAGAATACCTCTTTGGAAAACTAAGAAGTGCCCACGTGGAGACTGTATTTTCGGGCAAATGGCCCTCGTCAGTCCAGGGCGGGTTTTGATTTCATGAGAATACCTCTTTGGAAAACTAAGAAGTGCCCACGTGGAGACTGTATTTTCGGGCAAATGGCCCTCGTCAGTCCAGGGCGGGTTTTGATTTCATGAGAATACCTCTTTGGAAAACTAAGAAATGCCCACGTGGAGACTGTATTTTCGGGCAAATGGCCCTCGTCAGTCCAGGGCGGGTTTTGATTTCATGAGAATACCTCTTTGGAAAACTAAGAAGTGCCCACGTGGAGACTGTATTTTCGGGCAAATGGCCCTCGTCAGTCCAGGGCGAGTTTTGATTTCATGAGAATACCTCTTTGGAAAACTAAGAAGTGCCCACGTGGAGACTGTATTTTCGGGCAAATGGCCCTCGTCAGTCCAGGGCGGGTTTTGATTTCATGAGAATACCTCTTTGGAAAACTAAGAAGTGCCCACGTGGAGACTGTATTTTCGGGCAAATGGCCCTCGTCAGTCCAGGGCGGGTTTTGATTTCATGAGAATACCTCTTTGAAAAACTAAGAAGTGCCCACGTGGAGACTGTATTTTCGGGCAAATGGCCCTCGTCAGTCCAGGGCGGGTTTTGATTTAATTAGAATACCTCTTTGGAAAATTGTGAGGATTTAATTTGATCCCTTGTGTATCTCTCGTGAAATCAAATCTCATCTCGGGTTAACGAGGGCCATTAACCCGAAACTACGGTCTCAAGATGGGCGCTTCTCAATTTGCCAAAGCTGGTGTTGTAGCTCGAGTCTGCTAGTTTTCAGAGGCGGTCAATAAATAGATGGCGTCTAATTTTTGGCGTTTATTCTGAGGAGCAAGGCGACCTTTTTATTTGATGAAATATTTTAGATTTTTCTAATATAAGGGCATAGACCCTATCTAGGTGGATCTAGTAAAATATTCTGTAATTACTGCTATATAGCGTCGGACTGATGAAGGATTAATTCAAGAACAGGGAAGATGGGAAAACTTGTCGAAAAGGGCATTTAGGGTCGAGTTTTTGTAAAAGTACTCTTTGTTTCAATCTGACAGAGCTTAAGTAAATAATAATAAAAATATTTTGAAAATCGACGTGAGATGATAGAAGACGTGAGAAAATTGTGTAAAAGAAGGCGAAGAAACTGCGGAACGAGCAAGGAAATCGGCCAAGCAGTTGCATGTCCTTGGAGAGATTCAGAAGAGAGAAACACTATGTTCGGACAGGAGTGCTTAGAGCAACGAGACGATCCAGGGGAGTGTAGAAAGAAGTGATACCCGCGAAGTCTGTTAAATCAAAGTCTTGTGAAGCAGCCTTCAGAAAAGGAAAAGTCTGGAGGTTGTCTGGGGGAATACGGGGATGGAAAATTTCCAAATTAGACGTGAGCCTTATCTACTCTTGTTAACAGTTAACTTACAATGTTTCTCGTAGGTGTTGTTCGCTTAGCGCATTTCCGTGATATATTTCGCGATCATTTTCATGACACATTTACATGATATATTACAAAAACTATAAAAGACTCAGAACGAAACACTAAAAAGGAATAACAATACATCCAGATGGCACAAGAACCTATAGGACATGCAATAACTGTCCTGGTGTGGAACTAACACCTACCCACATATTCTCATGCCCAGCAATGGCCGCAGCCTTGCAGAAAATTGACATGGACCAAGAGCAGCACCTTTACACACCCAAGATAGTGGACATTGCGACTGCTGTGATGCACGGGGACATCTGAGGCTCTTCATTGGACACAACAACAACAATAACAACATGATATATTTTCGTGGAATAACGTATTTAAACCAGGTGGTAAATAGATATGTTTGCACTTTTTATGTTAATTAATTCTAAAATATTTGTGCTAGGATTTATTTTCACTTTATACTTAGTGTAAAACGACACTTGAAGTTACACCGCATGAGTTTCTTTTAACGATAAATCAAATTTTTATTTCAAGGTGTAATATCGACTATTTCTAACCTTTTTGGATGAGGTATGAAAGGATGAATTATGAAGAGTAATGACGAACGTAAAAATAAAAGTGTCCAGGGATGGGAATCGAACCCACAATGTTCCGCTTACCGGGCAGATGCCATGTCCATTAGGCTACCCTGGACGTATTTTTCCGTTCGTAAATGATACATAAAGTAACTTATAATACAATATAATGCAATGCGGCCTGTGATTGTAAAACGACACTTGAAGTTACACCGCATGAGTTTCCCTGGACACTTTTATTTTTACGTTCGTCATTACTCTTCATAATTCATCCTTTCATACCTCATCTAAAAAGGTTAGAAATAGTCGATATTTCACCTTGAAATAAAAATTTGATTTATCGTTAAAAGAAACTCATGCGGTGTAACTTCAAGTGTCGTTTTACAATCACAGGCCGCATTGCATTATATTGTATTATACTTAGTGTATACGTAATGTATTTTAGCACTATATACATTCATGGACAGAAATGAAGGAAGTTGTACCTTCTGGCATGTATATCGGTATTATGACAATACGCCGAGACGTGTGAAAAAAAAGGATAATAAGAGAAAGAGGAGAAAAGTGTCGTGATATGAAAAAAAAAAAAAAGGTTCTGAATGCTCTTTCGATCTGTCAGAATATTCTTTTTTTTTTTTTCTTATTACTACCTTTTTTTTCTGTTTTTCACATGTTTTAACGTATTTACACACACACATACACAAAAAAAAACCTTTATTAAGACACACAGGTCTTACAGAGGATTCTCCTTAGGGTTACAAGACGGAGAAACCTATGAAAGTGGGAAATATACGTTTTAGCGTATTTATATATATATATACTTAAATTTGGCCTCGATTTCCAATTTCTTTATTTCTGAAGAAATCTTTCGGACCATACCTTTTTTTTTTGTCGTATTTATTTTTATATAAATAAAGATAGATACTTAGATAGCAACCATGCAAACACAACTGCATGTTCCAATTTATTGTTAGTGAGACCTTTTTTTCCGTCCTTGGAAAAATGATTCCATATATTGAGCTTTAACGCTGTAAGATCTAAGCATTTTAGCTCGATGATTTTGTTGTTCAATTAAATATTGTTCTTACAACAACAACAAAAAAGCCTTTATTTAGGGTCACTGACCCTATACAGGATTCACCAGAGGTATGCATAAGAACAAAGCAGTGAGACAAAGGAAATAACGATATATACAGAGTAAAAAGAGAAAAAAAACAAGAAAAGGAAAAAAAAATAATAATAATATAAAGAAAGAGGGAAGCAAGAAATCAACACAAAAAGAGTAGCAGTAAGAGAGTGAGGAGTGAGTATCACTTGGCCTTCTTCTGAGATATGGACTTGTGGAAACCATAAAACGCCGTAGCAATATACTTATTCTGGGTCATATTGTCAATTATTGATGGAAGTGAAGCACAGAGTTGCCCAAATATTGTTCTTAAAATATTTGATTTTGGTGTTCCCCTTTGGGTGCTGTTTCTTAACTACTATATTACCTGAGTAAACAAATCGCCCTAAAGTTTTTTTTTTTCTTGATTGTTCTAGTGTAGCATTGATTTTGGTCCTTTTTTATATTTTTATTAAGACAGGTCGACTGCTTTTCGTGATTATAATACCTGCCCCTTATCAGTGAGGTATAGTCGGTGGACGAACGTTATAAACTGTCGATTTCCGATAGCCATGAACCAGGATCGAATCCCGTATTGGACACTTTTATTTAAAATATTTGAAGAACCCGTATTGTAAATAACATAAGCTAGGTTTTTCTTTTCGAGCGGCACCTAATAAAGTTATTTTGGACCAGAATCAGTGAGGTGGATTACAATCCACGTCTGCCCTTCAGATGTTAATATATGAGATCAAGCTCTTCAGTGGCTCTACATAAGATATAAATGTGAGGAATTTCTTCGACATAAGCGAGCTTCTTCAAGACAACGAAGATTCTTACTTCTATATAGATCTAAAGGTATGGAACGCTTCATGATTTTGCGTGTCATCCTTGCGCAGGGGCCATGCTAATCTTCTCTGTATCGCTCCAATTTTAGTATATATATGATCTAAAGGTATGTACTTCAATGATGTCCCCAATTCCACTCTGCAGCCAAGTTAATATGTGCAGAAGAATGCGACCTACCTTATTAATGTCTGCGGACTCCCAGCAAGCTATCTGAATCCTGAGTCAGCCGTATTGCTTCAAGATTCCAGTGGAAAGATTCACAGCTTTGGAAGTAAAACACTTCCCACCTATAAATATTCTGATAGGTACAAGACTTTGAATGTTACTTTCCACCACGGCGATTACTGCAGGAAGGGAATTGATGGAAATGTCTTTGCTTATGTTTAATTCAACATGTGGCTCAATGCTGTTTTATGCTTTGTTTAGAAATTGCTGGTTTTGAAGCTTTTGTTATTAATCTCAATCTAATTTTTTTTTCAGAATATGCCTCGCCACAGCCGACGTTTACTTGGTAGGAATACGGCTGCTTCCAGGAGATATAGGAATGCTAGAGCTATTGAGACACCACTTCAAAGTGAGACGCGTCGTGCGCTTCGCCGTCTTAGGTATTCTGAAGCCCGCGTCGCAGCTACACAAACTATGCAAGTTCCTTTTAAGCGTATTCAGCTTTGGACTCATAAGCCTTTTTCAGGTTTGCAGTATAATGCCCATATTGATTATAAAGCTGATTCATCTGTCGATATAGGCCAAATGTCTCGGGTATGCCAAACTTAAAACTATATATTCAAATTATTCTACTTAGCTCACGAACAGCGCCCTCTATCAAAGATTAGATTAAATTAGGCTGATGCAAACAAATAGATAATGCTAATAACAAACAATTATATAAAAAAAAATCTTATCTGAATATATATCACTCGGGTAGATATGCACACGGGTCAATCCCGGGGCGAAGCCCGGGTCACGCGTCTAGTATATATATATATATATATATTTTTTTTTGTAATTCGTCGAAATCGAAATCTGGTGATAGTGAAGTAAAAGTTGGATTAGTTTAAGTCAAATAATTTTGAACTTCATATGAGAGTGGTCGCTCAGGGAGGTTAGGCTTATCATATGAGTTACCCAAGTGTACTTCACATACACACACACATAACTGTGACTCTTCGATGTATAATCTTCTATAAGCCCCCTATCTGATGGACCTCCCTGAATGATAACTCTTGTAAAATCCAAAATTTAATCCAATCCTACCTCTAATGAGAGAGAACTGATATATCCGTGTTTTCAGGCTATAGTCTCTCATTGAAGGCACTACTGCTCTCGAAAAGTATCTGCACTAAAATAAAATGTCCTATTATGTTTTTATTTCTTTCTTTCAAACAAGCCATATTATTTTATTGATTATATATATATTTTTAAATCTTCTAATAGTACAAAAAAGCAAAAGACCTAGCCACGGCGCAATAAGGTCTGTGATTGAATTTGATCAGGTATTTGGATCAGTTTCTGGTGGAATCGTCAATCGAAAGGTGGGTCGTCGGTCATCGCCAAGTTTAGCGACAGGCTCTGTCTGATATATAACTTTTATCATTGCAATCTCTGTATATATAATATTTGATGATATATGGAAGGAAAGTAACACATTGCCAAAAATATATATATTATTACAAACTCAATCGATGGATGGTAATTTAATTTATAAATGTAATTTGCTAATAATAGGTTTGATATAAAACCATATTTTTCGGAAGAGCATTACTCGATACAATTTCTTGTAATTATTTGTATGCACCTCTACAGACCTATAAGCTTATGTCCATAGGTTCCCTAAACACCCCTAAGCTGCCTTTGATAGTAAATGTGCAGGGTAGATAACAAAACCATTCCAATGCAATAGTAGAGCGGTCTGGAGATTAATTTGGTGAAACCACTGATGAGTCAAGCCCTCTCTTTCAATAACTTTTATCATTGCAATAAGGTCTGTAGAGATAATATTTGCTAATGATATATGTAAAAAAGAAACACATTTTCAAAAAAAAAACCAAATATATATATATATTAAAAATAAAGAAGGCATCTCCTGACCACAAGCACATGTGCCTTTTAGATGGCAGAGCGCCATCTAGTGGAGCAAAAATAAACTAAACGTTTTTTTAGCTTGCTCCGTGATATTTGGCCAACCCAATTTCTTGATAAATCAAGAAAAGCCTTCCACGAACGCGTTTCGCGCTGTTGGCGCCCGTCAGCGTGGAGAAGGCTGTAACCACTGCGACCAAAAAGATTTTTGGTCCCAATGGCTTCCCGAAAAATCAAGAAATGGGTATTTAAGCCAAATTTGCGTAAAGACGCTTAACACATGAAAAAACAATAGAAAAAAATGAAAGATAAGTGGGTCAGGTGTTGATATTAAAAATAAAGAAGGCATGTGTTAAGCATCTTTACGCAAATTTGGCCTTAAATACCCATTTCTTGATTTTTCGGGAAGCCATTGGGACCAAAAATCTTTTTGGTCGCAGTGGTTACAGCCTTCTCCACGCTGACGGGCGCGAAACGCGTTCGTGGATGGCTTTTCTTGATTTATCAAGAAATTGGGTTGGCCAAATATCACGGAGCAAGCTAAATAAACGTTTAGTTTATTTTTGCTCCACTCCTGGCGCTCTGCCATCTAAAAAGCACATGTGCTCGTGGTCAGGAGATGCCTTCTTTATTTTTAATATCAACACCTGACCCACTTATCTTTTATTTTTTCTATTGTTTTTTCATATATATATATACATTAGTCAAAGCATTTAAATTCATATTCATACGGAATAGAAACATACTTAATTTGAACGATAAAAATTGATTCAGGGTGTTCAAATTCTTGGTCTTCAATATGCTAGGTATGTTGTTCGATTATTTTTATACCATAATTTTGCATATGAGAGTTTGGGAAATAAAATACCGATCTTAAATGCGGTTAGGTCTAGGTTCTAATTATTTTTTCTACCTGTGTTACTGCTGTTCGGAGTATTTTATCCACCAATGTCACTGCTGTTCGAAGTGTTTTTGACCTCGGACCTGAAAATGTTGGTCTAAAATGTGGTTAGGTCTAGGTTATAACTATTCTCGCTACCTCTGTTACTGCTGTTCGGAGTATTTTATCCACCTATGTTACTGCTGTTCAAAGTATTTTTGACCTCGTACCTGAAAATATTGGTTTCAAATTCGGTTCGGTATTTGTTCTAACTATTCTCGCTACCCCTGTTACTACTGTTCGAACTATTTTTGACCTCGGACCTGAAAAAGTTGGTCTAAAAATGCGGTTCGGTATATGTTCTAACTATTCTCGCTACCCCTGTTACTACTGTTCGAACTATTTTTGACCTCGGACCTCAAAAAGTTGGTCTAAAAATGCGGTTCGGTATATGTTCTAACTATTCTCGCTACCCCTGTTACTACTGTTCGAACTATTTTTGACCTCGGACCTGAAAAAGTTGGTCTAAAAATGCGGTTCGGTATAGGTTCTAACTATTCTCGCTACCCCTGTTACTACTGTTCGAACTATTTTTGACCTCGGATCAGAAAATGTTGGTTTAAAATGCGGTTCGGTTGAAGTTCTTTTTTTTTTTTTTTTGCAACTTCTGTTACTACTGTTCGAACTATTTTCTCCTGGTATCTGGAAATGTTTGTCTTGAATGCGGATCGGTCTAGAACTAGGTATGTCTGAATCGAGAATTTCTCAGGAACCAAGAAGGGAAAGTATATATATTGTAATAGTTTTGAAGAAAGAGTTTTTTTGTGAGAGAGATATTTTATATAGAGAGATTGTGTGTTGTTACTTTAGTACTTATATTTGTTAGAAGGTGGAGAGTGAACTGGTCGACAAACTAAATTACACCTTTGCTTTCTTGTCAAACAGGTTCATTCCTAGTTTCAGAATTTAAAAAAATTAAAGTGTGTATTTTGTTGAAATTTTATTAAATTCCAGTAAGGCGTGGCAAAGTGTAAAATAAATAGCTTTCTCCAGAAAAATCGCAATTGCAGGGTGGTCTTTCTACTCTTTTCCTTTGTGTAGATATATAAAATGGGTATTTAAATAAAAGCATTGTTTGGTAGAAGTGGTAATATCTCTCCCTTGATGGAACCAGGACAGATGCCTGGATCATGGTACAAATGTCGCCAACTACCCGGGTTGATCTTCAGACTCCATGTCTAATTGTGGACATCCAGTTTAAGACAACGATAATCTCCCTATTTGCTATAAAAGAAGAAACACAGGTTGAGGAGATGAATTTCTCTATATAGTAATACGATTGTACAAGGTTTTGGGCAAGACGTCCTTCTACGGGTACAGAATGACCCGAATAGCAATAGTTTATATTGCCACGTGGAAAATTAGGGAAGACCAACTTCGGGAGATGAGATAAAATTTTATTTCAGGCAAAAGAACAAACTATTATTATTTATTTAAGTAACCCAGGTTCCTGGAGCGTACAGAAGTCGCCAACTACCCGGGATGTCCTTCTGACCTAAGTCTTCTCGGATTTATATACAATGCCAGTGGAAGTCCAATTAATGAGGTGTTGCCAGGCAGATTTCTTTCTTGGGAGATTTTCTAGGGATGCTGGAGAACAAACTATGAGTGATAAACAAAAGAGGAAAGTGTACAGAGTATAGCAAAATATAAACATAAAAAATAATACTCTGCTAAGAAAATATAAATAAATTGTAACAATATATATAACCTATTGCCACTCGTATGATCGTTTTCTTCGTATAAAGAAGCTCTTCGGAAGTCGGTGGAAAGATGGTCTAAACCGTTGGTTTTATACCGCTACGACCCGGGTTCGATTCCCGCATTGGGCACTTTTTTCTGATAATAAAAAAAATGCTCCAATGACCACCGATTCCTGTAAAAGTCCAACCCCACCAGCGAGTGCAAGTAACCAAACGGGGGCTCTGGGACATTTGTAAGTGCAAAGTCGAACTGCTTTTTACATGTGTAGACATGTGGTACACTTACAGTAAAAGTAGTCGCCTACTTCTACCCACCATGTTTACCATGGCCTGTACCACATGTACTAGGGATAAGCAAAAAAAAAAGAAGCTCTTCTCCCCAATCAGACATCCAGTTTATCAGATGTAGTCAACAACAACAACAACAAAAGCCTTTATTCAGGGTCACTGACCCTATACAGGATTCACCAGAGGTATGCATAAGAACAAAGCAGTGAGACAAAGGAAATAACGATATATACAGAAGAAAAAGAAAAAAAAAACAAGAAAGAGAAAGAGGGAAGCAAGAAAAACAACACAAAAAGAGTAGCAGTAAGAAGGTGAGGAGTGCGTGTCACTTGGCCTTCTTCTGAGATATGTACTTGTGGAAACCATAAAACGCCGTAGCAATATGCTTATTCTGGGTCATATTGTCAATTATTGATGGAAGTGAAGCACAGAGTTGCCCAGTTTTGAGCATAAGGGTTCTTCTTTCTTCTTTCAGAGCATAGCAATCAAAAATATAGTGAGTGATTTCATTTTTTAGTTTTGAATTACAGAAGGTACAAATCGGGTGATTTGTACTTGGGATGGTTCTGCGCACACACAGTTCTCCAGGAATAAATAGGCTTATTCCTAGGAGGGTGGCTGTTTGGAAGGTGTTATATAGGCACACAGGAGATGGTAATATATGTTACAGATTATTCTTTTATATATTCTCAGCTACATGGTTCAACAGAGTGAACATTCCTGGAATTAACCTCTGAGCGTTATCAATGTTTGTTTCCGTCTGAGGTGCGACAAACAAAACAACGTATACCACTAGAGACATCTGCTGAAAGGGAAAATTAGAATATTTCTCTTCTTTCCGCGCCTTTATAAAGCAAGTATTATTTTAGTATACATTTTATCTAAAGTCTAGGTTATATTTTGTCTATGTTTTATCTTTTATAAGTTTTATGAAACTGAAAAAGGGTTTAATATAATCATTTTATTATTAGATACATTTTTGATTTTTGTTAGAATATAGCATTTGCTGCACGGAGAGACACATTTCGAAATATTTTGATTTTAATTTTTATTTTAGGCCAAGTAGAGCTTTAATAGGTACATTTATTTACTAAACGTTAAGTGGTTCGCCCAATATATTTATGTATTCTACAATTGAGAAAACTCAATATAAAATAAACGTTTTCAGTTTTCTGGTACATTGTACTCCATAAATAGTAAAAAGTTTTCAATTGCTTATAGAAGAGAAAAGCTCGAAAATTATCCACTTATAATTTCTGCATTTTTTTATTTTTTTTTGAAGAATAAAGAAGCCATTTTTCATATCACTTCAATATTTACATATATTAATTCTGTATATTTTCATTTTAACGATGCCCGATTTAGCACATTATTTATATTGGCGATGGTTATATAAAAAAACGAACTACATCCTTTTAGAACGATATCGTATTTAACAATTCTACCTCGATTTAGTGATTAATTCATCTTTTGTTTATTTTCAAATTCCCACAGAAATGACCGGTGTAATAGTCGCAAATGATCAGTTATTTTAACCTTCTAGAATTTTTTTCTGCGCAGTTTATCAAAATCACTCACACAAACATTAACCAAAGGTACTGGAAAACTCGAGAATAATTCTTGTTTTATAAAATACTAGACGGGTGACCCGTGTGCATATCTACCCGAGTGATATATATTTAGATAAGATTTTTTTATAATTGTTTGTTATTAGCATTATCTATTTGTTTGCATCAGCATAATTTAATCTAATCTTTGATAGAGGGCGCTGTTCGTGAGCTAAGTAGAATAGTTTGAATATATAGTTTTAATAATTGATTTATATATTTTTTTAAATAGCCTATCGTCTTTCCCGTATTTTTTTACCTATGTATGGAAATTTTGGTTTGAATTAGTGAACTACTGCGAATTTGTATACCGGACATACAAACAAACATACAAACATTCATTTTTATATATATAGAAGAGATATTTATTTAAATCACACACATCAATCAACCAATACCTTTATTAAGATCTTTAGTAATTAATGCGGATTATCCTTAGAGATACAGCAAACAAGAGGTAAAAAGAAGACATTGGAATTTAATTTTTTAAATTCATTATTTTATAAAATAAAAATAAAAACTCTTTACATTTTCGTTGTATTTCTCTTTTGATTATTTTGCTATGTGAAAACCTCTTAATTCAACCCCTAACGCTGTTTCTTCGGAGTTCTATCTTTGTTTCCATGTTAGAGACTTCAATCCAGAAGGTAGGCGATATAGTTGTCGGTCCAATGGTGTTACTGTATATCCCATGTGGAAACAACCAAATTGACAATGTTCTTGTTTGTTGCAGTTGTCTTCAGAGTGGCTGGCATGGAGCTACCTGTCCGCCTCACGTTGCTGACGCTAGCCATCGTGGCGATGGCTGTGCCCGGCAAGTCCTATTGTTCCAGCGATCTCTTCAACCAACTCCCTAACTACGACAAACTTTACAGGTAGGAGAGAACTTCTATCACTATGCAAAGATCCAAAATTAAAATCACACAATGGGAATATTGGTACATTTTATTAACCGGAAATATTAACAATACACTTCACTCATATTCATTGGGAGAAAGAAAATTGGTCCGTGTTAAAACGTGTTTTTTTTTTTTTGTCAGCAAAGGAGAAATTTCTCAGTGCCTGTTTCTGATTGTTTGATTGATTTCATTGATGAGAATTTGTAAAACGGTCGTACTGTGAAGTTTAGCATGAGGTTCCGCAAATTTTGATAAATTTTATCATAGCTGTTCTGCATAAGTTTTCATCAATTTAATCATGACTGTTTTAAACAAATTCTCATCAAATTTATCATAGCTGTTCTTCACAAATTTTCATCAAATTTAGCCTGACTATTCCTCGGATTCCAGCAATACGCAGCTTTATCAAAAGGCTCAATAAACAAATCGGTGTTTACTCTCAATATCACAGACCCTTCCATTAATTAGCTCTTCTGATAATTTCCGAATTTCAACGTTAGCCACAAAAAGTCAGAAATCTATATAATAAATATAGGTTTGATCCGCACTATCGTTCCCACTTTATTTGGCCTATCTGAACAAAATTTGGCTAGGATATAGAATTCCAGAAAATAAAGCTTATTTATGACTTCTTGCTTCCTGATTTTTTCATTTCAAGTGAAAAGGATCCTTTTGCAACAAAGGATACTCTCCCCCAATTTCTGTTTGTGTGCTCTCAGATAATGTTTCCCATTATATTCTCTCATTGTTCTCGACTTGAGGGGGAAAAAAACAAAAATTAGCAGCATTTCATGCTTTTCACCGTAACAAGTAAAAAAATGACAAGCTTCTTTCTGAGTCGTTGGCCGGTGATAACTTGGTCTACTAACTACTTCTACGTATTAGGTCTATAGTTTGGCAGAGAATCTGAGAATATCGTTAGAAAATGGAAAAGAAGAATGAATTGCATGTGCAATGCAGTGCTTTCTATACCTCTCCACCAAGAATGCTCATAGTTGATGGCCATTTTTCATGATGTTACTTTCTTTTTCGTTTGTCTCTTCGACTCGGGGCCGAATTTATATAAAGCGAAACGTTTTAATAAACAAAAAAAATATATTGTTGTTGAACCAGGAAGAAAAGCACCGCTATAGAAAATTGGTATTTTCATATGAGTAATATAGAGCAAAGTCCGGAAGGAGTTATAGATCCAAGAACATGAAATTTAGCCAAAGAACGCACTAATTAGCATATTTCGATGGTCGAATTGATATATTTCTATCATTATTACGATTACTAATAATGATAACTATTTGATAAAAACAATGCTAGTTGGGCAAACATTCACTCGGGCAGAACCCGGGTAATTTGGTCAGCATATAATAGACTAATATACTCATTTAGACATCCGCCCCGGTGTAAAGGGATTGCAGATCTTGTGTAAAACTGAGAAAATGACATTTGGTTAGAAGCTTTATTAGCGGTTCTAAAATTTACATCAATTCCATGGTATATTCATTTTTTTGAAAAGTTTTCTAGTTTAGTTAGGTCCTGGAATACGTCAAATTGAATCAAGTCTAATAGGTTAAATTTGACATTGTGGTGTATTTAGGTTAAAGATCACTCATTTAGTCACCAACTGATAATTTAATAAGTCATAATGGCAACAGTTACATTTTATAATAATATACAAGAATTACTTATGCAAATTATGCACCACAGGTCAATGGTCACAATACAATAATTAAATAATATAAATACATATCAGACATGTATGAGAATATAGATGTCAATTATTTTCTGTTGCCTGATAATTCTAGCGATGATGTTTAATAATATAAACACCTCCTCTTCAAATCTAATTTATATCTACATTTTGTACTTTTCAAGTAAATCACACGATACTGTAACGTTCGTATATATCCGTACAAACAACTTAAGTATATAGATATGGTGATCACGGGATTTTGGAACAGCGACCCTTTAAATTGCTACTTCTGCAATGTTGGCATCCAAGACAATTTGGTCCACTATCTATTCCATTGCCCATTCCTACATGAAAAGAGACTGGAAATTCGCGAAATTTCGGAGCTAGCTCACTACAATGAACAACATGTATATAAAATATTTAATGCTCTCCTGCTGGATAAAACATTTGTTTATAAATATTTTAAATTTTTCAAGGCGATTGATAAAATGAGAGAAGAGGTGCTCAACTCCACAGACAACGGCTGATTGCTCCCCCTCCCCTCTAAATTGCTTTTCCTCCTCACTCATGTACATATATAAACTTTAGGGGAATCCCCTTGTAAGACAATAGTGTCTTAATAAAGGTTTTTTGTTGTTGTATATAGATATGGTGGAGTGGTGTAAAATGTCGACAACCGCGACCCAGAATTGAATCCCCCATTGTGCACTTTTTCTGAGGCAAAAAAAAAATAATTGCTCCAATGGTCCCCTTTTCTTGAAAAAGTCCAGCCTCACCAGTGAGTGTAGGTAAACAAATGGGGCTCTGACACACTCTTAAATGCAAAAGTCGCGATGTTTAGACTTGCGTTGACTTGTGGTGCGCTATCGTGATTATTTAGCCTGTGTCAGGTATGTATTAGCGCGATAATTAAAAATTTATATAAATACTTCTCTATAATTTGATCCTGCTGTATTTCACTATTTTTTGTTAGTTTCAGTCCTAAATCAACTATTCCTCGTATTTAACGTTATATCACTTATAGAGTGGTATAGGCCTGGATAGCTGCCTTCTGGATAGAACAAACTTTTTATTCATGTATCCACCGATCCGAGTACATTTCATTTTTGGACTACTTTTGTCACTTTTTTTTGGGGTGGGGGAGGGGGGTTAACAGAATCAACTTATTTTAAAGTACAGCGGTACCTCGACATACGAGCGCCCCAACATACGAGTTTTTCGAGATACGAGCCGACGAGTAAGTGCTTTTTTGCATTTAGTTACGAGCGAAATTCGAGATACGAGTCCGGTTCGGTAGTAACACGCAGTCGCGCCATCACGCGCACACCCAGGAACTGACGACTGAGGAGATACAAGAGTTACAGTCACAGCAGCATACTGAGGTTATGCAAGTAATTGGTTTTGTGGAGTCAGAGGAGGAGGTTATTTCTACAAGTGAGATAAAGGAGATCTTAGGAATGTGGGATAGAGTTTCACAGTTCGTGGAAAAAAACACCCAGAAAAAGTTGCAACAGGTCGTGCATCTGACCTTTTTAATGACACTTGCCTAACTCATTTCCGGAAAATTCTGAGAGGAAGGAAGAAACAAACCTCCTTGGACATGTTTTTTTCTAAACGGCCTACAGGTGAAAGAGAGAAAAATGTAGCGAAAAAGGCAAAGACCAGTGAGGATATCTAATTTATTTCTTTACATTCTCTTTTTTGTTTTGTGCAATAAATATTTGATATTTATAAATACGTTTTTATTATTTAAAACCACGTAACAAAAATAACTGGGGTGACATTTTGGAGGTTGGAACGGATTAATGGTAGTTCAATTGTTTTGTATGGGGAAATTTGCTTCGAGATACGAGCAAGGTTGCGGAACGAATTAAACTCGTATGTCGAGGTACCACTGTAGAAGACTCCACAGCAAGCATGTCAAACTCGCGGCCCGCGGGCCTCATGCGGCCCACAACGAATAAATTTGCGACCCACCAAGCAATATATTTTAATAATTTTTTTTTTATAAATTAAAAAAATAATAATAAAAATTTGTAGCCTAATTTTTAAAAATTGTTTAAAAAAAAGATTTCCCCCGAAGTAGGAAAGATGGTAGCAGAAAAGAGATGCCAAATATCAGGGAGAAAATATTAACTTTACTTTCTTTTTTCTTATTAGTAATTTTTAAAATACTAAATAAATGTTACTATAAAAATTTAATTACTTGTTTTCTTTTTTTGCGGCCAACATAATCTTATTACTTTTTTATTTGGCCCGTGTTAGGATTTGAGTTTGACATGTTTGCTCCACAGTGTAGAGACGATAAGAAAATTTTGCAGACAAAACAAATGTCAACTCGTTATCAGCTGGACAAACATGGACTCTCCAGTGATAAAGCTACCTCGTGACATCAGTTAACTTCATTAAGGTGTTTTATCTATAGCCATCATCCATTGATCAACATATTTTAATGGGGCCATGGTTTAGAGTGTGTTGGATCCTATAGTTAATAATTTCCTTAAATTCAATTTTATATATGAAAATTAAGCCAAAATCTTCTAAATTCAATTGTACAATATAAATCTTTAATATGTAAATTTTAAAGCAATCAACATGTATGCAAATTTCTAGTTTGGTTAATTAATAGTTTTTTTTTTGTTTTTTTTTTCTCTCTCTCTACCACTAGTATCAAAATCTAAGTCAAATTCATGTATTCTAAAATCATGTGGTAGCTACTCCTAACTCTAAAACCCAAAGACAATAAAATAATTCAAGACAAGTGGCAAAGTGCTTCTTAGTATCTTTTACTGAACATTCAAGCCACGAACATTATGGTCCCTCGAGCCGGATACTTTAAAAAATTAAGGTAAGCCATTTGAAAACTTAAAATTCTTAAAATAAAGTCATGCCCAAATCAGAAGTTAAAATTCGGCACAAATTCAACTTTATTATTCAGGAAATAAAGGATCTGGAATCAGAGAATAAAGCTATTGTAGAATCCAAAAACATACATGGATTAAAGCTATTCCAACAAGAAGTTAATGAAAGGAAAATTAGCCTAAATCAAGTTATCAACACATTATTAGAATCAGAGTTAGATGATACACAATATGACGATTATTCAAAGGCTAAGAAGGATATTTTTAATATGTTGGTGTCTATTGAAGAGGCTTTATCTTTGATTGAAACCAAAGAAAATACTCATAGTGATAAACAACTGCCCGAATCCAATGTTAATTTACCTAAGATAAATTTACCCATTTTCAATGGTGATTCAGCCAATTGGCTTAGTTTTAGAGAAATATTTAACTCCACCATTAATTCAAATCAAACACTAACTGAAATACAAAAATTTCAATATCTAAATGCATCTGTTAAGGGTCCTGCGGAAAAGTTGATTCGGGGTTTTCCCATTTCTGACAAAAACTACCAGCAAGCATGGGATACCTTATGCAATAGATTTAATAACAGAAGAGAATTGGCTTTTTCACAAATCAACAAAATATTCTCCATAAGGCCATTAAAATCTATTTCGGCTGGTTCTCTCTATGAAATCCTTGATGTTTGCAATGAAGGCATTAGAAATCTCTCAGTGCTAGGACTTGAGAAAAACACATTAACAGATCTAATCCTGATCAATTTTTTTGAAAAAAGAATTGGTGAAGCCCTCAGGAAAGAATGGGAATTAACCCTTCAAAATGAAGAATATCCAACATTTGAAAACTTTGTGAATTTTTTAGAAAAACATGCTAGAAGCCTGCAAGGTATGAGAATTCCTTTGTTCCAGGAACAAAAAACCTCTAGCAAAAATATGATGGCTCATGGCCTTTATGTCAACAAAGGTCAAAATTGTATTTTATGTCATCAAATTCATAAACTAAATGACTGCCATAGATTCATAAATCTTCCCTTGCCTAAAAAATGGGAATTAGTTAAAAAACATAAACTTTGTCAAAATTGCCTTAGAGCAAATCATGAGATATCCAAATGTCTCATCACATCAAGATGTAAAAACTGCAAGCAGAACCATCATACTCTTCTGCATGAATACAACTCTGAACCATCCATTCCACAACCAACAACCTCTCAAGAGATGTTGATTTCAACAAATACCATCTGTAATGCGATGCCTTTGGAAACGGAAACAAATATTCTACTGTCAACAGCCCTTATTAAAGTCAAGGCGAAGGATGGCTCATTTGTGCTATGTAGAGCATTAGTGGACAATGGGTCCCAAATAAGCCTAATTTCAGAACAATGTTGCCACAAGTTGGGACTTGAAAAAAGGAAAAATTCTTATACACTAAAAGGTGTAGGTGACATTGTTGTCAACAGGACAACATCGCAGGTTGAAATAGAGTTCACCCCACATCATAATGATCAATTATTTTCTGCCAGAGCATTTGTGGTTGGGAGGGTAACTGCAGACCTTCCAAACTTCCAAATTCAGTCAGCAGACTTTCCTCATTTAGAAAATTTGCTCTTGGCAGACCCAGAATTCTATGTCACCAAGCCCATAGACCTAATTTTGGGTGCAGATACCTTTGTAGAAATCATTCTAGGTCAGAAAACAGATTTAAAGCACCATCCTATAGCACTTAATACCAAGTTAGGTTGGCTTGTTTCTGGGAGAATCCATTCAAATATTAAGTCGAATACTTCGGTAATCAATCACTGTACCACTGAACTTGATTCCAGCATAAGAAAATTCTGGGAACTTGAAGATGTCCCAATTTCTAAGGCCCAGTTGGGTACAAAGAAGGCCTGTGAGATATTATTCAAGTCAAAACCTCCAAAGAGACATTGAGGGCAGATATTCAGTCAATCTCCCTTTTAAATCAACACCCAATTTAGGTGATTCAAGATCTCAAGCATTGGAAAAAGGGCTACAGGAAAATCCAAGTAAATCTGAAGATAATTCAAGTAAATCTGAAGAAAATCTAAGTAGATCCGAAGATAATCCAAGTAAATCTGAAGAAATTCCAAGTAAATCTAAAAAGTCACGTATCTCTAAGTTAACTCCACAAATTACTTCTAAACAAAACCAATTACTTCCTTCTGAATCAAGTCAACCATCCACTCCAGAACAACCTCTCGCTTCTCAGTCAAGTGAACCACTCTCATCTAAGAAAGAAACTTCGATTATTCCTAAGATAAAGCCACCACCCTATTATAGGCGAAAATGTCAACTTCCTGCTGAGAGAACTTCATGGGATGAACCAATTGAATCAGATATAAAGTCAAATTGGAATAAATTCCAAACTCAACTATCGTGCCTAAAGGAAATCAAAATACCAAGATACCTGAACAGTTCATCTTCTGAAATAGAAGAATTACAACTACATGGATTTTGTGATGCATCCCTTAATGCTTATTCAGCAGTTTTTTACTTGAAAACTAGATTCAAAAATCAAAAGATCAAAATCAATCTGATAACCTCAAAAACTAAGGTTGCACCATTAAAGACCATTACAATTCCAAGACTTGAACTAAGTGCAGCATTGCTTTTGGCTCAACTGAATCAAGTCATTCTTGAATCATTTCCTTTTCAACCTGACAAAACCTTTTTGTGGACTGATTCACAAATCTGCATAGATTGGATAAGATCAGATGCCAGCAGATGGAAAGCCTTTGTTTCGAACAGAGTGTCGTCAATTCAAAATTTGACTCAAATCACTGATTGGTTCCATGTATCCAGTCAAGATAATCCAGCTGATTGCGCATCAAGAGGAATCATGCCTCAAGACTTGGTCAATCATAGAATTTGGTGGCGGGGTCCTATTTGGCTTCAAGAAAATAATGTTCGATATATTCCTTCTTCACCAACCCAAGTAAATCTCAATATCATTCAAGAAGAAGTCGGTGAGGGTCAAGTGTTGGATCAAACAACCTTAATTCAAAATTCAGAAACTATGTTAAATCTAGAATTCATTGAAAGGTATTCCACAATGACTAAATTGATCCGAATAACAGCTTGGTGTTGGAGATTCTACTACAATTGCCTCCTCTTTGATCCAATTCGTCAGAAAGGACCTTTGACAACAAGAGAATTAACAAAGGCAATTCAAGTCTTAGTCAAATCAATCCAGCAAGTTGAATTCTGCACGGAAATAAAATTACTGAAGTCAAACAAGCAACTACCTCTGTTCAACAAGCTAACTTCTCTAAATCCCTTTTTAGACACTCAAGGACTTCTAAGAGTTGGAGGTAGACTCAAGTATTCCTATTTAAATGAAAATCAAAACTTCCCTCTCTTACAACTGAAACCTCCACGCCAGGAATCACTTATCAAAAATCTCTTAACTGAGAATGCCGACATTCCTGAGGCTATTGATGAGAATCAAGAAGATTCTTCAATTTTAGAAACCACTTTTGTCATTGACGACGAAGAGTCTAACAAAGATATCGGGACTCCAAAGATTGAAATCTCCGAAGTTTCGGTTATTGATAAATCGGAAGGTAAATATTCGAAAGAACCAGTGGTCAGTGTAGAAGCTCTGGATAAGAAGGAACTGTGCCATGATGACCCAGCTCACCTCAATGTGGTTGAAGCTGATCTTAATCGACCTAAAGAGGCTACCAGTGGTATAATCAATATTTCTACAGAAGCTAATGAATCGGCAAGCAAAGAGAAAGCTGTATCTGTTGAAATTGTGGATACATCAACAAAGGATTATCTACAGAGCAGTGAAAAGGCTAAATTATCCCGCTGGAAACCCATCGATTCTCTATGCTTAGAAGACGTCAAGGAATCTGAAGACGACGATGAAAATTACAGTTCATCGGCATATATAGAATGGCCAGAAATCTTGAAGAAAGAAGTCTTAAGACCCGAAGCTTTAGAAAAGGCAGTTAATCTGGAAGATTTTGAGAAGGCGGCAGAAAGTCGACAACTCTCCAAAGAACATTTAGAGGAATCGACCGAACAAGGCTCATGCATAAAAGCTGAATCAAAAACTTGGGAAGATCCTATTGAATCCGACTTAGCAGCCGCAGAGTCTGATAATCCAGCAGTTCCCGAAAGAGAACTGGCCAACGAATCTGAAAATCTCATCCAAGATTCACCTCAATCGGATACTCAAAGATGGAAGCTGATTCAAAAACTAAAAAACTCATTCTGGTCAAGATGGCCCAAGGAATATCTGAGCAACCTCCAAGGCCGTGGTAAATGGCGAATCAAACAAGACAATATCCAAATAGGTCAACTAGTCTACCTCAAAGAGGCTCAAATATCTCCACTTCGCTGGCCTTTGGCTAGGATTCAGGAAATATTTCCAGGAGAGGACAAGAATGTCCGGGTAGTCCAGATAAAGACTTCAAAAGGAGTCTTCAAGAGACCCATTACAAAGCTGATTCCATTACCTTTCAAACAATGAGAATTGTAATCTTAGCTACATAGTCGGAATCAATTAGTCCAGCATCTATACTATTGGAACTCTTTTTTTTATTTTTATTTATTTTTTTTATTTTTTATTTTCTGGTCATCTCTTCCCAGCCGGGGGAGTATGTTGGATCCTATAGTTAATAATTCCCTTAAATTCAATTTTATATATGAAAATTAAGCCAAAATCTTCTAAATTCAATTGTACAATATAAATCTTTAATATGTAAATTTTAAAGCAATCAACATGTATGCAAATTTCTAGTTTGGTTAATTAATAGTTTTTTTTTTGTTTTTTCTCTCTCTCTCTACCACTAGTATCAAAATCTAAGTCAAATTCATGTATTCTAAAATCATGTGGTAGCTACTCCTAACTCTAAAACCCAAAGACAATAAAATAATTCAAGACAAGTGGCAAAGTGCTTCTTAGTATCTTTTACTGAACATTCAAGCCACGAACAGAGTGTAAAGACTCGGAATTTTTTTTTTTACCTATCCCGTTTTGCACAAATCAAGCTTCAACAATGTAACTGAATGGGGTTATGGCATCCTATATGCGCAGAGTCGAACTATAGATCTAAACATGGAACGATCGAATTTACACTATAAGACATCTCTACTACCCAACATGGCCGTGCCAATGTAAATACTTGGGGAGTGTAACAATATCTTTATTCTATCCTAGTGGAAAGATCTTGATACTATGTCAGGGTGATCCGATTTATTCTTACAGGGCGACACAGACTGCGTAAAACAGAGAGCCGTCGCTGGTCTTGACACAATGCCGACTGGTGCCAGCCGTTACGAGCGCCCTTCTTCCTTCTTTAGCCTTCCTGGTACCAACGGTCCTCGTCGCTAGGCCTCAACTTTTGTTTTGGACGTAGCCGTACACAGTAACTGATTCGTAACGTAGCTTACCCAATTATACTTCTGATGAGGTCCCAATTTAAAAAGAGACGGGAAGACTATTCAGACATGAGAAGGGTGGAACAAAGGAAGATAAACATACATTGCATTCCCAAAAATGTCGACAAGTTCTAGGACGAACTTATCCAAATAAATGGTGTATATCCAATTTGGCTGGAAGAATTTTGCCTTTTAAAATGCATATGTATAATTTCCATCTCGTTTTTTTTTTTTTTTTTTACAGTTTGTTTTTAAGTAAATATTCAAGGCTTAAAGGCCTTCGGATTGTTGGATAATTGGTCATTTTAGCAACTAAAACAACAAAGTATATATATAACTAGCGGATGTACCCGGCTTCGCCCGGGTTTTACCCGAGTAAAGGTTTGTCTAACGAACATTTGTTAAAACAATTCTCTATAAACTTATAAAAATTAATAATAGATATATTTTGATAATTTGAAACTCGTAAATTTGAATCTCTCTCGATAAAGTGAACATTTTTTCCCGGTCCCTTGAAAAATACTCGATAAGTTGAATAAAATCAATATTAATTGGTTTCCCTCGGTAATTGGAAGTTAAAGGAATAGTATCTTGCCTTGGAATTGTATCATTATTCTTGTCTCAAATAAATTGCCGTGTCATCCTGAATTTCGTCTTTCCTAATTTTCTACATTACATAATCATCGTTTTATCTAGTGAACATTTTTTCCCGGTCCCTTGAAAAATACTCGATAAGTTGAATAAAATCAATATTAATTGGTTCCCTCGGTAATTGGAAGTTAAAGGAATAGTATCTTTGCCTTGGAATTGTATCATTATTCTTGTCTCAAATAAATTGCCGTGTCATCCTGAATTTTGTCTTTCCTAATTTTCTACATTACAAAATCATCATTTTATCTATTCTCCCAATATATATGTTAGATAAATGATAAAACTAACTTTGACTTGTGCACAATTAATAGGTAGAAAATCTTACTTTTGATAAATAATCTTTAAGATAATAAACTTAGTGATAATAAACTTATAGATAAAAAAACTTGTTATCATCGTCGCAATGGGGGCGCTGCTTTCGAGTTAAATCTACAAATCTGCAAATAACTCTAAGGATATTCAAGATATTCAAGAAATTATTTTTCAAAACCTTCCCGGGGATATACCTAATAATATCCCAAAATTTCACGGCGATTGGATGTATGGTTTTTGAATCTAGAGAGTACAGACAGACAGACAGACAGACAGACATTCAATCTTATTTATATATATAGATAAGGCATATCCTGACCACTAACATGAGCGTTTTCTAGATGGCAGAGCGCCATTCAGGTTTTTCACATGATCATCCGTCTTTACGCAAATTTGGCCAAAATACCTATTTCTTGATTTCTCAGTAAATCTCTTGGAATAAATTTTTTGGTCGTTGAGGTACAGTCTGCACCACGCTGATGGCCAACAGTGAAACGTGTACGTGGTTGATTTTTCTTGATATATCGAGAAATGGGTTGACCAAATATTATGGAACAATCTAAATCAACGTTTAGTTGGCTTTTTACACTGGATGGCCTTATGTCAGTGTATTTGTAGTCAGGATATGCCTTTTTTTTTCTAAAAATATAGTTTGTAATATTTTTTTATATATTGTTACACCCGCCTCGACCGTAGGTGCTTCTAAAGGTTGCTGATCAGCGTTCGCCATCTCATAAAATAAACCAGACCGCGTTCTCATAAAACAAGCAACTATATTTTATTAATAATGAAAAGGTTATTATAGAATAATATATAATATATAAACAAGAATAATATTAACAACGAACTAAACTCAAAAACCAAAAGCAGCTATGAAGAGAACATAGAATGTTTATCTCCGCACGTGACGCGGTGGAGCGTGACCCGTGCCTGCCCGGGTGAGTAGTCGTTGTTTGAACTCTGTATGTTACATATTTTACAAAATAACTATGCAGAATGTGACACTTCTCCCTCCTCCGAAATGGTCGCGTCCTCGTGACCGTTTTCAATTCTCGCAAAGTAAGGCTTGATTCTGCTTATGTGAACTGTTGTAGGTTGTGTGCGGTTCCCAGGGTTATCTTCTGGCACGATGGAGTAGTTCACATCGGAATTTTTTTTCAGCACGATGTAGGGTCCGAAATAGCGTCTCAAAAGTTTCTCACATTTTCCAGGTTTTCTTATTGGAGTCCACAGCGCTACTAAATCACCTGGTTCATAACCAGTTTGCCGATGTTTTTGGTTGTAATAATTAATCATCTTTGCCTGACTTTTCTCGGTATTAACTTTCACAATATCTCTCGTTCTCACGATTTTTTCCATCAACTTGCTCACGTACTCGTCATAATCCTCCGAATCGGGCTCAATGAAGATATTCGTGTCATCCAAAATCGAGACTGGTTCCCTTCCATACAAAAGGAAGAACGGGGAATATTTGGTTGTTTCTTGTATTGTCGTATTGTAAGCATGGGTTATGAATGGAAGTATCTCGTCCCAATTCCTTTGATCTACGTTCACGTACATGCTTATCATATTGATCAATGTTCTGTTTAATCGCTCTGTGAGGCCATTTGTCTGTGGGTGATAGCTTGTTGTGAGGCAATGTTGAATTTGACATATCTTGGTTATTTCTTTCACCAAATTGCTCGTGAATTGGCTTCCTCTATCGCTAATCAGATACCGTGGGGCTCCATGTTTCAAAATAACATTTTCTGTCAGAATTTTAGCAACCTCACTCGCTGTGGCATCGATGACAGCCTTCGTTTCCGCATATTTTGTGTAATAGTCGGTCAATACTATCATCCACTTCTTTCTGTTCTTCGTAGATGGCAATGGTCCCAAAAAGTCGATCCCAACTCTCTCGAAGGGATAATTTGAAGCAGGGATCGGATGAAGTAGGCCAGCAGGCAACTGATTAGAACCCTTCCTGCTTTGGCACAGATGGCAGGTCCTAACATACTCCACCACATCCTTCAGCATGGATGGCCAGAAATATTTATCCTTTAGACGGTGCATTGTTCTGGTCACACCTAAATGGCCACAGATCATATGATTGTGGTGCTCTTTTAAAATGTCCTTCCTTCTCACTCTGGGTACCACCAGCAGCCAGGCTCTTCCTTCTGGCCTCGGATTTCTTTTGTACAGACATCCGTTTTCTTCTTTAAAATTTTCAACAATCGATCGTTTGCCCTCCGTGTCACCGAGGCATCTCTTGATGTTTTCGATATATTCGTCGGAATCCTCGATGACTGGGTTGAAAAACAAACTATCATAGTTATCGTCAAAATCAGTTTCTGGTAATGGACCTCGTGAAAGACCATCTGCATCCAAATGTTTTTTCCCGGATTTATAAATTATTTCGAAGTCATATTCTTGTATTTTTAATGCCCATCTTGCAAGTCTACCCGTTGGATCCCTTAGATTTCTTAACCAACACAACGCGTGATGGTCTGTCATAACTTTGAAGCGCCTTCCATATAGATAAGGCCGTAACTTCGACATTGACCATACTAATGCCAAACATTCCTTCTCCGTTGTCGAATAATTGCGTTCTGGCTTGCTTAATGATCGACTTATGTATGAAATTACTTTTTCTTGACCATTGATAGTTTGAACAAGGGTAGCACCTAGGCCAATATTTGATGCATCGGTGTGGATCTGGGTCGGTGCTTCTGGGTCAAAATGTGATAATATCGGGGGATTTGTTAGCAAAGATTTCAGAGTTATAAATGCTTCTTCCTGAGATTCTGACCAGATGAATGGAGAATCCTTTCTTGTTAGTTTGAACAGTGGGTCAGCTATTCGCGAGAAGTTCTTAATGAATTTCCTGTAATATGAGCAAAGTCCTATGAATGACTGAATTTCTTTTGTCTTTGAAGGACGGGGAAAATCTCTAATCGCTTTAACATTATGATCTGCTGGTTTAATTCCATGTTTGCTTGTCACGTGACCGAGTATTTCAATTTCTTCAAATCCAAATCGGCACTTTTTCCCATTAAGCCTCAGGTTCGATTCACGAAAGCACTTTAAAACAGCCTCAATCCTTCCGAGATGAGTGGTAAAGTCGGGACTGTATATAATAACGTCATCTAGGTAACAGAGGCAAAATTTCCATTTTATGTTTTTTAGTACATTGTCCATAATTCTTTCGAAAGTAGCTGGAGCATTGCACAAACCAAATGGCATAACATTAAATTCGTATAAACCGTGGGATGTTGTGAAGGCCGTCTTCTTCTTGTCTTGTTCCTCGATCTCTACCTGCCAGTATCCCGATCTGAGATCTATGGCCGTGAAATATCTAGATCCCTGAAGTGTGTCCATAACATCATCAATTCTGGGGATCGGATAAACATCCTTCACCGTTATGCTGTTCAGTTTCCTGTAGTCTACACAAAATCGCCAATTGCCATCTCTCTTTCTGACCAAAATAACCGGAAAAGCCCATGGACCAGAAGATGCCCTTATTACTCCCTCCTGGAGCATATCCTGAATTTGTTCTTTGATGATGTCTCGCTCCTTAGGGCTAACTCTGTACGGTTTGTGTTTTATCGGCTTCGCATTTTCTGTGTCAATTCTATGTTTGGCCAAATTCGTCTTGCCCAATTTTGATGAAAATAGATCACTGTATTTCGATAAAACTTGCCTTAATTCATTCTTTTGGCTTAATGTCAGGTCCTCGTTTATTTGAATTTCCGTCACCTTATCTTCCTCATCATCTTCTATATTATTAACCATGGTGGGAGGACTTGCGTAGCCCAAGGTCTGATTCTTCATTATTTTTAATGTTCGAGGATAAGGAATAGTTATCCATAAATCCGCTAATTTGTTTCTTACTGTGATCAGACATCTAGCAATCCTAAGCCCATTTGTAAGAGTTAGCTTTTCATTTGGTTCAACCACGTATTCGCCATCATTGGCCTTCACGGTTACCCTGACTAGTTTAACACAAAGTTGAGGCACTACTTCATCCTGCTGATTGATTATTTTCCTGGGTGCGTCGTTCGAATCTTGACACTCGGTCACAATGTCATATTCCAAAATATCCTGTTTGCAATTTATTTTCGCATTTAAACGCCTGAGAAGATCTCTTCCAATTATTAATGATTTCATATTGGATTCCAGAACTACAAATCTATGATTCAATGACTTTTCGTCAATTTTTATATCCATTGAAATGCTTCCCAATATATTAAGACTTTTACCATCTGGACCAATACAATTTCCATTATAGGTTTCAATACGAACGCCAGTTTCGAGAGCAGTTCTTAAATCTACAATCGAGAGATCCGCGCCTGTGTCAACCAAGGCTTCCAATATTCCAATTTTATCAACATTCACATTTATTCGGCTTTTTGAATCCATCTCTGTGATCGCGCCTATTTTCGACATGCCCTGGTTGACTGGAACAGGCGCGCTTTCTAGTTTAAATCCTCCAACACCTCGAATCTGTTGCGAGTTGGAATGTTTGGTCTCTCACACATATCGGCGTATACTTCTGGGCTCAGGTTCCGGGTGTTCAACGGTTTTTTGTCATCAGATGGGCTGTCTAGGCTAGGGGGGAACTTCCTCAACCATGCGAACGTATTTTATTCTGCAATACTTTGCTACATGACCCGGTCTATTACATCTAAAGCAGATAGGTCGTCCGTCCTCGTTCTACCTCTATCATTCCGAGGTTTTCTATCATAAGTGTTGCCAGAAGGAGTTCGTCTATATGTATCCTTTTGAGTGGATCGGGGAAATGTACGAGTCTCCTGTGGGGGGAAGTAAGTTTGGTTTTGGCTTGGTGCTCCCATCATAGGCCTCGAATAATTTTCAGTTTTATATGATTGAAACTCTCTTGGTTGCCTGTTCCATCTGGCATGATTAGTTTCTTTTTGAGAAATCCGATTCATAAGAATTTTATTCTTCTCCTTTCGTTCCAGGTATTCCTTCTCGAACCCATCTATTCTCTTGCATGCCTCCAGAAGTTCGTCGATGGTTTTAGGGGGGTTGAGATATAGCGCCAGCGCGTACTCTTTCTTTAGACCTCCGATTACAAATTGTATTTTTTCCTTCTCTTCCATATTGGGCTGGACTTTGCTGCATTGAAGCAATATATCTTTAGCAAATCGCATCGCGAGTTCATTCCACCCCTGCATTCTGTTCAGTTTGAGCATCATCTCGTCCTTGTTCTCCAGCGACGCGAAGTCCTGGATGAGGCGAGTCTTGAAAATTTCCCAGGTGGCAAGATTGACCTTGTGGAATTCATACCAAGTTTTATCAGGTCCGACTAAGTTCATGGCGGCGTAGCGGGTGATGATGTAATCCGCCCAGCGGTAAAGAAACCCAACTTCTTCCAGAGAAGTGATCCATTGGCGTGGGTCTTCGTCTCCAGCATACTTCCTGATGTTCAAGCTTGGATTAAAGGGTATAGGGTCAAAACCGGCATCTCCACCAGTTGTTACACCCGCCTCGACCGTAGGTGCTTCTAAAGGTTGCTGATCAGCGTTCGCCATCTCATAAAATAAACCAGACCGCGTTCTCATAAAACAAGCAACTATATTTTATTAATAATGAAAATGTTATTATAGAATAATATATAATATATAAACAAGAATAATATTAACAACGAACTAAACTCAAAAACCAAAAGCAGCTATGAAGAGAACATAGAATGTTTATCTCCGCACGTGACGCGGTGGAGCGTGACCCGTGCCTGCCCGGGTGAGTAGTCGTTGTTTGAACTCTGTATGTTACATATTTTACAAAATAACTATGCAGAATGTGACAATATATATAAACAAAATAGACTATTTTACGGACCTGTTTGAACAGATCACAAAAGAAATGCAAACATTCTCTAGAGGAGCTTCGTCGAAATAAATTCAACAAGCTACGGGTCTCTACGTCATTTTCTTCTGTTTTTTGTTTTATCCCAAGTATACATTGTGAGACAACTTATCTTTTTTTAATACACCTATCCCCCGATTTACACGGTACTTGTTTTACACGTTTTCGCTTTTACACGGTTTTCCAAATAAGTTTTTTTTTGTTTTGTTTTAATCGCACTATACTAAATGCTACTGTGATTGAACACATGCGCTGTGTACACATCTCACGAGGAATCCCGAGCTTATGTGCTGACTTGCTGCACACGCACACTGTGTCTGTATTTCTAATTTTTAAAAAATTTTAATTTTCGATTTACACGTTTTTCTCAGAAACGTATCTACCGTGTAAATCGGGGGATAGGTGTATGTGAAAACAATGTAGAAAATATGTGAAAATACTGGTTGAAGGTTCATAGACAAGAACATTTGGGGTGAACAACCGTGTCATCAGAGTTACAAACCACACAGGGACTTCCAAAATCCCCTCAGCCTGGCACAGTAACATCTTTCTGGTGTCCCAGGAACCACATGTACTCTTCCTACAGCCCGGTGAACGGCTGGACCCACATCTCACCCTGCGAGGACATCGTCTTGACCAGCCCCTGCAACGGCTTCCACATCTGTCTACAGAACGGGACGGACTACATAGGAATACCACTACCAACCAATGTCACCAACAAGTACGACGATAGGTTTCTGACCCACACTCTCACTTTCGACTGGGGGACGTGTGAGAACAACGATGGAGCGAATAAAACATTCGCCATTTCATTCATCTGCGGCCCGAACGAGGTAAGTTCAGTCCTACATTAGTATTTTTTAATAATGCTTGATTAGACTGTCTTGATAGTTAAGGAAATTTAGCCACTATTTACTAAGGGCTCATCTGGTTTCATCGGTTGAAGCATGAGTAGTCCAAAAGGAAAAATTTTACTCATCTGTAGTTTGTCATGTAAAATAGTAGGTATTTTGGTGCAGCGATATCCCAACTATGTGATTACATGTCTCTCTGTCTCCAAGATCTAGTCGAGGCAATGTTTTCCTCATTAAACATGCTGGACTTTAGAGCCTCTTTTCCAAATATTATTCTTTCTTATCTCCACTCAATCATATTAAGGTATCAAGCCTGTAGAGCTCCATCATGACTTGTCATTAAGACTGGGAGCACTACTCAAAGGAAGGCCGACTTATCTCCAATATAAAATGGCCGTCTCTGACATAAGGAACAGATGCCATGTGCAGCCGCTCCTAACATGGAGTACAGACGTTGCTAATCCTGTATCCCTGGATCAGGAGCCCTTACAGCGTACTATCAGCCGGGCCAGCTGAGCCCAGGTTTTTAGCGAGCTTGTTACTGCTACCCCTCCTCCTTTTTCATCCGGGCTTGGGACCGGCAACGACCTTCTGATATAAGGGAATATAGTAGTACGATAGGCAATCATTTTCAAGCATAAAGAAGCCCTTTATCTTCCAACATCTTATCAATATTCTCAAACTGTTCAAAATTACATGGTCCGGCATTCTATTAGGATTCAGGATGATAGTGTTAGCACTTCACACAGTTCTGAAAAAGCTAAGATCTGGTAGTTCATTTTTCTCCCTAACTAATTCAAATATAAAGAAATCTCGGCACTTGACAAACACACCGGTTGCTAGGATATTTTAATAGTTTACTACAGAAAAAAAGTTTAGTTTCTAGCTATTACGATAGATAGCAGTTGGTATCGTTTAGCGCATAGTTGAATGTTCAACCTCTTAAACGCGTTTTAAAATATGTTTATATATTAGATAGTAAAAAGGCATATATTGAATCGAATAAAAGATTTATTTGCCAATATATGCCGTTTTACTATCTAATGATTTAAGTATGGATTGCTCTAATTTCAGATCGATGTTTATATATGTTATAGTATATGTTTACCTATTCCTAGTTTAATATTGAATTTTATTAAATATTTCTGTGATTTATTTTTTAAAACATGTTGTTGTTTGTTTCTCACTCTTCAGCATACCAGTGCATTTCTTCCTAATCTAATGTTGGTGTGAATGACTAATTATTTCCTTTCAAAACTTTCTTTCTATGGATATTCGTTTGTTGAGATCATAGATCATTCTCCTGATATTGTCGATGGATTCCATTCGGCGTCACTTTACCTTATTTCTGTTTTTCTAAGAGTCTTGGTCTCGGAGATATATATAAGGTGATATCAATAGACATCAATGCACAATCAGTTATAGCTATCTTCATTGACAAACTAGAAACCTGGCACTCTGTATATAATAACTTTTATATAACAGTTCCTTATATACCAATATATCCTTCCTTCTGTGTACCTTGATACAGTGTTGCTTCCAAATTGCAAAAGCACTTTGGTAAAATACCTTATCCAACTCTGAAACCATCCTCTAACAGCTTGAAGTAAAATTTAATCACTTCCAAATGTTTTACCACGTAAAAAAATATTCTAAAGAAGTAGAAGCCTGAGGGTGCCAGGTCAGGGCTATACCCAGAAACATAATTTTCGATGATCATTAATAAGTTTAAGAATACTTCTTCAGATGGGGAAAGTTTTTCCATTATTTGATAAGTCTTTATTATCCGGTGTTATCCTTGATTAATTATTCCGTTAGAGTCAAAATCGTGCAACTAAAAGTTGCTGATGGCTTGCGCCATCTGTCGGAATAAATATCAACGATTTAAAATATTAACGAAAAGCTAATATTTATTCCGACAGATTGCGCAAGCCATCAGTAACTTTCAGTTGCACGATCAGAAGATGCCTTTTTCTTAATTTATCCATCTGATCCCAGTACAATTCCACTTTTTTTACTATTTTTTCACTTTTGATAAATTTATTTTAATATACTTACATAGTCTTCTATTACATAAATTGGTTTCAGGGTCTTCCTGATGTGATAAAGAGTGACCCCTGCGCCTTGCACTACGTCTGGGTAACCTCAGCCGCCTGCAGCACTAAGGTGAGGGCCATTTCCTGAATACAATAACAAAAAGCTTTATTAAGACCTTTTAGTCTTATACAGATTCTTCGACTAGAAATTTAGGAGTTATGCAGGAAAAACAGTAATAATACCAGTAATACGCATTGTTATTATTATAACAACAACAAAAAAGCCTTTATTTAGGGTCACTGACCCTATACAGGATTCACCAGAGGTATGCATAAGAACAAAGCAGTGAGACAACGGAAATAGCGATATATACAGAGTAAAAAGAGAAAGAAAAAAAAAACAAGAAAAAAAAAACAAGAAAAAACAAGAAAAGGAAAAAAATAATAATAATAAGAAAGAGGGAAGCAAGAAATCAACACAAAAAGAGTAGCAGTAAGAAAGTGAGGAGTGAGTATCACTTGGCCTTCTTCTGAGATATGGACTTGTGGAAACCATAAAACGCCGTAGCAATATACTTATTCTGGGTCATATTGTCAATTATTGATGGAAGTGAAGCACAGAGTTGCCCAGTTTTGAGCATAAGGGTTCTTCTTTCTTCTTTCAGAGCAGAGCAATCAAAAATATAGTGAGTGATTTCATTTTGTAGTTTTGAATTACAGAAGGTACAAGTCGGGTCCTCACCGCAGAGCATCTTGGTGTGGTTTTCTCTAAAAAAACTTGAAAGTATTCTAACTTGTGCGAGTAGTCTTACAACCGGGAAAGGAAAATCCCCTAAAAGGTATCCCTCCGTCATGAAAGATATGTGAATGTCTTTGTAGTGAGAGTATAGCTTAGATTTATCCATTCTTGTAAGGTCGTTTTGTATAGATTGGTCTGCCGCTGTTTTTAAGAGCCCTGTAATCGCGCTCCTCAGCGTTTCAGGGTCATCACAGGAAACAAGTGCAGGGGATCCATTATCGTTAAGCAGATTAGTGAGCTTTTTAATGAAACCGATGGGTGTGCCCGAAGCATTAGAGAGTTCCCGTGTTCTATTAAAACATATACGTGGCAATCTGTCACTGCTCATATTCAACACCCGCAGCCAATACTTCAGGGTTAATTTTAAGGCTGTTACACTCAATGAGATACGACCGGTTTCTAATCTGATTAGGTAACCTGGAGTGTATCTGGGCAGATTCAGGAACCTACGGATAAATATGTCTTGTATATTGTCCAGTAAGTCTTTATGCTCTGTTGCCCATAATGGAGCGGCATACATCAGGACAGCTCTCACTATTGTATCAAAGAGTTTGATTGATAAATTTATTGACTTTGCTTTTGATTTTATTAATATTGGGTGTGTGGCGTTAATTGCTGTAAGTGCTTTTCCTTTAAAGTAATTTGCCGGGTGAGTAGTTGTTATTGTTGGTGTCAGAGGAAATCCCAAGTATGTATATCTTGAAGTTATTGCTATGGGTTTATCATTCCAGAACCATCTATCCTTATTTGAGGGTTTACCTCCATTACGGAACACCATAATCTTTGACTTGGACTCATTTAGTGTCATTAAGTTCTCATCGAGATATTCTTTCAGTATTTTGATCTTTGTTATTATTATAATCATAGCCTGAATGAAAACACAAACGATCCCAATGAGGCTCACAATGCCTTGTACTTCGAAAAAAGGAACACATTTAGAAATTTAATTTGAGAATAAAACAATTCTAAATTATTCTTATTCATTTTGAAAATTAAACGAAAAAACATGGTGAAGGAAGACGAGTTTCTTTTATTGATGCATAGGTGCAAGCTTTCGGGTAAAAACCCTTCAACAGGCGAGAAATGATGAGCGACTTATAAGGACTATGGTACAAATGGTAGGAAGGAATAAATATATATAAAAAAGAAAGTTTTTAAACTATTTATATATGTTGATATTAACGGAAGAACCGATTTTTGAGAAAAGTAAATATTAAATCTGCAGTATTTACTTTTCTCAAAAATCGGTTCTTCCGTTAATATTAACATATATAAATAGTTTAAAAACTTTCTTTTTATATATATTTATTCCTTCCTACCATTTGTACCATAGTCCTTATAAGTCGCGCTTCATTTCTCTCCTGTTGAAGGGTTTTACCCGAAAGCTTGCACCTATGCATCAATAAAAGAAACTCGTCTTCCTTCACCATGTTTTTTTCGTTTAATTTCAAATCAGGAAGAATTCTCTATCTACATTTTGAAAATGTTAGGAAAATTCCTTTTGGAATTTGGATCCATATGGAAGACAGATAGAGCAAGTCTTCAGTTCGTCAAGGCACGCCTTCAAGCATCTCACAGAATGGCGAGTCAGCAAAGTGCTATTTCAGAAATATTAGATGGATATTACATGAAAACTCTTGAAGAGTGTATACAGAAAGGGATAAAGAAAATAGAAGAATATGCAACTTGTTATCAATATTTTAAGCCTAAATCTGTATCGCGACAGTTTCATCCCGGTATGTGAAATCTGTAATATAATATCAGTAAAAATAGTTTGCAGTAGTGCCGGACTCATTTAAAACCTGGCCGGAGTAAAACTATATTCAGCGATGAGATTTAAATCTCAATGGACAGAGGCGGACCTGTTTATACCATATACTAATAGTTCGATGTGTACAAGGGCCACTCCAAAAATTATTACAATAACTTATTTTTCATTAAAGCTTCAACTTTCAAATTTTCAGTTTCTCAAAGTATTCACCCTTAGCACCTATGCAAGATTTCATTCAAAGCTTCAACTTTCAAATTTTCAGTTTCTCAAAGTATTCACTCTTAGCACCTATGCAAGATTTCATTCAAAGCTGCAACTTTCAAATTTTCAGTTTCTCAAAGTATTCACCCTTAGCACCTATGCAAGATTTCATTCAAAGCTGCAACTTTCAAATTTCCAGTTTCTCAAAGTATTCACCCTTAGCACCTATGCAAGATTTCATTCGTGAAAACCAATTATCGAAGCACTTACACCAGTCATCTTCGGGGATGGAATTTATGGTATTGATAAAGGCTTGCAGTGATTTATCATCAGTGTCAAATTTGATCCCTTTCAACAATAATTTTTGAAAATGAAATGCATGTAGATTTTAATGGTATAATTTATTTTTTAATATTGACGGCAAAAACTTTTGGAGTGACCTTTGTACTTATGGGATAAGTAAACGTTATTTATGATAAGTGATGTTTCAGACCAGCGGCCCCCGGTGTATTGTAGAGATGTCTGAAGGAGGCACCTACAGCCTGGAAGCTCTGAGCTACCCGTTCTACACCAAAGTCTACGTTCCTGAAGCCCTCCACAGAGTCAACCACTATGTCAGCCCGTGTCTCGGCGCAGTGAGCTACAAGCGCTGCTCGTCGAACTCGCCCGGCTGTCAGTTTTATTACAAAAAATACTCTAACCATAAGGTGAGTCACTTCTTCTGAGGAACTCTTCAAGGAAATAAGCAAATTTCCTAATCGTGCGACTTTTAATATATCAAGAATCTTATCTTTTTTGTTTTACTTAGACTTATCTTTCAAATCCGTGTATTAGACTAATTATCTTGATTATTTATATATCAGTACACTCCAGTTTCCTGGGTTAACTAAAAAATCATAATAATTTATCGATACATATTTCTCTTGGCATTATTTTCATTAAACGTGAATAGCTTTTACCTTTATTACAACTTTACTCCGTGGTGAATCTATGTATAATGGTATGTTTTTAATAAAGACTTGTGTTAATTAATACAAAGATGTACTGCGCCATTTATATATAACGAATGAAGACATTTAGACGCGAATGTTTCTTTTAACAAATAAACCAAACTTCTATTGTTCTTACTGCGATGAAAAAAAAAATGGGAGGGCTTGGCTATTGGATCATTCTGCTTTTATATGCTACACTGAAGGGTAGAATCTTTGAAATGGTATTTAAGAAAACTGCAGAAGAGCTTAAATTGACTTGTTCCATATGTAAATACCTGTTTTCTTTCCTCTTTTCGCTCTCCACTTCACCCATCCATATTTCCAAAATTTTTTTCTTATTTTTTATTCTTTCTTATAATCTGTATATATTTACCATATGTATATAATCTTTCTCCATTTTTATTTCCCACTTTCATAGGTTTCCCCGTCTTGTAACCCCAAGGAGAATCCTCTGTAAGACCTGTGTGTCTTAATAAAGGCTTTTGTGTGTGTGTGTGTGTATTTAAGAAAACTATGGACATAATCTTTTAGGACAGCAGAATTACATTTAAATATTTGCATCAAGCAATGCTCTTCCGCAAATAATAAGGACAAGTTAGGCATAAATTAATACAAATATATAACGCGCCAAGACTTGTGTACATGTGCTTTTAACTGTCTGATCAATTATTGCCGGTGAAGTTACAGCTCGCTCATTATATTACCTTAATAAAGAGGAAATTTCTAAGAGTAGATAAAAGCTTAACGACCGACAAGTTTCCTTATTGAAAATGTATAAACTTGGCGAGAGAAAATTCGAACAAGCTTGTATCCGTATTACAGCCTGTTGAAGGACGTTATTGTTTGAAAGCTCTCCAAGCTTACGAACTACAAGCTTACTCGTATACCTTTTCAACAAAGGAATTCTTCGCCGTTAGATTTTTATTTCTTCTTTGTAATGCTATCCAACGATTCCTCCTATTGTAAAGAAGACACTCATTACTAATTTTTGTGTATATGACAAAAGTTAATACTTTTGCGCGTTATCACACAAAAATGGAAAAAGCTAGGGCCTAAATTAAATGTACCTTAATACACAGAAAAGCGTACACTCAAGAGTACAACACCACCAACAAAAAGGAAATAAATAAGAACTAGCGATTTGTAAAATAAAAATAAAAAGGTACTTAGCTTTATTGTAGCGTTGATAAGGAGCGGACCGGAGTTTTAAAGGTATGTGAGAAGAGTCACCAGACAAGCACACAGAGAACGCTTTAAACGTCTCCACTCGAACACCACTCCACGACACCTCGCATTCCGTTTCAACCCTCTTTTATGTACAAACATGGCCACATTCGTCCAATGAGAAGGCGGGGGAGATCAGTTCACTTAACAAATAAACAACATACTTCCCGCATTATTCCATTCAGGACTCCTCTGATTTTATCGCCAAACTAAAAAACTTTTCCCAGTCTGGCAGCCCCACTATGTCCACTTTTGACGTCACATCTCTCTTCCTAAGCCTCCCACATTCTTTGATTTTTGATGGGTTAGGCTCACTCCTCAACTCTCCTTCTGTCTCTAACAAAGATCAAAAAGTAGTTTTCGAGCTGTTCAACATCTGCTTGGGCATGAACACACTAGAGTTTAATGGCCGCTTTTTCTTGCAGATAAGAGGCTCCCCCATGGGCAGCCCTCTCTCTACAACCGCAGCTGAGATCGTAATGTCATATTTGGACCGATGGTTAGTTTCCCAGATCCACCTAGGAGTAGTAATGTGGGCGAGATATGTTGATGACATTTTTTGTCTGCATCAGAGCGCTGACCACTCCCCTATCCTGACTGTTTTAAACTCCTATCATTCCGATTTACGTTTTACCCACAATTCTTCCCGTTTTAATTGTATCCCGTTCTTAGACGTTTTAGTAGTTAACCTCCAGGGTCGTTTCCATACAACTGTTTTTCGTAAAGCTGGTTTTACCCCTTCTTACTTGCATTTTTCATCACATGCTCCCGTCTCCCATAAAATTACCACCGTAAAAACTCTTTCTAAGCGCGTTTTTACTCATTGCTCCCTTCCTTTATTCAGTAGAATCGAAAAACGGATCGTTTACCTACACCTTTTATCCGCGGGTTACCCACGTAACTTTATCGATCGACACTTTTATTCACCAAATCACGACAGTTCTATTCCTCCCCCGTTTAAAGATGTTTGCGTTCTTCCGTTTTCTTCTACGAATTCCGACATCGGTTTTTATCTGCGTAAATTTGGCATCCGCACGTTTTTTAAAAAATCACCTTCCCTAGGCACATCGTTACGCCATCCCCTCACAAAAAGCTCCGTCAGGCCCAGCCCCCAATCTTCCTACAATGCCATCTACAGAATACCGTGCAACGACTGTCCACAATCATACGTCGGAGAAACTGGCCGCACCATTGCCACTCGTGTCCTAGAACACGAACGTAACATCCGTTCCCATGATCGTAAGTCACTACTATATCAACACAGCCACGAATTTAACCACTCTTTTAATCTACGCAACACGATTCCGGTATACAGTGAAGTTAAGAATAAATATCAACGTTTGGTCCTGGAGGCTCTCGTGTCCAACTCCATCCCTAGTTTTAATAGAAAAATAGATCTCCCCCCTCAATATACTGTTTTTCTAAACTTGGCCACTGACATCTTATTTCGCTTCCTTCCTTCATTGTGCCTAGATGCCTACGCTTTTCTTGTCTTCCCATCTTTTTTCTCGTGTTTTACCTTTTATCCGTCATATACAGATTTTTAGTCTATTTTTTAGGAATTTCGTATTTTTTAGAAATTTCGTACTTTTATCTTTAGTTCCTATGTAAATTTCTTAATTATTTTAAATAGATGTTAGTTAGCTTTCTCTTATGCTAATTTACTGCATATATATATTGGTTCACTTTTTCCAACCACCCATTGTACCTGATGAAGGGCAGCTGATGTCCGAAAGCTCGTAGTTCCCAATAAAGAAACTTACCACGCTGTTTACCTACTTGCTGTTTTAATTTATTGAGCGTGGCTATATTATGTCTAAAACTGCTATGTTTGTCAAATAATTTCACATATAATTCTAGATAATCTTCTTCAGTACAAGTTCGATAATTTCAAAACAAAATAAAACGCCATTGTTTGCATATAGATGCCATTCAACGTACAAATGGCATAGTGCATCTATAATTTTTTTTTCTGATCCATCAGTTGATTGCTTAAACCAACTCGCGCAGATCATGCACATCTATAATATTAACTGTATATGTCATTTAAACGTCAAAATGGGGTGGGTCAATCACTGGGTGTGTGACAGAGGTTTGGTAATTATTCCAACATTGTATCCTCATCGAACGGAACTCTGATCTACGACGGTGGCAGCATGTGCGATGACGCCTCCAAAACCAAGTGGAAGATTGAATTCAAATTTATATGCAATCCTATAATTGGAAAGGTAAGTTCTTTTTTTTTAGAATACCTCCTGTTGAGATGAATCCTATCTTGAACCAAAAAATCTTCTCTGTGCAGCTATACGTAGTCGCATGGTTGCCTAGCATATATAGCTATTGTACGAGGCGCTGTCCTCTGAGTGGCTACTTAGGGCTACGTATAGCATCTGAATACATATTAACCCGATGGTCTAAGGCAGTGATTCTCAACCTTTTTTTTTTTTGTTGCGGCATTATTTTAAAGATTTGAAAATTTGGCGGCACAATTTTAGAATTTCGCGGCACACTTTTGCTAACTTGAATGCAAGAAAATTCAAATTATGTATCAATATTTCTATGCAAAATATAAGTAATATACATCTCTAACATTCAATTTGCTAATTTCGTTATTTTAAAAAGTAAAAAAATGAAAAAGAAAAAAAGAAAAACCAATACAAACGTGAACATAATCATATGACTAAAATTCGGCGGCACATTTTTAGAATTTCGCGGCACACAAAATTACCGCGGCACATTGGTTGAGAATCACTGGTCTAAGGTATTGAATTGATCCACATTCTTTATATACCTACAGTAATCTATCATCATGATGCATTAGCGCCACATCGGTTATAGGAAATTTAAATTATTTTTGATGATTCTTTTTAAAATAACCATTTTCTACTGCCCTCACTACAATGATCATGCAGGGGCTGGATCATCATTAATGGATCCTCCCAGCGGTTTTGTCAATTTAATCTACCATATCGCTGTGATATTGTTTTGGACTGTTTTGCTTTTATAACGATACTGAACTCTTAGAAAAAAATCGACAAGGATCTCTGTTCGCACGACTCCTTTTTATTTACCTTCGTGCATTATGGAGAACAAATAGTAATAAGTAACAGACAAAGAGGATCATCCAACCACGCTGCCAACAAGTCTTGACTACTGCCAGCTGGGCTTCTTGATTGGGCTGCTTGGTTAACAGGTGGTGGACGGTTTTAGCCTCCTTCGGACGTAACAATTATATGACGCCAAAATAAACGGCAAGCCATGGATCAATCAAATTGAATTTATTACGATTATATTAAATAGAATGAAAAGTAAACATAAAGATAGATAGAAAGGAAAATAAATAAATAATATTAAATTGTGAAAAAAAAATAATTCTAAATATATTATTAAAAATATATTAAAAGAATCAAAAGCCTTTTTACGCACTGTTTGCTGATGTTGCTAAGCCTTGAGTTTTCTAGGGATATCACCGCTTGAGACGCCATCGCCCGCTGATTGTGCTACACATTACATATAAAAGTTTTTTTAATGGGGTATTTTAATATATTTCTGTTCCACAGACTTGTAAATGGTGCTGCACGCCTGCCTATCATAGTCTCTCAGACATCGGTTGCGAGCACTGGTCGAGTAAATCTGTGATAAAAGGAAAACTGCTCTATCCACCCAATTTGTATTATTCTTTTTAGGGGCTGTTTAAGGCATGGGAATTCGACAGAGATCAGTGCTATTATGTCTGTAAAAATATAAAACTATAAAAATAGTTTGAGTTTAATAAAATTGTGTTGTTATAGGGAAAGCCTGTGGGATCATTGGCAAAGTTCTGCACCTTCAGCATAGAATGGCAGACAGCTTATGTTTGCCCTGCTGAACGCGTGTTGAAAGAATACACAGGAAACTGCCGATATATTGATGATCAAACTCAGGCAGTGACAGATCTCAGTAATTTTCTTCGACCTGATGGAAGTCCTTATGAGGTCTTCAGCCCCAAGGTAAGAAAGACTTGGGATAAATGATTGCCAGCATGTAAGCAAGTATTTGCAGGAAGGTCTTCACTATTTAATCAACCTATGCGGAGCCTCTGCCAGCCCACGCTACCCTCAGGCCGCAGTCATCTCCTACGACTCCAACGGGAGGTACATCAGCCTCGGCCGCAAGGATAAACCAACCTTCTTTTTTGTCTCTCCTGAATCGCTGATTCTTACCTACAGCAACGGAGATTACTGTCGCATGGGCAAGTACGGGAAAGGTGAGTAAGACATAAGCGAAAAATATAATGAACGGTCAATTTGGTAAAATTATTTGTTCTAATCTAATGTAAACTCTAATAAACGACTCTCCCTCTAAAAGAGACCACCCGTATGATGGTTGTTTCTCATTGAGACAATGTAGCGAGGGGACACATTTTTCTCTAATATTCAATCATATATTTCTATTTATTAAGATGAAATGAAGAATAATTGGGAGGACACGAACGTTGCTCTTATATATTGGCGTGGTTATAGCTAATTTAAACATCCCACGCCATCTATCTACTAAAAATGAAACCATTTTAGTATTTTGCTCTTTCACGCTTCTTACTGTCCTTACTGAGTTATAAAAATTAGGGATAGTTTAGCTCATTATAATGGCGAATCCTCCCAATATGTTTTTCGTCGTAGTAAGGACTGTAGAATTTATAGAACAAACTCGTTCAAATGGTTTCTTCTCTAGGATTATACGAGTCTTTAGAATCTCTTCAAACACGTCTTGTAAGACGGTAGTAGTGATCTGGGGATTAAACTGACGAGTAAGGGCTCACCATTGATGAACCTCAGTACGCTCCAGGAACCTGGGTTTTTAAAATTTAATTTAACAACCAGACGCGATATTTAAATATTTGCGCCTAATGTATACTCGTATATAGAGGAAACAAAATAGTTAACAAATTAGAACTTATAATTAAATATTTACAAATTTACATGTATATATTGTTCTACAGAGTTCATAAATTTTATATGGACAAAGTGGCTGAGGTGAAAGAGTTAGATCATTTAAATCAGGGAGCAAACGATGGCTCACTTCTGAAAAGTTTGGACAGTTGCAGATGAGGTGAACAGCAGTTTGTTCAGTTTCTCCGCAGGAACAATTTGGTGTTTCTGATAGACCTCTTTTATGTTGGTATTTCTGGAATTTTCCGTGTGATGTTACTATACAAATTTGGATGAAACTGTGTAGGAATTTCGTTTGGAAAAATAATTCGAATTGTGTAATTAGCATTATGAATGGATTGATACAAATGATTCATAATAAGATTTTTCTTCGTCAATAATTGTTGTAAATATTTACCCTGGTATTTTTTTTTTCAGTTCGTACTTTATTTATTTATAGTTTAGATAGTCTTAAGAACCTGGGTTAACTAACAAAATAATTGTAAAATGAAAATTGCAATTATACCGCGAATGTTTCTTTTAAACGAAAATCGAAATTTATTTTAAAGAGAAATAGCGATTATTTCTAACTTTAAGGATGAAGTATGATTGGATGAATTGTGAAGAGTAATGATGAACGGAAAAATAAAAGTGTCCAGGGATGGGAATCGAACCCACAGTGTTCCGCTTAGGCAGGTCCAAATCCTAACAACTAAAATATAGGTGACGTTTGGATGACAGCGTTATCTCTTAGCATCGAGAAAAAGGTCATTTTATTATAGTAGCTTTAGTTTACCATATATAAACATGAGGCATAGCAGGCCATCTATGTATAAGTAATAAAACTATTTAGCGCCATTTTTTTTTTCTTTACAAAAAAGCAACTTCCTTATTGCGATGGAAAAATATTGTGATAGGCCTGGCTCATATCTTCTTCTATATAGATAATAGGCTAACAGAGTTTTCAGTTGTAAAGTTTGAAGCTATCTCCTCCAAAGATACTTAACTATAAATAACCATTTATATACTAAAATTTTCGTTATTTTTTGCTTCACATGATCGTTTTATTTTCCAAATTTTATTAGATTTATTTCTTTTTAATTTATTCGATTTTGCAATCGAAGATTTTTTACCTTCAAATGTTGCTCATCTTATTTTTTTTTATCTTATTTGTTATTTATCATCATAGAATTGTTTATTTTTGAAACACGTTCTTTTTGGCGTATTCCTGTGCGTATTCCTGCCCCCCCCCCTCCTCCCTCATAGACATTAGAAAATATTCCTAACTCTACTACATTCAATAGCTATTATCATGCATGTTAATTCCTCCTTTCCATAATTTCCTAGTATGCTAATTATTCCTCTCAACATTTCATAGATATGCAAAATCCCTATAGTTTTTAAATATGTAAATAGTCTCATCCCTATATAGTGTCCAATGTTCCATATTTTTCACTTGTCTCCTGTAGAAGGGCCGGCCAGCCCGAAAGCTTGAGCGTTTTACAATAAATCAACGTATAAAAGACACTCGTCCCTTGATTCTCGAATTGTTATCTTACGTTCTTTTTGTATTTCTGATTCAATTGATAATTTCTTTTTAATTGTTTTGTTGCAATTTTTTTTTTTTTTAGATGACAGTTAGAGTGGTTGAATGTTTCATATGTCAGTACCTTGTTTAGATATATTTCTACTGTCTTCACCGAATCACTGTACACTAACAAACTTGTAAACTAAAAGGATTACCAAGGACAATTTCTTTCAAATAAAAAATGATTTTATTAAGCAGAAATAAACAAAAATAATAACAGATAGAGACAAACTTACAGGCTGTTGATGCCGTGAGAGATCACAATGAACTACTGGTCTGTTGAAATCAGTTGTTGATAACAGGTGAAATATATGAACAGATAAGAAGGTAAAAAAATATGGCTGCCTGTTTTTTTATTTATTTATTTACAATTCAAAAGTATCTCTATGAGTTATTTACTATAATCATTTAAAAGAGTGAGAAAATTACCAAATAAATTTAAATTGATTAGATCATTAAATAATAGTTAACGCCAAAACAGCTGCGTTGGTCAATGGTCAATTTTTTTCTATATTTATTTCATAAAAAAAATATTTTTTAAATATATGTAGCACACATTTGTAAAAAGTACTATATAAATGATTATTCTTCTATATATAAATGAAATGGTCAATAGATGTTTGTTACTCTTCTTCAAAAACCAAAATTATTGAGTCAATTATTAAGAAGTTTCATATTAAAGTAGCTGAAGATATAGTTTAACATAAAGGCTCTTCTAAAACTAAAAATACATGTGGCAATTTTAATAAATCAAAAATAATTTCTGTAGTTATTTTTTACCACTATGGGCAGTACTTGTAGGGCTAATAAGTAAATTTTAATGGTTGGCATCTTTTGGATAATGTTTACTTTTTTTAACTAGAACTATTTAGTAAAACATGGCTGAATACCTCATGTATAACACTCGGATGAAGCCGGGTCCATTCGGCAGGTCGTTCATATGTTGTATATTTCAAAATATTCAACATGCTGTTATTTCTATTAATTTCTCTATTTGAATCGTGTTCCTGGTGTTTTGAAATTAGAGACGCTGTTTCAGGTTTTAAATAATTCATGCATTTCATTTTACAAATTATGATAAAGTTGAAGGAAATCCTTGAAAAAATTTCATGTAGTCAAACCAACAAATACCATTCAGGCAGCATACCACTTTCAATTTAAGAAATTCGGGTGAGATGATAATAGAATTGCTGTGCGTTCAACAGAATATTTCAAGAGCAAAATAATCTTTACCTGTAATCCCACAGAAAGCTTTCTCTCTACAGAACCAGTTTTTTACAAGGTGGGTATTTGAATGATTTATTTCGTGTGCATAATTAAAATGGGATGCTTATATGTGATTACAGAGGAAATATTGCGACATCCACTTCACGTGGTTTACTCCCATCATGTGTAAATCCCACCGCAGCTGTGCTGTCAATATCAACGGCTCCTATTTCGACTTGGACTTCCTCAGGAGCGATCATAAAGATTTTGAGATCACGGAACAGAGTGGAAGGCAAGTTCCTACTTCTCAAATATGGAAAAATATAAATAATAACATATATGTATATGATATGTATATGATCCATTAGCGCGCGCCATTTGTTATAAGAAATTAGAATTATTTTTGAAGCTTTTTTTTTAAATGAAACAATTTTCTACTTACCTTACTGCAATAATAAAATGACACATGTATGCAATGACGTATATTACATGACCTGGACGCGAATATTAAACTTCCACGCTTACCCTCAGTATTTGGTATGTACTTGGAAAGCAAAGCCCCTATTGTTTCCATTCTGGAATTAACAATTTTTTAAAGCAAGTTTTCGAGATTATTATAATTACTAGCCGAGTGACCCGGGCAACGCCTCGGGTTTACACGAAGGGGGTCTGTGAAGATACTTTATGGGGGGGCTCCTCGAAGATTTTACCTGTCTCTACGCGTTTAAAAAAAATCTTATTAAAAATATATATATTTTTGTGATATATTTTTACGTTATGGTTCTCCTTTTAGAATTTTGATAGAAAATAACATTTTCAAGCTCCTATGTAGTAGGAGTGTTATTATGGAACTACTACAGGGTGTTCCATTTTTAAAATAACGATTTTTCAACGCTGTAGCTCGCGAAAAAAGTGCGCGATTCGCGTGATGGTACATTTATTCGAAAGAACAAGCATTGATTTATATTTCATCAAAAACTATTTTTAAAAATTCGAAATGCCTAAAATTATAAGTGATTTTGTAAAAGGTTACGTTCTCAGACTTTCCAGAGACCCTCTATCCATAGGGGCCAAGTCTGGAGATTTTGCAGAGATGTGCTTAAAATGGATGTACGAAATGTCGGTTTCATCCATCTTTTCGTCCAAGTACTGACGTGTTGAACGTGATGTATGACTCGTAGCTTTATCCTGGTGCAGCCACACTGATCTTGAGTCACTTGGATACAAAAACGGGACCTCATTGTCGAATAATGGGTCTAAGACAAGTCTTTGGTAGATTTGCGAATTTACCTTGACATTTGAGTCCACCTTCTTTATTGAAAGCTTCCATTGTAGCAAAGACCTGCAACGATCATGAAGCCCTTTGAGAAACTTTCCTTGCATTGCTTGACCCAGTTCTGAAAGGTGTTTATTTGAGAGTTAGCGTAGTAAATGGCACGGGGTTGGTTGCTATCATTAAGGTAAACCCAAGCCTCGTCAGTGTAACAACATTCTTCCATATTTCACCTGCCAGGTACTTTTCATAAAGGACCCTGCTGCAGGTCTTTCGTTCCTCAATAAGGTGCGGCTTGAGGACATGAACTTTCGTCTTTTTACGTATTTTAAAGCCGTCCCTCCACCCCCTAATAATACGGTAAACGGTAGAAAGTGGTACATTGGTTATTGCGTAAATGTTCCTTTGAGAAGGTGGATTCTCTCCGACAACCATTTCCTTTATTTTTCTTTCGGTTGGAGTTAAAGGTTTCTTCAGGCACCTTTTTTTTTCAGAAGAATATTTTTGCTTAATTTCTTATTTTCTTTCATAATTTTAATAATTTGGGTAAACGAGTATTTCTCTTCTGAAAACGTAACCTTTTAAAAAAATCACTTATAATTTTAGGCATTTCGAATATTTAAAAATATATTTTTGATGAAATATAAATCGATGCTTGTTCTTTCGAATAAATATAACATCACGCGGCTATAGCGTTGCATAAACGTTATTTTAAAAATGGAACACTCTCTGCATATAGTATATACTAGCGGATGTGTACCCGGCTTCGCCCGGGTTTTATCCGATTGAAAGTTTGCCTAACGAATATTTGTTAAAACGATTCTAGCAAAGATCCAATCCCTACTGAATCTATAATTGTCTATACTCTCGATAATTTGAAAAATTTCCCGGTCCGTTGAAAAATACTCGATAAGTTAAATAAAATCAATATTAATTGATCCACTCGGTAATTAGAAGTTGAAGGAATAGTATCTTGCCACAAATGAACATTTGTAAATATCCATATTTACCCGAGTAAAGTTTGCCTAACGAACATTTGTTAAAACGATTCTAGAAAACATCCAATCCACCTATATATAGATTTATAAACGTATATAAATATTGTTATATGCTTTTAAATATATTTTTGAAACACATAATTTTTTTTTCTCAATGACTTATATATATTAATTTAAAAATTCATTTTTGTTATCATCATCACGTACAATGTATTTTTTTTTATATAAACAAACGATAATAAACAACAACAATTTAATTTGCATCTTAATCATTATAAAACAACAAATTAAATTAACAATGTAAAAATATATTTTAACATTACATTTTAAAACATTTAACACAAAAAGGTTACAATATTTTCTTTAAATATATATTAATATTAAAATGCCAAGTTTTTTTTTTACGTCATCCAGTGGTTACAGCCTACTCCACGCTGACGAGCGCCAACAGCGCGAACCGCGTTCGTGGATGGCTTTTCTTGATTTATCAAGAAATTGGGTTGGCCAAATATCAGGGAGCAAGCTAAATAAACGTTTAGTTTATTTTGCTCCCCTAGATGGCGCTCTGCCATCTAAAAAGCACATGTGCTCGTGGTCAGGAGATGCCTTCTTTATTTTTAATATCAACACCTGACCCACTTATCTTTTATTTTTTCTATTCTTTTTTCATATATGTATATATATATATATATATATATTTAGGATTGAATTCAATACGTGTCTTAAGTTCTATGCCCTCGGTATACTTGTGAATCCTACAAGCCAATTCACTCTCAGAATTGATTTAGATACCTGAATGTCTCAGATTCTACGTGAACATCTGCGGGAATCTCCACACCAACCGGTGTCCTCCAGGCACCGTAGCTTGCTTCATCCCCTACAATGAGACTGGGGAAGTTATTGCCATTGGCAAGCACTGGGCCAAGTCAGCGGAATACTGGAGCTTAGGTAAGGACAACCGGACATCTGAGGGCCCTTGACTGACACGATGTGGTGAGAGAAGAGAACGACATTGTTCAGGTGAAGTTCACCCACGGCCACAGCAGATGCCCCAACAAAATGCCCGCCACCGCCTTGATCCACATGTTCTGCGGAGTGGGAACCCCCGAACATTTCTTCGTCGAACATGATACAGAAACATGCACTTATACATTCTATTTCCCTTCGGACAGGCTGTGCAAAAAATTCAAGTAAGTTTTTTTTTTTTTTCAATTTTTGAATATTATTCAGACTATAAGGCTACGAAAATTCCTAAACAAAATATGTATACATTTGAGGTATGCCTCATTTGTCTTATTTATTTGCCATATTTATATATATTACAATATAATGCGGCTTATAATTGTAGAACGACATTTGAAAATTATCCCGCATGTGTTTCTTTTGAACGAAAAATCGAAATTTATTTTAAGGAGAAATAATGATAATAATAAAGGGTCAGATCCTATTATTCCATTTTGAAATTTGTGTAAATAAAAAACATTGGAAAAATATAAAAATAATAAAGGTATATCTTGACCAGGAGCACATGTGCTTTTTAGATGGCAGAGCGCCATCTAGTTGATTTCTGTTCTACTAGATGGCGTTCTGCCTTTTAAAAAGCACATGTGCTCCTGGTCAGGATATGCCTTTATTATTTTTAAATTTATGTATGTAATCTTAAATGTTTGACAGTCCAGCAACAGATGCCTAAAAGTTTGGTCATTAAACTCACATAAACATCTCCAATACTCCACTACCCCCCCCCCCCCCCCCCCCCCTTTTTTTTTTAAACTGGTGATATGACTCGTTTAGAAATATGAATTTGAGGAAAATATCTCAGTGCCATAGGAGCAGTCTAAGTAATCAGCATACATTGCCACAATATTAGACCTATGTGGCTGACATATTCGGGAGAAGTATTTAAGCGAAGATGCATCTAAATAAAATCCATATAAAATAAAAGTAACATCGCAAATGAAGTAGCACCTAAGTAAAGGTAATCCAAGTTATTGCCGTGGCGACAATGTCAATAGACACTGTGGCTTTCTTGGAGGAATCTCCGTGAATATTTGTTGTTGTTGTCGTGTCCAATGAAGAGTCTTAGATGTCTCCATGTATTTCTATCACACCAGTGCCATTGCTGGGCATGAGAATATGTGGGTAGGTGTTAGTTGCTCTTCATTGGAAAATGGGTATCGTTGCCATGTTAGTCACCTTGGAAACGGACCAAAATTTGGTCGAATAATCCAGGGGGACCGCAGGTCGAACTTCTCCCCTCCCACCCCCCCTTTTGAATGTTTTCGATGTGGGTTTTTAATGAAATCGTTATATCGAATTTTTTTTATTATAGAGGATGTTTGGGCTGTATTTGACAGTTTGTAGGCAAATATAAAATGGAAAAGTGTCTCGAGAAAGAGAGAGAGAGCAAAATATTTATACCATTATTTTCGTTTTGAAACGAATCTTTTGAATCTTTTTTTATATATAATAATGATTTTGTTCTTTATATAAAAATTTCGGTTCTCAACAATTTTTCAGAATAGTTTGCGTGCAATTCTGCTATCTCCTGTGTTATCGTTTAAAAAACGAATGCTAACAAGATGTCTGCAGAACTTTCAACCACAGCCGGGACCTGATCTACGAGCCGGAGCTAGAATATGTCTCCGATATCGGGCCCATTTTTAGAAAGTAAGTCATTGCTGAAATATTTGTTCCCTCAGATGCCGTAAACACCTATTTTGGCAATATTTGGTATGGCCATTTGTATCTCATTTGAAGCCAAGACATCATACATTTACGGTCTCTCCGGATTTATCGAAACTGGTGTTTGGTGTTTTTTATAAATAGAATTGGCCTTATGATTTAAAAGATAAACGATGTATTTGATTTGTTGTATCCGTGATTTTCAGTTTAATTAGTTTTAGTTTATCTAAGTTGAACGTGAGACTTGTAACTGAGTCCCAATTACACATGTTAAAAGCCATACTAATCATGGTGATTGTGATTTCTTATAGTACTTTTATATTTCTTACTTGGCTCTTGTGGTGACAACTTTATTTTTATCAAATACACGTAATACAGACCCTGGTATTCAAGATGAGTAGTTTACTGTTAGTGCATATTCGAATTTTGCACTTACAAAGGTTTGGTTTCATGCACTCACTAACGGGTTTATACTTGTGTACAAATTGGTGGTGATAGAGGCAAAAAAAAAAAGGTGTCCAATACGGGATCAGATGGTGGTTGTCATCGAACACCCCCTGAGATGACGGGATGTGACCAGGAGCTGGATAGTGGAAACAGGCAAAACAGGGACCTTCTACATCAGCCTACGTGACCCTATGGGAGGACCCTGCGGCAACGAGACTGCGATTTGTCAAATGGACACCAACCAGGCCCTGCTTAGCATCCATGAAGTCAAGGACGAACTGGTCTTCTATAAAACAGGTGGGTGTTGTGGCTCTATATATTTTTATTTCGATGTCAAATTATTACTACTTCCTGTAATTGATTCTTACAATGATTTCCCGATTCTTCTTTCTATAAATTATACCTTCCAGTTATTTTGTACTTTTGGAATATATTGCCATTATATGACTACACAAAGTACAAAATGATGACTGAAGGAGTCTTTTTTTATAGCGTAAAATACTGTATATATCATCATCAAAGCGTTATCTTTTCAGCCGATCGTGCGTTCGCAAAGACGTGCAATATATAAATATCAAAGATAAAATTCACCCATATTTATTGCTTATAGTTCTTTTATCTTTACAACTTGGACAAGACACCAAAACCATCTTTCCAACTTGGCTCTCGTGATGACAACTTTCTTTTTATTAATCTCAAATACACCTAATACACAGACCTGGTAATGAAGATGGTAGTTGCTTAATGTTAGTGCATATGTAGAGAGCACTTCGAATTATTTTCTCAATAAAAAAATAATAATCTTTTAATTGTGGCTGCTTTTTGATATGTAAATTACCTTTGGTATTTACATATTTCATGTCACTTCCTTTTACAGATGAAAAGCTAACACTTTAAACTCACCGTTTTTGGCTAATAAAATAACGCCTTGCAATCATCCTTTCGTTTATTTCCTAGTTAGCTGTTCTCAAACGACGGGAAAAAAATGGCTGAATAGCACTAGATGACTGCGAGACCATGACATAAATATTGTTATCTTTGCAAGCTCCTATAGCGACATCTGTGGAGGGACACTGTGACAAAGACTTGTTTTAAACAACAGACAGAAATAAATCGCAACATTTGTTATGAAATGAGATTCTATCAACGCTAATTTTTGTAATAAAAGCAAATAGCTTCTAAATATTTGTCGCAGTGTGAAAGTCCTTATGGAAGGACCTATTATAGTAGGAAGAGACCAAAAGGCTGCGAACTTTCAGACACTGACGACCTTCAACTGGCCATTATGCAAATACAAGAAAGTAGAGAATATGTGATATGTATATGGTTCATCTTATAAAATATTTCTATGCAAATATCTACATGTATGCGCATCTATCTTTGGTCTCTTCCAAAAATGATATCCTACGATTTCTTCTTTTGGAGTTATTATAGTGACATTAGTCAACCACCTCAGCGATGTTACCATTCCTCTACAGTTGTGTTGAACGGTAGAGCTGATGCCCCAATTATAAGGGGGGTGAAGATACTAGATACCCACCGATATATATGTAATATTGTTGCAATGTACCGACGTATGGATGAACTGGCAGTCGTGTACGTGAGGCGAGTGTTGATGATCTTCCCACACGCGGACAACAAGAAGCAGAGGCAGGGCTAGATGTTAGCACAAAGAGGGATCGGGGACAGCCCACGGGACAGAGGTAGAGGCCATGACACAAACTTGCCAGCTTATCCATACGTCGACATTTGCAACAATATTACATATATATTACTAGACGAATGACCCGGGCAACGCCCGGGTTTACACGATTAAATGTATATTACATATGGAAGATGGACGTAGTTCCCGGAGGTCACCCGCGAGGCTTTTTTTTTCTGTGTCACCAACTCTGCCCCCGCGCGCCAGGACCTCTTGATCCCTCTGATTGGTCGGTGGGAACTTGGACTGTCCAACCGGCCGGCAGCCGGACGATTACATTTTCTCGGAGGGGGGGGGGGGGGCAGGGAAGTCACGTGCTCGCCGGCAGCCAATGGGCGCGCGCCGCCGTCAGATCGCCCGCGTTCTAGAGGGCGCTGCTCGTGAGCTAAGTAGAATAATTTGAATATATAGTTTTAATAATTGATTTATATATTTTTTAAAATAGCCTATCGTCATCCCCGTTATTTTTTACCTATGTATAGAAATTTTGGTTTGAATTAGGGAACTACTGCGAATTTGTATACCGTGCATACAGACCAACAAACAAACATACAAACATTCATTTTTATATATATAGATATATACATATAATAACTACCTAAGTATGTACATAATACTATATACTATTAATTAAAAATATAAATAGAGACAATTCACTGTTCGCAGTTTAAAAATATATATATATATGTATCCTTTTTTATTGGGAAAGCGAGTTTTCGAGCAACGCGAAGCTCTTCTACTGGTTTAACAATGTCAGGTGGATAAGTTCTGTTTGTTATAACACAAATTTTCACCTGCTTGTTTCACAGTGTATTTCTCTACTTCAATTGTTAAGCCAGTAGATGAGCTTCGCTGCTCGAAACTTCGGTTTCCCAATAAAAAGTATATATATTGTCAAATTTTTAATTAATATTTGAATAACCTTTAACAATTTTACTTAATAAATTCAAACATAGTAGGGTAGTCTGAAGATTAATTTTAACACAATCCTGAGTTTTATTACATTGAATCAAGCCGCCTTCTCACGACGCAACAAGTAGTGTAGCATTTTTTTTGACATTAAGAAAAGTTGAGATATAGCTTCGTTCTCGCAATATTAGTTATTTATTCTACTTCAAAGTATACCAGCTATTTCCTAAAACTCCTCCATTGTGTGGCAGCAAAGTACACCAATACTGCTCTATTCAAACTGAACAGCTCACTGGCCTGTCCCACGATGCCCCAGAAGAATATTCAATTCAAATTTCAGCTTAAATGTATCTACAACGAGGTAAGATAATTCATCACAAAACACCTAAATCCATTTAATGCATATTATATAGATCATTTCATTCGCTAATTTGATTGGTTCTCTTGTAACATGACCATCCTGTCAATCATTGTTGCAGTAGTCAAGCAAATTTTTTCCTGTACACCGAAGGTCGATTTTTAACCCCTTTTGCCATAGGTCACGTATACTTATGTGACAATATCTTGGAATAAATTGTGCCTTTCCGTAGGTAAAAAAAATGTATATATATGTGGCAATATAATAATAAGGTGGGGATAGAGAAATAATCACACCACAAGTTGGTAGAGGAACCCAGGCAACCAGAGAGAGAGAGGGAGAAAGCCGGGCCCGGCAATAGCCGGGCGGCCGTTTGTTGTCGCCCACAATCCTCAACTCACCTAATAGTCTCGAGGTTCCAAGTAACGGCCCCTGTGGTCGTCCCTTGGAATGTCGCTGATGTCTAAAGTGACCGGACTTTACCCGCCCGTCTCTCTCTGGGTCAACTGTAGGTTTGCTTTATTATTCCTGGAAGAGTATATATTATGACATATATATATACACACTCAAGAACAAAACTTGGAAACCCCAGGTATCCGCAGGACTAATAGGAGATGTGACCACCCCTCACGGCCAAGCAACACTTGCACCGTCGTCTCATGCTGGACATAAGGGTGTCCAGGAGTTCATTTAGGATTAAAACCCATTCCTGTTCAAGAGCAGTTTTCAGCTCCTGGGTGGTTCTTGGCGGGCTGATGCTCTCCTCCCTAGATAGTCCCAAGCATTTTCTATGGGATTGAGGTGGGGACTTCGCCGGCCATTCCATTCTGTATGTGTTTATGGATTCCAGAGATTCATTAACCAAAGACCGGCTTTTTGTGTGGGCGCGCGTTGTCATCCATAAACATGAAATCCGAGCCAACAGCTTCCCGGAGAAGAAAGAGACATGGGATCTCGTCCCGGTATTGTTGAGCCTTCAGAGTCCCGCCGCCGAGCACATGGAGGGGCGTGCGGCCATTTGTCATGATCCCTGCCCAGACCATCACACCTCTACCGCCATATGCATCATTTTCTGCGATGTTTGAGGGGTGGTAACGTGTGCTCCTTTCTCGCTAGATGTAGGAGCGTTGGGAATAATTATTCAGGCCGAACCTGGATTTGTCTGAGAACAGAACCCGACTCCCTTGGTCATGGTTCCAGTTGACGTGTTCTCTGCACCATGCAAGGCAGCGCCTCTTCTGGAGTGGGGTCAAAGGGATGCACATCGCAGGCTTCTTGGGTAAAGACCTTGCATTTTAAACCTTCGTGTAGCAGTTTTCCGGAATACAATTCTGCCAGTGGCCGTGGCAAGTTCCAGGGAGAGTTGGCGATCTGACATCTTCCCTGAAAGCTTGATTGCCAGGTATTGGTCCTCACTCGGAGTTGTACCCTTAGGTCGGCCCCCAGTTTTCCTCCGGCGACAAGTCTCAGTAGTTTGGAATTGGTTCCAGAGACGGGATATCACGTTTTCAGACACGTTGAACAACTTGGCGACTTACTTATGACTATACTATATATATATATAATTTTTTTTTTTCAAAGGAGAACGTTCGAATTTACATCTATGAGAAATCCGCCGGTATATAAGCAAATAAGGAGAGGTTTATGCTTAAATCTATATGAGTGTATACGTATATACAAAATATATATATAAAATAAAAGGATTTAAAAGCGCGAATGTTTCTTTTATACATACAACGAATTTCTACTGTCCTTACTGCGATGAAAAATATATTGGGAGGGCTTGGCTCATCAGTGGTGAACCCTCCCAGCGGTTTCGCCAATTTAATCCACCAGACCGCTTCTCAAAGCTCTAATACTGTATTGGATCATTCTGCTTTTATATGCTACACTGAAGGATGGAATCTTAGAAATGGTTTTCGAGTAAACTATGGACATAAGCTTATAGGACAGTAGAATTACATTCAAATATTTGCTTCGAGCAATGCTCTTCAGCAAACTATAAAGACAAGGCCAGTTAGGAATAAATTAACACAAAGCAATAACGCGCCATCTATACATATAAAATAAAAGGATTTAAAAGCGCGAATGTTTCTTTTATACATAAAACGAATTTCTACTGTCCTTACTGCGATGAAAAAATATATTGGGGGGGCTTGGCTCATCAGTGGTGAACCCTCCCAGCGGTTTCGCCAATTTAATCCACCAGACCGCAGAACTGACTGAACAACGCATATACGAGGAGATAAAGCAGATCGCAGAAATATACGGATAGACCATGTGGCTCACCCTCAGTAGAAGAAGGCACTGAAGGAGGAGGAGGAGTATATACAAAATATAAACCTCTCCCATTAAAATGCATCAAAATTCTAGCTATGGTTCTCATTAGTCCAGGAGCAGCTTCTATTTCATAAATACGGGAGGACCTATGAAATTGGTCGAATTTGCATGCCAGTGACAGGGCCGATTTTCAGCATAAAAATGCCGGAGGATATTCATGAATCAAAAGAAGCACCTTACTTTAAATGTAAAGTGATGATAAAAGTACGAGGGCCATCCAATAAATAAATTTCTTTTTTCTGCGAACAAAACGTTATAACAATTAGTTAGTAGTGTAATAAATGGTCACTAGGATGCGTTGGAAGCGTGTGACCTTCAAAATCACGCTACTCGTACGCGAAAGTCCGTAGCGCTTCAGTTTCCATGGAGCTACCACTGGTGAACGTGTCCACTTGCGAACTCCGTTCTGTAATTCGTTTTTTCACGGCGAAAAATGAAACTGCGGTCAATATTCATCGCAATTTAGTGTCAGTGTATGGTGAAGGATGTATGAGCATCCAAATGGGTCCCAATGGCGTTCATGGTTCTTGGAAGGAGGACAAAACGTGCATGATGACGAGCGAAGTGGCAGGCCCGTTACTGCTACGGACAATGCAGCCGTTGCTGCTGTTCGGAATGTGGTGGAAGCAGATCGCCGCGTCACCATTGACGAAATAATGATTCGACTGCCTCCTGGAATCGAAATTGGACGCTCTTCGATTGGGACAATCATGTCAGATGTTTTGAATTTTCGCAAAGTCTGCGCAAGATGGGTCCCGCGTTTGCTCTCGGAAAATCACAAGCAACAACGGATGGAGGCAGCCCGAGCTTTCCTGGAAATGCATCGAAGAGATGGAGATCAACTGTTTTCCCGTATTGTCACTGGAGATGAAAGCTGGGTGCATCATTCAACTCCAGAAACAAAACGACAAAGCATGGTGTGGAAGAAGCCTGAGGAAAGTGCACCAAAAAAGGCGAAGATCACAATCTCTGCAGGAAAAGTTATGGTTATCGTATTTTGGGACTGTAAGGGTGTTTCATTGGTTGACTACCTGCCCCCAAACACTACGGTTAACGCTGCGAGGTACTGCGAAGTCCTCACTGACTCAGAGCTGCAATAAAACGGAAACGTCCTGGACTTTTGTCTCGGAAAGTGTTACTCGTCCATGACAATGCTCGCCCACACGCAGCTCGAACGACCCAAACGTTGCTGGAAAACTTCAAATGGGAAATTTTCACACATCCACCTTATTCTCCGGATCTTGCCCCAAGCGACTTCCATCTTTTTCCAGCACTCGAGTTGCACCTTGAAGGCAAGCACTTTGCGAATGATGACGAAGTGCAGGCGGAGGCGAACCACTGGCTACGAATAGGACACGCCTTGGTACAACAGTGGTATCAAAAAATTGCTACAACGGTACCAAAAATGTTTGGACAGAAATGGTGATTATCTAGAGAAGTAGTCTATGAGTTGTATAATGAAAATAACTGCATAATTGTAAATAATGTTGTTTATTTGTTTAAAAATATGGAAACTTATTTATTGGATGGCCCTCGTATATATTTTTTTTATCTCTCGTTCAACTGAGCCTTACTGATGCCATCTATTTGAATGTTGATTTATTTTATTCCAGAATATTGTCTGAGCCCTCGTTAGTCTAGCTGTGTTAAATGTTTTTTACAAGTTGTAAGAGTTTCACAAATGTTTACAAAGACAGATGAATAAAATTAATAATTTTGTGTTTTACAGGACGATGCCCTAGAGCTCGTCTACAAGTCTCTCTCCTGTGAATACAATTTCGCCTGGCTCACAATGCAGATGTGCTACGAAAAATCCAAGTACGTATACCAAGATTTCCTGAATTGAGTCTTGTCTTGGAGGCTTTGCCATATTGTTTCAGGGAAATTGCGATATAAATCGATTATCTTCTTATATAAATATATAACACGGCTGGTAGGAAAGGAAGATTTAATTTAAAACAAAAAGTATCAGACAAAAGTTGTAAGTTGCGAGGATTACTTAAGATTAGAAGATCAGACACACAACACACACACGCGCGCGGAATTCTTCTCTAATAGAATAAATTAAAATGTCGGCAATTGATTTTGTCCAGTTTTTTAAAGAACAATTCTTTCAACATTCAGTATAATGCTGAATGTCCTCTCAAATGCTGTCTAGGTTCTTGGCAGAGCTATTTCATCATACTGCGCGACTTTCACAGTAGATCCTCCCGTGGGATAATTTAAAAAAAATCTCGGATATTTCTGGAGGAGGTGTCTCATTTGAAGCTGGCTAATCGCAGTTCATATATTAGTATTCTTATTTTACAAGTAAATTACTTATCAAATGGGTCGCTCACGGGACTTTTTACAGTTTTTATTTCCAGCATAATATGTAGCATAGGCTTTTCGTTACAATATCGAACAATACAATAGCTTTGGTCTTTCCTTGGAATGATATTTCATCGATTCATTTTTTATTTGAGAAGTGTTCGCTTTGTTGGTTGATTATAAGATGACTGGTATCTCATTACTGCAATCTACCTAGAGCCATGAATGTATCAGGATACTAGGCGTTACAATATCGAACAATACAATAGCTTTGGTCTTTCCTTGGAATGATCTTTCATCGATTCATTTTTTATTTGAGAAGTGTTCGCTCTGTTGGTCGATTATAAGATGTGACTGGTATCTCATTGCTGCAATCTACCTAGAGCCATGAATGTATCAGGTGGATTCATTGTCCTTACAGGGAAATATCTAATTCCTTTTGGGCACAAAATAACAACTCTAAAAATAGAATTAAAATAAAGCTAGGGATTCGCACATTTTTATAGATGGAAACTGAAATAATGGTCCTATAAAGAGTTGTAAAAGCCCTCGAGCACCAGGATATTCCTTTACTTGACTTTGTGAGGCGCGATGAATCAATAATAGTATGAAGAAATATGATAAAATTATTCTATTCATAATCATCGTTTCAAAATAGTTTTTTTTAAATAAAATACGTAAAATAAAAATCGGCTTAATAAAACGAAATTATTCGTGTAATTCTTCGGTGAATAAAGAAAATGGTTTATGCATCACCTCTTAGGAATGATAATTTAATCAAAAATCTCCAGTTCCTTGTGATTACGTATTAATAGATTCTAAAAATCTTAAAATTGGTAGAACCTATCCGGAATCAGTATCAATCCAAAATCCATCCCTAATGATCAGGTTCCGATATTTTCTAAAATGACCTAAATACAGTATATTTTTTATCGCTTATTACAATTCCTTCAAATTTGGTAAACCTTTAAAATGCCCAGAATAATTTTTGTAGCATTACATTGCAACCTATAATGTGTCCTATTTGAAAGCCTATTTTGAAAAATGTTATTAAAAATATTTTCAGAATAGAACTTCATCAAGTACTTTTTTTTAATAGCATTTGTTTGCAGGGAATTTGTGAATAAAACTACTTGGGAAAATTTCTTGGCTACTGGAAATTATTCTTTATTCAATTCAGAGCCCCTATCTCCACCACCTTCAATAATCACTACATCGAGTCCCACAACGGTTACAGAACCAACTGTCACCAGCCAAAAATATACTACGATAACAGAACCAACTACCACCAGCCAAAAACCAACGAGGGTTACAGAACCAACTACCACCAGCCAAAAACCAACAACGGTTACAGAACCAACTACCACCAGCCAAAAACCAACAACAGTTACAGAACCAACTACCACCAGCCAAAAACCAACAACAGTTACAGAACCAACTACCACCAGCCAAAAACCAACGACGGTTACAGAACCAACTACCACCAGCCAAAAACCAACAACTGTTACAGAACCAACTACCACCAGCCAAAAACCAACAACAGTTACAGAACCAACTACCACCAGCCAAAAACCAACGACGGTTACAGAACCAACTACCACCAGCCAAAAACCAACGACGGTTACAGAACCAACTACCACCAGCCAAAAACCAACGACGGTTACAGAACCAACTACCACAAGCCAAAAACCAACAACGGTTACAGAGCCAACGACCAGCCAAAAACCAACAACGGTTACAGAACCAACTACCACCAGCCAAAAACCAACGACGGTTACAGAACCAACTACTACCAGCCAAAAACCAACGACGGTTACAGAACCAACTACCACAAGCCAAAAACCAACAACGGTTACAGAGCCAACGGCCAGCCAAAAACCAACAACGGTTACAGAACCAACTACCACCAGCCAAAAACCAACGACGGTTACAGAACCAACTACTACCAGCCAAAAACCAACGACGGTTACAGAACCAACTACCACCAGCCAAAAACCAACAACGGTTACCGAACCAACTACCACCAGCCAAAAACCAACGACGGTTACAGAACCAACGACCACTAACGACCCTGAAACTCCACCTGTTACAGATGATCATCCACCCTTGAACCCAGAAAGATTCCACCAAAACAGTTTGCTAGGCAAAATTGGCTGGAGCCTTAGTGCAATCATGGCACTCTCTTTGGTTGTGGTACCCACGGTCTTCGTGGTGTGCTCCAGGAACAGAAGGTAAGCTGGATATGGCGCAAGCCTTTTTAAATCATCTTTTGTTCAAAATAAATAACAACTGAACACAAATTCATAATTACTGCTTTCTTTCATATATTTTTTCCTTATAAAATTCTGAAATACCCCTCTATATATTCGCTTTTCATTTATGATATTTAATATTTGACACCGTGTGCTTAAATCCATGTCATCGCATGTGCAGGAAAGATTTTGTCCAGAAATGTAAGATAATCAGGAACAAAACAAACATCCCAACATTCCACTATCACTCGGTAAGTAATAACATGTTATTTTGTAGGTCTTTCATTGACACTATATAACAAGGTATGGTGTGTTTGTTTCAGGATGGCCAACTGTTAATAAATGAAACGGAAAACACACATATAAACTAGGAATAGAGCGTCATTGATGTGGATGGGAAGTTTGAAAAATAAATAATAAATATATATTCTATTTACGTCGCGAAGAGTTTTTGAATAAATTTAATATCCTATTATATATGGCATATATATTGACATATTCTAAACATTGGTACTCTAATTTAAATATTTAATCATGTATGGTTCCTTTTGCTCTGTATGTTTATTTTTTGTATATATGGTTTAATTGCTTTTTGTTTGTTTTTTCTTTCTTCTCTCTTTTCTTTTTCCTTATTACTTCTTGTATTCTAGTTTTTACTTTTGAAATATCTTCCTTTGCTAAATCCCGTAGAGGGGAATCATGTAAAGGGCTGGATGCCCCAATAAAAAGGCTTATGTGTGTATATATGGCATATATAAATTACTTGTAATTAATTTTTTTTTGTGAAACCG
>CP092877.1:22272997-22291803 GCA_030710605.1 Cordylochernes scorpioides | reverse complement strand
TGTTCAAATTTCAGCGAGATTAGTTACATATTGAGGGCGTGCATAGCCGACAAACAAATATATATATGTTCCCGGCTTCGCCCGGTTTTTACCCGAGTAAAAGTTCGCCTAACGAATATTTGTTAAAACGATTCTAGCAAACATCCAATCCCTACTGAATCTATACTTGTCTATACTCTCGATAATTTGAAAATTTTCCCGGTCCGTTGAAAAATACTCGATAAGTTAAATAAAATCAATATTAATTGATCCACTCGGTAATTAGAAGTTGAAGGAATAGTATCTTGCCACAAATGAACATTTGTAAATATCTGTATTTAGCTAATGTAGCCGGCTTCGCCCGGTTTTTACCCGAGTAAAAGTTTGCCTAACGAACATTTGTTAAAACGATTCTAGAAAACATTCAATCCACCTATATATAGATTTATAAACGTATATAAATATTGTTATATGCTTTTAAATAGATTTTTGAAACACATACTTTTTTTAAAAACATAATTAAATTTTAATATTGTCACGTTTGTGAATTTAATATTTTTTTTCTCACAATGACTTATATATATTAATTTAAAAATTCATTTTTGTTATCATCATCACGTACAATGTATTTTTTAATATATAAACAAACGATAATAAGCAACAACAACAATTTAATTTGCATCTTAATCATTATAAAACAACAACAAATTGAATTAACAATGTAAAAATATATTTTAACACTAGCGGATGTACCCGGCTTCGCCCGGGTTTTACCCTAGTGAAAATTTACCTAAAGAACATTTGTTAAAACAATTCTAGAAAACATCCAATCCCTACTGAATCTATACTTGGCAAGATAACTTTATGTTTGATTATCTGCTCCACCTAGCTGTACTCGTTCAAACGTTGCTGTCTTTGAACAAAAAGGCAGTTTTTATACCTAAATAATTATTTATTAATGATCAAATGTATACAATACATTAAAATGAAAATTAACAATAAAATTATCCTTACATAAATGTCATTTGAATATAAGATATGTAAAAAATAATAGATATATTTTGTTAAAGAAGATATATTTTGATAATTTGAAACTCGTAAATTTGAATCTCTCGATAAAGTGAACATTTTTTCCCGGTTCCTTGAAAAATACTCGATAAGTTGAATAAAATCATTATTAATTGGTTCCCTCGGTAATTGGAAGTTAAAGGAATAGTATCTTGCCTTGGAATTGTATCATTATTCTTGTCTCAAATAAATTGCCGTGTCATCCTGAATTTTGTCTTTCCTAATTTTCTACATTACAAAATCATCATTTTATCTATTCTCCCAATATATATGTTGTAGATAAATGATAAAACTAACTTTGACTTGGGCGCAATTAATAGGTAGAAAATCTTACTTTTGATAAATAATCTTTAAGATAATAAACTTAGTGATAATAAAACTTATAGATAAAAAAACTTGTTAACATCGTCGCAATGGCGGCGCTGCCTGCGAGTTAAATCTACAAATCTGCAAATAACTCTAAGGATATTCAAGATATTCAAGAAATTATTTTTCAAAAACCTTCCCGGGGATATACCTAATAATATCCCAAAATTTCACGGCGATTGGATGTATGGTTTTTGAATCTATAGAGTACAAACATACAGACAGACATTCAATTTCATATATATATATATATATATATATACTAGCGGATGTGCCCGGCTTCGCCCGGGTTTTACCCGAGTGAATGTTTGTCTAACGAACATTTGTTAAAACAATTCTCTTTAAGCTTATAAAACGTACTCGGCTTCGCCCGCGGTTTTACCCGAGTAAAGGTTTGTCTAGCGAACATTTGTTAAAACAATTCTCTAAAAACTTATTAAAAAATAAAAAAGATATATTTTGATAATTTGAAACTCGTAAATTTGAATCTCTCGATAAAGTGAACATTTTTTCCCGGTCCCTGTGTGCCTTGTCATCCTGAATTTTGTCTTTCCTAATTTTCTACATTAGAAAATCATAGTTTTATCTAGTGAACATTTTTTCCCGGTCCCTTGAGAAATACTCGATAAGTTGAATAAAATCAATATTAATTGGTTCCCTCGGTAATTGGAAGTTAAAGGAATAATATCTTCGCCGTGGAATTGTATCATTATTCTTGTCGCAAATAAATTGCCGTGTCATCCTGAGATAATCTTACTTTTGATAAATAGTATTTAAGATAACAAACTTAGTGATAAGAAAACTTGTTATCATCGTCACAATGGGGGCGCTGCTTGCGAGTTAAATCTACAAATCTGCAAATAACTCTAAGGATATTCAAGATATTCATGAAATTATTTTTCAAAAAACCTTCCCGGTGATATACCTAATAATATCCCAAAATTTCACGGCGATTGGATGTATGGTTTTTGAATCTATAGAGTACAGACAGACAGACATTCAATTATATATATTTAAGATAATATAAAAGAGTTTTAAAAATTGTAAAAAAAAAAAAAATGCATCGGCCGGGAATCGAACCCGGGCCGCCCGCGTGGCAGGCGAGCATTCTACCACTGAACCATCGATGCTTAAAAAAATGGCCATATTTAGGTATTCATTCCATTCCGGATTAGTCCGCGTAAAAAAAGTTCTTCAAATGAAAAAAAAAGAAATAGCCAAAAAACTAATCAAAATGCAGCCGAAAATTTTCCTCAGGTTTATAAAAAGCGACATGCAAAATATGGTACCAATTGGTTCAGTAGTTTTTGAGTTTATCGCGAAACAGACAGACAGACAGAAATTGACTTTTATATATATATAATAATATAATATAATATAATATATATATATAGAGATCTACTCTTCATTGTTGGCTTTTTATCTTACATTCATTCTTCATTGTTGACTTTTTATATTACATTACCTCTTCATTGTTTGCTTTTTATCTTACATTCACTCTTCATTGTTGGCTTTTTATCTTACATTCATTCTTCATTGTTGGCTTTTTATATTACATTCACTCTTCATTGTTGGCTTTTTATCTTACATTCATTCTTCATTGTTGGCTTTTTATATTACATTCACTCTTCATTGTTGGCTTTTTATCTTACATTCATTCTTCATTGTTGGCTTTTTATATTACATTCACTCTTCATTGTTGGCTTTTTATCTTACATTCATTCTTCATTGTTGGCTTTTTATATTACATTCACTCTTCATTGTTGGCTTTTTATCTTACATTCACTCTTCATTGTTGGCTTTTTATATTATATTCACTCTTCATTGTTGGCTTTTTATCTTACATTCATTCTTCATTGTTGGCTTTTTATATTATATTTACTCTTCATTGTTGGCTTTTTATCTTACATTCATTCTTCATTGTTGGCTTTTTATATTACATTTACTATTCATTGTTGGCTTTTTATCTTACATTCACTCTTCATTGTTGGCTTTTTATCTTACATTCATTCTTCATTGTTGGCTTTTTATATTACATTCACTCTTCATTGTTGGCTTTTTATCTTACATTCATTCTTCATTGTTGGCTTTTTATATTACATTCACTCTTCATTGTTGGCTTTTTATATCATATAGAAAATCATAGTTTTATATAGTGAACATTTTTTCCCGTGTCACATTGCCGTGTCATCCTGAGATAATCTTACTTTTGATAAATAATATTTAAGATAACAAACTTAGTGATAAGAAAACTTGTTATCATCGTCACAATGGGGGCGCTGCTTGCGAGTTAAATCTACAAATCTGCAAATAACTCTAAGGATATTCAAGATATTCATGAAATTATTTTTCTAAAACCTTCCCGGTGATATACCTAATAATATCCCAAAATTTCACGGCGATTGGAGGTATGGTTTTTGAATCTATAGAGTACAAACAAACAGACAGACAAACAGACAGACAGACATTCAATTTTATATATATAGATTACATTTTAAAACATTTAACACAAAAACGTTACAATATTTTCTTTAAATATATATTAATATTAAAATGCCAAGTTATTTTTACGTCATCCAGTGGTTACAGCCTACTCCACGCTGACGAGCGCCAACAGCGCGAAACGCGTTCGTGGATGGCTTTTCTTGATTTATCAAGAAATTGGGTTGGCCAAATATCAGGGAGCAAGCTAAATAAACGTTCAGTTTATTTTTGCTCCACTAGATGGCGCTCTGCCATCTAAAAAGCACATGTGCTCGTGGTCAGGAGATGCCTTCTTTATTTTTAATATCAACACCTGACCCACTTATCTTTTATTTTTTTCTATTGTTTTTTCATATATATATATGATTGACTATGCCCTCGGTATACTTGTGAATCCTACAAGCCAATTCACTCTCAGAATTGATTTGGATACCTGAATGTCTCAGATTCTACGTGAACATCTGCGGGAATCTCCACACCAACCGGTGTCCTCCAGGCACCGTAGCTTGCTTCATCCCCTACAATGAGACTGGGGAAGTTATTGCCATTGGCAAGCACTGGGCCAAGTCAGCGGAATACTGGAGCTTAGGTAAGGACAACCGGACATCTGAGGGCCCTTGACTGACACGATGTGGTGAGAGAAGAGAACGACATTGTTCAGGTGAAGTTCACCCACGGCCACAGCAGATGCCCCAACAAAATGCCCGCCACCGCCTTGATCCACATGTTCTGCGGAGTGGGAGACCCCGAACCTTTCTTCGTCGAACATGATACAGAAACATGCACTTATACGTTCTATTTCCCTTCAGACAGGCTGTGCAAAAAATTCATGTAAGTTCTTTTTTTTTTCAAATTTTTGAATAATATTCAGACTATAAGGCTACGAAAATTCTTAAACAAAATATGTATACATTTGAGGTATGCCTCATTTGTCTTATTTATTTATATTACAATATAATGCGGCTTATAATTGTAGAACGACATTTGAAAATTATCCCGCATGTGTTTCTTTTGAACGAAAAATCGAAATTTATTTTAAGGAGAAATAATGATAATAATAAAGGGTCAGATCCTATTATTCCATTTTGAAATTTGTGTAAATAAAAAACATTGGAAAAAAAATAAAAATAATAAAGCCATATCCTGACCAGGAGCACATGTGCAGAGCGCCATCTAGTTGATTTCTGTTCTACTAGATGGCGTTCTGCCATTTAAAAAGCACATGTGCTCCTGGTCTTGATATGCCTTTATTATTTTTTAATTTATGTATGTAATCTTAAATGTTTGACAGTCCAGCAACAGATGCCTAAAAGTTTGGTCATTAAACTCACATAAACATCTCCAATACTCCACTAACCCCCCCCCCCCCCTTTTTTTTTTTTTTTGCAAAACTGGTGATATGACTCGTTTAGAAATATGAATTTTGAGGAAAATATCTCAGTGCCATAGAAGCAGTCTAAGTAATCAGCATACATTGCCACAATATTAGACCTATGTGGCTGACATATTCGGGAGAAGTATATTTAAGCGAAGATGCATCTAAGTAAAATCCATATAAAATGAAAGTAACATCGCAAATGAAGTAGCACCTAAGTAAAGGTAATCCAAGTTATTGCCGTGGCGACAATGTCAATAGACACTGTGGTTTTCTTGGAGAAATCTCCGTGAATATTTGTTGTTGTTGTCGTGTCCAATGAAGAGTCTCAGATGTCTCCATGTATTTCTATCACACCAGTGCCATTGCTGGGCATGAGAATATGTGGGTAGGTGTTAGTTGCTCTTCATTGGAAAATGGGTATCGTTGCCATGTTAGTCACCTTGGAAACGGACCAAAATTTGGTCGAATAATCCAGGGGGACCGCAGGTCAGACTTCTCCCCCCCCCCCTCCCTTTTGAATATTTTCGATGTGGATTTTTAATGAAATCGTTATATCGATTTTTTTTATTATAGAGGATGTTTGGGCTGTATTTGACAGTTTGTAGGCAAATATAAAATGGAAAAGTGTCTCAAGAGAGAGAGAGAGAGAGCAAAATATTTATACCATTATTTTCGTTTTGAAACATCTTTTATATATATAATAATGATTTTGTTCTTTATATAAAAATTTCGGTTCTCAACAATTTTTCAGAATAGTTTGCGTGCAATTCTGCTATCTCCTGTGTTATCGTTTAAAAAAACGAATGCTAACAAGATGTCTGCAGAACTTTCAACCACAGTCGGGACCTGATCTACGAGCCGGAGCTAGAATATGTCTCCGATATCGGGCCCATTTTTAGAAAGTAAGTCATTGCTGAAATATTTGTTCCCTCAGATGCCGTAAACACCTATTTTGGCAATATTTGGTATGGCCATCTGTATCTCATTTGAAGCCAAGACATCATACATTTACGGTCTCTCCGGATTTATCGAAACTGGTGTTTGGTGTTTTTTATAAATAGAATTGGCCTTATGATTTAAAAGATCAACGATGTATTTGATTTGCTGTATCCGTGATTTTCGAGTTAAATTAGTTTTAGTTCATCTAAGTTGAACGTGAGACTTGTAACTGAGTCCCAATTACACATGTTAAAAGCCATACTAATCATGGTGATTGTGATTTCTTATAGTACTTTTATATTTCTTACTTGGCTCTTGTGGTGACAACTTTATTTTTTTCAAATACACGTGATACAGACCCTGGTATTCAAGATGAGTAGTTTACTGTTAGTGCATATGTAGAGAGCCTTTCGAATTTTGCACTTACAAAGGTTTGGTTTCATGCACTCACTAACGGGGTTAGACTTGTGTACAAATTGGTGGTGATAGAGGCAAAAAAAAAGGTGTCCAATACGGGATCAGATGGTGGTTGTCATCGAACACCCCCTGAGATGACGGGATGTGACCAGGAGCTGGATAGTGGAAACAGGCAAAACAGGGACCTTCTACATCAGCCTACGTGACCCTATGGGAGGACCCTGCGGCAACGAGACTGCGATTTGTCAAATGGACACCAACCAGGCCCTGCTGAGCATCCATGAAGTCAAAGGACGAACTGGTCTTCTATAAAACAGGTGGGTGTTGTGTCTCTATATATTTTGATTTCGATGTCAAATTAATATTACATCCTGTAATTGATTCTTCTTACAATGATTTCCCGATTCTTCTTTCTATAAATTATACCTTCCAGTTATTTTGTACTTTTGGGATATCTTGCCATTATATGACTACACAACGTACAAAATGATGACTGAAGGAGTCTTTTTATAGCGTAAAATACTGTATATATCATTATCAAAGCGTTATCTTTTCAACCGATCGTGCTTTCGCAAAGACGTGCAATAAATAAAAATCAAAGATAAAAATAGCCAAATTTATTGCTTATAGTTCTTTTATCTTTACAACTTGGACAAGACACCACCACCACAACCATCTTTCCAACTTGGCTCTCGTGATGACAACTTTCTTTTTATTCATCTCAAATATAGGTAATACACAGACCTGGTAATGAAGATGGTAGTAGTTTACTGTTAGCGCATATGTAGAGAGCACTTCGAATTATTTTCTCCATAAAAAAAAAAAAAAAGAATAGTTTAATTTTGGCTGCTTTTTTATATGTAAATTACCTTTGGTATTTACATATTTCGTGTCACTTCCTTTGGCCAGATGAAAAGCTAACGCTTTAAACTCACCGTTTTTGGCTAATAAAATAACGCCTTGCAATCATCCTTTCGTTTATTTCCTAGTTAGCTGTTCTCAAACGACGGAAGAAAAATGGCTGAATAGCACTAAATGACTGCGAGACCATGACAGAAATACTGTTATCTTTGCAAGCTCCTATAGCGACATCTGTGGAGGGACACTGTGACAAAGTCTTGTTTTAAACAACAGACAAAAATAAATCGCAACATTTGTTATGAAATGAGATTCTATCAACGCTAATTTTTGTAATAAAAGCAAATAACTTCTAAATATTTGTCGCAGTGTGAAATTCCTTAAGAAAGGACCTATTATAGTAGGAAGAGACCAAAAGGCTGCGAACTTTCAGACAATGACGACCTTCAACTGGCCATTATGCAAATACAAGAAAGTAGAGAAGATGTGATATGTATATTGTTCATCTTATAAAATATTTCTATGCAAATATCTACATGTATGCGCATCTATCTTTGGTCTCTTCCAACAATGATATCCTACGATTTCTTCTTTTGGAGTTATTATAGTGACATTAGTCCACCACCTCAGCGATGTCACCATTCCTCTACAGTTGTGTTGAACGGTAGAGCTGATGCCCCAATTATAAGGGGGATGAAGATCCTAGATATATATTACATATATATATATGTAATATTGTTGCAATGTGCCGACGTATGGATGAACTGGCAGTCGTGTACGTGAGGCGAGTGTTGATGATCTTCCCACACGCGGACAACAAGAAGCAGAGGCAGGGCTAGATGTTAGCACAAAGAGGGATCGGGGACAGCCCACGGGACAGAGGTAGAGGCCATGACACAAACTTGCCAGCTTATCCATACGTCGACATTTGCAACAATATTACATATATATTACTAGACGAATGACCCGGGCAACGCCCGGGTTTACACGATTAAATGTATATTACATATGGAAGATGGACGTAGTTCCCGGAGGTCACCCGCGAGGCTTTTTTCTGTGTCACCAACTCTGCCCCCGCGCACCAGGACCTCTTGATCCCTCTGATTGGTCGGTGGGAACTTGGACTGTCCAACCGGCCGGCAGCCGGACGATTACATTTTCTCGGAGGGGGGGGGGGGGGGGGGGCGGCAGGGAAGTCACGTGCTCGCCGGCAGCCAATGGGCGCGCGCCGCCGTCAGATCGCCCGCGTTCTAGAGGGCGCTACTCGTGAGCTAAGTAGAATAATTTGAATATATAGTTTTAATAATTGATTTATATATTTTTTAAAATAGCCTATCGTCATCCCCATTATTTTTTACCTATGTATGGAAATTTTGGTTTGAATTAGTGAACTACTGCGAATTTGTATACCGTGCATATAGACCAACAAACAAACAGACAAACATACAAACATTCATTTTTATATATATAGATATATACATATAATAACTACCTAAGTATGTACATAATACTATATACTATTAATGAAAAATATAAATAGAGACAATTCACTGTTCGCAGTTTAAAAAAAAAAAAAAACATGTATCCTTTTTTATTAGGAAAGCGAGTTTTCAAGCAACGCGAAGCTCTTCTACTGGTTTAACAATGTCAGGTGGATAAGTTCTGTTTGTGATAACACAAATTTTCACCTGCTTGTTTCACATTGTATTTCTCTACTTCAATTGTTAAGCCAGTAGATGAGCTTCGTTGCTCGAAACTTCGGTTTCCCAATAAAAAGTATATATATTGTCGAATTTTTAAATAATATTTGAATAACCTTTAACAATTTTACTTAATAAATTCAAACATAGTAGGGTAGTCTGAAGATTAATTTTAACACAATCCTGAGTTTTATTATATTGAATCAAGCCGCCTTCTCACGACGCAACAAGTAGTGTAGCATTTATTTTGACATTAAGAAAAATTGAGATATAGCTTCGCTCTCGCAATATAAGTTATTTATTCTACTTCAAAGTATACCAGCTATTTCCTAAAACTCCTCCATTGTGTGGCAGCAAAGTACACCAATACTGCTCTATTCAAACTGAACAGCTCACTGGCCTGTCCCACGATGCCCCAGAAGAATATTCAATTCAAATTTCAGCTTAAATGTATCTACAACGAGGTAAGATAATTCATCACTAAACACCTAAATCCATTTAATGCATATTATATAGGTCATTTCTCATTCGCTAATTTGATTGGTTCTCTTGTAACATGACCATCCTGTCAATCATTGTTGCAGCAGTCAAGCAAATTTTTTCCTGTACATTGAAGGTCGATTTTTAACCCCTTTTGCCATAGGTCACGTATACTTATGTGACAATATCTTGGAATAAATTGTGCCTTTCCCCGTAGGTAAAAAAAAAAGTATATATATACACACACTCAAGAACAAAACTTGGAAACCCCAGGTACCAGCAGGACTAATAGGAGATATGACCGCCCCTCACGGCCAAGCAACACTTGCACCGTCGTCTCATGCTGTGGACATAAGGGTGTCCAGGAGTTAATTTGGGATTAAAGCCCATTTCTGTTCAAGAGCAGTTTTCAGCTCCTGGGTGGTTCTTGGCGGACTGATGCCCTCCTCCCCAGATAGTCCCAAGCATTTTCTATGGGATTGAGGTGGGGACTTCGCCGGCCATTCCATTCTGTATGTGTTTATGGATTCCAGAGATTCATTAACCAAAGACCGGCTTTTTGTGTGGGCGCGCGTTGTCATCCATAAACATGAAATCCGAGCCAACAGCTTCCCGGAGAAGAAAGAGACATGGGATCTCGTGCCGTTATTGTTGAGTCTTCAGAGTCCCGCCGCCGAGCACATGGAGGGACGTGCGGCCATTTGTCATGATCCCTGCCCAGACCATCACACCTCTACCGCCATATGCATCCTTTTCTGCGATGTTTGAGGGGTGGTAGCGTGTGCTCCTTTCTCGCTAGATGTAGGAGCGTCTGGAATAATTATTCAGGCCGAAACTGGATTTGTCTGAGAACAGAACCCGACTCCCTTGGTCATGGTTCCAGTTGACGTGTTCTGCACCATGCAAGGCAGCGCCTCTTCTGGAGTGGGGTCAAAGGGATGCACATCGCAGGCTTATTGGGTAAAGACCTTGCATTTTAAACCTTCGTGTAGCAGTTTTCCGAAATACAATTTTGCCAGTGACCGTGGCAAGTTCCAGGGAGAGTTGGCGATCTGACATCTTCCCTGAAAGCTTGGCTGCCAGGTATTGGTCCTCACTCGGAGTTGTACCCTTAGGTCGGCCCCCAGTTTTCCTCCGGCAACAAGTCTCAGTAGTTTGGAATTGGTTCCAGAGACGGGATATCACGTTTTCAGACACGTTGAACAACTTGGCGACTTACTTATGACTATACTATATATATATATATAGAAGAATATATAAGAGAACGTTCGAATTTACATCTATGAGAAATCCGCCGGTATATAAGCAAATAATGAGCGGTTTATGCTTAAATCCATATGAGTGTATACGTATATACAAAATATGACTGAACAACGCATATACGAGGAGATAAAGCAGATCGCAGAAAATCGGGAAATATGGATAGACCATGTGGCTCACCCTCAGTAGAAGAAGGCACTGAAGGAGGAGGAGTATATACAAAATATAAACCTCTCCCATTAAAATGCATCAAAATTCTAGCTATGGTTCTCATCAGTCCAGGAGCAGCTTCTATTTCATAAATACGGGAGGACCTATTAAATTGGTCGAATTTGCTTGCCAGTGACAGGGCCGATTTTCAGCATAAAAATGCCATGGACGAGGCACCTTACTTTAAATGTAAAGTGATGATAAAAGTACGAGGGCCATCCAATAAATAAGTTTCTCTATATTTTTCTGCGAACGAAACGTTTTAACAATTAGTTAGTAGTGTAAGAAATGATCACTAGGATGCGTTGGAAGCGTGTGACCTTCAAAATCACGCTACTCGTACGCTCAAGTCCGTAGCGCTTCAGTTTCCATGGAGCTACCACTGGTGAACGTGTCCACTTGCGAACTCCGTTCTGTAATTCGTTTTTTCATGGCGAAAAATGAAACTGCGGTCAATATTCATCGCAATTTAGTGTCAGTGTATGGTGAAGGATTTATGAGCATCCAAATGGTTCGCCGATGGCGTTCATGGTTCTTGGAAGGACGGCAAAACGTGCATGATGACGAGCGAAGCGGCAGGCCCGTTACTGCTACAGACAATGCAGCCGTTGCTGCTGTTCGGAATGTGGTGGAAACAGATCGCCTCGTCACCATTGACGAAATAATGATTCGACTGCCTCCTGGAATCGAAATTGGACGCTCTTTGATTGGAACAATCATGCCAGATGTTTTGAATTTTGCAAAGGCTGCGCAAGATGGGTCCCGCGTTTGCTCTCGGAAAATTACAAGCAATAACGGATGGAGGCAGCCCGAGCTTTCCTGGAAATGCACCGAAGAGATGGAGATCAACTGTTTTCCCGTATTGTCACTGGAGATGAAAGCTGGGTGCATTATTCAACTCCAGAAACAAAACGACAAAGCATGGTGTGGAAGAAGCCTGAGGAAAGTGAACCAAAAAAGGCGAAGGTCACAATCTCTATAGGCAAAGTTATGGCTATCGTCTTTTGAGACTGTAAGGGTGTTTTATTGGTTGACTACCTGCCCCCAAACACTACGGTTAACGCTGCGAGGTACTGCGAAGTCCTCGCTAAACTCAGAGCTGCAATAAAACGGAAACGTCCTGGACTTTTGTCTCGGAAAATGTTACTCGTCCATGGCAATGCTCGCCCTCACGCAGCTCGACCGACCCAAACGTTGCTGGAAAACTTAAAATGGGAAATTTTCACACATCCACCTTATTCTCCGGAACTTGCCCCAAGCGACTTCCATCTTTTTCCAGCACTCAAGTTGCACCTTGGAGGCAAGCACTTTGCGAATGATGACGAAGTGCAGGCGGAGGCGAACCACTGGCTACGAATAGGACACGCCTTGGTACAACAGCGGTATCAAAAAATTACTGCAGCAGTACTAAAAATGTTTGGACAGAAATGGTGATTATGTAGAGAAGTAGTCTATGAGTTGTATAATGAAAATAAAATAACTGTATAATTGTAAATAATGTTGTTTATTTGTTAAAAAATATGGAAACTTATTTATTGGATGGCCCTCGTATTTTTTTTTTTTTTAATCTCTCGTTCAACTGAGCCTTACTGATGCCATCAATTTAAATGTTGATTTATTTTATTCCAGAATATTGTCTGAGCCCTCGTTAGTTTAGCTGTGTTAAATGTTTTTTACAAGTTGTAAGAGTTTCACAAATGTATACAAAGACAGATGAATAAAATTAATAATTTTGTGTTTTACAGGACGATGCCCTAGAGCTCGTCTACAAGTCTCCCTCCTGTGAATTCAATTTCGCCTGGCTCACAATGCAGATGTGCTACGAAAAATCCAAGTACGTATACCACACAGATTTACTTAATTCAGTCTTGTCTTGGAGGCTTTGCCATATTGTATCAGGGAAATTGAGATATAAATCGAGTCTCTTCTTATATAAATGTATAACACAGCTGGTAGGAAAGGAAGATTTAATTTAAAACAAAAAGTATCAGACAAAAGTTGTAAGTTGCGAGGATTACTTAAGATTAGAAGATCAGACGAATTCTTCTCTAATAGACTAAATTAAAATGTCGGCAATTGATTTTGTCCAGTTTCTTAAAGAACAATTCTTTCAACATTCAGTAGAATGCTGAATGTCCTCCCAAATGCTGTCTAGGTTCTTGGCAGAGCTATTTCATCATACTGCGCGACTTTCACAGTAGATCCTCCCGTGGGATAATTAAAAAAAAAATCTCGGATATTTCTGGAGGAGGTGTCTCATTTGAAGCTGGTTAATCGCAGTTCATATATTAGTATTCTTATTTTACAAGTAAATTACTTATCAAATGGGTCGCTCACGTGACTTTTTACAGTTTTTATTTCCAACATAATATGTAGCATAGGCTTTTCATTACAATATCGAACAATACAATAGCTTTGGTCTTTCCTTGGAATGATCTTTCATCGATTCATTTTTTATTTGAGAAGTGTTCGCTTTGTTGGTTGATTATAGGATGACTGGTATCTCATTACTGCAATCTACCTAGAGCCATGAATGTATCAGGATACTAGGCGTTACAATATCGAACAATACAATAGCTTTGGTCTTTCCTTGGAATGATCTTTCATCGATTCATTTTTTATTTGAGAAGTGTTCGCTTTGTTGGTTGATTATAGGATGACTGGTATCTCATTACTGCAATCTACCTAGAGCCATGAATGTATCAGGATACTAGGCGTTACAATATCGAACAATACAATAGCTTTGGTCTTTCCTTGGAATGATCTTTCATCGATTCATTTTTTATTTGAGAAGTGTTCGCTCTGTTGGTCGATTATAAGATGACTGGTATCTCATTACTGCAATCTACCTAGAGCCATGAATGCATCAGGTGGCTTCATTGTCCTTACAGGGAAATACTAATTACCTTTGGGCACAAAATAACAACTCTAAAAATAGAATAAAAATAAAGCTAGGGATTCGCACATTTTTATAGATGGAAACTGAAATAATGGTCCTATAAAGAGTTGTAAAAGCCCTCGAGCACCAGGATATTCCTTTACTTGACTTTGTGAGGCGCGATAAATCAATAATAGTATGAAGAAATATGATAAAATTATTCTATTCATAATCAATCATCGTTTCAAAATATTTTTTTTTATATAAAATACGTAAAATAAAAATCGGCTAAATAAAACGAAATTATTCGTGTAATTCTTCGGTGAATAAAGAAAATGGTTTATGCATCATCTCTCAGGAATGATAATTTAATCAAAAATCTCCAGTTCCTTGTGATTACGTATTAATAGATTCTAAAAATCTTAAAATTGGTAGAACCTATCCGGAATCAGTATCAATCCAAAATCCATCTCTAATGATCAGAGGTTCCGATATTTTCTAAAATGACCTATATACAGTATATTTTTATCGCTTATTACAATTCCTTCAAATTTGGTAAACCTTTAAAATGCCCAGAATAATTTTTGTAGCATTACATTGCAACCTATAATGTGTCCTATTTGAAAGTCTATTTTGAAAAATGTTATAAAAAATAATTTCAGAATAGAACTTCATTTCAACTTCAAGTACTTTTGTTTTTAATAGCATTTGTTTGCAGGGAATTTGTGAATAAAACTACTTGGGAAAAATTCTTGGCTACTGGAAATTATTCTTTATTCAATTCAGAGCCCCTATCTCCACTACCTTCAATAATCACTACATCGAGTCCCACAACGGTTACAGAACCAACTGTCACCAGCCAAAAATCTACTACGATAACAGAATCAACTACCACCAGCCAAAAACCAACGACGGTTACAGAACCAACTACCACCAGCCAAAAACCAACAACGGTTACAGAACCAACTACCACCAGCCAAAAACCAACGACGGTTACAGAACCAACTACCACCAGCCAAAAACCAACAACGGTTACAGAACCAACTACCACCAGCCAAAAACCAACAACGGTTACAGAACCAACTACCACCAGCCAAAAACCAACAACAGTTACAGAACCAACTACCACCAGCCAAAAACCAACGACGGTTACAGAACCAACTACCACCAGCCAAAAACCAACAACAGTTACAGAACCAACTACCACCAGCCAAAAACCAACGATGGTTACAGAACCAACTACCACCAGCCAAAAACCAACAACAGTTACAGAACCAACTACCACCAGCCAAAAACCAACAACGGTTACAGAGCCAACTACCACCAGCCAAAAACCAACGACGGTTACAGAACCAACTACCACCAGCCAAAAACCAACAACAGTTACAGAACTAACGACAGCCAGCCAAAAACCAACAACGGTTACCGAACCAACTACCACCAGCCAAAAACAAACGACAGTTACAGAACCAACTACCACCAGCCAAAAACCAACGACAGTTACAGAACCAACTACTACCAGCCAAAAACCAACGACGGTTACAGAACCAACTACCACCAGCCAAAAACCAACGACGGTTACAGAACCAACGACCACTAACGACCCAGAAACTCCACCTGTTACAGATGATCATTCACCCTTGAACCCAGAAAGATTCCACCAAAACAGTTTGCTAGGCAAAATTGGCTGGAGCCTTAGCGCAATCATGGCACTCTCTTTGGTTGTGGTACCTACGGTCTTCGTGGTCTGCTCCAGGAACAGAAGGTAAGCTGGATATGGCGCAAGCCTTTTTAAATCATCTTTTGTTCAAAATAAATAACAACTGAACACAAATTCATAATTACTGTTTTCTTTCATATATTTTTTCCTTATAAAATTCTGAAATACCCCTCTATATATTCGTTTTTCATTTATGATATTTAATATTTGAAACCGTGTGCTTAAATACATGTCATCGCATGTGCAGGAAAGCTTTTGTCCAGAAATGTAAGATAATCAGGAACAAAACAAACATCCCAACATTCCGCTATCACTCGGTAAGTGATAACATGTTATTTTGTAGGTCTTTCATTGACACTATATAACAAGGTATGGTGTGTTTGTTTCAGGATGGCCAACTGTTAATAAATGAAACGGAAAACACACATATAAACTATGACTAGAGCGTCATTGATATGGATGGGAAGTTTGAAAAATAAATAATAAATATATATTCTATTTACGTCAAAGAGTTTTTGAATAAATTTAATATCCTATTATATATGGCATATATATTGACATATTCTAAACATTGGTACTTTAATTTAAATATTTAAACATGTATGGTTCCTTTTGCTCTGTATGTTTATTTTTTGTATATATGGTTATATTTCTTTTTGTTTGTTTTTTCTTTCTTCTCTCATTTCTTTTTCCTTATTACTTCTTGTATACTAGTTTTTACTTTTGAAATATCTTCCTTTGCTAAATCCCGTGGAGGGGAATCATGTATAGGGCTGGATGCCCCAATAAAAAGGCTTGTGTGTATATATATGGCATATATAAATTACTTATAATTAATTTAATTTTTGTGAAACCGCTAAGAGGGTTGGCCACTAATAAGCCATCTCACCCGCTTTTTCTAATTAAACGACGTCATCACTAAATTTCCATGCCTGCCTTTACAATTTATTAAAATCGACAAGCGATCCAGAGCTAGGTTTCTTTAACTATTTTTATTTCTCTATCTTCCGGGGGGGGGGGGGGGGGCAACATGCCCAGGAGAACTACATGTATGACTTCCAGCTTCGGTGTGTATAGTGAGCTGGAAGTCATACTTCTAGTTCTCATGTGGAAGGGCATGCTGACCCGATAGATAAAGAAATGAAATAGTTAAAAAGACCTTAAGCTGGTTTATTTTAATAAATAATCATTTATACGCAAAAAAAAAAGCCGTTATGAAACTATAATAGTGACACTTCTATATTCTATCAAAGTTTCACCCAGATATAGGTCAAGTATTGCTGATGCGGAACAAACATTTCTTTCTTTTTTTTTTTATAAATATAGCATACCTTATAAATATATGTAAATATACTCAAAGTCGGTGGATGAGAGGGTAACACGCTCGATTCCCGACAGTCATGAACCGGGATTGAATCCCGCGTTAAAATTTGTATATTATGTGAATAACCTTCACATATTATTCATTGTTCAATTATCATGAACAAGGTTGCTCTTGCTGAGCGGTACCTATTTATGTGATTTGAACCAGATAAATATACTCACTTGCCTGTTTTTTTTTTTTTTTTGTTGTTGTTATCGTGTGAACAAATGACCATATCTAAAAACTATATAATGTAATTACATAAATGTCACATAGTGCGAAATATGGTTTTAGATGTATATGTCATTTGATTGCATCAACTTGAGGGTCAATCTAAGAATACAGACACGTACATCATATATTAAAAAGTTTAAATTTAGCAGATAATTCGACATATCAATATTATGAGAATTCGAAACTATTATAGACGCGTATGATTCTTTTGAAAATTAAGCAATTTCTACTGCCCTTACTGCAATGAAAAAAATTAATGATAGAGCCTGGCAGTAGAAAATTGTCTAAATTTCAAAAGAATCATACGCGTCTATAATAGTTTTGTTTTCTCATAACATATGACACGCTAATGTGTCAATATTATATTGTGTTCAATTTTTACAAACCTTTACACAATGGACATATATTTAGGCATCTATGTTTGCCATTCTTCATTATAAATATTTATTTCCATAAAAACGGCGTATATGACATTTATACTATTATTGTGCCTTCTACAAGCTTCGGTAAGCTTTTTAAGGCATAGCTCATAGTTAGGTGTCTCCGAGCAACCCGCCGCAGAGGAGGGCCAAGGAGAGGGCTGGAGAGGCGACGGCGAGGCCGTGGGCGCCCCGGGGGAGAGGAGGGCTAGTGCACGCCGTTTTGAGGGAACCAAGGCAGCGCCAAGCACAACTAAAGCGCTGCTGGCTTCAAAAATAGTCAAGAGATCATTTGAGGGATCGAGACCGGAGATCGAGACCGGAGATCAAGACCCAGAGCTCAAGAGGTCTGGCTTTTATCCTTGGCGTATATGACATTGTTAAATAAATTACAATAACTATTATGAATAAATGTGAAAAAAAAAAGCATCTCCTTATCGTGCAACTTAAAGTTGCTGATGGCTTGCGCCATCTATCGGAATAAATATCAACTATTCTCGTTGATTTTTTAAATTATTCCAGAATTGGCCAAATACCCATTCTTGATTTTTCAAGAAAAGCTAACCACGGACGCGTTTCGGGCTGTTGGCCCTCATCAGCGAATGAATTTTATTATGAATAAAGTTACATCTTTTTGCAATAAGAAAATAAACTTATTTCGCAAGGGTATTTATTTATATTGTTGTACAGAATTATATATTATCATATATATTAAAAACAAAGAACACATATCCTGACCGCTCACATAAGCATTTTAGAAAGCAAAGCGCCATCTAGTAGAACAAAAATCAACTAAACGGTGATTTAACTTGTTACGTGATATTCGGCCAATATATGCACCATTCTTCAATCTTTCTTTCCATTAAAACGGCGTATGCGACATTGTTAAAATAAAGAAATTGCAATAAAAAAAACTTTTTGCGCGTAAGTGCTTATTTATGATATTTATATAATATATATAAATGGCGCGATATTTGATGGTTATGATTATCATTTCTAAAAATTCTAAGGAAGAGACAGTGGAACAGACTGGTTTATCAGTGAGGAACCTTC
>CP092877.1:22248991-22272897 GCA_030710605.1 Cordylochernes scorpioides | reverse complement strand
TATTCAGGCCGAACCTGGATTTGTCTGAGAACAGAACCCGACTCCCTTGGTCATGGTTCCAGTTGACGCGTTCTCTGCACCTTGCAAGGCAGCGCCTCTTCTGGAGTGGGATCAAAGGGATGCACATCGCAGGCTTTTTGGGTAAAGACCTTGCATTTTAAACCTTCGTGTAGCAGTTTTCCGGAATATAATTCTGCCAGTGGCCGTGGCAAGTTCCAGGGAGAGTTGGCGATCTGACATCTTCCCTGAAAGCTTGACTGCCAGGTATTGGTTCTCACTCGGAGTTGTACCCTTAGGTCGGCCCCCAGGTTTCCTGCGGCGACAAGTCTCAGTAGTTTGGAATTGGTTCCAGAGACGGGATATCACGTTTTCAGACACGTTGAACAACTTGGCGACTTACTAATGACTATACTATATATATATATATATATATATTTTTTTTTTTTTTAAGGAGAACGTTCGAATTTACATCTATGGGAAATCCGCCGGTATATAAGCAAATAAGGAGCGGTTTATGCTTAAATCTATATGAGTGTATACGTATATACAAAATATGACTGAACAACGCATATACGAGGAGATAAAGCAGATCGCAGAAAATCGGGAAATGTGGATAGACCATGTGGCTCACCCTCAGTAGAAGAAGGCACTGAAGGAGGAGGAGGAGTATATACAAAATATAAACCTCTCCCATTAAAATACATCAAAATTCTAGCTATGGTTCTCATCAGTCCAGGAGCAGCTTCTATTTCATAAATACGGGAGGACCTATGAAATTGGTCGAATTTGCTTGCCAGTGACAGGGCCGATTTTCAGCATAAAAATGACGGAGGATATTCATGAATCAAAAGAGGCACCTTACTTTAAATGTAAAGTGATGATAAAAGTACGAGGGCCATCCAATGAATAAGTTTCTCTATTTTTTTTCTGCGAACGAAACGTTATAACAATTTGTTAGTAGTGTAAGAAAAGGTCACTAGGATGCATTGGAAGCGTGTGACCTTCAAAATCACGCTACTCGTACGCGCAAGTCCGTAGCGCTTCATGAACGTGTCCACTTGCGAACTCCGTTCTGTAATTCGTTTTTTTTTTTCACGGCGAAAAATGAAACTGCGGTCAATATTCATCGCAATTTAGTGTCAGTGTATGGTGAAGGATGTATGAGCATCCAAATGGTTCGCCGATGGCGTTCATGGTTCTTGGAAGGACGGCAAAACGTGCATGATGACGAGCGAAGCGGCAGGGCCGTTACTGCTACGGATAATGCAGCCGTTGCTGCTGTTCGGAATGTGGTGGAAGCAGATCGCCGCGTCACCATTGACGAAATAATGATTCGACTGCCTCCTGGAATCGAAATTGGACGCTCTTCGATTGGGACAATCATGTCAGATGTTTTGAATTTTCGCAAAGTTTGCGCAAGATGGGTCCCGCGTTTGCTCTCGGAAAATCATAAGCAACAACGGATGGAGGCAGCCCGAGCTTTCCTGGAAATGCATCGAAGAGATGGAGATCAACTGTTTTTCCCGTATTGTCACTGGAGATGAAAGCTGGGTGCATCATTCAACTCCAGAAAAAAACGACAAAGCATGGTGTGGAAGAAGCCTGAGGAAAGTGCACCAAAAAAGGCGAAGATCACAATCTCTGCAGGCAAAGTTATGGTTATCGTCTTTTGGGACTGTAAGGGTGTTTTATTGATTGACTACCTGCTCCCAAATACTACGGTTAACGCTGCGAGGTACTGCGAAGTCCTCACTAAACTCAGAGCTGCAAAAAAACGAAAACGTCCTGGACTTTTGTCTCGGAAAGTGTTACTCGTCCATGACAATGCTCGCCCTCACGCAGCTCGAACGACCCAAACGTTGCTGGAAAACTTCAAATGGGAAATTTTCACACATCCACCTTATTCTCCGGATCTTGCCCCAAGCGACTTCCATCTTTTTCCAGCACTCAAGTTGCACCTTGGAGGCAAGCACTTTGCGAATGATGACGAAGTGCAGGCGGAGGCGAACCACTGGCTACGAATAGGACACGCCTTGGTACAACAGTGGTATCAAAAAATTGCTACAATGGTACCAAAAATGTTTGGACAAAAATGGTGATTATGTAGAGAAGTAGTCTATGAGTTGTATAATGAAAATAAAATAACTGCATAATTGTAAATAATGTTGTTTATTTGTTAAAAAAGTATGGAAACTTATTTATTGGATGGCCCTCGTATATATTTTTTTTATCTCTCGTTCAACTGAGCCTTACTGATGCCATCTATTTGAATGTTGATTTATTTTATTCCAGAATATTGTCTGAGCCCTCGTTAGTTTAGCTGTGTTAAATGTTTTTTACAAGTTGTGAGAGTTTCACAAATGTTTACAAAGACAGATGAATAAGATTAATAATTTTGTGTTTTACAGGACGATGCCCTAGAGCTCGTCTACAAGTCTCCCTCCTGTGAATTCAATTTCGCCTGGCTCACAATGCAGATGTGCTACGAAAAATCCAAGTACGTATACCACACAGATTTCCTGAATTCAGTCTTGTCTTGGAGGCTTTGCCATATTGTTTCAGGGAAATTGCGATATAAATCGATTCTCTTCTTATATAAATATATAACACAGCTGGTAGGAAAGGAAGATTTAATTTAAAACAAAAAGTATCAGACAAAAGTATTAAGTTGCGAGGATTACTTAAGATTAGAAGATCAGACGAATTCTTCTCTAATAGACTAAATTAAAATGTCGGCAATTGATTTTGTCCAGTTTCTTAAAGAACAATTCTTTCAACATTCAGTATAATGCTGAATGTCCTCCCAAATGCTGTCTAGGTTCTTGGCAGAGCTATTTCATCATACTGCGCGACTTTCACAGTAGATCCTCCCGTGGGATAATTTTAAAAAAAATCTCGGATATTTCTGGAGGAGGTGTCTCATTTGAAGCTGGCTAATCGCAGTTCATATGTTAGTATTCTTATTTTACAAGTAAATTACTTATCAAATGGTTCGCTCACGGGACTTTTAACAGTTTTTATTTCCAGCATAATATGTAGCATAGGCTTTTCGTTACAATATCGAACAATACAATAGCTTTGGTCTTTCCTTGGAATGATCTTTCATCGATTCATTTTTTATTTGAGAAGTGTTCGCTTTGTTGGTTGATTATAAGATGACTGGTATCTCATTACTGCAATCTACCTAGAGCCATGAATGTATCAGGATACTAGGCGTTACAATATCGAACAATACAATAGCTTTGGTCTTTCCTTGGAATGATCTTTCATCGATTCATTTTTTATTTGAGAAGTGTTCGCTCTGTTGGTCGATTACAAGATGTGACTGGTATCTCATTGCTGCAATCTACATAGAACCATGAATGCATCAGGTGGCTTCATTGTCCTTACAGGGAAATATCTAATTCCCTTTGGGCACAAAATAACAACTCTAAAAATAGAATAAAAATAAAGCTAGGGATTCGAACATTTTTATAGATGGAAACTGAAATAATGGTCGTATAAAGAGTTCTAAAAGCCCTCGAGCACCAGGATATTCCTTTACTTGACTTTGTGAGGCGCGATGAATCAATACTATGAAGAAATATGATAAAATTATTCTATTCATATTCATCGTTTCAAAATAGTTTTTTTTTTAAATATAAAATACGTAAAATAAAAATCGGCTAAATAAACCGAAATTATTCGTGTAATTCTTCGGTGAATAAAGAAAATGGTTTATGCATCACCTCTCAATAATTATAATTTAATCAAAAATCTCCAGTTCCTTGTGATTACGTATTAATAGATTCTAAAAATCTTAAAATTGGTAGAACCTATCCGGAATCAGTATCAATCCAAAATCCATCCCTAATGATCAGGTTCCGATATTTTCTAAAATGACCTAAATACAGTATATTTTTATCGCTTATTACAATTCCTTCAAATTTGGTAAACCTTTAGAATGCCCAGAATAATTTTTGTAGCATTACATTGCAACCTATAATGTGTCCTATTTGAAAGCCTATTTTGAAGAATGTTATTAAAAATAATTTCAGAATAAAACTTCATTAAGTACTTTTGTTTTTAATAGCATTTGTTTGCAGGGAATTTGTGAATAAAACTACTTGGGAAAATTTCTTGGCTACTGGAAATTATTCTTTATTCAATTCAGAGCCCCTATCTCCACTACCTTCAATAATCACTACATCGAGTCCCACAACGGTTACAGAACCAACTGTCACCAGCCAAAAATCTACTACGATAACAGAACCAACTACCACCAGCCAAAAACCAACGACGGTTACAGAACCAACTACCACCAGCCAAAAACCAACGACGGTTACAGAACCAACTACCACCAGCCAAAAACCAACAACAGTTACAGAACCAACTACCACCAGCCAAAAACCAACAACAGTTACAGAACCAACTACCACCAGCCAAAAACCAACAACAGTTACAGAACCAACTACCACCAGCCAAAAACCAACGACGGTTACAGAACCAACTACCACCAGCCAAAAACCAACAACGATTACAGAACCAACTACCACCAGTCAAAAACCAACAACAGTTACAGAACCAACTACCACCAGCCAAAAACCAACAACAGTTACAGAACCAACTACCACCAGCCAAAAACCAACAGTTACAGAACCAACTACCACCAGCCAAAAACCAACAACGATTACAGAACCAACTACCACCAGCCAAAAACCAACAGTTACAGAACCAACTACCACCAGCCAAAAACCAACAACAGTTACAGAACCAACTACCACCAGCCAAAAACCAACAACAGTTACAGAACCAACTACCACCAGCCAAAAACCAACAACGGTTACAGAACCAACTACCACCAGCCAAAAACCAACGACGGTTACAGAACCAACTACCACCAGCCAAAAACCAACAACGGTTACAGAGCCAACGACCAGCCAAAAACCAACAACGGTTACAGAACCAACTACCACCAGCCAAAAACTAACGACGGTTACAGAACCAACTACCACTAGCCAAAAACCAACAACGGTTACCGAACCAACTACCACCAGCCAAAAACCAACGACGGTTACAGAACCAACCACCACTAACGACCCAGAAACTCCACCTGTTACAGATGATCATCCACCCTTGAACCCAGAAAGATTCCACCAAAACAGTTTGCTAGGCAAAATTGGCTGGAGCCTTAGCGCAATCATGGCACTCTCTTTGGTTGTGGTACCTACGGTCTTCGTGGTCTGCTCCAGGAACAGAAGGTAAGCTGGATATGGCGCAAGCCTTTTTAAATCATCTTTTGTTAAAAATAAATAACAACTGAACACAAATTCATAATTACTGTTTTCTTTCATATATTTTTTCCTTATAAAATTCTGAAATACCCCTCTATATATTCTTTTTTTCATTTATGATATTTAATTTTTGACACCGCGTGCTTAAATACATGTCATCGCATGTGCAGGAAAGCTTTTGTACAGAAATGTAAGATAATCAGGAACAAAACAAACATCCCAACATTCCACTATTACTCGGTAAGTGATAAAGTTGAAACATGTTATTTTGTAGGTCTTTCATTGACACTATATAACAAGGTATGGTGTGTTTGTTTCAGGATGGCCAACTGTTAATAAATGAAACGGAAAACACACATATAAACTATGACTAGAGCATCATTGATATGGATGGGAAGTTTAAAAAATAAATAATAAATATATATTCTATTTACGTCGCGAAGAGTTTTTGAATAAATTTAATATCCTATTATATATGGCATATATATTGACATATTCTAAACATTAGTACTTTAATTTAAATATTTAATCATGTATGGTTCCTTTTGCTCTGTATGTTTATTTTTTGTATATATGGTTATATTTCTTTTTGTTTGTTTTTTCTTTCTTCTCTCTTTTCGTTTTCCTTATTACTTCTTGTATTCTAGTTTTTACTTTTGAAATATCTTCCTTTGCTAAATCCCGTAGAGGGGAATCATGTATAGGGCTGGATGCCCCAATAAAAAGGCTTGTGTGTATATATGGCATATATAAATTACTTATAATTAATTTAATTTTTGTGAAACCGCTAAGAGGGTTTGCCACTAATAAGCCATCTCACCCGCTTTTTCTAATTAAACGACGTCATCACTACACTTCCATCCCTGCCTTTACAATTTATTGAATCAACAAGCGATCCAGAGCTAGGTTTCTTTGACTATTTGTATTACTCTATCTTTCGGGGGGGTCAGCATGCCCAGGAGAACTACAAGTATGACTTCCAGCTTCGGGGTGTATAGTTAGCTGCTGGAAGTCATACTTCTACTTCTCATGTGGAAGGGCACCCGATAGATAAAGAAATAAAATAGTTAAAGAGACCTAGACCTTAAGCCGGTTTATTTTAATAAATAATCATTTATACACAAAAAAAAAGCCGTTATTCTATATACAGTTACGAGCGTCAATCTTCGTCGCCTCTGTCACGGTTTGCTTTTTTTCTGGAATGGCGCCCTCCTATTGGTCGGCTACGATCACGCCACCTTTGCCCCCCATTTCTGTAACTATTGTGTTGGAGCGGGTCGCTCCTTAAATAAATGCATATATTAGTTAATAACCAAATGGAATCCTCTCTTTCTTTTTCCCAGTAAGAGACGCCTACGGAAGCCAACAGTACATAGACAGATAAAGCACATAGGCTATAGTTATTAACTAACATATGCATTTATTTAAGGCGCCAATTTATAATTGTAACAAATAGTATTTGAATCAAAACATTCAATCGGGTAAAACACGGGCGTTGCCCGGGTCATTCGGCTAGTGAAACTATAATAGTGACACTTCTATATTCTATCAAAGTTTCATCCAGATATAGGTCAAGTAATGCTGATGCGGAACAAACCTTTCTTTTTTTTATATAAATATAGCATACCATATAAATATATGTAAATATGCTCACTTGCCTTTTTTTTTTGTTGTTGTTATCGTGTGAACAAATGACCATATCTAAAAACTATATAGTGTAATTACATCAATGTCACATAGTGCGAAATATGGTTTTACATTTATATGTCATTTGGTTGCATCAACTTGAGGGTCAATCTAAGATTACAGACACGTACATCATATATTAAAAAGTTTAAATTTGGCAGATAACTCGATATATCAATATTATTTTTATTTATTTATTATCATTCACAAAGCACGCGATATCCGTCTTGGGTATTTGCATGCATACACAAGTTTGGGAGTTTTTACAGTAATTATTAGTATGATTTTAGTTATTATAATAGAAATTATTAACGTTTATATATCAATATTATGAGAATTCGAAACTATTATAGACGCGTATGATTCTTTTGAAAATTAAGCAATTTTCTACTACCCTTACTGCAATGAAAAAACATTAATGATAGAGCCTGGCAGTAGAAAATTGTCTAAATTTCAAAAGAATCATACGCGATTATAATAGTTTCTATTTCATAACAGATGACACGCTAATGTATCAATATTATATTGTGTTCAATTTTTACAAACCTTTACACAATGGACATATATTTAGACATCTATGTTTGCCATTCTTCATTATAAATCTTTATTTCCATAAAAACGGCGTATATGACATTGTTAAATAAATTACAATAACTATTATGAATAAATGTGAAAAAAAAGGCATCTCCTTATCGTGCAACTGAAAGTTGCTGATGGCTTGCGCCATCTATCGGAATAAATATCAACTATTCTCGTTTATTTTTTTAATTATTCCAGAATTGGCCAAATACCCATTCTTGATTTATCAAGAAAAGCTAACCACGGACGCGTTTCGGGCTGTTGGCCCTCATCAGCGAATGAATTTTATTATAAAGTTACATCTTTTTGCAATAAGAAAATAAACTTATTTCGCAAGGGTATTTATTTATATTGTTGTACAGAATTATATATTATCATATATTAAAAACAAAGAACACATATCCTGACCGCTCACATAAGCATTTTAGAAAGCAAAGCGCCATCTAGTAGAACAAAAATAAACTAAATGGTGATTTAACTTGTTACGTGATATTCGGCCAATATATGCACCATTATGATTATCATTTCTAAAAATTCGAAGGAAGAGACTGGTTTGTCAGTGAGGAACCTTCTGGATCGGTTCAAACGTTCAGCCAAATCAGTAGACAGTTATTTGAACGCGCTAACCGAGCTCAAAACACAACTCTGTTTTATTTTATTTCGACTTAGAGCGCTATGTCCCCCTAAGGACACTTGCACTTTAAAGGTAAAAAAAAACATTGAGAGAAAATAAAGAAAGATGTTTGAAATATGTACAAGAATTAATAAAATAAGTCGGTGGACGAGTGGGTAACCCCCTCGATTCCCGACAGTCATGAACCGGGATTAAATCCCGTGTTAAAATTTGTTTAATATGTGAATAACCTTCACATATTATTCATTGTTCAATTATCATGAACTAGGTTGCTCTTGCTGAGCGGTACCTATTTATGTGAATTTGAACCAGAACAAGAATTAATATGCAAGTTAGATGAAAAGAGAAAAAATATCAAAACAATTGAAATAGGTACAAAGGGTTGGTATGCAAATTTTATTAAATGAAATCAAATTGTAAAGTATTGTGTATTTGAGGAAAACAATTTTCAGATTGAAGAAAGTTTTAGGGAATATTTTAAAATTGAAATATGCAAGATATTAGAAAATTATTCAATTAAAACTTTGCTAAACAGAGTTAATTTCTAAATAAAAGCGTTCCAAAGAAATTTAGTACTCTTCCATAAAATTCAAAATGAATTTACAAAATGAGTTGAATTTTATATATTTGTCTTTTGTTGAAATTATATCAAACGGGTTCGATACATTTATTCCATTGTTTATTCTATACTCTTGGAAGACGGGGCAATTTAAGCAACTCTGTTTATCTCACAAATGTGCAAGTAACAAAAATGATTCTAGTATCAAGGAATGTAAAATAAGATATTACTTTATGTATATATTATGTGGTCACTATCAAACTAACTTTTAACCCATACTGGTTTTCTCTCGTAGCTTTGTCGTTTATTAACCTCACGGCTCAATATTTGCCATCTGACAAGTTGGCCAATAGCTAAATGAAGTCTTTAGAAAAGTGGAAGAATTAAAAAATTAGGAAAAATAAAACCCACATGGACGCAAAAAAAAAAACATCTAGGGAAATATGTCGCCCTCATATTGTCCTTTAGACAAGCCTCGCTGTCTGCCCTGATTGTCTAGTGCAGTGATTCTCAACCTTTTTTTTGTTGCGGCATTATTTTAAAGATTTGAAAATTTGGCGGCACAATTTTAGAATTTCGCGGCACACTTTTGCTAACTTGAATGCAAGAAAATTCAAATTATGTATCAATATTTCTATGCAAAATATAAGTAATATACATCTCTAACATTCAATTTGCTAATTTCGTTATTTTAAAAAGTAAAAAAATGAAAAAGAAAAAAAGAAAAACCAATACAAACGTGAACATAATCATATGACTAAAATTCGGCGGCACATTTTTAGAATTTCGCGGCACACAAAATTACCGCGGCACATTGGTTGAGAATCACTGGTCTAGTGGTTAGGACATTGCGTTGTGGCCGCAATAACCCAGGTTCGAATCCTGGTCACGACACCTTTTTGCTTCATTTTTTTTTATCGCAATAGTTGAAATCTTAGCACATTTTTGTCTATTTTAACAGATTATAAATGTGATTTTGGTTACCGGAGTTATCTAAAATTTACACCCATAGATGGCAGCAGTTATCGTCGAGTTCAAGGAATTTGTTATCTTGCTAAAATACCCTAACATCCTAAATTATTTACTTCCATTATTCCGAATTATGATTTATTTATAGAATATTTTTTATTTATATATGTTCTTTTAGAACTGGATAATCTTTTGGCTTCATTTGAAGCATCAAAATGATTGAAGCCGGCATAAAGACGTTATTAAGAGAGGTTTCAAATATCCATTGTTTCTTAAATTATTGAACCTAAATATTTCCATGAGTTTTTTTTAACGATATTTTGTTTCTCATATTTTCATCCCTAGTATCTTGAATTCTATTTATTTTCATTTGACATTAATTATTTGTTTCTTTTAACCAGTTTTTTTTTTTTTTACATATCACATAAAACATTGTGTTACTTGTCTCAAACCCATTATCGGGTAGATGGTTAAAATCCTCCAGATGGAGCGAATGTAGCCGGCATTTCATGATGCCAATTTTCGACAAGAACCTCAACAATTTCCCATCAACTCATGTATTCTCCTCATACGTAAAACCAAGCAATGAATAAAATGAACTTAAAACAAAATGTAAAAAAAGGTTTTAACATTACTGTGGAAATGAGGAATCACTATAAGTATTAACTTATTCCTGTTGTTTTGTGCCAATTAGGTGGTTAATTCTCCATCACGTGATATCATCCATCACTTCTGGTTGGCTGGCTGCTGCTATGCTAGATAAGAACGCAGGAGAACCAATGTCAGTCTCATCTAATTATAAAATATATTTAAAGTTCGGATCTTGTCATTAGGATGCTTCCAGAAAAAGAGGCGACCAGAATCTACCAATTTACTACAAAAAGTTGGATTTCTGTGGTTTACCATGTTGTATAAAATTGACCTTGTTAATCAAAATCACAATAGTAAGTCTTACCATCAACTTGTTTGGCGTTACGTTGAAGTCAACTCTTCGTTCAATGTTGACATTGTGGTTCTTCATCTAAAATTGGATGAAGATAGGGTAGCCAGGAGAGCATCAGATATTGAGCCTTGGTTGAATCTTTCTTTTTATCCAACATAGAATATATTCAATATATAATATAATAATTTTTCAATATTCACTATATATTGATTAGCAATCATCTTTAACATCAATCAGATGCGAATTATATTTTCATTCTTCTTTTTACTTCTCCTTCATTTACTAAATAGGGAATCAAAATGTTATATTCCTTTGGGAAATAACATAGGATGATTTAAAATCCTTATATCTATAAAAATGAAATGCGAAATCGATGTTTGTTATCGCATCACGCAAAATCTACTGACTCAATCATTATGGAATTTCGCATGTAGGTAGCTGAAGATTTCGTTTAACATATAGGCTATTCAAAAAGCTACAAAGGTTAATGTACTTTTTTTTTTAATTATTTAACTGAAATGGATTAGTTCCCGCCTTTTGCCGCTTGGCGGCGCACTGGTCGCGACGATAAATGAATTTGATTGGTTAATAATTTTACACGTTGTTTGTTTTTAATTTGTAATTTTGTTGTTTTGTAATTTTACACGATGAAAATGTCTTTAAAAGGTAAGATTATTTATATATTTTTAAACTCTTTGGAGATAATATTAATCGATCGTTATCAAATTTATACGTCCCCGGAACCTGGGTTAATTAAAACTGTATTGTGAAATATCGCGCGTAGTTAGCTGAGGTTTTGGTTAAGCATTTAGGCTAAAAGTGCAAAAATTGTATTTCGAATAACCTTTTTTTTCCTTTTTAGAAGTTAAGATTTTATTTATTTATTTAGTAATATTTTTTCAAATTAAATTAATTGGAAATATTATTTATTTCGCAGCTTATTCATATCTTTCTTTGCTTCGATTAATTTTAGTTAGTGTAAATATAACGATCTACATTTTAAAAGATAAGGTTTACTATTTGATTCTCATAAGGAATATTCCTATTTTAAGACAAATTGAGACAGTATTCTATTTTTTTTTCTTATATTTAGAGTAAGTATAAATTTTATTGAAGTTGTAAAAAGTATATTTATTGAAAAAAAGTATGTTTTTCTATATAACTTGCTACGTATATTTTACTATATGTTTGTTCCATGTAATATGTTTATGCTCTAATAGCATTTATATTGTAAGCAGCAGCTATGCATTTTCAGTAACTGCTTTTTTTAAGGGTAGGCTCAAATTATTTTTGCTGTCATTTGTTTAGTTAGGGTTTATATTTATTTGCTTCACAATAAATAACTGCTCATATATATCTATAGGGTAATACCATATTTTTGAATAAATGTATTTAGATATATAGATGCAAATATACTCATATTTAAATAAAGAAATATACAATCAGCAATCAATTGGTGCATAATTTTACATGATGTTTGTTTCTAGACTAAATTTATTCAAATCAAGATAGCTTTTTTAATGCTTTTAAAAGTAAAGATAATATATTTAACGTTTCATAATACTTTTCAAATTAAAGTCTTTGGAAATAATATTGCTTTTTTCCCATCCTGCAGGTCAATATTACACTGCAACATGCTATTATAACTCTGGCTTTTGGCATTGATATTTATGTATTGTGAAAGTACTGTTTGCTACCTTAAGCTCTGGAGAGATTATAATGTAGATCCATCATGTGGAAATCACACCATAGTAAAATAGAACGCATGTAGCTGGTAGCAAAATATGTGCCCTGTGTGAAGCTAGCGTTCAAAATTTGATTTTTTTAAAATGATATTTCAATTGTTGGCCTTATTTTCACATGTTATTGACCCATAACGCGGATCCATATAGGGTTAATTAATAACTCATTTGACATTTTACTTTTATTTAAGGTCTTGGCATTATATATATTCCTTTTTAGGTAAAAATATAATTGAGGTATATTTTGAAATATAGATAAGAATCACAAGGAAGCAAGACCTAATCCAAATAAATAAATTATGTGTGTGGTTTCAGTAACAGCATTGTTACCATCTTCAGACAAAAGTACTGAATACATTCAGTAATTTTGTCATAATAAGGTAACAATGCTGTTACTGAAACATCACACACAATTCGTTTATTTTTATTTGGTCTTGCTTTTTTGGTATTTTTAAAATTGCCCTTGACTATTAGAAAATTATGCAAATTTCATTTTTATTTTATATACCATTTTAAAAATTATATTCTTTTGTTAAAATATCCAATTTCCCACACTTTTCTAAAACTGCAACAATAACTAATACAAAATTCTTCCAAGTCCAGGTATTTCAATATTGCAGAAATATATTACATTTATAAAAGTTGCTTAACTATTTAGATATGTAAATGCCGGATTAGGTGCCCTTTAAATGTTTGCTCTGGCTGTTTCTTCTTGGACAGCCGAGAGTGAAGTGGACAAAGTGAAATTTTCAGGTTGTGCCGACCATTTTCCTTTATTCACACTAATCATTAGATTTTTTTTTTAATTTTTAAGAATAAAAGCCCAGTTTGGTTACTTGCACTCACTGGAGGGGTTGGACTTTTTCAAGAATCAGGAGCCATTGAGGCAATTTTTTTTTTTTCAGAACAAAGTGTCTGAATCTGCATTCGATGATCCCGGGTCATGGTTTTTTAAAATTAACAGTTTAGACCACTCCTCCAAACAGCACTCTATTCATTAGATGTGTTTGTGAAATGGATCCTATATTTCAGATTTTTTTACAAGCATTTTCGATATTGCTGTTTGCAATTTATCTCCATTTTGCTGAAAGAAAATTCATTACATTGAGTTTACAAACAGTTGGGGCCTCTATTCATTCATGAGTAAACCTCGCTCGAACACTACCCAGGCGAAGCCGGGTCCAGTCCGGTAAAACCCGGGCGTTGCCCGGGCCATTCGGCTAGTATACATATATATCCGAATATATATTTTGGAAATTTGAGAAGAAACCAATTCAAGCCATTGTTACGATTGCAAGTCTAATTTTTTAAAGATTTTATTGAGCATATCAAGTCCTTTATATTACCAATGAGAGATGTAAACAAAAGATATTTTTTTCTTTTACATTGTATTTGAAAACTTGATGGAATAACTTTCTTATGTAGGAGTTTTTTCCATTTATTTTAATCTTCTGAAGACGTTCAACAGAATAGTTCTTGATGTGGTAGCTCTCTTTATTTCTCTCTTCATATTCAAATGGCATGGTATAGATTAAACATTCCCCCTGATAGCAACATTTTATGATGGAATTCTTGTAATATTTTATTAGGTTCAGAGATAGCTGAAAGTGTTTAAAGCTCTTAGTTAGGAGAGTCATTATTATCACCTCCTAATTCTCGCCAATTATGACATTCCATCATTACAATAGAAAATGCTTTGATTGAAGTGCTTCAGATATATCTCATCTCTTTTCAACTATTTTTTTTTTAATGAGGACCACAACTTTAAGATTTGGAGGAATAAATAACGTCTATATATAAATATAAAAATACAATAGAATATGTATTTATACAGTAAAAGAGAACTGAATGTTCTCTATGTTGTTGGAAATTCATTGTGTTTTGTTTGAAATAACAAACGAGGTCTCCCCAAAATCCTATTAGAGTTGAAATAAAATGACCAAACCAACTAATGTATGAGTTATTTTAGGTAGAGTTTGGTGTGTGACCCGGCAATGGCTATATCTATGACTTGGTGTTGTTCACCGAACTCCACAACGGATGGATGTTGTATTTGATGGGTATTGTGTGAAATATTCTACACGATATTTGTTACTTACAGATTCTGTCTGTAGTTTTCGTTCAGCTTAGATAGGTCAATGAGTCTGAACTCCCTATCAAGTAGAAGTCTAAGGTTCATGATCGGATTAGTCCAGTTATTGTCCAGGCCAGTATAGCGCGGCGTGGGATGGACTCATTTTTCGGTCAACAGGTCCAGAGAGAGAGAGGAGGTTTAATGATAACTTCCAGCTCAAAGGCAACATTATTGGATGACGCTCAAAAGGAGCAATGTTTTATGTAAACGAGTCCCTTACATATATATATATATATATAAATCAATGTTTGTATGTCCGGTATACAAATTCGCAGTAGTTCATTAATTCAAACCAAAATTTCCATACATAGGTAAAAAAAATACGGGGAAGACGATAGGCTATTTTAAAAAATATATATAAATCAATTATTAAAACTATATATTCAAATTATTCTACTTAGCTCACGAACAGCGCCCTCTATCAAAGATTAGATTAAATTATGCTGATGCAAACAAATAGATAATGCTAATAACAAACAATTATTTTAAAAAATCTTATCTAAATATATATCACTCGGGTAGATATGCACACGGGTCAATCCCGGGGCGAAGCCCGGGTCACCCGTCTAGTTTACAATAAAAAATGTTATAGAAATTTTATCTTTTGGTCGAGAATTTTCGATCCTTGGGTGTATTGTTCTTGAATTTGTAAAGGTTTTTCCTGAACTGTTGCATATATATTTTTTAATTATTAATAATATGAAAAAAATTGATGAAAATCTGATTTAGTCTTAAGTTTCGTTTTTTTTTTTTTATCCTTAGTCCCACTTGTAGTTGCAAAGCTTCTTCGTGGGTGATATTTTCTAGTTTTTCTGATTTCGCTTGAAAATTGAGCGCCTGTTTTTATTATGTATTCAATCATATTTTCGAATTTGGTATCCTTTCTAATGATCGTGTTTGTAACCAACCAGGGTGTGCCCGTGATTAACATTTTAAACATAAATATTTTTCAAATATTTCATATTTTTGCAGGGTGCTTTTTTTACTTCAAAATAATTGGAATTATTGAGGTATAAATTGTCCTCTAGTTGTGTTTCAGATGCTAATAATTCAATATATGAAAGAGAGCACGCTCGTTACGAGATATGTATTTGCATATAATTTAACTTAGATCTGTCTTGTCCCCACAATCTAACATAGCTACGCTCCAGGAACCTGGGCAACCTTTATGTTACTAGTCTAACATAGGGATCTGACTGCCCCAAGGATATGACATATATCTGGCAATGTCTCTACAATCTAACATAGATCTGGCTGTCCCTACTTTATAACCTATATATAGAGAGATCTTGCTGTCCCTATAATATAACAAAGATCTGACACGCAGACTGTCCATATAATCTAACATAGTTATAAATTTACCTACAAACTAAGCTAGATATGACTGTCCCTACAATATAACCTAGATATTTTTGTCTTTATAATTTAACATAACTCGGTATCTTCCTAAAAACTGGCATAGCTCGAGCTGTTCCTGCAATCTTACTTGTCTCGTACTGTCTAGGAAAAAAATCTGAGGATCTAAAATATTTTCAATTACCGAAGGTTTCCATAAGTGAAACCTTAACATTGCACGCTATATTAATTTCCCTTAATATTTCAATTGCTTAGCTCTTTTTTGGTTTTATAACTTAACAACAGAAATATTCACAAATAATTTTTATAACCATCCTGGTTGTGATAGTCGTTAAAATGGCCTGCTACACCCCGAGATGTCAAGAGTCTCACAATGATGGAAGCAGACCTATGTGAGGTGATTTCAGGATCCGTGTGCTCGGCAGCCTGGAGAAGATAACCACTGTCAGTAGATGATCCTGGACCTCACCACAATGACTTCCATTAACGACCTCGACGAGTCTATCAACCAAGATGAGAACTCCACCAAATCAATTTTAGGACATCAGGCATGCAATTGTCTCTTGCTCTTTCCGTTTCAAAGATATATAACATTTTCTAAATAAATAAAGGCAGTATATATATACAGTATATATTTAATTTTAAGCCGTTAACATTAAGCATTTTTTTCATAGAATTTTTTAAACACAGAGTTCAAAAAGAGCGCTGAATGTTTGGCTGGTAGAGGGCGCAAAAATTAAAATATATAATCTGTTTCCATCCAGCAGAGTGAGATGAAATAGCGTCGGCGGTTTTGACCCCTCCCCCCTTAGTTAGGTTTAAAGTTTATTCAGGCCCGCATCAGTTCTCAAAAGTTTTTTTTAATATTATTATTTTTATGAAGATTGAATATATATAACCAATTTTATTTCTCTCTCTTTTCCTTAATACTCGTATATATGTCGAATCCTGTCGACTTTCTTTCTTTAGCTGTGGTATTTCGGTGGTCTGGTCTGTGGTATTGAGTCGTGGGGAAAGATGATGATTGCGCAGTCGTGATGGTGGTGAGTGGTAAAACACACAGAGGCGAATCACAGGGAAACCGAGGCATCAGAGAGAGAGAGAAGGCAGAGACCAAGTAGCGGCCGGCGGGCCATCCACCCCGTTCACAAAGACTTACTAACGAGCTGTCTGCTATCTTGCGTCTGCTGACCCACTGCCTGAGAGAAAATAAGGATAACCCGGGCCCCTGGAGCGCAAGAAACAATGCCTGCGGGGCAAGCCCTTTTTATATGCTCAAGTGTTACGTCACCGGACGTCTGGCGCCGCATTGACGCGACGGTTGACCTCATGTTTGCGGGGTAAGCCCTGACGTCATCGGACGTCTGGTGCCATGGCGTGACGAATGACCTCATTGGCTGCGGGGTAAGCCCTGACGTCATCGGACGTCTGGCGCCGCATTGTCGCGACGGTTGACCTCATTGTCTGCGGGATAAGCCCTTTTGGTTTCTACGTTCCCTCTAGATGTACCTCTTTATTTAATTGAACACTCAAAAACGATACATACAAAGTTAAATTGATTAAAGGAGGATTGGGTACAATGATTAAAAGTCCACAATAGAGTAGGGGTGTAAAAAGAGGTGGTGAGTATTTAAACAGGTGTTTATGATTCTTAAATTACCACATATATTGATTAAAAATAAAGAAGGCATTTCCTGACCACGAGCACATGTGCTTTTTAGATGGCAGAGCGCCATCTAGTGGATCAAAAATAAACTAAACGTTTATTTAGCTTGCTCCGTGATATTTGGTCAACCCAATTTTTTTCTATTGTTTTTTTTCATATATATATTTGTGTGTAATATATCAATTGAATTTTTAATTGGCAATTCTTAGCGTTATTAATAAACAACCTTGACGCCTTTATATGTTGTACTATGTAAGCATTGTAGCAACCAGCTTCATGCGAATTAAACTGACTGAATTTAGATATAGCCAGGCCAAAGATATTCATCCAATACTTTCCTTATATTCCCTTGTATATTCTTGTGTTGTTATCAAAGACGAGGCAAGATTAGCTAAGCATTAGTTTATTTCCTATTATAATATCTGTATTATATACAAGTCAAAAGAGATCACTAGCAGAGTATTATTCCTTTTGGTTTCCAGAGCTCAACATTCTATGAGCCTAATATTCTGCACATCTCCTCCCTTATCTTTACAGGAACCTTCGAGGTATCTTGACTGCCCTTCCATATCTTGTATGCACGGCTGGCATTGAAGGGAGGCTCTTCTCTGGATCCTGGTCTTGGTTGTCCCTCTGCATCCTTCCATCTCTTGTAGATGAGGCCGTTGGTGTAGGGCAGTCCTCCTCGGTCTCTTGCTCTTGGTCATCCTCAGAAGCATCCATGGTACTTCCCATTTTTGGTAGAGGTGTGAGGTGGAGTCTGTTTCGCCTAACTTTTCCTTGGGGAGTTTGTACCCAATAGGAACGCGGTTCTTCGGATTTGTGAAGAACTGTTCCTTCTACCCTTTGATCTCTAATCCAAACGCTGTCCCCTTGTTGAAGCGGAGGCAAGCTATGTACATCGTGTCGTTTATCATATAGGCGCTTCTGGTTGATCACCCTCCTTTTCTCTCTTTCTTGCAAAGCTTCGGAGTCCAAGTACCTTGGGATCAGTGATGATTCTATTGCTGGAACAGAGGTCCTAAGGCGTCGTCCCATTAATAGTTCAGCTGGACTATAACCACTTTCCAGGGGCATCGTTCTATATGCTTGAAGAGTCAGATAGCAATCTTCTTCTTTCTTAAAACTTTGCTTTATATTCTTGATAATTGCTTCAATAAATCCATTGCTTTGAGGGAATTTCGGGCTGGATGTGATATGTTTGAAAGACCATTCCTTAGAAAATTTTGAAAATTCGGAACCCAGAACTTTTTGGAATTGTGGTCCATTATCGCTTCTGACAGTCTCAGGTGTTCCATGCCTAGCAAATATAGATTTAAGACGGCCTATTACTTCTTGAGCAGTTAGATTTTGTAAAAGTGATATTTCTGGGTACCTGGAATAGTAATCACATACAATTAGATACCATCTCCCATTTAGATAAAAGAGATCCATTCCGACTTTTTGCCAAGGTCTGATCGGAAATTCTGAGGGCATCAAAGGTTCATGCTTGGGTTTTCTCTCCTTCAAGCATTTTGTACACGACGAAACCATCCTTTCAATCTCTTGGGAAATTCCTAACCACCAAACCGATTCTTTTGCTCTAGATCTGCATTTATTGATCCCAAAATGGCCTTGGTGCAATTTCTCAAGGATATCTTTCCTCAATGTCTTAGGGATTAGAATTCTTTGTCCTCTAAGAAGAAGACCATTCTGATAGGTCAGGTCCTCCTGAAATTGCCAGTATCCTCTTAGTTCTGGATCTACTTCTCTTTTATTCTTAGGCCATCCACTCATACAGTATTTAGCCAATTGAGAGCAAAGTGAATCTTCCTTTTGCTTTCTAGAAATCTCCAAAAGTCTTTCTTCTGTTGCTGGAAATTCAATGGATTGGATGTACGCAGAAAGTTCTTCTTCCAATTCATCTTTATGTGGTTTAGACATAGGCTTCCTTGATAACATATCAGCCACTATTTGCTTTTTGCCAGCAATGTGACTTATTTGATAAGAATACCTCATCATCCTCATTTTTAATCGCTGAAGTCTGGGAGTCATGTCTTCCAAGGATTTGGACGTAAAGATGGCAATCAGTGGTTTGTGATCTGTTTCAATATGGATTTTAATACCTGTAACATAATCCTTTAGTCGATCACAAGTCCATACTATAGCCAGTCCTTCTTTTTCAATTTGGCTGTATCTTTTTTCCGTTTCTGAAAGTGTTCTAGATACATAAGCTATAGGTTTTAAAGATCCATCAGGTTGTTCTTGTCTTAGAACACCACCTATTCCAAATGAAGAAGCATCAGCCGATACTATGGTCGTTCTTGAGGGATCAAATAAAGCGAGGTTAGGTCTAGATACTAACTCTTGTTTCAGTAGGTTAAAGCTCTTTTTCTGAGGTTCATCCCAAACCCACTCGTTTTTTGTACTTAGTAACGAATTCAAGGGTTGTAATTTATCCGCAAGGTTGGGAATGAATTTTCCTAAATAATTCACCATGCCTAAGAAAGACTTCAATTCTTTTGTTGATCTAGGCGCCTCCATTTTTGTAATAGCATCGAGCTTTTCTTCGTCAATGAATAAGCCTTCTGAACTCAATGTGTGTCCCAGGAATTTTACAGTTTTAACTCCAAATTGACACTTTTCTGGGTTGAGTGTCATCCCTTCTTCTTGGATTTTCTTCAAAACTTGGCGTACCCTTGTTATGTTCTTCTAAGGAAGATCCGTATACTACAATATCATCCATGAAGCATACAACCCCTTCTATTTTGCCCAGAAGCTGAGTCATCTTTCTTTGAAAGATTTCTGGTGCCGACGTTATTCCAAATGGGATTCTTTTGAAAAAGAACCTGCCGAATGGCGTTATAAAGGTGGTTAGTTTTTGGGATTCTTTAGCTAACCCAAACTGCCAAAATCCAGAATTTGCATCTAGCTTGGAAAAATAGCAAGCATTTCCCAGCTGTCCCAGGATATGCTCTGTCGCAGGTAGCGGATAATTTTCTCTTCTTATATACTGATTTAGCTTCGTTAAATCAACACAAATTCTTATTTTTCCTCCTGGTTTCGATACTGCAACCATTCCCGCACACCACTCAGTCGGCTCTTCTACTGATTCAATGACTCCTAGCCTGGTCATCTCTTCAAGTTGTTCCTTTACCTGTTTCATTAAGGGAATTGGAACTCTCCTAGGGGTGCATAAAGCATATGGTTTCGCATCTGGTTGTAGGGATATTTTGTAATTTATTTTAGCATGTCCTAAACCATTAAATATTTTTGGAAACTCTCTTTTTGGATTTAAAAAATTTGATGATAATTGCTGAATCATTTTCACAATGTTTAATTTTTCACTTGTCTCCCCAGAGAGAAGTGGCTGCTTTAGTTTATCAACAATGTATATTTTCGAGTTTAAGTGCTGGCCTTTATTTTGAAGTTTTACGTGGATCATTCCCACTGTTTCCAAGGGTATTCCATTTGGACCTTGTAATACTTTATCAGATTTTTCCAGTTTTATTCTTGGAAACTTTGATAATAATATTGTAGGGGGAGCACGTTGACATCAGCTCCGGTGTCAATTTTAAAATTAACTTGTCTATTATTTACCTTAATTGGTACTATCCATTTCTTAGAATTATCTTCTACAGATCCCAGAAAAGCTATCTCCGATTTTATATCATTTATAGCTTCTGATCTACATACTTTGGCATAATGGCCCTTTTTCATGCATTTATTACAATATGAGTTCATAGCTGGACAGTTTTTCCAATCATGATTATTTGAATTGCCACACCTGGTGCATCCATGTGATGACCCTCCCAACTGGTTTGACTTGAATTGTCTTATTTTTGGTTCGTGCCTTTTTGTTTCTTTTATATGATTAGGCATTTTCTTTATTTGATCTACAGAATCTTGTTGGTAAAGGCTAGACTGCTGTTCTTTGACACTTTCTAATTGCTTTGCCATTAGTGTGGCTTTTACTAAGGTCAAGTCTGTATCAAGTTGCATTCTTTCAGATAATGCTCTATCCCTTACTCCAACAACTATCCTATCCCTAATCAACTCATCATGTAACATCTCAAAATTGCAGTGCTTAGCTAGGCTATGGAGTGCTGTGATAAATTCATTCACCTTTTCCCCTTCCTGCTGACATCTTTGATTAAATCTTGCCCTTTCATAAATTATATTACGTCTTGGAATAAAGTGACTCTCAAAGCATTCAATAACTTTATCATAATTTTCTAATTGGTCACTTGCTATTTTACATGACAACAAAATGTCATCTGCATTATCACCCATGCAGTACACGAGCATATTAACTTGCTCATTTTCTGGGTTATTAATTAACCCGCTTGCCTGCCTAAAACGTTCAAATCTCCTAATCCATTTTGGCCAATCACCTGGATTTGAAAAATTAAAAGGATCTGGGGCTACACAATTATAATTTTGGGACATTATAAAGACTTATTTATAATAAAATATAACTTACCAAAAAGTTTGCTTGATGTCAAGTTTCAAATTTTCTTCGAACAACGACCTTTTTTATGAATTCAGTTTACCGCTTCTAAGCTTGCTTGATGTCGAATTTCAAATTTTCTTCGAACAACGACCTTCTTTATGAATTCAGTTTACTGCTTCTAAGCTTGCTTGATGTCGAATTTCAAATTTTCTTCGAACAACGACCTTCTTTATGAATTCAGTTTACCGCTTCTAAGCTTGCTTGATGTCTCGAACAACGACCTTCTTTATGAATTCAGTTTACCGCTGCCACCATGTGTTGTTATCCAAGACGAGGCAAGATTAGCTAAGCATTAGTTTATTTCCTATTATAATATCTGTATTATATACAAGTCAAAAGAGATCACTAGCAGAGTATTATTCCTTTTGGTTTCCAGAGCTCAACATTCTATGAGCCTAATATTCTGCACAATTCTCATTACTTATTCATTATTATCATTTTTGTTTTTGCGTTTTGTAAAAAAAGACTAATTGTCAATTAAATTGTTTCAAATGTCTCTCTCTCTCTCTTGATTGGCCTTGCAGTTCAGGCTGGTAAGTCTAACTGCCTAGCTCTTCTTCTTGGGCTTCATTACTTCTAGTTTGGCCTTTTCAACTTCACACAACGTTTACTCCAGAAGCTTGCCTAGTGATAACTTAGGTGGTTCCTGCAGCGAAGTCCAGGTTCATTTGCTTGTGGTCTGCTTCTTCTAATTAGGCTTGCGGCCCAGAGAAGTTCAACCTGGCAGTTCCTGAAGTTACCTCACACAGACCGCCTCCATCACTGTGTGACTCTTAGTGTGGGGGTGTACCGATACTGTGGTTGATGATGGGGTAGTCCGCAGAAAAGGTCAGGTCGTTCTAAAAGTATTTCTCTTCGATCAATTTTTTGGCCACACTTTTCATTTCTCCCTTTCATTTCATAGTCCCTCGCACATGTCCTGTTCCAGTGGTGAGCTCCTGTAGCATGCCTTATCTTTTTGAAAATGTCCATGGGGTTCTGAGCCACTGGATGGTGTGGAATTTCTCCGGTTTTTGTATCCTCGGATTGGATGTTACAGCAATTAGGGTCCAATTGGCTATCAGGATAGGAGCTAAGTTTGCTGGGGACTCTTGTAGTAGCCTACCCTACCACAACTCTCTCATATATAGATGAGTTCCTTTTGTTAATATTGCCCCCTTCAGTAAACCTTCCTTTCTCATTCCTCTTTTAAAATTTATTCAGGCCACCACTTATTTTTTAAACTTATAAAATTAATAAATAGTGTAAACGATAAGGAAGAGTAAGGAGAAAAGATTTTTATTCAATTAAACTTGTGACAAGCTTTCGGGCAGTCACGCCCTTCAACAGGTAATAAAATAGGAATTTTAATAGTCAATTGTTCTTTTTATTACCTGTTGAAGGGCGTGACTGCCCGAAAGCTTGTCACAAGTTTAATTGAATAAAAATCTTTTCTCCTTACTCTTCCTTATCGTTTATACAATCTATGGAGAAAATTTTCAAGTAATTTTAATAAATAGTGTATTCCACATCATATACACAATGCTAAATTATTAGACTAGAGGACTTGGCTCTCATCAGTGGTGAACTCTCTCAGCAATACGCCAATATGACGTAGAGATTAAATTTGTCAATAAATATAATGAGAAACCTATAAATTATACATGGCCTAAAATAATCAAAATTTATATAATAATAAATGGCAATTAAAATTATAATTGTAATACCTACTTTGTTTTCAAATCATGCTCTATGATTTGAACCAAATTGTTTATTTATTTAAAGAAAAAAAAAATTCAATAGTGTTTGCACGCATTTTCAAAGCCGAATTTTTGTGGTTAATCGTCTTAATATCATGTATTATGCTGAAATAGTATCGAATGAATTAAGCAAA
>CP092877.1:22234571-22248891 GCA_030710605.1 Cordylochernes scorpioides | reverse complement strand
TAGATCGGTTCAAACGTTCAACCAAATCAGTAGACAGTTATTTGAACGCGCTAACCGAGCTCAAAACACACGTCTGTTTTATTTCGACTTAGAGCGCTATGTCCCCCTAAGGACACTTGCACTTTAAAGGTAAACTAAACATTGAAAGAAAATAAAGAAAGATATTTGAAATATGTACAAGAATTAATATGCAAGTTAGATGAAAAGAGAAAAAATATCAAAACAATTGAAATAGGTACAAAGGGTTGGTATGCGAATTTTATTAGATGAAATCAAATTGTAAAGTGTTGTGTATTCGAGAAAACAATTTTCAGTTTGAAGAAAGTTTTAGGGAATATTTTAAAATTGAAATATGCAAGATATTAGAAATTTATTCCATCAAAACTATGCTAAACAGAGTTAATTTCTAAATAAAAGCGTTCCAAAGAAATTTAGTACTCTTCCATAAAATTCAAAATGAATCTACAAAATGAGTTGAATATTATATATTTGTATTTTGTTGAAATTTTAGATCAAACGGGTTTGATACATTTATTCCATTGTTTATTCTATACTCTTGGAAGACGGGGCAATTTAAGCAACTCTGTCTCTCTCACAAATATAATCTCACATGTACAAGTAACAAAAATGATTCTAGTATCTCGGAATGTAAAATAATATATTACTTCATGTATATATTATGTGGTCACTATCAAACAAACATTTAACCCATACTGGTTTTCTCTCGCAGCTTTGTCGTTTATTAACCTCACGGCTCAATATTTGCCATCTGACAAGTTGGCCAATAGCTAAATGAAGTATTTAGAAAAGTGGAAGAATTAGAAAATTACGAAAAATAAAACGTACATGGCCTCAAAAAAAAAACATCTAGGGAAATATGCCGCCCTTATATTGTCCTTTAGACAAGCCTCGCTGTCTGCCGTGATCGTCTAGTGCAGTGGTTCTCAACCAATGTGCCGCGGTAATTTTGTGTGCCGCGAAATTCTAAAAATGTGCCGCCGAATTTTAGTCATATGATTATGTTCACGTTTGTATTGGTTTTTCTTTTTTTCTTTTTCATTTTTTTACTTTTTAAAATAACGAAATTAGCAAATTGAATGTTAGAGATGTATATTACTTATATTTTGCATAGAAATATTGATACATAATTTGAATTTTCTTGCATTCAAGTTAGCAAAAGTGTGCCGCGAAATTCGAAAATTGTGCCGCCAAATTTTCAAATCTTTAAAATAATGCCGCAACAAAAAAAAAGGTTGAGAATCACTGGTCTAGTGGTTAGGACATTGCGTTGTGGCCGCAATAACCCAGGTTCGAATCCTGGTCACGACACCTTTTTGCTTCATTTTTTTATCGCAATAGTTGAAATCTTAGCACATTTTTGTCCATTTTAACAGATAATAAATGTGATTTTGGTTACCGGAATTAGCTAAAATTTACACCCATAGATGGCAGCAGTTAACGTCGAGTTCAAGGAATTTGTTATCTTGCTGAAATACCCTCTAACATCCTAAATTATTTACTTCCATTCTTCCGAATTATGATTTATTTATAGAATATTTTTTATTTATATATGTTCTTTTAGAACTGGATAATCTTTTGGCTTCATTTGGGAAGCATCAAAATGATTGAAGCCGGCATAAAGACAGTTATTAAGAGAGGTTTCAAATATCCATTGTTTCTTAAATTATTGAACCTAAATATTTCCATGAGTTTTATTAACGATATTTTATGTTTCTAATATTTTCATCCCTAGTATCTTGAATTCTATTCATTTTCATTTGACATTAATTATTTGTTTCTTTTAACCAGTTTTTTTTTTTTTTACATATCACATAAAAAATTGTGTTACTTGTCTCAAACCCATTATCGGGTAGATGGTTAAAATCCTCCAGATGGAGCGAATGTAGCCGGCATTTCATGATGCCAATTTTAGACAAGAACCTCAACAATTTCTCTTCAACTCATGTATTCTCCTCATACGTAAAACCAAGCAATGAATAAAATGAACTTAAAACAAAATGTAAAAAAAAAAGGTCTTAACATTACTGTGGAAATGAGGAATCACTATAAGTATTGACTTATTCCTGTTGTTTTGTGCCAATTAGGTGGTTAATTCTCCATCACGTGATATCATCCATCACTTCTGGTTGGCTAGCTGTTCCTATGCTAGCTAAGAACGCAGGAGAACCAATGTCAGTCTCATCTAATTATAAAATATATTTAAAGTTCGGATCTTGTCATTAGGATGCTTCCAGAAAAAGAGGCGACCAGAATCTACCAATTTACTACAAAAAGTTGGATTTCTTTGGTTTACCATGTTGTATAAAATTGACCTTGTTAATCAAAATTACAATAGAAAGTCTTACCATCAACTTGTTTGGCGTTTACGTTGAAGTCAACTCTTCGTTCAATGTTGACATTGTGGTTCTTCATCTAAAATTGGATGAAGATAGGGTAGCAGGGAGAGCATCAGATATTGAGCCTTGGTTGAATCTTTCTTTTTCTCCAACACAGAATATATTCAATATATAATATAATAATTTTAATATTCACTATATTGATTAGCAATCATCTTTAACATCAATCAGATGCGAATTATATTTTCATTCTTCTTTTTACTTCTCCTTCATTTACTAAATAGGGAATCAAAATGTTATATTCCTTTGGGAAATAACATAGGATGATTTAAAATATACATATATATCCGAATATATATTTTGGAAATTTAGTGTGAGAAGAAACTAATTCAAGGCATTGTTACGATTGCAAGTCTAATTTTTTAAAGATTTTATTAAGCATATCAAGTCCTTTATATTACCAATGAGAGATGTAAACAAAAGTTATATTTTTTTCTTTTACATTGTATTTGAAAACTTGCTGGAATAACTTTCTTATGTAGGAGTTTCTAACATTTATTTTAATCTTCTGAAGACGTTCAACAAAATAGTTCTTGATGTGGTAGCTCTCTTATTTCTCTCTTCATATTCAAATGGCATGATATAGATGGAACATTCCCCCTGATAGCAACATTTTATGATGGAATTCTTGTAAAATTTTATTAGGTACAGAGATACCTGAAAGTGTTTAAAGCTCTTAGTTAGGTGAGTCATTATTATCACCTAATTCTCGCCAATTATGACATTCCATCATTACAATAGAAAATGCTTTGATTGAAGTGCTTCAGATATATCTCATCTCTTTTAAACTATTTTTTTTTTTAAATGAGGACCACAACTTTAAAATTTGGAGGAATATATAACGTCTATATGTAAATATAAAAATACAATAGAATATATATTTATACAGTAAAGGAGATCTGAATTTCTCTATTTTGTTGGAAATTCATTGTGTTTTGTTTGAAATAACAAACGAGGTCCCCCCCCAAAATCCTATTAGAGTTGAAATAAAATGACCAAACCAACCAATGTATGAGTTATTTTATGTAGAGTTTGGTGTGTGACCCGGCAATGGCTATATCTATGACTTGGTGTTGTTCACCGGACTCCACAGCGAATGGATGTTGTGTTTGATGGGTATTGTGTGAAATATTCTACACGATATTTGTTACTTACAGATTTGTAGTCCATAGTCTTCGTTCAGCTTAGATAGGTCAATGAGTCTGAACTCCCTATCAAGTAGAAAGTCTAAGGTTCATGATCGGATTAGTCCAGTTATTGTCCAAGCCAGTATAGCGTGGCGTGGGATGGACTTAGTTTTCGGTCAACAGGTCCAGAGAGAGAGGAGGTTTAATGATAACTTTCAGCTCAAAGGCAACATTATTGGATGACGCTCAAAAGGAGCAATGTTTTATGTACACGAGTCCGTTACATTTACCATAAAAAATGTTATAGAAATTTTATCTTTTGGTCCAGAATATCCGATCCTTGGATGTATTGTTCTTGAATTTGTAAAGGTTTTTCCTGAACTGTTGCATATATATATTTTTTAATTATTAATAATTAAAAAAAAATTGATGAGAATCTGATTTAGTCTTAAGTTTCGTTTTTTTTTTTTTTTTTTTTAATTCTTATGTCCCACTTGTAGTTGCGAAGCTTCTTTGTAGGTGATATTTTCTAGTTTTTTTTTATTTCGCTTGAAAATTGAGCGCCTGTTTTTATTATGTATTCAATCATATTTTCGAATTTGGTATCCTTTCTAATGATCGTGTTTGTAACCAACCAGGGTGAGCCCGTGATTAACATTTTGAACATAAAATATTTTTCAAATCTATATATATATAAAACTAGCCGAATGACCCGGGCAACGCCCGAGTTTTACCCGATTAAATGCTTTTATTCAAATACTATTCGTTACAATTATAAATTGGCGCCGTGGATGTCATTCTTGTGAAACGTCCCGCTCCAAACTTTGTGTCTGAGAAGCGATATTTTTATAAAGAGATGATCTGGCTTTGTGTCTTCTGCTCGAATGAATGTTTTTTTTTTGTTAGAATTTTGTTGCTGCGTACTAAAAATGAACTCGCTTCACCCGTGGTCTCTTCTTTTTGGAATTTTTCCGGATATAATTTTGCATCTGATAATCAAATACGATACAACAATATTGTCATAATCATTTTCTGACTTAAAAAAAACAACTATTTTTGCCCAGAACCTGTCAATTTCAATTTTTCTTGGCTAAAAAATGCGACAAATATCTCTTCCATATTTTTTTCTATGTTCTGTTAAAACACGTTTTACATGTACATTAGGTCAGCTGATATTATCTCCCTTCTTCACCGCTAGAGGCGCTGCTTGCAAGCGAAAGAGCAAATTTGCAACTCAAATTTGCAAATAACTCGAAGAATATTCGGGATAGAGACCTGAAATATTCAATATATGTTTTTCCAGATTCTACTATACATACTGCTAAAATTTCAGTCATATTAGTTACGTATTTTACGTATATTGCGTAAAAGCATTCCATTCACAAAAGCAAACGATGACAGAATTGATTACTCTGATACTTGTATATTTTAATAATAACTAGCCGAATGACCCGGGCAACGCCCGGGTTTTACCCGATTAAATGTTTTTATTCAAATACTATTCGTTACAATTATAAATTGGCGCCGTGGATGTCACTCTTGTGAAACGTCCCGCCTCCAAACTTTGTGTCTGAGAAGCGATAGTTTTATAGAAAGATGATCTGGCTTTTGTTTTCTGCTCGAATGAATGTTTTTCTGTTAGAATTTTGTTCCTGCGTACAGAATAATGAACTGGTTTCACCCGTGGTCTCTGCTTTTTGGAATTTTTCCCGATATAATTTTGTATCTGATAATCAAACATGATACAGCAATATCGTCATCATCATTTTCTGACTAAAAATATATAGTTTTAATAATTGATTTATATATTTTTTTAAATAGCCTATCGTCTTCCCCGTATTTTTTACCTATGTATGGAAATTTTGGTTTGAATTAGTGAACTGCTGCGAATTTGTATACCGGACATACAAACATACAAACATTCATTTTTATATCTATATTAATAAAATGCAAATTTCATAAGTGTACATCACTAAAAACTTTCGTTACAATGCATCAATTTCAACCAAATTTTCAACATTTATGTAAAACGAGATGGAGCAGGTTTTGCTTAACATCAAAATATTTTTCCCTAACATTAACATGCGTAACTTCGCTGTTATCGATTAAATACAAAAAAAAAATCAACAGAGTTAATTTTATTTATATATAAATACAAAATTAAATTTCAACAGAGTTAATTTTTTTACATACTAGCTAATAATCTCAATCTAAAAAAATATTCAAAACAAGCAATTTTAAGATAACACCATATGTAAAACAGTCGGCCAAGAAAACAAATAACGTGTAATATATATATATAATATAATATATATAATAAAATCTTAAATATTATTTATCAAAAGTAAGATTATCTCAGGATGACACGGCAATTTATTTGAGACAAGAATAATGATACAATTCCAAGGCTAAGATACTATTCCTTTAACTTCCAATTACCGAGGGAACCAATTAATATTGATTTTATTCAACTTATCGAGTATTTTTCAAGGGACCGGAAAAAAATGTTCACTAGATAAAACGATGATTTTGTAATGTAGAAAATTAGGAAAGACAAAATTCAGGATGACACGGCACACAGGGACCGGGAAAAAATGTTCACTTTATCGAGAGATTCAAATTTACAAGTTTCAAATTATCAAAATATATCTTCTTTTTTAAATAAGTTTATAGAGAATTGTTTTAACAAATGTTCGTTAGACAAACCTTTACTCGGGTAAAAACCCGGGCGAAGCCGGGCACATCCGCTAGTATATAGATATAAATGAGTTTTAAAAATTGTAAAAAAAAATAAAAATAAAAATGCATCGGCCGGGAATCGAACCCGGGCCGCCCGCTTGGCAGGCGAGCATTCTACCACTGAACCACCGATAGTTATAAGAAATGGCCATATTTGGGTATTTATTCCATTCACAAAAGCAAACGGTAACAGAATTGATTGATTGTTGATTATGACTCTGATACTTGTATATTTCAACTAGTGGATGTACCCGGCTTCGCCCGGGTTTTACCCGAGTAAAGGTTTGTCTAACGAACATTTGTTAAAACAATTCTCTATAAACTTATAAAAACAAAATAATAGATATCTTTTGATAATTTGAAACTCGTAAATTTGAAGCTTTCGATAAAGTGAACACTTTTTCCCGGTCCCTTGAAAAATACTCGATAAGTTGAATAAAATCAATATTGATTGGTACCCTCGGTAATTGGAAGTTAAAGGAATAGTATCTTGCTTGGAATTGTATCATTATTCTTGTCTCAAATAAATTGCCGTGTTATCCTGAATTTTGTATTTCCTAATTTTCTACATTACAAAATCATCATTTTATCTAGTGAACATTTTTTCCCGGTCCCTTGGAAAATACTCGATAAGTTGAATAAAATCAATATTAATTGGTTCCCTCGGTAATTGGAAGTTAAAGGAATAGTAGTGTAAGTTTTTTTTAATTATTATTATTGTATTTTATTAATTAATTATAATTTGAATTCATAGAATTTTATTGTTTCTTATCATCATTCTTTTTTTTTTCTTCTTCTGTTTTCTTTTGTGTTATAAATACAACTAAATCGCATTAAATCGTAATGTAATTCTCTTTTGTTGTTTGAAATAAATCGAATTGAGTCAGCTCGTTCTTTCTAGAAGAAACTTCAAAGGAAACGTGCTGACATTTTTTGGTGCCGAAACCCGGGAAAGAAGTAAAAGAAATAGAAAGTTCTTAGAAGCCATAGAAATAAAGAAAGGTAAGGTTTTGAATACTAATCTTTAAAATATGGAAACAGAAATCTTAATTTTTGAATCTCTGATTAAAAGTTTAGAATTGATAAAAGCAGATGTAGAATATAATTTAGAAGGCAATGATAAATACGCACTTGTGCAAAATAAAGAAGTCTTGTTAAATTTAAAAGCTAGCTTTGATAATCAATATGTGAAATTAGTAAAATATAAAGGCATTAATGCTGAAGAAAAATTTAAGGTATCCTTTGAGGCAAAGTCTAAAATCTATTCTTTTTTTGATAAAAATAAATAGATCACTGGGAAATTTAAATAAAATACATTTTCTGGTGAAACGCATTTAGAACTTCCCAAATTTCAATTGCCCACCTTTAGTGGTGATATTTCAGATTGGCTGAGTTTTAAGGAAATTTTTATTAGATCTATTGATCAAAATCCAACACTGGGAAATTATCAAAAACTTCAATATTTAAATTCTGCACTAAAAGGAAATGCCGCTAGACTTATTAGGGCGTTCAATAATTCTGATGAAAATTATCCTATTGCCTGGCAAACCTTGGTCAATAGATTCGACAAAAAAAGTGAATTGGCTTTTAAACAAATTCAAAATTTGTATGATCTAAAAAAGGTAAAATAAGAATCGACTAAAGATTTACTTGATCTCCTGGACACTCGTAACGAAACATTCAGAATCTCTCTATCCTCGGATTGGAACGTAATAATTTATCGGATATGATTTTAATTCATATTGTCGCGGAGATAAATAAAGCAAGGGCAAATTTGGGAATAAATAATTTATTACAAGGGGTATTTGTAGGGAGAGAGAGTTTTGTACAACTTACCCAAGTTAAAAGTTAATCCTAATGAACGGCGTTAGCCACCGTCCCGTTTTCCTTATTTACATATCAGCTTCCCCCCTCCCGGGGTCCAGGGATGATTGACAGTTGTCCCATCTGGATGGAGCTATTTGACATTACTCCCTCTTTAGAAAAAACAGCGACCCGCTGATTAGCTTGTCTCAGCCCTTTTTCTGGAAGGAAATCTATCACGGCCTGTGTTCCCTAGCAGAATGGAAGGTTGTTCTTCAGGGTCCAGGTAGGGCTTCATCCGAATGACATGAACGATATCCTTGGATTTCCGTGATCGGGGAGACGGGTCCACGGGCTCTACTTCATACGTAACTTCTGAAAGCTTCTTGGTCACCTTGTAGGGACCGAAGTATCTCTTCAGTAGCTTTTCTGAGAGCCCTACTTTTCGGATGGGAGTAAAAACCCACACAAGATCATCCTTCTGGTAATAGACTGGAGTATGTTTCTGGTCGTAAAGTCTACGGTCTTTCGCCTGTGATTGTAGAAGGCGTGATCGGGAGAGTTGACGCGCTTCCTCAGCTCTGGTCACAAGTTCCCCAACGTAGTCGTCAGAGATCTCATCTTGTAGGTAGGGTAGTATGGCATCGATGTAGGTCTCGGCCTCGCGGGCGTGGACAAGAAAGAACGGAGTGTAGCCGGTCGCCTCCTGTTTAGCAGTGTTGTAAGCAAAAGTCACGTAGGGTAAAACTTGGTCCCAGTCCTTCTGCTCGACACCTGTGTACATGGACAACATGTCTCCCAGAGTTTTGTTGAACCTTTCAGTCAGGCCGTTGGTCTGGGGATGGTAGGCCGTTGTAAATCTGTGCACAATTCCGCACAGAGCATTGATCTCTTTTATTACTTGAGAAATGAAATTTCTTCCGCGATCTGTTATCATTTCTCTAGGAGCTCCATGCTTCAAGATAACATCTTCAACCAGGAACTTAGCTGTTTCGATTGCTCCTCCATCTGGGATCGCTTTCGTTATGGCATACCTTGTCATATAATCGGTGCACACAATGATCCAACGGTTTCCATCTTTAGAAACTGGAAATCTTCCAAGGAGATCGACCCCGACCTTATAGAATGGCTTTTCTACGGGCGGTATGGATACAAGTTGTCCAGCCGGACGTCGAGGTAATTTCTTCCTTCGTTGACACTCCCGACAATGACTTACATATTGGCGAACAGTTCTATAAAGGCCAGGCCAATAGAATCGTTTCTTGACTTTGTCATACGTTCGGGCGAAACCCAAATGCCCAGCTGTAGGAGCGTCATGTAAATATGCCATAACTTCCGATCTTAATTGCTTAGGGATCATCATAAGCCAGGGTCTTCCAGTTGTGCTATAGTTTTTCTTGTATAATATGCCGTCGATAATGCTGAATTCCTTTCTGGTGTAGCCCGAGTTTAAATTATCGATTATTTTAGCTAAATCCGGGTCTTTAGTCTGCTCTATATCGACGTTGGTTAGTGACATCACAGCACTTGGTGGATCGTTCTCAAGCGGGCTCCTTGACAGACAATCGGCATCCTTATGTTTGCGTCCGCTCTTGTAGATAACGGTCACGTCAAATTCTTGCAACTTCAGCGCCCATCTTGCCAAACGGCCAGAAGGATCTTTCTGCCCTACCAACCAACATAGAGAATGATGGTCAGTGACAACCGTGAATGGTCGACCAAACAAATACGGGCGGAATTTGCTAATAGACCAGACTACAGCAAGGCATTCTTTTTCCATTGTAGAATAGTTATTTTCAGCCTTTGTCAAGCTTCTAGATGCATAAGCTATAGGCCGCTCCTTTCCACCTTGTATTTGTAGAAGAACAGCTCCAATACCATGTCCGCTTGCATCCGTGTGTAGATGGGTATCAGCGGATTCATCAAAGTGTCCTAAGACAGGCTCTGAAATTAGAGCTGTTTTAAGGACTTCAAACGCTTTCTCTTGAGCTGCATCCCAATAAAATTGTTTTTCAGTCTTCAGTAGGTCATGCAAAGATCTAGCTTTGTCGGCAAAGTTCTCAACAAAAACAACAACAAAAAAAGCCTTTATTTAGGGTCACTGACCCTATACAGGATTCACCAGAGGTATGCATGCAAAGTTCTCAATAAATCTTCGGTAATAGGAACATAATCCAAGAAAGCTCCTCAGTTCAGAGATATTCCTTGGCCTCGGAAATTTAGAGACGGCTTCAACTTTATCTGGATCTGGATGAATTCCATTGGCGTCAACAAGGTGTCCCAAAATCTTTATCTTCCTTGATCCAAAAAGACACTTTTTGTTGTTCAAGCTTAGTCCAGCTTTCTGGATGCAGCTTAATACAAGTTGTAGACGACGTAGATGTTCCTCAAAGGTAGGTGCGTAAACTACGATGTCGTCCAGGTAGCAAAGGCACATGTTCCATTTAAGACTGCCCAGAACACTATCTATCATCCTTTCAAACGTTGCTGGGGCGTTACAAAGACCGAAGGGCATTACTTGGAATTCATACAACCCATCTGGAGTGATGAAAGCAGTTTTCTCCCTGTCTTTTTCGTCCACTTCAATCTGCCAATACCCGGACCGAAGATCCATCGTGGAGAAGTAACTAGAGCCGGCTAAACTATCCAAGGCATCGTCAATGCGTGGCAGAGGGTAAACATCTTTTTTTGTTATCTTATTTAATCGACGGTAATCTACGCAGAATCTCCAGGTCCCGTCTTTCTTTCGAACTAGAATAACTGGAGATGACCAAGGACTTTCAGAGGGCTTCACGATGTGATTTTCAATCATCTTGTTCACTTCATCTTGAATTAGTCGTCGTTCACTTGGTGCTACTCTATAGGGCTTCTGTTTGATAGGAGAGTGGTCTCCTGTGTTTATCTTGTGCTTCACAGTACTGGTGGGCTTAATAGAAGTACTCCCAAAGTCAAATATGTCGATAAACTCGTCAAGGCATGAAAGAAGCTGTAACCTTTGAATTTCAGACAGCCCTGGATCTAGAGTAAGGTTTATCTTCTGTGACCATTCACGTGACTTTAGCTGCGTTTCTTGTAACTTATCGCTGGATTCAATAAGACTGCAGATATTCCCACTCTCATAACTTTCCATGGTGCACATATTCATTCCTGATGGAATCAGTTGCGGCCAAGACGCTCCATTCGCCACCCAAATGCTACCTCGGCCGTGTCGAAATGTAACCAATGAGTTTGGTATAAGAACTTCTTTTCTTAATAATAAGTCCTTAGAAGTTGAGACTAAAACATCTCTAACACCGCATACTTCTTCGTTTATCACACTGATCTTCTTTATTGATTTAGGCGGGATGACAAAGTCGTCGGAAGCAAACAATCTCTGGTTTTCCTCCTCTCGAGATTCCAGGACAGAGGTTTCCCCGAGATGGAGTTCATTTCTGCCACAATCAATGACGGCTTCGGTGGCCTTGAAGAAGTCCCATCCGAATATGATGTCATGGCTGCATTCCACCATAACAACGAATTCAAAGGATATCTTCAGACCATTAACTTCTATGTTCAGGACACATTTTCCTAGGGTCTCTATTAAATTTTTATTTGCGGCTTTAAGAATGGGACCTGGTTCTTTGAAGAGAGGTGTCTTTAGTTCGCGTCGAAATTTGTCTGAAATAACAGAAAAGTCGGCTCCTGAATCCACCAATGCTTTAATTTTGCGTCCATTTATTTCGACCATAACAAAATTTTCTTTTAATTTAGCGGCGATATACCCTGGAGGATTTTCCTCAATGGCGACCTCACCCCCGTTAGAAGCCGCTCCACTTAGTTTTTCACATTCTGAGGCTTGGGAGAACGGCTGAAACGACGGGCTGGCGACTGGGATTGTCTTCGGGCTGGCGACCTTGCGCGGCTTGGATGTGGGGAAGAGATCCGGTAGAAGTACGTCGAGGTTTGGGGCGTTACATAGTCGTCGTCGGCGTCATATCTCGGAGGTCGACTCGAAAATCCAACATTTCTTCCTTCTCCGCCATTCCTTGTCCTGGCTTCAGCGAAGACCTGCCGTCGTTCCCTACAATAACGGACGACATGTCCGGGTCGTCCGCAGTGGAAGCAGATAGGCTTGTCGTCGTAGGTTCTCCAATGTTCCGTCTTCCTGGGTTGGGTTGGTCGGTCGATATTATAATAGGGCGTTCGTGGTTGTTGTTGTACCACGTTGACTTGTGGTCTGGTAGGTTGTAGAGCACGGCTGACCTCTTCCCTCACAGTCTGTTCCAGGGCGTTCACCTCTCGGAGAGGATTGATCACTTCAGGTGCTGAGAAAACCTTTTGTATCTCTTCTCTAACGATGCGGCGAATTAAGCCGGCCAAGTCGTCTGAGTCGTCAACACACGAAATGGGCATTACGTTTGACAACCTGGCGAATTTCGTACGGCCGATCCGGCGTTGCTTGACGGTTGTCAGATGACGGCAGAACTTCAGGATCTCATCTACCGTCTGTATGTCTTTCGCCACCAATACCTGGTATGTGTCCTCCGAAATTCCCTTTATAATGTGAGCAACTATCTCACCTTCTTCCATGCGAGGGTTCACCTGGTGGCAGAGACTAAGAATCTCCTGGATGTATGACTCGCTGGATTCTTCGGCCTTCTGTGCTCTTGACTTCAGAACTTCCTCGGCGCGTCGAGCAGAATCCTCCTGCAGTCCGAACACACCGCGGAATGCGTCTTCAAAGCTTCTCCACGAGTTGAGTGATTCTTCGTTATTATCAAACCACCTTCCAGCAGTTCCGTTCAAGTAAAATACGACGTTGGCAAGCTTCATGGTCTCGTCCCATCTGTTGTACTTCGAAACTCTCTCGTACTCTTTCAACCACTGTCCAGGGTTAATATTTCCATCTCCAGAAAAGGTAGAAGGATCTCGTTGGCGTTGACAAGGGAGGTAGGATCCGTTAACAGTAGGTCTGTGGTCGTCTTCCATTTCTATTCGTTGTGGCAAAGGTTGAAGAATTGGTTCACGTCCCTGTAGACGTCGACTTCTTCGAAGTTCCGTCACGCTACCCAGCGTCTCCACCAAAATATGTCGCGGAGATAAATAAAGCAAGGGCAAATTTGGGAATAAATAATTTATTACAAGGGGTATTTGTAGGGAGAGAGAGTTTTGTACAACTTACCCAAGTTAAAAGTTAATCCTAATGAACGGCGTTAGCCACCGTCCCGTTTTCCTTATTTACATATCAGCTTCCCCCCTCCCGGGGTCCAGGGATGATTGACAGTTGTCCCATCTGGATGGAGCTATTTGACAATATAATTCAATCAAAACTTGATCGTTCAATAAGAAAGGAATGAGAGATGAGTTTGCTTGAGAAAGAATATCCATCGTATGAAAAGATTATTTCTTTCCTGGAAAGATTTGCTGGAAGTCTCAGGAGTTTTAAGAATAAAGAAAATTCAAAACAATTCTACAAAATGAATAAATCCACTCATTCTCATTTAGCAACATTTGCCTCTGACTCTAGTATAGATAGCAGAGTCAAGTCATGCGTCTTATGTAACCTGATGATGTTACCTGAAAGATGGACATTTGTAAAAGATAATCGTCTATGTTACAACTGTCTAAGATCTAACCATAGAGTATCGTCATGCGTCTTCACGCAAAATTGCAAATCATGTAATAAGAGACATCATACTCTTTTGCATCAGTTCAAACCGGAAATGTTAAGTCCTGTTGCGGACATATCTCCATTGACCCATGCCAGTGTCTCATGTTTTGCAGACAACAAAAGTCATGATCGGATATTACTCTCTATGGCTTTAATAAAGGTCAAATCGGAAAACGGGGTTCTTCAAACATGTAGAGCCCTCATAGATACAGGCTCTCAAAGGTTTCTTAAAATAAATAGTTGTCGAAAGAAATTAAATCTTCCTCTTGCTGAATGTAAAACTACAGTTTTTGGTTTGGGAAACAAACTTGTAGAACAATCAATGGGTGAGGTCTCTCTCCAATTTAGCCCACATTTCTCAAACCTAATATTCAACGCCAATCCTATAGTCATTGATAAGATCACATCAGAATTGCCCAATTTCTTTATAGAAAAGGATAATTGGCCTTATTTGAAATATTTTCTGTTGGCTGACCCCAATTTTGACAAATCTAGCCAGATTGATTTAGTGATAGGAGCAGAGCTTGCTCCATGCCTTTTTAACGGGAAGGTTAGATTCCAAAATTTATCTGGACCCACTGCAT
>CP092877.1:22192481-22234471 GCA_030710605.1 Cordylochernes scorpioides | reverse complement strand
CTAAGAGGGTTTGCCACTAATAAGCCATCTCACCCGCTTTTTCTAATTAAACGACGTCATCACTAAATTTCCATCCCTGCCTTTACAATTTATTGAAATCAACAAGCGATCCAGAGTTAGGTTTCTTTAACTATCTTTCGGGGGGGGGGGGCAACATGCCCATGAGAACTATAAGTATGACTTCCAGCCTCGGTGTGTATAGTTAGCTGGAAGTCATACTTCTAGTTCTCATGTGGAAGGGCATGTTGACCCGATAGATGAAGAAATAAAATAGTTAAAAGACCTTAAACTGGTTTATTTTAATAAATATTCATTTATACGCAAAAAAGTCGTCACGAAACTATAATAGTGACACTTCTATATTCTATCAAAGTTTCACCCAGATATAGGTCAAGTATTGCTGATGCGGAACAAACATTTCTCTTTTTTTATATATAAATATAGCATACCTTATAAATATATGTAAATATACTCAAAGTCGGTGAGTGAGAGGGTAACACCCTCGATTCCCGACAGTCATGAACCGGGATTGAATCCCGCGTTAAAATTTGTATAATATGTGAATAACCTTCACATATTATTCATTGTTCAATTATCATGAACTAGGTTGCTCTTGCTGAGCGGTACCTATTTATGTGATTTGAACCAGATAAATATACTCACTTGCCTGTTTTTTTTTTTTTGTTATCCTGTGAACAAATGACCATATCTAAAAACTATATAATGTAATTACATCAATGTCACATAGTGCGAAATATGGTTTTACATTTATATGTCATTTGGTTGCATCAACTTGAGGGTCAATCTAAGATTACAGACACGTACATCATATATTAAAAAGTTGAATCTTGGCAGATAACTCGATATATCAATATTATGAGAATTCGAAACTATTATAGACGCGTATGATTCTTTTGAAAATTGTCTAAATTTCAAAAGAATCATACGGGTCTATAATAGTTTATATTTCACATAACAGATGACACGCTAATGTATCATATATACATACTAGCCGAATGACCCGGGCAACGCCCGGGTTTTACCCGATTAAATGCTTTTATTCAAATACTATTCGTTACAATTATAAATTGGCGCCGTGGATGTCATTCTTGTATAATTTATAAATGAGTTTTAAAAATTGTAAAAAAAAAATGCATCGGCCGGGAATTGAACCCGGGCCGCCCGCGTGGCAGGCGAGCATTCTACCACTGAACCACTGATGGTTATGAGAAATGGCCATATTTGGGTATTTATTCCATTCACAAAGCAAACGGTGACAGAATTGATTAAGAATTGTTGCTTGATTATGACGCTGATAACTGTATATATTAATTATATATTGTGTTCAATTTTTACAAACCTTTACACAATGGACATATATTTAGGCATCTATGTTTGCCATTCTTCATTATAAATCTTTATTTCCATAAAAACGGCGTATATGACATTGTTAAATAAATTACAATAACTATTATGAATAAAGTTACATCAAGAAAATAAACTTATTTCGCAAGGGTATTTATTTATATTGTTGTACAGAATTATATATTATCATAACTCGACTAATATCAAGGAATCCTGCATGGGTGGCCGATGAAAATGTAGATCTTAAAGAAGAGTGGAGAAACCGATGGAGCAATCTTGCCATCGCCAACAAAGACCTGGTGGAGGATCCTAACACCAAACCTCCCGGCTACAACCTACCTAGGAGGACCTGGTCAACCCTCAATAGAATCAGGACCTCTACTGGTAGATGCAACTACCTACTAAATAAGTGGAACATGAGTCCAGACCAGAACTGTGACTGTGGACAAATACAAACAATGCACCATATCCTAAGGGACTGTCCTCGAAGATTCTTCCAGGGAACACTTGGGGATATCCATCGGTGCACAGAGGAGGCCCTGGAGTGGATTCGTCACCTCGACATTCCACTCTAGAGAAACTTGCCAACATTGTTGTATTGTGCTGTAAAAAACAATATCATACGCAATATATATATATATATTATCATATATTAAAAACAAAGAACACATATCCTGACCGCTCACATAAGCATTTTAGAAAGCAAAGCGCCATCTAGTAGAACAAAAATCAACTAAACGGTGATTTAACTTGTTACGTGATATTCGGCCAATATATGCACCATTCTTCAATCTTTCTTTCCATTAAAACGGCGTATGCGACATTGTTAAAATAAAGAAATTGCAATAAAAAACTTATTGCGCGAAAGTGCTTATTTATGATATTTATATAATATATATAAATGGCGCGAAATTTGATGGTTATGATTATCATTTCTAAAAATTCGAAGGAAGAGACAGTGGAACAGACTGGTTTGTCAGTGAGGAACCTTCTAGATCGGTTCAAACGTTCAGCCAAATCAGTAGACAGTTATTTGAACGCGCTAACCGAGCTCAAAACACAAGTCTGTTTTATTTTATTTCGACTTAGAGCGCTATGTCCCCCTAAGGACACTTGCACTTTAAAGGTAAACAAAACATTGAAAGAAAATAAAGAAAGATATATATTTGAAATAATATTTCAAATATCTTTCTTTCTTTATTTCTTTGTACCTATTTCAATTGTGTTGATATTTTTTCTCTTTTCATCTAACTTGCATATTAATTATTGTACATATTATGTACAAGAATTAATATGCAAGTTAGATGAAAAGAGAAAAAATATCAACACAATTGAAATAGGTACAAAGGGTTGGTATGCAAATTTTATTAAATGAAATCAAATTGTAAAGTATTGTGTATTTGAGGAAAACAATTTTCAGATTGAAGAAAGTTTTAGGGAATATTTTAAAATTGATATATGCAAGATATTAGAAAATTATTCAATCAAAACTATGCTAAACAGAGTTAATTTCTAAATAAAAGCGTTCCAAAGAAATTTAGTACTCTTCCATAAAATTCAAAATGAATCTACAAAAATGAGTTGAATTTTATATATTTGTCTTTTGTTGAAATTAGATCAAACGGGTTTGATACATTTATTCCATTGTTTATTCTATACTCTTGGAAGACGGGGCAATTTAAGCAACTCTGTTTATCTCACAAATGTGCAAGTAACAAAAATGATTCTAGTATCTCGGAATGTAAAATAAGATATTACTTCATGTATATATTATGTGGTCACTTTCAAACAAACTTAAACCCATACTGGTTTTCTCTCGTAGCTTTGTCGTTTATTAACCGCACGGCTCAATATTTGCCATCTGACAAGTTGGCCAATAGCTAAATGAAGTCTTTAGAAAAGTCTAAGAATTAAAAAATTACAAAAAATAAAACGCACATGACCACAAAACAAACATCTAGGGAAATATGTCGCCCTTATATTGTATTGTCCTTTAGACAAGCCTCGCTGTCTGCCGTGATCGTCTAGTGGTTAGGACATTGCGTTGTGGCCGCAATAACCCAGGTTCGAATCCTGGTCACGGCACCTTTTTGCTTCATTTTTTTTATCGAAATAGTTGAAATATTAGCACATTTTTGTCTATTTTAACAGATTATAAATGTGATTTTGGTTACCGGAGTTAGCTAAAATTTACACCCATAGATGGCAGCAGTTAACGTCGAGTTCAAGGAATTTGTTATCTTGCTGAAATACCCTAACATCCTAAATTATTTACTTCCATTCTTCCGAATTATGATTTATTTATAGAATATTTTTAATTTATATATGTACTTTTAGAACTGGATAATATTTTGGCTTCATTTGAAGCATCAAAATGATTGAAGCCGGCATAAAGACGTTATTAAGAGAGGTTTCAAATATCCATTGTTTCTTAAATTACTGAACCTAAATATTTCCATGAGTTTTATTAACAATATTTTATGTTTCTAATATTTTCATCCCTAGTATCTTGAATTCTATTTATTTTCATTTGACATTAATTATTTGTTTCTTTTAACCAGTTTTTTTTTTTTACATATCACATAAAAAATTGTGTTACTTATCTCCCCATTATCGGGTAGATGGTTAAAATCCTCCAGATGGAGCGAATGTAGCCGGCATTTCATGATGCCAATTTTCGACAAGAACCTCAACAATTTCCCTTCAACTCATGTATTCTCCTCATACGTAAAACCAAGCAATGAATAAAATGAACTTAAAACAAAATGTAAAAAAAGGTTTTAACATTTCTGTGGTAATGAGGAATCACTATAAGTATTGACTTATTCCTGTTGTTTTGTGCCACTTAGGTGGTTAATTCTCCTTCACGTGATATCATCCATCACTTCTGGTTGGCTGGCTGCTGCTATGCTAGATAAGAACGCAGGAGAACCAATGTCAGTCTCGCCTAATTATAAAATATATTTAAAGTTTGGATCTTGTCATTAGGATGCTTCCAGAAAAAGAGGCGACCAAAATCAACCAATTTACTACAAAAAGTTGGATTTCTTTGGTTTACCATTCTATATACAGTTACGAGCGTCATTCCTCATCTCCTAATCAATCAACTCTGTCACCATTTGCTTTTTTTTTTGGAATGGCGCCCTCCTATTGGTTGGCTACGATCACGCCACCTTTGCCCCCCCCCCCCCCCCCCCCCCATCATGCCTCCCCCACTCGCTTTTTCGTTTTTGTATGTAACTATTGTGTTGGAGCTGGTCGCTCCTTAAATAAATGCATATATTAGTTAATAACTAAATGGAATCCTCTCTTTCTTTTTCCCAGTATGAGACGCCTACGGAAGCCAACAGTACATAGACAGATAAAGCACATAGGCTATAGTTATTAACTAATATATGCATTTATTTAAGGCGCCAATTTATAATTGTAGCAAATAGTATTTGAATAAAAACATTCAATCGGGTAAAACACGGGCGTTGCCCGGGTCATTCGGCTAGTGTTGTATAAAATTGACCTTGTTAATCAAAATCACAATAGAAAGTCTTACCATCAACTTGTTTGGCGTTTACGTTGAAGTCAACTCTTCGTTCAATGTTGACATTGTGGTTCTTCGTCTAAAATTGGATGAAGATAGGGTAGCCGGGAGAGCATCAGATATTGAGCCTTGGTTGAATCTTTCTTTTTCTCCAACATAGAATATATTCAATATATAATATAATAATTTTAATATTCACTATATATTGATTAGCAATCATCTTTAACATCAATCAGATGCGAATTATATTTTCATTCTTCTTTTTACTTCTCCTTCATTTACTAAATAGGGAATCAAAATGTTATATTCCTTTGGGAAATAACATAGGATGATTTAAAATATACATATTGTTGCGTTGTTGGTTAACAAAGAATAACTCCCGTGGGTACAAAGGATCTTTAGGACTTTATTTAAGCCTAATTGATAAAATAATTACAGAAGAGTGCAAAAATAAAACAACAATAAAGAACACAGCAGTTACAAACTCACCAACTGCAGCACGGTGAGGGAAAGCAGAACAGGAGACAGAAGTTCGTAGAACCTTCTAGAATCTTCCAGGAAGTACACCGGCGTCGGCGGTAGGCAGCAGTCCGACCTCTTGAGACAGCAGCTTGCTTGGAGTACACCACGTAGCTTCGTTCTTCGACTTTACTTTTTCTTATCTTTCTTCTCTCCGGCATGAGTTTCTCATCCCTATATATCCCGGAGTAGATCTTTCCAGAACGGTCACGGTTGGTCAGCCAATCAGAAAGCCGCCAGCACAAAGCGATTGCGCAATCGCTACTGATTGGCCAATCAGTTGTCTTCCGCTTTTTCTACATGATTCTTAAACGCTCTAGAACATTCTCTCTCCATCTGGAATGTGCTTTTATTTCTACGTAACACTGCCCCCTCCTTAGGACTGATCGTCCCGAACAGTCCATTGTACTGGAACAGTACCCCTGATGGGTGCCAACCGGTTGTAGTGCACCACTTTGGGTTTAGACGTCGGGGTCTTCTTAATCCGAAAGATGACATCATTGAGGCACTTGATGATCTTGTAGGGTCCTTCCCACTGGTACTGAAGTTTAGGAGAAAGTCCTCTCTTCCGTTGAGGATTATGGAGCCAAACCATTTCACCCTCTTTGAAAGTCTTGTTGGAAGTCTTGACGTAGTACCTGTATTTCATTTTCTCACTGGAAAAGTAAAGATTTTCTCCTGCACACTGGTGAATGGCCGGCATCCTTTCAAATGGGGCACCTACATTGTAGATCTCAAACTTTCCTCTGGATCTTGTTGTCGTTCCCTTTCTCACTGAACATTGTGTACAGTTTCTGCACCATTTTTCAACATCATTTCGACTTCCTGGCCAACAAAATCTTTCTCTAACTTTGGCCAATGTTTTTCTGATGCCGAAGTGATCTCCCGTGGGACTGTTATGCATCTCCTGGAGAGCCAAAGGTACAAGAGAACTGGGTAACACCAACTTCCAGGATTCATGCTTTCCATCCTCGCTCTCCCATTTCCTGTATAAGACACCATCTCGTAGGGTCAAAGAATTCCAGAGGCGCCAGAGACTTTTGGTTTTAGGACTGTGCGAGGCTACATCTTCCCAGGATGGTCTTTCACCTGATTCCTTCCAATTCATCATTGGCAAGAGATCTCGGTCTTCACGTTGAGCCTTTCTTAAAGCTTGTCCAGTCCAATTTTTCTCTTCTACTTCGTCGCTTTCTTGCAGTGTAACTTGTCTTAAACAAAATCTCTCTTCAGCACGAGCACAATGTCCACTTTGTGGAACACACGGCCTTCTTGATAAGGCATCAGCATTATCGTTCCGTCTCCCATGGTTCTTCTAGGGGCTGTGGTGGTTTCAGAATTTTCCGGACAGTTTCTTCTCACGTGGCCATATTGCCCACAACTCCAGCAGTCGGTGTCACTGCGTTGTTTTACTTTTCTGGGGCAAGTTAGAGAAATGTGATCAAGGGCTCCACAAGTCCAGCAGCGACCCCTTTTTCTTTCAGGCTTATCCTTAGAGTTATCTGGACAGTGTTTCCTTATGTGGCCATTTTTTCCACATTTCCAGCAACCTGTATCACTGCGCTGTTTTACTTTTCGGCGGCAAGTTGGAGACATGTGATCATGGGCTCGACGGGTCCAGAAGCGATTCTCTTCTGTTTCTGGATTATACAATTTAACTTGTCTAGCCATGCGATAACTTTCTATTGTGGCTTGTTGGGCAGCTTCATACTTCATGGCTTTGACTAGGGTTTCTTGTAGAGTAGTCGCACTTGAAAGTCTGACAAACCTTTGGGTTTCAGGGTCTCCGATGGCATCAATAAACTGATGTTGGGCCATAAAGTCTTGTGTTTCAGACGGGCACGTTGGAAAGGCTAATCTTGCCAGGCGTCAGATGTCGTGGGCCAAATCCTGCAAACTTTATTTCTTTTCTTGCAGTCTATTCTTGAACTTTACCACATGAAGTTGTTGGTAGTGTTCTTCTCCATATCGGGACTCCAACGCATCAATCAGGGCGTTGAAGTCTAGGCGAAGTTGTTCCGGAATCATCTGGAGAACTTCCACTGCAGGTCCACGAAGTGCAGCAGGCATAAAGCTTGCCTTATTTCTAACGTTCCATCCGTTAGCTTGGGCGACCACATCGAACTGGGTTTTGAAGGAGGTCCATGATGATTGTCCATCAAAGGTAGGAACTTTGACAAGAGGCCTACCCGAATTGTTATTCTCTTGCTGGAAAACCGGAGTTCTTGGATGGCCCGTTTCCACAGCAGCAAGTCTCTCTTTTAAAGAAGCCATTTCTTCTTTCATTTCTTCTTTTACAGAGGAAACGTCTTCTTTTACAGCTGAGATTTCATCTTCTAAGCATTGTAATTTAAGCCCCAAGCTTTCTTTTAGCTCTTTATTTTGAGCTTGAAGAGCCTCGTTTAGAGCCTCACGAGTTTCTTGATTTTGAGCTTGAAAAGCCTGGGTTTGAGCTTGGATCGCTTTCAATATTTCTTCCATTTTTCTGGTGAGTACCATAGATTATTCAGGCTTCACCTAAAGACCCCACATCTGACACCAAATTGTTGCGTTGTTGGTTAACAAAGAATAACTCCCGTGGGTACAAAGGATCTTTAGGACTTTATTTAAGCCTAATTGATAAAATAATTACAGAAGAGTGCAAAAATAAAACAACAATAAAGAACACAGCAGTTACAAACTCACCAACTGCAGCACGGTGAGGGAAAGCAGAACAGGAGACAGAAGTTCGTAGAACCTTCTAGAATCTTCCAGGAAGTACACCGGCGTCGGCGGTAGGCAGCAGTCCGACCTCTTGAGACAGCAGCTTGCTTGGAGTACACCACGTAGCTTCGTTCTTCGACTTTACTTTTTCTTATCTTTCTTCTCTCCGGCATGAGTTTCTCATCCCTATATATCCCGGAGTAGATCTTTCCAGAACGGTCACGGTTGGTCAGCCAATCAGAAAGCCGCCAGCACAAAGCGATTGCGCAATCGCTACTGATTGGCCAATCAGTTGTCTTCCGCTTTTTCTACATGATTCTTAAACGCTCTAGAACATTCTCTCTCCATCTGGAATGTGCTTTTATTTCTACGTAACAATATATATTCGAATATATATTTTGGAAATTTAGTTTGAGAAGAAACTAATTCAAGCCATTGTTACGATTGCAAGTCTAATTTTTTAAAGATTTTATTGAGCATATCAAGCCCTTTATATTACCCATGAGAGATGTAAACAAAAGTTATATTTTTATTTTACATTGTATTTGAAAACTTGCTGGAATAACTTTCTCTTATGTAGGAGTTTCTAACATTTATTTTAATCTTCTGAAGACGTTCAACAAAATAGTTCTGGGTGTGGTAGCTCTCTTATATTCTTTCTTCATATTCAAATGGCATGATATTGATGGAACTTTCCCCCTGATAGCAACATTTTATGATGGAATTCTTGTAATATTTTATTAGGTTGAGAGATAGCTGAAAGTGTTTGAAGCTCTTAGTTAGGAGAGTGATATAGGCTTAGCAAAATACGATGTTTCTTTTTAAGGATTTCTAGTTGTTTTTGTACTCACGTATGTTGTAGTTACGAGGACATCCCTTTTGACAAAAACAAATATATATTTATTTAAGGAACGACTTGTTCCATTACATATATTGTTAAAACAAGCTAGCGATAAACATAGCAGAAAGGCTGAAGGTAGAAGTTGGAAGTGTCGTCATAGTAGTGACGTCAGCATCTATGATGATTAAAGTCAAAGTTTGCGTAACAATTCCCTCCTTACTTTGTCTTTATTCCCACGATGCTGAGGTTCTCCAGGTGTTTCTTCATCTGGTCTCGGGATAGGTCCTTTGTGAAGATATCCGCCTCCAGGTCCTGGGATGGCTTGTACAGAGAGAAGGCAGATGTCTCTGGATTCATAACAGTCTCTCAAGAAGTGGTACTTTCTGTTGATATGTCTACAGCGACTGCTTTGTTTAGGGCTGGAGATCCAGTTGATCAATGACTGACTGTCTGTATAGATCGCAGTTGATTTTTCCATGAAATTCCATTCTTCCAGCTCCTGTAACAGGTTTATTATCCACTTGATTTGACAGCAGCTTTCAGAAGCAGCTATCATTTCCGCTTCCATTGTGGAGAGGGCAACGAGTGGTTGTTTACTACTTTTCCAGTCTATAGTTGCTTCGCCGAGCTTCAATACATATCCGCCGTAGGATTTTCCATCATGGGTGGTCGACCAGCTGGCATCGGTGTAGGACTTCAGGATTCCAGTCTTCCCTCTTTCAAATTTCACTCCTAGGTCAATTGTTCCTCGTAGGTATCTCATCACTCTTTTGATTGCTGTCCAGTGCATCTGTTTTGGTTGTCTGGAGTACTGTGAAAGTTTGCTAGTGATGTAAGCGATGTCGGGTCTGGTGTTAACAGCTAGAAACATTAGCATTCCAAGGGCTTCTTGGTAAGTGTGCTGATCACAATTGTCATCTTCAATATGATTGTCCAAATTGATTTCTTTGGAACCTGGTGTTGGAACTTCCTTACAATTTTCCATTCCATATTTCTGCAATATTTGTTGTACATAGTGGCTTTGCTGTAGCGAAATTCCCTCCTTGTCTTGTATGATCTTGATTCCCAAAAACATGCCTTTACATGTTACATCCTTTATTTCCAGGTGATGTCTCAATTTATTGATGAATTTGTTTGAGGTATCTTCAGAATCTGAGACAGTGATAAAGTCATCAACATATATCCCTACATAGAAGTATTTGTCTTCATTCTTCCATTTAAATAGGCAAGGATCAGATTTAAGTTTTTTCCAGTCCACAGTCATGAAGTACTTGACTGAATTTCTCATACCACGATCTTCCGGATTGAGGTAGACCGTAAATACTTTTGTTGAGTTTGCAAACTTTGTTTCTGTCTTGGACAAATCCAGCAGGTTGTTCCATGAATATTGTGTTTTCAATGTTTCCATTTAGATAGGCTGCTTTCACATCAAATAGTTTAATGACTGAATCTTTTGTTGCTGCCATTGACAAAACAGTCCTGAGGGTGGCATTTTTAATTACAGGGCTGAAACTTTCGTTGTAATCTCTTCCTGGGATTTGGTTGTATCCCATTGCAACAAGTCTAGCTTTGTAAGTTTTGTTTTTGTTTTCTTGGTCTTTAGATATTTTGAACACCCATTTACTTTTGACAACTTTAGCGTTTACAGGTCTAGGTACCAGTTCCCATACTTGATGCGAGTACATGTTCTGTATTTCCTCAAGCATTGCGTTCTCCCAATGTTTCTTGTCTTCGCATGCGATGGCTTCTTCATAGTCTTTCGGAATGGTTTCATTCGTAGTAGCCAGAACGTAGTCATCGAATCTTTTAGGTATTGTTCGAGTTCTTTGTGGTCTGTCTGATCCACTTGACTCTGTCTGTCTGTTGATCATGGTATCTGGTGCTGGCTCTTCAATATCAACATCTGATAGAAGATGATTGTCCAGTTGTTCATCCTCCTGAATGAAGAAATATGTGTCAGTGTCCGTATTATTATCACTTTGTTTTTCTTCCGAGATTACATTATTGTTCTCTCTGAAATGAATGTCTGCGGTTTCAAGAATGACTCTCGCTGTATTATCAAATACTCGATAAGCTCTTCTGCATCTTGAATAGCCCACAAATATTCCTCTCTTAGATTTAGCTTCTAGTTTGTGTCTTTGATGATTCTCGAGTTTATAGAAGACTTCACAACCAAATCTCATGATGTGAGAGACGGATGGCTTTTTACCTTTCCATTTTTCCATAGGGGTAGTGTCTGGATCATTGGTTGTGGAAGTTAGATTGTACAGATATGCAGCTGTATTCACAGCTTCTGCCCAGAAGTGTAGGGGTAATTGGGAGTCTGCCAGAAGTGTTCGGCCTTTGTCTAATAGTGTTCTGTTAGCTCTTTCAACTCTCCCATTGCTTCTTGGGGTGTACGGTGTAGTTAGTTCATGTTTAATTCCTTCGGATTCTATGAAGGTTTCAAGGTTTTTATTGATAAATTCTGTTCCGTTATCTGTTCTAAGTCGTTTTAGTTTTGAGTTTAGCTCGTTTTCTCTCTTTACAATAAACTTCTTCAAAACTTCTGCTGCTGAGAGTTTATCTTTGAGAAATTCTACAAATATTCTCCTAGAAAATCCATCTACGATGGTCAAGAAATATTTACTTCCGCCCAAGGAGTTTATTCTCATTGGACCACAGAGATCGACATAAATGGCTTCAAAGGGGTAGCTTTCCTGATTGCTATCTGTGTGAACATAGGGTACTTTGGTCATTTTTTCCCAAGGAGCAAGCATCAAATTGATCAAGGGTACCAATTATAGAGTCCAAGCCTTTTAGAAGATTGTTCTTCAAAATCAGGTCTAATTTGTTGTCACTAGGATGTCCTAACCTTCTGTGCCATGGCAGTCCTAGAATTGTCCTTTGAAATCAAGCAATGTTCGTTTAGAACATGAGTTGCTTCAGGTAAACGTGATAGGTTCAATGTGTACATGTTACCATCAAAGTTTCCTGTTCCTATTAGTTTGTCATCAGAAGAGTATATGTATGCTCCTTCAGAATTCAAAAGAACAGAGTTCCCTCTTCTTACTACGCTTGGAATGGACATTAGATTTCCTTTCAGGTGTGGTACATGGAGGACATTATGCAGGGTTACAGCGTTGTTAAGTTTGTCCTTACCTTGTACAGTAGCTTGGATTAATCCAATGAGTCAGATTCGATGTGTCTCCCTTCTTCCGCCACTTGTATGCTTCTTCTATCCTCCGTCTTGTGCTCGATCCATTCACCATGGGAAGTCATGTGGCTTGTGCACGCAGAATCAATTATCCACACGTCCTGAGTCGTCGGGAGTTCCTCCCTTGTGATTACATGTAGTGCGTATTCCGAAGTGGAGTCTCTTCGTTGGGATGGTTCCTCCGTTCGTTCTTGGATTGCTGATCTGGCTGTGTCTTTGTTTTGTTTTGGTCCTTTATGGTAGTTCCTTGTACCGGCCATGTTATTTTTGTTTGTCGTATTCTTTTGATTTCCTTTGTTGTTAGGGTTGAACCAACAGTCTTTCTTGAAATGTCCTTTTCTTTTGCAAATGTAGCATGACTTTTCTTTGAATTGGTTGCCTGATGATCTGAAAGCATTTTCATGATTTTTGCTTCTGTCCTGTCTTTTCTTCTCGAAATCCAGTAGAGTTTGTCTCAAGTCTGGTAAGGAGATTTCTCTGTTTATTGACAGTGCTGCTGTGATCGTGTCAAAGTTAGGTGTGAGCCCTTCAACAATGTATCGTACAAGTTCTCTTTCTGTTACTGTCTTTCCTAGCTGGGTGATCTCTTGTGCCAGTTTCTGTGCTCGTACAATATACATGTTAACATTTTCATTTGGGTTCAATTTTAGTCTGGCTAGATCCAACACTAGGTCTATCCTTTTATTTTCTAGAGATCCTTCAAACCTTTTCTTTATGTCGTACCAAATTCTTTTGGCCCTTTTATCGCCTCGAAAGATGATTGTTAAGTCATCCGAAAGTGACAATATTATTAGGCTGTATGCTTCCCGATTCTTTTTTTTCCAAATATCATATTCTAGTTTATTATTTGTTAAGTCTGGCTCGTCATTAACAATTACGTCCTCGAAGAGATCTTTTGAATCTATAATTGCTTCCAATTTCATGGACCACGTTGTATAGTTGTTTTCTATTAACTATTCGATTTTTGCTAAGTTATGTGTATCCATTTTCATTCAACTTTTTCTTTCTAAATTGGCGGTTAGTTCAATTATTTAATTTATTTTTGATTTAAATGGATCAATTGGCGGTTAGTCCAATTCGCGCGCCCAAACCACGGTCTGCTACCAAATTGATATAGGCTTAGCAAAATACGATGTTTCTTTTTAATGATTTCTAGTTGTTTTTGTACTCACGTATGTTGTAGTTACGAGGACATCCCTTTTGACAAAAACAAATATATATTTATTTAAGGAACGACTTGTTCCATTACATTATTGTTAAAACAAGCTAGCGATAAACATAGCAGAAAGGCTGAAGGTAGAAGTTGGAAGTGTCGTCATAGTAGTGACGTCAGCATCTATGATGATTAAAGTCAAAGTTTGCGTAACAGAGAGTCATTATTATCACCTCCTAATTCTCGCCAATTATGACATTCCATCATTACAATAGAAAATGCTTTGATTGAAATGCTTCAGATATATCTCATCTCTTTTCAACTATTTTTTTTTTTAAATGAGGACCACAATCAACCTTTGATTTCGAGTCAAGTCAGATCACCTACTGTCGCTACAATTCTACTTATCGCATGGCTCTACCACCCCTTTCATTCATATTAATTCTTTTCTTCAACAGCTTTTCAACCCAATAACCCTAAATGGTAACAAAACACTGTAATCCTTATATAGGATCGCAAGTGAAACATTGCCAAGGAAGACGCTCAAGTCTATATCCTCGCTTTGCACCTGGATCTGAATTTTTGGTTGCATGTGTAATACTTACAATTGCATACTCTTCAACTACTAACCCTTTCCAACGCCCGTCAATATTCTCTTAGAATGTGAATTTTTATGTCATCAATTTATTTTAATCATCATTTTTTAAAATCAAACAAAAATGTCATTTTTATTTCACTTTTATATATATCCAAACAAATCATCTTGTTATAGCCCTTTTTAACCCTAACAGTTTAAATTAATTAAAAGAAGTTTTAATTACTTACCTGTGTTAGAGAGGCTTTACCCGCTTAAACCCAGATAAACCCTTTCACTCCCGAGGCCCATCTATGGTAATTTAAACCAACAACCCCATATTGTATATAATTTATAACAAGATTTTAATGTTGTATAGTAGAAACACATCTGTAAATGGTTATATGCATGATTGACATGTGTCATTACATCATCATATGTAATGTAATTTGTACAAACTGAGGATATTAAATAAAACTCTGTAATAGATTGAGTTGAGCTAGAGAGATAGAAGTCAAACACGTCTAAATTCAAGATAGATGGAAGCCACAAAGCAACATCTAAAGATAGATTGGAAGCTGTCAGGACGGCGCCAGTTCACATCTGGTGACATGCAAAACCCCCTTTCTCAGAAAAGGTATATAAACCCCCGTCTTTAGCTAAAAATACAGTTAGTTCAGCATCTGCGCGAGCCCACGTCGGTTGTACCCGAGGTCCATCTCATCCATCATGTAGACCAGTAAGAAACTTCTATCTCCCCATCTTTCGCTCCTAGCTCAACTTTTATCTGTTCACGGAACTTTCTTAGTGCAACTGTGTCTTCGTTTTTTGTGTGGACATTTCCAAGCTTTCCACTCTGCCTCGACCACGACTGCCTGTACTTTGTGAGAACTTTTAAAGGTCTTCCAAGGTGCAGAGAGGTACTGGAAAACTCCACATCCTGACTGTTCCTCTCGGTCAACACAGTATAGCGAGAGTCAACACTTCATCATCATCACAAAGTTAGTCGACAGGATTCTACAAGAAACTACCAGGACTTCACCACATTTTCACCTCATTACATATGCACAGTGTGGCAAATAATTTTTAAGAATGGGTTTGTAAAATAAAACAGAAACAAGCTAATTCAATTTCTACTATTTTTTATTCAAAATAATCCCCTCCGGATTCAATACATATGTTACAACGATTAAATAAGGAATTAAATGCCTTTTGCAGGCCACTTTGAGGAATCGCCTCCAAAGTGCTCGTCACAGCTCTCTGGATGGTCGGGATATCATTAAAAAAACAACCTTTTAACTTTAATTTTATTTTTGGTAATAAATAAAAGTCACATGGTGCTAAATCAGGCGAGTACGGTGGATGATTCAACACACAGACGTTATTTTTGGCCAAAAAGCGACGAACAATGAGTGAAGAGTGACTCGATGCATTATCACGCAGCAAACCCCAACTGTCTTCATCGCGATATTCTGGACGAATGCGACGAATTCTGGCAATCAAACGTTTCAAAACGTTTAAATAATACTCTCCAGTAATGGTTTGTCCAGCGGGAACAAATTCTTTGTGGATAATACCTCTACTATCGAAAAAGGTAATCAGCATTGTTTTGATTTTTAATGGCACTTTTCGCGTTTTTTTTGGCTTGTGGAGAGTTTTTTGACTTTCATTCAGCACTTTGGCGCTTTGTCTTTGGGTCATACTGAAAACACCATGTTTCATCACCCGTAACAATTGATTTCAGGAAGTTTGAATCATTTTCATAGGCAGAAATGATGTCCCTGCAATGTGCAATTCTCAATGATTTCTGCTCGCCCGTTAAAGTGTGTGGAACAAATTTAGCACAGACTTTAGTTTTACCCAAATCTTCATGCAGAATGGTTCGAATCGTTTCTTTGTTGATGTGTAAAACCTCTGCCATCTTTCTCAGGGATGCACTGCGATTGTTTGCAACAAATTCTCACACTTTTTCTATACTTTCTGGTGTCTTCGTAGAACTTGGTCGTCCAGTATGCTTATCATCTTCTAGCTATTTTTTCCATCCGAAAAAACGTTTGTGCCAAATGAAAACATTTGATTTACTCAAACATAAAGTACCATAAACTTGCTTCATCAAAATATATGTTTCCGATGCACTTCTACCAAGTTTTGCATTAAATTTAATGACCGCTCTCTGTTCCATCTCAGAATTCCGACGAACAAAAATTTTTACTCTTCAAAAATCGCCTGTATGGCTTTAAAGAGTTAACCAAAATGGCTGAAACAAAGCCACGCGCTAGATAAGGCTTCGAATATATATACGCATGCGCAATTTCATAACTGGCTCTGCTATTGGCTTTTATCTAACGCGAGTCTTAAAAATTATTTGCCACACTGTGTATATATATATATATATATTTGTGTGTAATATATCAATTGAATTTTAATTGGCAATTCTTGGCGTTATTAATAAAACAACCTTGACGCCTTAATATGTTGTACTATGTAAGCATTGTGACAACCAGCTTCATGCGATTTAAACTGACTGAATTTAGATATAGCCAGGCCAAAGGCCATTACTTATTCATTATTATTATTTTTTTGTTTTGTAAAAAAAGACTAATTGTCAATTAAATTGTTCCCAATGTCTCTCTCTCTCTCTCTCTTGATTGGCCTTGCAGTTCAGGCTGGTAAGTCTAACTGCCCAGCTCTTCTTCTTGGGCTTCATTGCTTCTAGTATGGTCTTTTCAACTTCACACAATGTTTATTCCAGAAGCTTGCCTAGTGATAACTTAGGTGGTTCCTGCAGCGAAGTCCAGGTTCATTTGCTTGTGGTCTGCTTCTTATAATTAGGCTTGCGGCCCAGAGAAGTTCAACCTGGCAGATCCTGGAGTTACCTCACACAGAACCGCCTCCCTCACTGTGTGACTCTTAGTGTGGGGGTGTACCGATACTGTGGTTGATGGGGGGTATTCCGCAAAAAAGGTCAGATCGTTCTAAAAGTCTTTCTCTTCGATCAATTTTTTGGCCACATTTTTCATTTCTCCCTTTCATATCATAGTCCATCACACATGTCCTGTTCCAGTGGTGAGCTCCTGTAGCATGTCTTATCTTTTTGAAAATGTCCATGGGGTTCTGAGCCACTGGATGGTGTGGAATTTCTCCAGTTTTTGTAGCCTCGGATTGGATGTTACAGCAATTAGGGTTCAATTGGCTATCAGGATAGGAGCTAAGTTTGCTGGGGACTCTTGTAGTAGCCTACCCTGCCAAAACTCTCTCATATATAGATGAGTTCCTTTTGTTAATATTGCCCCCTTCAGTAAACCTTCCTTTCTCATTCCCTTTTTAAAAATTATTCAGGCCACCACTTATTTTTAAAAACTTATAAAATTGATAAATAGTATATTCCCCATCATATACACAATGCTAAATTATTAGGCTAGAGGACTTGGCTCTCATCAGTGGTGAACTCTCTCAACAATACGCCAAGATGATGTAGAGATTAAATTTGTCAATAAATATAATGAGAAACCTATAAATTATACATGGCCTAAAATAATCAAAATTTATATGGCAATTAAAATTATAATTGTAATACCTACTTTGTTTTCAAATCTTGCTCAATGATTTGAACCAAATTGTTTATTTATTTAGAGAAAAAAAATTTTCAATAGTGGTTGCACGCATTTTCAAAGCGGAATTTTCGTGTTTAATCGTCTTAATATAATCTATTATGCTGAAATAGTATCTAATGAATTAAGCAAAAATATATGATATAATAAGTGTAGCCTAAAATAATATCTCTGAAAATATTTGTTTAAAAGAATTGACGACATCGGCATTTGTTTATATTCCAATTGTAAATATTTTTAGTTATCCGTTGTAGTTTTTTGTTAGTTTTATTTCTTTAGGGGAATTAAATATTTTAAAAATATTCCTAATATGTACCCAGACTCTTCAATAACAAATAAAAACTTAATACATCAGAAAAATCGAGAAGCATGTAAACAGGTAAATGTGTTTACTAATTAAAAAAGAAAGGAGAAGGGCATTGAAAAATACACGCTTGAAGAGTTATTTTTCAAGCATTTATTTAATATATGTTATTATAGCACACGTCAAGAAATACTTTTGAAAAACATTTCAATAGTAAAATGCTTTGAGGGAAATAAGATTCCATGTTTAGCCTTGTTTGCAGTGAATGACAGACCAGCAGAGAGAAAGACAAATAATCTTCATAATAAAAATACCAATATAATTTCAAACAAGACTATAGCATAATATGATGCATTAGCTCACCATCTTTTATAAGAAATTGAAACTATTTTTAGATACGTATAATGATTCTTTTTAAAATTAAATAATTCTCTACTACCCTTACTGCAAGGTTAAATTAATTATTTAAATTAATTAAAGAAGAAGCAATCTCCAATTTTTACCCATGATGATTATCGTAGCCTGTATCACGTGTACTAGGGATAATATTATAAATGTGAGTGTTATTGTACTATAGTTTACTATGATGTGTACATTTTATTACTGCTCTCATTGGTTGTTTACTGTCACATGACCTTAAAACTCCGCCTTTGCCGGTCCCAAGCCCGGATGAAAAAAGGAGGAGGGGGAGCAGTAACAAGCTCGCTAAAAAACCTGGGTTCAGCTGGCCCGGCTGATAGTACCCTGTAAGGGCTCCTAATCCAGGGATACAGGATGAGCAGCGTTTGTACTCCATGTTAGGAGCGGCTGCACATGGCTTCTGTTCCTCATGTCAGAGGCGGCCATTTCTTTTGGAGCTAAGTCGGCCTGCCACTGAGTAGTGCTCCCAGTCTTAATGACAAAGGCAGACGCATTCTACTTCACCCAGATATGATTGAGTGGAGATAAGGAATAAGAGATACATGACCTTAATTAGCATGCAGTGCTAAAGAACTCAGAGAGATTGCACTGAACAATGAAATTCTATATATACCGGAGTGTGTAGAATAGTTTAATTTTATTACATCACTGAACATTTTTAGAATAATTTTTCTTGGAATGTCCAGACATGTGTGAAAGTCTAATGCACTAGTTCACCAATAAATTGACACCTCTGCCAGAAGAAAAACTTCATTTTGATTGACATTTTGGTGAATGTAAAAAATATAAGCAGTAGCAATGCATTTTCTTTATTCGTGAACAATTTTTGTATTGTTATCATTTATATTTTTTACATTTATACTTTATAGAAATTTCTCTTTTAATTTTGGTGAATATCATTCAACTTCATCGGTATTGAAAACCCAGACCTGGCCACCCAGACCTTCCAATCACTTTACATCAAGTAGAATGGAGAGTTGTGGAGCCATGGGCGTTTATATATTTGATTTGTGATCTAGTTCTTTGGGAAATTCACATGAGAATGCAGTTTCTCAGTTCTTGTATATTCCTAACACCTGCCAACATTCATTTTATTTTCAATACTGATGAAGTTGAATTGATATTCACCAAAATTAAAAGAGAAATTTCTATAAAGTATAAATGTAAAAAATGTCAATGAAAATGAAGTTTTTCTTCTGGCAGAGGTGTCAATTTATTGGTGAACTAGAGCATTAGACTTTCACACATGTCTGGACATTTCAAGAAAAAGTATTCTAAAAATGTTCAGTAATGTAATAAAATTAAACTATTCTACACTCCGGTATATATAGAATTTCATTGTTCAATGCAACTGAGTTCTTTAGCACTGCATGCTAATTAAGGTCATGTGACAGTGAACAGCCAATGAGAGCAGGAATAAATGTACACATCATACTAAGGTATTTAAAATGAAGGCGATAAAAACGTGGTGATTTTCTTTTAATAGTAAAAAAACAAGCTTTCAGGCAAGAATGCCCTTCTTCAGGTTACAACTTGGAAATATTTTAAAACTATGGGTATGAAAGATAGCCCAATATAGTCGGTAAATAGTTCAGCTGGGGGGATTGGCGAGGTAAAACATGGAGTATTGGGGTGGGAGGTCGATTTTTCGGTTAAAACTGGGTGTGCAGTGCGAGACCAAAGATTCAAGGACTAGGCGCTGATACTTGTTCCCGACGCCCTTGTAAACGCATACAGCGCTGTCCAAATTGAACGAGTGGCGAAATTCTGTGATGTGTGTTATGGCAGCTTGTCCAGTTTGCCAACTGCGGCAAGTCCCTGGACCCCTACTTGGCCACAATCTCCTCTCTGCTGGTGTCCCCAGACCTGGTGGTGAAGAAGATAGCCTGCCATCTACTGGTGAGGTGAGTGTTTCCTCCTATACAATGGAGCCTTGATAAGGTCAGTGGTAAGATGGTCTAAACCAGGGGTGGCGAACCTTTTTATATTAGAAGGCCAATTTTTATTTTACCATTTTTGAGAAGGCCGCATCCATATATAAAAATATATGTACGATTTAATTAAAGGGATTTATATACAAAATTAAAATACATAATTTTCTTTGCAAATAAATAGTTCATAGTGGTATAGTTATGTACTTCATTTTTAGCACGACACTTGAATTACTTTTAGAAATTTAAATACTTACATTTACTATATTATATAATATATGACATTCGTATTAGATATTTTCAATAAAATAATGAAAGTAATTGAAAACTGCGAAACAAAAATTATAATTTTGAATTTATGAAAAGGCCACAACTTGGGCAAGAAAAGGCCACATGCGGCCTTAAGGCCGCACGTTCGCCACCCCTGGTCTAAACCGTTGGTTTTCAACCACTACGACCCGGGATGGAATCCTGCATTTAGGCACTTTTTTCTAACTTAAAAAATAAAGTTCTCCAATGGCCCCCAATTCTTGCAAAAGTCCAACCCACCAGCAAGTGCAAGTAACCAAACGGGGCTCTGGCACATTTGTAGACATGTGGTTCACTTACAGTAAAAGCAGTCACCTACTCTACCCACCATGTTTATATTATGGCCTGTACCACATTTACTAGGGATTGCCTTGATAAGGTACAATTTGGATTATAGATTAGAACTACAAGGCAATAAGATCAAATCTAAATAAATAAATAGTCTGTGACATTTCGGTAACAACACTGTTACTGACATGTCATACATTATTTATTTATTTGGTCTTGTAGTTACAATGGATTGGATAGTAGTTACAATGGAACCTTGTTTTAACAGCCCTCTTACGAGGTGTGTTCAAAAAGTATCGCGACCTTTGTGTTTTTCAAAAATTATTTATTTATTCATGAATACCTATTTTGTCCCCTTCAAAGTAATCCCCATGAGATATTATACACTTGTGCCAACGGTTTTTTCCAATCTTCGAAGCACTTCAAAAAATCATTTTTTAAAATCTTTTTCAGCTCCTCCTTCGATTCCGTCTTTATCTCGTCAAGTGTAGCGTAACGTCGTTCTTTCATGGGCCTCTTCAGTTTAGGGAACAAGAAAAAGTCACAGGGGGCCAGATCTGGGGAATACGGTGGCTGCGGCATCATTAGTGTGTTGTTTTTGGCCAAAAAGTCGCGCACAAGCAATGATGTGTGAGCAGGGGCGTTATCGTGGTGCAAAAGCCAATTTTTGTTCTTCCACAAATCTGGGCGTTTCTGGCGGATTGCTTCGTGCAAATTGCGCATAACTTGCAGGTAATATTCCTTATTGACCGTTCTACCCTGTGGCAAGAACTCATGATGCACCACGCCCCTGCAATCGAAGAAAACTATCAGCAAAACTTTCACATTCGACCGAACTTGGCGCGGTTTTTTCGGTCTTGGTTCGTGCGGCAGCTTCCATTGAGATGATTGAGCTTTGGTTTCCACGTCATAACCATAAACCCACGCTTCGTCACCAGTTATGACCCTCTGGAGCAAATTTGGGTCGTCGCGGACAGAGTCCAACATCTCATTAGCAATCTTCATGCTATGCTGTTTTTGGTCGCAATTGAGCAATTTTGGTACGAATTTCGTGGCGACCCGTCTCATACCCAAATCATTGATAAAAATCGAATGGCACGAGCCAATCGATATGTTTAGGTCCTCAGCAACTTCTCTAACGGTGATTCGACGATTGGTCAATATCATTTTCTCCACTTCATTAATTTTTTCGTCTGTTGTTGAAGTGCTCGGGTGTCCGGCACGCTCTTCGTCTTTCACATCTTCTCGGCCTTCTGAGAACATTTTGTACCACCGATAAACGTTGCTTCGGTCCAAGGTAGCTTCTCCGTATGCCACAGTCAACATTCGGAATGCATCCGCGCACTTAATTTCGTTTTTCACACAAAATTTGATACAGGTTCTTTGATCCATTTTTTTTAATAGGTAAAAATCAAAGACGATCCAAAACACCTGCAAGCAAAGCAGCTGTCAACAATTAAGTGAACATTCAAAATGGCTGAGCTTGTCGGCATAAGTGAGAGACATGAGTACCAACATAAAGCCACAAAAAGATCGAAATTCGAATATACGTAACCCGCGAAAATGTAAAATTCGCGATACTTTTTGATCACACCTCGTATAACAGCAACTTGGTTAGATTCTAAAGTTTTAAGCCCCATTTGTTATAACTGGGATTATGACCATATAAAATCTTGATCCCAACTGATGTTTTGTAAAACAATATAAGCTCAATAATATTTATCTCTATGCTTTTTTAAAATATTATTTTGAAGAAAAACATTGGTACAATATTTAATGTCTATCTAGAACTTGAGAAATTCACACTGTGTGTACCCACTGGATATGATTGAGATTGTATGGAAATAAGATTGATTAAAAATTGTATTACCTATAGGCTAGAACCTCCATGAAAGGATACAAAAGAGTTTTCATTGCCAAAATTTCCATTTTTACTATTTAGCAACTCTCTGGTAAGAGGACACTTCTCTTTAAAGGACAATTTGGCTCTGCTACAAGGTGTTCTTTACAGGGAGGTTCTACTGTATATGTGAAAAGATGAATACATCACATTTTATATCAAACAAGATGAGATGGGAACCACTGAAAGATTTTTATAGCATAATCTGTGGGTAAAATTCTGTCAGCTTCGTAGTAAACAACCATCCAAAAAAAAAAAGAGAGAAACAAAATAGTATGTTTCATAACATCTAAATGAGATAGTTGATTAAAACTGAGAAATATTCTAAATGGAAGAGTCTTTAGAGCTGGCTGTGAGACAGATGAGGGAGTGAACTAGAGGCTGATAGATCTTACAATGAAGTCCGCTCCCAACTTCTGTAGGAATTCTTGGTGGTTGATTCTATTGAAGGACTGGGGAAAGTGACTACTTGCCATCACTGATGTCTCCTTCCTCAAGATCCCACACTCCATATATATACTTGGCAGCAGTGTGAGCTAGACTGCCAGAAGCTCTGGGATTCTATGAGCAAGGACACTTGGCAGCTCTGCCCCTTCACTGGAGGAGCACCTCCCCAGCATTGCTTGCTCTCACTATTCCCCCACATCAGACTACACCTAGGATCCACTTAGACCTCAGATAGTGAAGCTGACTATGAAGAGTTCTCTCCAGACAAGAACTCTTTATGGTGGAATTCTGTCATTAACTCCCCAGAATAGCTGTCACGCCACTTTCCCCAGTCCTTCAATAGAATCAGCCTCTAGTTCACACCCTCATCTGCGCACAGCCAACTCTAGGGACACACACACACACTCTCCAATTTAGAATATTTTTCACTTTTAACAAACTATTTAATTTAGAAGTTATAAAATATACCACTTTCTTTTGCTCTTTTTTGGATAGTTGTTTACTACAATGCTGACAGAATTATACCTTCAATAAGATTTCACTTTAAAAATCTTGCTTAAGTTCCAAGTGCGCTCCTCTTGTTTAATAGAAAATGTAATGTATATAGCCTTATGAATATATAGGTAATACAATTTAAAAACAAACTTAGCTCCATCCCTCCAGTTAGTATGCACAGTTTTAACTTGAAACTGCAAAACTTATGTATCCTGCAACAATGGAAAAAATAGATTATGCTCATAAAGATTTTTTTCAGTTTTAGTATATACAAAATAACAACTCTCTGGTAAGAGGACACCTAAAGAATCCCTTAGGCTCTGCAACTAGGTCTATTTTACTGTGTACTTGTCCTATTTTTAATTCTAAAACTATTTTCCCCTGTTATGCTCCCCATTTCCCTTAACTCAGAAGAATTACAATACAGTGCCGCATAATAACAGACCTAAATACAATTTTATCCTGTTCTTTGGATGTTGGGGATCATATAGCTCTGTAGCATGGGCTGACCAAAGTTTGTGGCAGGGGTGGGGGCCAGCTGGCAGACTCAGCCAGCCTAATGATGGCCACCAACACCCTGCTCCAGGAGTGTCAGGATCCCAACCCCTCAGTCCGGGCCCTGGCCTTGCGTGCCCTGTGGACAGTCAGCAGAGAGAATGCCATTCCTATCCTAAAGGAGATGGCCCTGCGCGATGCCAGCCCCCATGTCCGTAGAGCTGCTCTTCAGGCCTTCCTCTCCACCTCAGACTCAGTGGACACCATGGAGTGGTCTGTCTCTCTGTTAAAGGATTCTGACCCTGGTGTGGTAGCCAGCTTAGCGACTATCCTGCCATCTTCCCCAACTTGCTGGCCTTTCTCTGGCAGAGACTGCCCAGCCTCCCTGAATGGTACCAGCTCTCTCTGCTCCAGGTCCTACAGAGCCATCCCCTCCCAGCCTCTTTCTCTCCCACAGACCCCCTCAACCTCCTAGACCCCCTCCTGACTCACCCCACCAACCCTGCCATTGCCCTCCAGGCCCAGGACCTCTTTCTCCATATCCTCCATACCCACAACCTCCGCCATCTTGAAAAACAGCTCATCAAGCACATCCTCCCCTACCTCTGTGCCCATCTCCCCCTCCAGAACACAGAGCTGGTGTATGCCCTACTCTGCCACCTGGACAAGCTGTGCACCCAGGACAACATACAAGCCCTACGTCCCTATGCCAAGCATTTCTTCACCCAGCACACAGACCCGCCCTATGTGGAGCAACTCAAGTTTGGCTTGCTGATCCAGCTGCTGGATGAGACCAATGTAGAGGAGTTACTTTACCATCTGCTGCCACAGATCAGGAAGGAACATTTCACAGCAGATCTCTTCCGTAGGTTGGTGGAATCGAAAGCTGGGAGTGAGCAGGCATTCCTCCGCAGTCTGATGGGACATCTAGGCTTGAAGCAGGCTGGGCTAGGCCACAAGCTGCTCATCGGCCTGTGTCACCTGTCCCAGCGGCAGGGCAGCACGGCCCAGCTGCCAGGACTTCTCACCAACCACATCTCCACCCTGCCCCTGGAGACTCCCCTAGTGTGGCTCCTGGCTCACCATCTACCAGAGGACTACCACATCTGGGAGACCATGTTGGACACTGTGAAGGATCCCAACCCTGGGCTGCAGCTAGCTCTCACCATGGGCTTCTTGAAGCTCTTCTTCACAGTCCCTGCGGCAGCGCAAGAAATGCTGGGAAGACAGCTAGAACAAGCAGCTTCCCATCCTAGTCCTCTGATCCAGGACGAGGTTAGCTTCTACGGATCACTTCTAAGTCACGATGCTCAACTAGCTAAGGAAATTATGCAAACACTAGAGTGAAACACCAGTTTTTATTTATTTACAGAATGTGTTGAGACATACAGGCGAGAGATCAATTCACAGATTTAGGCGTTGTACTCGACAGATCGTGAGGGGTCCGTGGGGAAAATACGCTGGCATTGGGTCATCAGCCTCTTCAGAGCCTGCACACCAACTCCTGCTGTTGATTCACACAACAAATAAAATGAAATCAAAATATTGTGTTTAAAAAAAAAAAGGTTTTGTTTACATATTCTAAAAAATAAAAGATATATTTTATAAAGAGACTTTGTGTGTATATCTTATTTTTTCAGTAAACAAATGCTGGTGTTTGGAATATCGGAGGGAATGACTAAATTACTTGAAATTGCCAACAACAATACCTCTCATTAATGTACAAACTACGAAACTTTCCCTCACACTATAGGGAAGACAGTAGAACCTCCCTTTTAGTGGACACCTCTCCACAAAGGACAGTTTTAATTTGCAAAATTACCATTTCTACAATTTAGCTTAAAAAGGAGGAGGGGGAGCAGTAACAAGCTCACTTAAAAAACCTGGGTTCAGCTGGCCCGGCTGATAGTGCCCTGTAAGGGCTTCTGATCCAGGGATACAGAATGAGCAGCGTTTGTACTCCATGTTAGGAGCAGCTGCACATGGTCTGTTCCTCATGTCAGAGGCCGCCATTTATTTTGGAGCTAAGTCGGCCTGCCACTGAGTAGTGCTCCCAATCTTAATGACAAAGGCAGACACATTCTACTTCACCCAGTGTGGAGATAAGAAAGAAGAAAAAGAAGAGACAATTTAGCAACTCTCCAGTAAGAGGTCACCTCTCCCTAAAGGACACTTTGGCTCTGCAATTAGATGTCCTTTACAGGGAGGTTCTACTGTATATGTAAATAATTACCTTTAACCAAGTCCCACAAAGGGTGGGTGATCACATGAAGATTGAGAGAATAACTGTCACTCCACCAATGTGGTGAAGTAACGACTGCTTGGATCATGCAATGGAAGAAGATGGAATGTGGAAACTGTCTACTTTCCAGTGGCTTTGTCAGGACCAATGATGTCACTCGCAGATGCCTTTTCTTTTTCACGCAGTTTGGTGCATCCAATACTATTGGCTGTGGGCTCAAATATCCCTAATTTCTATCAGCATCTCACAAGATGTCTTTGCAAACTAATAGATAGCTTAATGAATGGCCCTCAACACTAACTCTGGCTAAAAAGAATGCACAAATCAATCTGAATAATTACAATAGTACAATTCATAATTTTTTTTTTTTACACACACTTGGAAACAATTAGAAGAACTTTAAATGAAAAATTTGTTAATTGGCACTATTGATAATTGGGATTTTAGATGTTTTGCAGCAAGTAGTCCCAATTAGAGAGAATCCACTGTACATATATATAATCCCATATAGGAAGTCAGAATATGTGTGTTTATGGTTAGAACAAATGTGTGAGCACCTACCTGGATAAACTTCCTCTGGGTCTCATCGTTGAGGACATCTGGGTGGAAAGGAGTTAAGGAAATGGAGGGTGAACTTTCTTAGTGGAGATGGTCACAGCAGGTGGATGGGCCCTATTCACTTGTCCTGGCATCCAAGAATACATGATAAATATTTGTTGTTATGTCGTTGTTTCTTATCCCCTTGTGTAAAGATTACAAGAATTCCATGAGTTCATGCTCCTTAAACTGTTTTATCATAAGCAGCGCCCTTTCCCAAAGGTCTTGTTTAGTGCATCTAATGCAAGCCAAAATGTGTTCTGGAGCTGCAGGTTTGTTGTTATTATAAACACAAGGTAATAAGATCAAATCCAAATAAATAAATAGTGTGACTTTCGGTAACAGTTGTTACCATCATCAGATAAAAGCATAGAATAATGTGTTTCTAATCTATAATCCAAATTGTACCTTATCAATTTTTATTATTGTTTTTTTTTTTTTTTTTTTTTTGCTTATCCCTAGTACACGTGGTACAGGCCATGATAATCATGGTGGGTAGTTAGCGACTGCTTTTACTGTAAGCGCACCACATGTCTACACATGTGAAAAGCAGTTCGACTTTGCACTTACAAATGCCAGAGCCCCGTTTGGTTACTTGCACTCGCTGGTGGGGTTGGACTTTTGCAAGAATCGGAGGCCATTGGAGCATTTTTTTTTTTAAACAGAAAAAAGTGCCCAATGCGGGAATCGAACCCGGGTCCTAGTGGTCGAAAACCAAACGGTTTACCCAGCCTTCCACCGACCCCCTTTTTATTATTACATATTTTAACTGTATTGAGCTGCCACTTAGCTGAGTAAAACAAGTTTTTTTTTGTTTGTTTTATATATTCCTTGTCTTTACACAATTTCATGAAATACATGCTCCTTCTTTTACTTAGAAAACCTACCTTTAGTTAGTTATTGCGCAAGTTGCCATGACATGTCAATGATGTTTCCTCACATATTGAATGGAGCAAGAATGGATAAATATAAACTAGATGGCAATATGAACAGCCCTATCTGACCAAAGTTTCTTATCACCTTGTGTAAAGATTACACGAATTCCATGAGTTCATGATCTCATAGAATAGGGTATAGGGGTGCAGCTTTCATTGATCATGGTACCATGATCCAGACACACTTTAGTGAAAGTCTGACTTTGCCTGTAATTTGAGGCTGTTCCTAACATGGAAGCTTTTATTGTCAACTCTAACATGAGTACAGACACAGCTCCTGACCATCTGACCAAAGTAACTACAATAGTATCCTGGGCCAAAAAGAAAAATGCTACCAGGGTTTCACATCCGTTGTCTACTTCATTTAGTCAAAATCAAATACATAATATTTCTTTGTTTTCTTGAGGTTTCTAAACATTTCTTCCATTAATAGCTTTGATGATGTCTAAATACACTAATTGAAAACAAGTTGAGACAAACTAAGTGTAGCCTTACAGGTTATTTATTAAACCTAGAATTGAAACATGATTTGTATACAGCACATAGGTTTCAATTTATGTTTCCCTTTTAGGTTTATAAGAAGCGCACTTGTAAATAATTGACTCTATTTAGTTAATTTTACCTTCACATTGAATTATCAATGTCTGTATCAATTTCACACTCTCTTTGTATATAATCCCCATCAAAACTTGAGAAACTAGCATGAATACATCAAAACTTGAGAAACTAGCATGAATACATCAAAACTTGAGAAACTAGCATGAATACATCAGAACTTGAGAAACTAGCATGAATACATCAAAACTTGAGAAACTAGCATGAATACATCAAAACAATGTTGGTTGAGCTATGGAAATATATTGTTACGCCACCTCTGTGTCAGGGATGGTTCGAATGAGTATGCAGGATCAGTAAGGATCTCTGTTCCACTACTTTATTTACCTTTGTGCATTTATAGAGAACAAATGGAAACATGCAGGAAGCATCATCTAACAGCTGCCATTAACAGCAGGGAGCAGAACTTCCCTCTTGGCCACCAGATAGGCTTCTCCCTTCTTGACTGGTCCATCCGCTCCCCTCAGCTATTCTTGGGGTGAACACATGTGACTGAACTGACCCTCCTTGCCATCAAGGTATTGTCGAAGCTTTCTTTTTCGGGCATTGTTGCATATTATATATAAATACTCCAAACTTCAATTGATTTGATGCTACACAATAAACACATACACATTTTAAAAATGAAATAATAAGAGAGGTTAGCATTGAGTTTCTATTTTATTAAATCAGATAACTGGTGTTGGAAGAACTCTTGGTTTAAAAGCTCACCGGTTATTTGATTTAATAAAATATGCTAACGTTTCCTGTTATTTCATTTCTAACTGTTTAATCTGTGAAGAAACCGGGGTTATGGAAGGATACGAGCAATGTTCTTTGAGAAAATCTTCTCTCGACCAGTACGGGCGTGGATGCCCACCATGGTCACTCCGATGGGCCAGGGGGCATTGCCAATAGCCATCTGGAGGTAGGCATCATTGGCCTGGGCACACAGACTAACTTCATATCCATTATGGTTGGAATGACATATTTTTTAAAACAAAAAATGACTAGGCATTAAAGAACTCCTACAAAGTTAATTGTAACATAAAATTAAGTGATTAATAGGTAAATTTGTTAAAAAAAACTATATACAGTTAAACCTGTCTATAGCTCCCCCTCTAAATAGCGCCTTCCTCTCTATAGCGCCCGATTTTAAATATGTAGTACGATGCGATTTACATTGAAAGTGACCTGTCTATAGCATCCTTTTTGGTGAGTCCCAAGAGGGGCAGCTATAAACAGGTTTGACTGTATTTTTTTGAAACAGACAGGTAAAAAGGTCCAAGAATGGATAAAAAATTTCATCAAACCAGTGCTGGTCCAATGGTAGAGAGAATTAGAGAACCTACCTTGACATAGTTGCGGCTCAGCATGTGAGTGACAATCTCCACCAGGTGCTCCAGGATGTCGTCTGGCACCGTGTTGTTGCGGAGTTTCTTGAAGAGTGGGCGGATGTACGACTTGGTCTGGGTGTAGGTGGCGCTGGCGATACGGCCGTGGACGGAGCCTTTCTCCTCCTCCGACCTGCTGTTGAGGTGTTCTCCCCAGAGCTTCAGAATAAACTGCCACAGACATTTCATTATAAATACTATATTGCCGAACAAGTATCCCTAATGAATTTCTTGAAAGGCCCAAACAAAATCGAAAAATTGCCTTTAGTGTAAACTACATACAACCTATAACAACACAAATATTTCATGTTGTTATAATGGTTGAATTAAAGAGAGGTTACACTGTAATAAGTTTCCAGAGTGGCAGTGATCGTCAATAGAAACCATCCTTTATTAAGGTGAGGATAGGATAAATGACAAAACTATTTTAGAGGCGTAATATTCTTTTTAAAATAAAATAATTTCTACTGCCCTTACTGCAATGGAAAAATTAAAGGGAGGGCCTGGCTCATCAGTGGTGAACCCTCCCAGCGGTTTCGCCAGTTTAATCTACCATTTAAACTGGCAAAACCGCTGGGAGGGTTCACCACTGATGAGCCAGGCCCTCCCTTTAATTTTTCCATTGCAGTAAGGGCAGTAGAAATTGTTTTATTTTAAAATGAATATTACGTGTCTAAAATAGTTTTGTAATTTGATAACAGATGGCGCGCTAGTGCATCGAAAGATAGGATAAATGGTTGAATTAAGTAATGTAAGCCCACATTGAAATCCTAGTTGGTTGAATTAAAGTGGTTAAACCGTAGCAAAGAGTGGCAGGTCATCAACAGAAACCAACCTTCAGAAAGGTGAGGATGACGTTGGCATCGTGAGCCTTGCTGGAGCGGCCCAGGCCTCGCGCCAGCTCGTGTATGTGGTCCATGGTCAAGTCTTGGTCCTCCACAGCCACCTCTGTCGGGTCGTCTTTGTTGCCAGTTGGCTGGGGCCGCAACAGCTCATCTAGGTATCGCTGGTCCGCCTGCTCCAGTGCCTCTTGGAAGTCATTTCGGAATCCTCGGTCAATCTCAGGTTCTAGTAGCTCCAGGTGGCGCAGTCGCTTGAAGGCCCCCAGATCTGTCTCTCCAAACAGCCGGATTGGCTCATTGCGGTCCCGCAGCCGTTTCACCACCTGCAACAGTTCTGGTATCTCTCAGGGCCCTACAATAATTTAAACTGTTGGTCTGGTGGCCCAACTATGACATGTCCAGCAGCCAGGTTGGAAACTTTATAAATGCTACACTGAAGGTTAGATTCTTGGCCATGGTATTGGAGCAGACCATGGTCATTATCTTTTAGAACAGTGTTGTTGTTGCTTATTTCTCAAGTTGTTTAAATGATCTCCATTAGGTTCCATTGTCTCAGCTTTTCTATAATAGTCCTGGGAGTTTCCCAGAGATCTTTTTAGACATCATGGAGAAGGAAAGTAGGGTGCACCTGCAATAGGTCTGAAGACCTGGAAGTACCACTCAGTGTGACTTTGCTTCTTTTGGTTGGCCGCTCCTGACATGGAGTGTCCTTTGTAGCTACTCCTATGGAGAACAGACAATTGATACCTTCCTACATCAGCCGGGTGTGTAGCACAGCCCTAGGGTGGCCCTACCAGGAGTTAAACTCCCGACGTCCTGTGCTACCCGTTTACACCCTCCAGCCACTTTGAGGCTGTAGGATAGGACTAGAGGTAACTAACTACATCGGCACCTTCTACAGTGTAGCCTTGAGACATACAGTAGTCCCTGTCCACACTACTTGGGACAAGTAATACACTGATAGCTTACATAGTACATACTATTTATTTATTCATTTATTTTCTTACTTATCCCTAGTACACGTGGTACAGGCCATGATAATCATGGTGGGTAGTTAGCGACTGCTTTTTACTGTAAGCGCACCACATGTCTACACATGTGAAAAGCAGTTCGACTTTGCACTTACAAATGTGCCATAGCCCCGTTTGGTTACTTGCACTCGCTGGTGGGGTTGGACTTTTGCAAGAATCGGGGGCCATTGGAGCATTTTTTTTTAAACAGAAAAAAATGTCCAATGCGGGAATCGAACCCGGGTCATAGTGGTCGAAAACCAAACGGTTTAACCAGCCTTCCACCGACCCCCTGTACATACTATTTTAAACTATTTAGTGCAATTATTTTTCTTTTTTTTCAAATAAAATAACTTACTGTGAAAAATATTGGGAGAGCCTTTCTGATTAATGGTGAAGCCTCCCCACAGTTTGACCAGTTTATTCAACCACTCTATATAATATTGCATGTAAACCTTTAATATTGTATTTGACTATGGTTTGGCTTGGTATTTAACCAATCTATTGACATAAGATCTTGAGGACAGTATTTATAAAGCTTGCATCGAGCACATATCTCTTCCAAAAAACACAAAATCCACAAACTTATTCAGAAAAAATATCGACTAATCATTGATATATATATATTTTTTAATTCAAAATAATGACCTGATACCTTTTTTTATAAATTGATAAATCAAGAATGGCGAACCACCTATATTCATCATCACAAGATTGGGGATTTTGACATAAGACGCTGCACAACTCTTTTTATTTACTTTTTTTTTGGCTTATCCCTAGTACACATGGTACAGGCCATGATAATCATGGTGGGTGAAAGTAGGCGACTGCTTTTACTGTAAGTGCACCACATGTCTACACATGTGAAAAGCAGTTCGACTTTGCACTTACAAATGTGCCAGGGCCCCGTTTGGTTACTTGCACTCGCTGGTAGGGTTGGACTTTTGCAAGAATCTGGGGCCATTGAAGCATTTTTTTTTTTTAACATAAAAAAGTGCCCAATGCAGGAATCGAACCCGGGTTGTAGCGGACGAAAACCAATGGTTTAGACTATCCTTCCACTGACCCCCTTTTATTTACTTGATCAAAGGAAGCTTTCGGGCTAGTTCTTAAGCTAAAGCTTAGTTGGCTGAAGAAGGGCTTGCCTGAAAGCATCCTTTGATCAAGTAAATAAAAAGAGTTGTGCAGCGTCTTATGTTTTTTTTGTAATCACCTACAATATGTACGAGGAGTGTTCAAAAGGTATCGCTACCTTTGAATTTTCGCGGGTTACGTATATTCGAATTTCGATCTTTTTGTGGCTTTATGTTGGTACTCATGTCTCTCACTTATGCCGACAAGCTCGGCCATTTTGAATGTTCACTTAATTGTTGACAGCTGCTTTGCTTGCAGGTGTTTTCGATCGTCTTCGATTTTTACCTATTAAAAAAAATGGATCAAAGAACTTGTATCAAATTTTGTGTGAAAAACGAAATTAACTGCGCGGATACATTCCGAATGTTGACTGTGGCATACGGAGAAGCTACCTTGGACCGAAGCAACGTTTATCGGTGGTACAAAATGTTCTCAGAAGGCCGAGAAGATGTGAACGACGAAGAGCGTGCCGGACGCCCGAGCACTTCAACAACAGATGAAAAAATTAATTAAGTGGAGAAAATGATATTGGCCAATCGTCGAATCACCGTTAGAGAAGTTGCTGAGGACCTAAACATATCGATTGGCTCGTGCCATTCGATTTTTATCAATGATTTGGGCATGAGACGGGTCGCCGCAAAATTCGTACCAAAATTGCTCAATTGCGACCAAAAACAGCATCGCATGAACATTGCTAATGAGATGTTGGACTCTGTCCGCGACGACCCAAATTTGCTCCAGAGGATCATAACTGGTGACGAAGCGTGGGTTTATGGTTATGACGTGGAAACCAATGCTCAATCATATCAATGGAAGCTGCCGCACGAACCAAGACCGAAAAAAGCGCGCCGAGTTCGGTCAAATGTGAAAGTTTTGCTGACAATTTTCTTCGATTGCAGCGGCGTGGTGCATCATGAGTTCTTGCCACAGGGTAGAACGGTCAATAAGGAATATTACCTGCAAGTTATGGGCAATTTGCGCGAAGCAATCCGCCAGAAACGCCCGGATTTGTGGAAGAACAAAAATTGGCTTTTGCACTATGATAACGCCCCTGCTCACACATCGTTGCTTGTGCGCGACTTTTTGGCCAAAAACAACACACTAATGATGCCGCAGCCACCGTATTCCCCAGATCTGGCCCCCTGTGACTTTTTCTTGTTCCCTAAACTGAAGAGGCCCATGAAAGGACGACGTTACGCTACGCTTGACGAGATAAAGACGGCATCGAAGGAGGAGCTGAAAAAGATTTTAAAAAATGATTTTTTGAAGTGCTTCGAAGATTGGAAAAACCGTTGGCACAAGTGTATAATATCTCATGGGGATTACTTTGAAGGGGACAAAATAGGTATAATGAATAAATAAATAATTAAAAAAAAACCCAAAAGTCGTGATACTTTTTGAACACACCTCGTATGTTTCAGGCTGTAGGTCCTCATCAACGTGGTGCAGCGCAAGAAAAAAAAAAAAAAAGCTTAAAGAATCTGGTATGAATAAATAAAAAATTATAATTTGACCATGATGTAGAGTGATCATTTTTAGCAATGTTAGCATCTAATTTTCTTTAAAGCCCATAGATGGTGTTGCTTTCAGTAAATATTAATGGTGACATTTCCTTTATAATTCTGATTAGTATATTTTTCCAGTGTCATCTGTGCTTTCTAAATAATTTCACCTTCAATCAGTAAGCCAAAGATTAAAGAATCCGTAGGAAGACTTGGCAAATCAGTGGTGAATTCTCCCATAGTTCTATCAATTCATTCTACCACAACAGGTACAATTTGGGTTTCTCAGAGGGTCATAGAAACAAGGACTGAGCTCATTTATATATATAAATCATCTGTAAATATGTAAATCCTTTGCTTTTTACTTTTTCATAGCATGTAAATTTCCCATACTTCTTCATAGCATGTAAATTTATTTTACTTCTTTCGCTTATAAAATTGGCACTTTGGTTTCCTGCCCAGTTGTAACCTGAGGAAGGGCATTCTTGCCTGAAAGCTTGTATTTTTATCAATAAAAGAAAATCACCACGTTTTTATCGCCTTCGTTTAAAAAAAAGAATGTACCTGGATCTGTAAAGAAAAACACAAACAATTTTTTTCTCTAAATATTTTGAGATATTGCTCCATCTTTATAAATTTATTGCAACATGTGGAAAAACATTGCGCAATAAATTTATAAAGAGGGAGTAATCTCTTGAAATATTTTGAGATAAATATTATTATTTTTTTTCCACAGATCCAGGTACACCCTTTTTTATTTAATTAAAAAGGCATATATTGGATCAAAATATCATTTATTTTACTAATATTTCAGTTGGCTGAACGCCAACCTTTATCAAGGTGTTATAACATTTTAAAGTGTGTCAACAACAAACTCAGCGCCACATAACGTCAACAGCATTAAGTTTTTAAAATATTCTGTTATATTCAACGGGAAGAAAAAATTTTGATATATATTTTATATTATGGACAAAACCCTTTTTTATATAAACATATTTAATAGATCGCTTTTATTAGCTCATTGTTTAGTCTTGTTGCTAGGTCCTTGAAAGTGATCCTGAACCTGGCACAGATGAGCTCTGTGATTTAAAAAAGATCCTCAAAAAGAAAGAATGTACATCTTCTTCTTCTTTCTTATCTCCACGCAATCATATTAGGGTATCAAGCTTGTAAAGCTTGAGACTTTTGATGGTGTCTGCCGGGGAAGAGTAGAGCTCATCAATGAATGAGTCAATACAGTCAATAATGTGTTTTGGGGTTGCAGGTTGAGAATTGTACATAATCATGATGGTTGTCAAGAATTGGACATTGAAGAGAAGAGCTGTCAGTGAGTATATAGTTGTTGTTGTTGTTGTTTCTTATCCCCTTGTGTAAAGATTACACGAATTCCATGATCTCATGGAATGGGGTATAGGGGTGCAGCTTTCGTTGATCATGGCACCATGATCCAGGCACACTTTGGTGAAAGTCTGACTTTGCCTGTGATTTGAGGCCATTCCAAACATGGAAGCCTTTGTTTCTGACTCTAACATGAGCACAGACGCAGCTCCTCCGTATCCCTGGAGTGGAACCATTGCTGAGGTTCATCAACTGGGTCAGTTGAACTCAGGATTTTTAAAGAGGGACTGTCCCTCCTGGTTACAGCATCAAGTCTACCAGAACAAGACTTGATACAATCGTGCAGAGAGTTTATAGTGAGAGCTGGCACCCACCTCAGCACGGGGTAGGCTTCTCTCTTCTTCCGGGGGCTGAGCTGGCAGGTTGGTGGAGGTGGAAGGCTCGTTGCTGTCTTCCTGCAACAGCCAGGTTCTTCCCATTAATACTTTACAGAATCCAGTTTCTGAGGAATCTAATTGTGTCCTTTGAATTCACCAAGCAACAACACCCAAACAACTATTTTATAGTTAAGGGATTTAATCATAGGGGAATATACAACAACAACAACAAAAACCTTTATTAAGACACTATTGTCTTACAAAGGGATTCCCCTAAAAGGTTATATATGTACATGAGTGAGGAGGAAAAGCAATTTAGAGGGGAGGGGGAGCAATCAGCCATTGTCTGTGGAGTTGAGCACTTCTTCTCTCATTTTATCAATCGCCTTGAAATATTTAAAATATTTATAAACAAATGTTTTATCCAGCAGGAGAGTAATGAAGATTTTATATACATGTTGTTCATTGTAGTGAGTTGGCCCCGAAATTTCGCGAATTTCCAGTCTCTTTTCATGTAGGAATGGGCAATGGAATAGATAGTGGACCAAATTGTCTTGGATGTCAACATTGCAGAAGTAGCAATTTAAAGGGTCGCTGTTCCAAAATCCCATGATATCCTCGCGGAAAAGTAGCCATAGAATCCTTTGACGGGCTATAAATTGTTTAATTTTCAAAGGGAGGTTTGATAGTAAGTAGTCCTCCGTCGTGAAGGAGATACTTAGAGATTGATAGTGAATAAAATGAGATGAGTTTTGTATCTTATAGCTCGGTCAAATTGGAGTAGCTGGTCCACTGTGGTTTGAATAATTCTAGGCATTTCTCCTCGCACAACCATATAATCTTCACAGTTCTTAAGAAAAGAAAAACCCCTAGAGTCAATGATGCTATTCAAGTTTTATGAATAAAGTTGTTTCCCGCTTTTCCCACAATTGAAACTTTCCAGAGCTGGGACAAGCAAACATAGGGTAATCTTGTCCTGTCCATTTTTAAAATCCGTATCCAGAAATTTAGAATCAATTTCGTAATGTTTAATTCGAGGGACATCCTTCCGGTTTCTTTTCGTAAGATGTAGCCCGGAGTATATTTGGGAAGGTCAAGAAATCGCCGTAGGAAAATATCCTGGATCTGGTTTACAACTCTTATCTGATTCGTCGCCCACAGTGGGGCCGAGTATAACAACGTGAATAAAACTATGGAGTCAAGTAGTTTCATCACTGCTCCGAACGATTTGGTTCTTGACTTAGATAGTATTCTCCATACTGCGTTTGTAGCAACCAATGCTTTGCTTTTAAAGTGCTGCGCCATGTAAGCAGTTGGATTCTTGGTAATTAAGGGGTAGGCAAGATATGTATATTTTGAAGATACTGTCAAGGGTTGTTGGCCCCAAAACCAAACGTCAGATCTGGCCAAGCGGCCTCCATTTCGAAACACTACGATTTTAGACTTGGATTGGTTCAGAGTTAAACCATTTTCCTCAAAATATCTTTTTATTAAATTAATCTATATTTGGAGATTTATCTTGGATTCACCAAAGAGGACTATATCATCCGCGAACAGGAGGAGGTGTATAGTTCCATGGCCCGGTAAGTATATACCTGGCAGGTCAGAATCATCCAGCGTAGCAACCAGATCGTTAATGAAAATAATAAATAAATACGGTGAAAGAGGTTCACCCTGAAGAACACCTGATTGTATTTTGATAAATTCTGTAAAAGAGCCGTTCCATCTGACCGCTGCCATCATTTGAGCATAGTATTCTATATACAGTTACGAGCGTCATTCTTCATCTCTTAATCAGTCATCTTTGTCACCATTTGATTTTTTTTTTGGAATGGCGCCCTCCTATTGGTTGGCTACGATCACGCCACTTTTGCCCCCCCCCCCCACTCGCTTTTTCGTTTTTGTAACCATTGTGTTGGAGCGGGTCGCTCCTTAAATAAATGCATATATTAGTTAATAACCAAATGGAGTCCTCTCTTTCTTTTTCCCAGTAAGAGACGCCTACGGAAGCCAACAGTACATAGACAGATAAAGCACATAGGCTATAGTTATTAACTAACATATGCATTTATATAAGGCGCCAATTTATAATTGTAACAAATAGTATTTGAATCAAAACATTCAATCGGGTAAAACACGGGCGTTGCCCGGGTCATTCGGCTAGTTCTGTATAAGTTTGATAAATCGCCCCCACTTAAACCAACAAGCGCAAGCTTTCTCCATAATAGTAGATGTGGAACTGTATCAAACACTTTTTTAAGATCAACAAAGAATGCGTAAAGTTTCCTCCTTATGCGGTTTAGTGTCAAGGTACGTTGGCTATCATGCTCCAAGGTTCTCAAATAATTTTGGGACTTGAAAGAAGAAATATGTCAGTTTTTAATAACCAAGAATCAAGACATCACTTTGTTTTCTGATCAAGTATGGTTGCAAGATTTTTCCTTCATGGTTGACATAACAAAACACTTGTCGGATTTAAATTTGAAACTGCAAGGAAAGGATCAGATCATTACCAACATGTGTGACCAAGTTAATGCATTCAAATGTAAGCTAGTTCTTTGGGAAAAGCAGTTTAAAAATGAATATTTAATGCACTTTCTGACATGCAACATGTACAAATCAAGTTTAGGTGAAACTGCATCATATCAAAAATATGAGGAAAAAATTTTAAGTCTTAGAAATGAATTTGAAAAAAGGTTTTCTGATTTCAAATCTTTGGAAGGCAAGTTTACTTTGTTTTCTTCGATTTTCTCGATAAATATAGAATCAGTGCCTAATCATATGCAAATGGAGGTAATAGATATCCAGTGCGATTCGGATTTAAAGGCAAAATTCATTGAAGTTGGCGTTTCTGAATTTTACAAATATTTGCCAGCCAGATTTGAAAACACTCGAAAATTAGCATATGAAATTATGTCCATGTTTGGAAGTACAGTGGTACCTCGACATACGAGTTTAATTCGTTCCGCAACCTTGCTCGTATCTTGAATTACTCGTATCTCGAAGCAAATTTCCCCATACAAAACAATTGAACTACCATTAATCCGTTCCAACCTCCAAAATGTCACCCTAGTTATTTTTGTTACGTGGTTTTAAATAATAAAAACGTATTTATAAATATCAAATATTTATTGCACAAAAACAAAAAAGAGAATGTAAAGAAATAAATTAGATATCCTCACTGGTCTTTGCCTTTTTCGCTACATTTTTCTCGCTTTCACCTGTAGGCCGTTTAGAAAAAAACATGTCCAAGGAGGTTTGTTTCTTCCTCCTTCTCAGAATGTTCCGGAAATGAGTTAGGCAAGTGTCATTAAAAAGGTCAGATGCATGACCTGTTGCAACTTTTTCTGGGTGTTTTTTTTCCACGAACTGTGAAACTCTCTCCCACATTCCTAAGATCTCCTTTATCTCACTTGTAGAAATTTCACCTTTTAATTCAATACTCATCATCTTTTTCTTAGCACTTGACTTTTTACAAAATTTCTTCCGATCCATGGTTATAAAAATAAATGAACTAAAACTGTAAATGTGTAAACGCGAACACAAAACACAACTTATCACAGCGGAAGCACGCTGCTAACTGATCGTGATGGCGCGACTTAGTGTTACTACCGAACCGAACTCGTATCTCGAATTTCGCTCGTAACTAAAAGCAAAAAATCACTTACTCGTCGGCTCGTATCTCGAAAAACTCGTATGTTGGGGCGCTCGTATGTCGAGGTACCACTGTACTTATCGGTGCGAGCAGTTATTTTCACTTATGAAAGGAAATAAGTCTCCAATCAGATCGAGAATTACTGACATTCACCTTGGGTCAGTTTTAAAATTAATCACTGCGAACAAGATTTCCCCCGAAGTAGGAAAGATGGTAGCAGAAAATAGATGCCAAATATCAGGGAGAAAATATTAACTTTACTTTCTTTTTTCTTATTAGTATTTTTTAAAATAAACCTACATAAATGTTACTATAAAAATTTAATTACTTGTTTTCTTTTTTTGCGGCCCACATAATCTTATTACTTTTTTATTTGGCCTGTGTTAGGATTTGAGTTTGACATGCTTGACTTAGAGTATTAGTGGGCCAGAAAATACAAAGCCCAAGAGAGAGTGATATCCTTCTACTTGAGAATATCTGGCAAAAATGGTCATGTTTTGGCGATTATAACTGACCTTTCTAGAAGTGTGTCCTCTATACAAAGGACAGTTTTCATCACAAAAGAGAGTGTCTTCTAATGGAGACTTTACTGTATATAGAAAGCAGGGTCCACAAAATGAAGGTAGGTTCTGCTACCAAATCTCTCCAATAGCTGAAGACTTCCATACCTTCTTCTCTTGAGTGCTGTCGGATTCCTTGCAGTTCCTCTTGTACTCCTCTTCCTCTATCTTCAGCAGGTCTGCCTTCCTGAAAAACTTCTTGTTTGGTCCCTGCACAGCACATTGCAATGTAAACATCTCCAGCTAGCTATTTGTTTATAATCTATCACAGTACTTGTACCACAGCACATTGCAATGTAAACATCTCTAGCTAGCTAGCTTGTTTCTAATCTATCACAGTCCTTGTACCACAGCACATTGCAATGTAAATAACTCTAGCTAGCTAGCTTGTTTCTAATCTATCACAGTCCTTGTACCACAGCACATTGCAATGTAAACATCTCTAGCTAGCTAGCTTGTTTCTAATCTATCACAGTCCTTGTACCACAGCACATTGCAATGGAAACATCTCTAGCTAGCTAGCTTGTTTCTAATCTATCCCAGTCCTTGTACCACAGCACATTGCAATGTAAACATCTCTAGCTAGCTAGCTTGTTTCTAATCTATCACAGTCCTTGTACCACAGCACATTGCAATGTAAACATCTCTAGCTAGCTAGCTTGTTTCTAATCTATCCCAGTCCTTGTACCACAGAACAATGCAATGTAAACATCTCTAGCTAGCTAGCTTGTTTCTAATCTATCCCAGTCCTTGTACCACAGAACAATGCAATGTAAACATCTCTAGCTAGCTAGCTTGTTTCTAATCTATCACAGTCCTTGTACCACAGAACAATGCAATGGAAACATCTCTAGCTAGCTAGCTTGTTTCTAATCTATCCCAGTCCTTGTACCACAGAACAATGCAATGGAAACATCTCTAGCTAGCTAGCTTGTTTCTAATCTATCCCAGTCCTTGTACCACAGAACAATGCAATGGAAACATCTCTAGCTAGCTAGCTTGTTTCTAATCTATCCCAGTCCTTGTACCACAGAACAATGCAATGGAAACATCTCTAGCTAGCTAGCTTGTTTCTAATCTATCCCAGTCCTTGTACCACAGCACATTGCAATGGAAACATCTCTAGCTAGCTAGCTTGTTTCTAATCTATCCCAGTCCTTGTACCACAGAACAATGCAATGGAAACATCTCTAGCTAGCTAGCTTGTTTCTAATCTATCCCAGTCCTTGTACCACAGCACATTGCAATGGAAACATCTCTAGCTAGCTAGCTTGTTTCTAATCTATCCCAGTCCTTGTACCACAGAACAATGCAATGGAAACATCTCTAGCTAGCTAGCTTGTTTCTAATCTATCCCAGTCCTTGTACCACAGCACATTGCAATGGAAACATCTCTAGCTAGCTAGCTTGTTTCTAATCTATCCCAGTCCTTGTACCACAGCACATTGCAATGGAAACATCTCTAGCTAGCTAGCTTGTTTCTAATCTATCCCAGTCCTTGTACCACAGAACATCTCTAGCTAGCTAGCTTGTTTCTAATCTATCCCAGTCCTTGTACCACAGAACAATGCAATGTAAACATCTCTAGCTAGCTAGCTTGTTTCTAATCTATCCCAGTCCTTGTACCACAGAACAATGCAATGTAAACATCTCTAGCTAGCTAGCTTGTTTCTAATCTATCCCAGTCCTTGTACCACAGAACAATGCAATGTAAACATCTCTAGCTA
>CP092877.1:22169710-22192381 GCA_030710605.1 Cordylochernes scorpioides | reverse complement strand
AATATATGATATAATAAGTGTAGCCTAAAATAATATCTCTGAAAATATTTGTTTAAAAGAATTGACGACATCGACATTTGTTTATATTCCAATTGTAAATATTTTTAGTTATCCGTTGTAGTTTTTTGTTAGTTTTTTTTCTTTAGGGGAATTAAATATTTTTAAAATTTCCCTAATATGTACCCAGACTCTTCAATAACAAATAAAAACTTAATACATCAGAAAAATCGAGAAGCATGTAAACAGGTAAATGTGTTTACTAATTAAAAAAAAAAAGAAAGGAGAAGGGCATTGAAAAAAATATATATATATTGAAAAATACACCCTTGAAGAGTTATTTTTCATGCATTTATTTAATATACGGTATTATAGCACATGTCAAGAAATACACACTTTTGAAAAACATTTAAATAGTAAAATGCTTTGAGGGAAATAAGATTCCAGATTTAGCCTTGTTTGCAGTGAATGACAGACCAGCAGAGAGAGAGAAAAATAAGAAATTGAAACTATTTTTTAGATACGTATAATGATTCTTTTTAAAATTAAATATTGTTCTACTGCCCTTACTGTAAGGTTAAATTTATTATTTAAATTAATTAAAGAAGAAGCAATCTCCAACTTTTACCCATGATGATTATCATAGCCTGTATCACGTGTACTAGGGATAATTTTTTTAAATTTATTTATTTCGTCTCAATTTACAGGTGTTACATTTGAGCACAGCTCACGAGTCACCTTGTCCTGGCTATTTACACATGGCGAGTTGGTGGAGTAGAAGTGGTCCCCCTAGGCCTTGCAGGAGGGCAGCTGTTGGGCGATGAGCTCTTGACTAAGTGTCAGGGCCGGGTCGTCGGAATCAGGGATTGATATCTCCTTTATTTTGTAGAATATCTTGTATGGTTGGATTATTTGAATTTTGCATTTGAAGGTATAATTTATTAACGGAAGTTTGGTACATATCTTCTAGATCGGGTTGGTTCAAGACCTCCTTCAGTATCTTGTTTGATAGGTTGAATGGAGCTCCTTTACTTGTCCGAAGGCAGATTCTCATAAATGCGTTATCCTATTTTTGTTTGTGGTTGTAATATATTGACACCAAATTGGGAGTGCGTATGTTACTATCGGGAGGATACAACTTCTGTATAGAGTAAACTTTTGTTTTGTAGACAATTTGCTTCTATAGTTGAACAGACTTGATAATGTTATTTTTGCGACTTTTGCTTTCTTTATGACATTTTTGACATGCATGTTGAATTTCAACTTGGAGTCTAAGGTAACTCCAAGATATTTAACGCTGTCGGCCAGTTAATAGGGCTGTGGTTTACCTTTAGGATGGAATGTGGCTTGAATTTTTTATTGTCTAGTGGAGGAAAAATTATTGCCCTGAGACTTTTTTGGGTTGATGTCTAATTTCCAATCATTGCACCATTTGGTTATACTGTTTATGTAATTTTGGAGTTGTGTAGTTATTATTCCTATTGATTTGGAGTTTGATAAAATTGCTGCGTCATCTGCGAAAAGTTTTATTTGACATTTTGGATGTGGAGGGAAATCGTTGATGTAGATGTTGAATAGGTAGAGTCCAAGGACTAGGGATAATAAAATAAGCTAATATTATAAATGTGAGTGTTATTGTACTCTAGTTCACTATGATGTGTACATTTATTCCTGCTCTCATTGGTTGTTCACTGTCACATGACCTCAATTACTTTATTCTTAACAGGCAAAGGACCCTTCTTAAGTTTCCTATTCAAACTGAATGTTATCAATGATCCAACATGTGAATGCCGCTTAGATGTTGAATCACCAGAGCATCTTCTTTTAACTTGCCCTCTGACTAATCAAATTGTATGTAGATACTTTGAAACATTACCAAATTCTCTTTGTGTATATACTCTATCTTATGAGAACTTTGTTAAGTTTAGAACTATTTGTACAATAATTTACAAAACACTACTAATCCATCGTGTAAATAATTAATCATATATATGTAAATAATACTAGCACAGCACAATAGTCCTTTGGACTTCGTGCTTTTTGTAACAATAAAAAAAAAAAATGCAGTGATAAAGAACTCAGAGAGATTGCACTGAACAATGAAATTCTATATATACCGGAGTGTAGAATAGTTTAATTTTATTACATCACTGAACATTTTTAGAATACTTTTTCTTGGAATGTCCAGACATGTGCGACAGTCTAATGCTCTAGTTTACCAATAAATTGTCACCTCTCCAAGAAGAAAAACTTCATTTTCATTGATATTTTGGTGAATGTAAAAAATATAAACGGTAGCAATGCATTTTCTTTATTCGTGAACAATTTTTGCATTGTTATCATTTATATTTTTTACATTTATACCCTACTAGCCGAATGACCCGGGCAATGCCCATGTTTTACCCGACTGTAGATGTTACAACGGTGATCCTTAGGTCGCTGGTTCAAATCTGGCTCGAGGGAGCTGGCGAGCGCGTGACCTCCCTGTGCGCGCGCATCCGTGACAGAGGCCGATGAGAAAAGACGGTCGTGACTATATATAGGGATAATATATTTGTGTAGAAATATATAGGATTAGTTGACTTTATAAGGTAAACTTATTCATACAGTTTGTATCCCTCGATAGCTCAGTTGGCAGAGCGAAGGACTGTAGATGTTACAACGGTGATCCTTAGGTCGCTGGTTCAAATCCGGCTCGAGGGAGTTTTTTTTTAAATTTATTTTTATTGGCTGCCGGCGAGCACGTGACCTCCCTGTGCGCGCGCATCCGTGACAGAGGCCGATGAGGAAAGACGGTCGTGACTATATATAGGGATAGCAATTTCTCTTTAATTTTGGTGAATATCATTCAACTTCATCGGTATTGAAAACCCAGACCTGGCCACCCAGACCTTTCAATCACTTTACATCAAGTAGAATGGAGAGTTGTGGAGGCATGGGCGTTTATATATTTGATTTGTGATCTAGTTCTTTGGGAAATTCACATGAGAATGCAGTTTCAGTTCTTGTATATTCCTAACACCTGCCAACATTCATTTTATTTTCAATACTGATGAAGTTGAATGATATTCACCAAAATTAAAAGAGAAATTTCTATTCTATATACAGTTACGAGCGTCATTCTTCATCTCTTAATCAGTCATCTCTGTCACCGTTTGCTTTTTTTTTTGGAATGGCGCCCTCCTATTGGTTGGCTACGATCACGCCACCTTTGTGCCCCCCCCCCCACTCACTTTTTCGTTTTTGTAACCATTGTGTTGGTCGCTCCTTAAATAAATGCATATATTAGTTAATAACTAAATGGAATCCTCTCTTTCTTTTTCCCAGTAAGAGACGCCTACGGAAGCCAACAGTACATAGACAGATAAAGCACATAGGCTATAGTTATTAACTAACATATGCATTTATATAAGGCGCCAATTTATAATTGTAACAAATAGTATTTGAATCAAAACATTCAATCGGGTAAAACATGGGCGTTGCCCGGGTCATTCGGCTAGTAAAGTATAAATGTGAAAAATATAAACGGTAACTATTGTTCACGAATAAAGAAAATGCGTTGCTACCGTTTATATTTTTTACATTCACCAAAATATCAATGAAAATGAAGTTTTTCTTCTTGGAGAGGTGACAATTTATTGGTGAACTAGAGCATTAGACTGTCGCACATGTCTGGACATTCCAAGAAAAAGTATTCTAAAAATGTTCAGTGATGTAATAAAATTAAACTATTCTACACTCCGGTATATATAGAATTTCATTGTTCAGTGCAATCTCTCTGAGTTCTTTATCACTGCATTTTTATTTATTTATTGTTACAAAAAGCACGAAGTCCAAAGGACTATTGTGCTGTGCTAGTATTATTTACATATATATGATTAATTATTTACACAATGGATTAGTAGTGTTTTGTAAATTATTGTACAAATAGTTCTAAACTTAACAAAGTTTCATTGTTCATTGCAATCTCTCTGAGTTCTTTAGCACTGCATGCTAATTAAGGTCATGTGACAGTGAACAGCCAATAAATGTACACATCATAGTAAGGTATATGAAAGGTGGTTCCATCCTCACTACAAATGTGTGTATGGAGAGGTGTGTTATGGCAGCTTATCCAGTTTGCCAACTGCGGCAAGTCCCTGGACCCCTACCTGGCCACAATCTCCTCTCTGCTGGTGTCCCCAGACCTGGTGGTGAAGAAGATAGCCTGCCATCTACTGGTGAGGTGAGTGTTTCCTCCTATACAATGGAGCCTTGATAAGGTCGGTGGAAGGATGGTCTAAACCGTTGGTTTTCCACCACTACAACCCGGGATGGAATTCTGCATTTATGCACTTTTTTCTAACTTAAAAAAAAAAAAAAAAAAACTTCTCCAATGGCCCCCAATTCTTGCAAAAGTCCAACCCACCAGCAAGTGCAAGTAACCAAACGGAGCTCTGGCACATTTGTAGACATGTGGTGCACTTACAGTAAAAGCAGTCACCTACTCTACCCAACATGTTTATTATGGCCTGTACCACGTTTACTAGGGATTGCCTTGATAAGGTACAATTTGGATTATAGATTAGAACTACAAGGCAATAAGATCAAATCTAAATAAATAAATAGTCTGTGACATTTCGGTAACAACACTGTTACTGACATGTCATACATTATTTATTTGGATTTGGTCTTATTACATTGTAGTTACAATGGAACCTTGTTTTAACAGCCCTCTTATAACAGCAACTTGGTTAGATTCTAAAGTTTTAAGCCTCATTCTATATACAGTTACGAGTGTCATGTGTTCTTCATCTCTGTCACCGTTTGCTTTTTTTTTTTGGAATGGCGCTCTCCTATTGGTTCGCTACGATGGCGCCGCCAATGCGCAAGACACTTTGTTTTTGACTTTGCCCCCCCCCCCACTCGCTTTTTGGTTTTTGTAACTATTGTGTTGGAGCGGGTCGCTCCTTAAATAAATGCATATATTAGATAATAACTAAATGGAATCCTCTCTTTCTTTTTCCCAGTAAGAGACGCCTACGGAAGCCAACAGTACATAGACAGATAAAGCACATAGGCTATAGTTATTAACTAATATATGAATTTATTTAAGGCGCCAATTTATAATTGTAACAAATAGTATTTGAATAAAAACATTCAATCGGGTAAAAACACGGGCATTAATGATCCAACAGGTCCACATGTCTAAATTAAAACACGGGCGTTGCCCGGGTCATTCGGCTAGTTTGTTATAACTGGGATTATGACCATATAAAATCTTGAGCCCAACTGATGTTTTGTAAAACAATATAAGCTCAATAATATTTATCTCTATGCTTTTTTCAAAATTTTATTTTGAAGAAAAATATAACATTGGTACAATATTTAACACCTATCTAGAACTTGGGAAATTCACACTGTGTCTACCTACTGAATATGATTGATATTGTATGGAAATAAGATTGATTAAAAATTGTATTACCTATAGACTAGAACCTCCATGAAAGGATACAAAAGAGTTTTCATTGCCAAAATTTCCATTTTTACTATTTAGCAACTCTCTCCGGTAAGAGGACACTTCTCTTTAAAGGACAATTTGGCTCTGCAACAAGGTATTCTTTACAGGGAGGTTCTACTGTATATGTGAAAAGATGAATACATCACATTTTATATCAAACAAGATTAGATCGGAACCAACGAAAGATTTTTATAGCATAATCTGAGGGTAAAATTCTGTCAGCTTCGTAGTAAACAACCATCCAAAAAAAAAAGGGAGAAACAAAATAGTATGTTTCATAACATCTAAATGAAATAGTTGATTAAAACTGAGAAATATTCTAAATGGAAGTCTTTAGAGCTGGCTGTGAGACAGATGAGGGAGTGAACTAGAGGCTGATGGATCTTACAATGAAGTCCGCTCCCAACTTCTGTAGGATTTCTTGGTGGTTGATTCTATTGAAGGACTGGGGAAAGTGACTACTTGCCATCACTGATGTCTCCTTCCTCAAGATCCCACATTCCATATATATATATACTTGGCAGCAGTGTGAGCTAGACTGCCAGAAGCTCTGGGATTCTATGAGCAAGGACACTCGGCAGCTCTGCCCCTTCACCGGAGAAGCACCTTCCCAGCATTGCTTGCTCTCACTATCCCCCCACATCAGACTACACCTAGGATCCACTTAGACCTCAGATAGTGAAGCTGGCTATGAAGGGTTCTCTCCAGACAAGAACTCTTTAAGGTGGAATTCTGTCATTAACTCCCCAGAATAGCTGTCACGCCACTTTCCCCAGTCCTTCAATAGAATCAACCACCAAGAAGTCCTACAGAAGTTGGGAGCATTGTAAGACCATCAGCCTCTAGTTCACTCCCTCATCTGCGCACAGCCAACTCTAGGGACAACACAACACACACTCTCCCGTTTTGAATATTTTTCACTTTTAACAAACTATTTAATTTAGAAGTTATAAAATATACCACTTTCTTTTGCTCTTTTTTGGATAGTTGTTTACTACAATGCTGACAGAATTATACCTTCAATAAGATTTCACTTTAAAAATCTTGCTTAAGTTCCAAGTGTGTTCCTCTTGTTTAATAGAAAATGTAATGCATATAGCCTTATGTGAATATATAGGTAATACAATTTTAAAACAAACTTAGCTCCATCCCTTCATATCCAGTTAGTATGCACAGTTTTAACTTGAAACTTATGTATCCTGCAATAATGAAAAAATAGATTATGCTCATGAAGATTTTTTCAGTTTTAGCATATACAAAATAACAACTCTCTGGTAAGAGGACACCTAAAGAATCCCTTAGGCTCTGCAACTAGGTCTATTTTACTGTGTACTTGTCCTCTTTTTAATTCTAAAACTATTTTCCCCTGTTATTCTCCCCATTTCCCTTAACTCAGAAGAATTACAATACAGTGCCGCATAATAACAGACCTAAATACAATTTTATCCTGTTCTTTGGATGTTGGGGATCATATAGCTCTGTAGCTGACCAAAGTTTGTGGCAGGGGTGGGGGCCAGCTGGCAGACTCAGCCAGCCTGGTGATGGCCACCAACACCCTGCTCCAGGAGTGTCAGGATCCCAACCCCTCAGTCCGGGCCCTGGCCTTGCGCGCCCTGTGGACAGTCAGCAGAGAGAATGCCATTCCTATCCTAAAGGAGATGGCCCTGCGCGATGCCAGCCCCCATGTCCGTAGAGCTGCTCTTCAGGCCTTCCTCTCCACCTCAGACTCAGTGGACACCATGGAGTGGTCTGTCTCTCTGTTGAAGGATTCTGACCCTGGTGTGGTAGCCAGCTTAGCGACGATCCTGCCATCTTCCCCCAACTTGCTGGCCTTTCTCTGGCAGAGACTGCCCAGCCTCCCTGAATGGTACCAGCTCTCTCTGCTCCAGGTCCTACAGAGCCATCCCCTCCCAGCCTCTTTCTCTCCCACAGACCCCCTCAACCTCCTAGACCCCCTCCTGACCCACCCCACCAACCCTGCCATTGCCCTCCAGGCCCAGGACCTCTTTCTCCATATCCTCCACACCCACAACCTCCGCCATCTTGAAAAACAGCTCATCAAGCACATCCTCCCCTACCTCTGTGCCCATCTCCCCCTCCAGAACACAGAGCTGGTGTATGCCCTACTCTGCCACCTGGACAAGCTGTGCACCCAGGACAACGTACAAGCCCTACGTCCCTATGCCAAGCATTTCTTCACCCAGCACACAGACCCGCCCTATGTGGAGCAACTCAAGTTTGGCCTGCTGATCCAGCTGCTGGATGAGACCAATGTGGAGGAGTTACTTTACCATCTGCTGCCACAGATAAGGAAGGAACATTTCACAGCAGATCTCTTCCGTAGGTTGGTGGAATCGAAAGCTGGGAGTGAGCAGGCATTCCTCCGCAGTCTGATGGGACATCTAGGCTTGAAGCAGGCTGGGCTAGGCCACAAGCTGCTCATCGGCCTGTGTCACCTGTCCCAGCGGCAGGGCAGCACGGCCCAGCTGCCAGGTCTTCTCACAAACCACATCTCCACCCTGCCCCTGGAGACTCCCCTAGTGTGGCTCCTGGCTCACCATCTACCAGAGGACTACCACATCTGGGAGACCCTGTTGGACACTGTGAAGGACCCTGGCCTGCAGCTAGCTCTCACCATGGGCTTCTTGAAGCTCTTCTTCACAGTCCCTGCGGCAGCGCAAGAAATGCTGGGAAGACAGCTAGAACAAGCAGCTTCCCATCCCAGTCCTCTGATCCAGGACGAGGTTAGCTTCTACGGATCACTTCTAAGTCACGATGCTCAACTAGCTAAGGAAATTATGCAAACACTAGAGTGAAACATCAGTTTTTATTTATTTACAGAATGTGTTGAGATATACAGGCGAGAGATCAATCACAGATTTAGGCATTGTACTCGACAGATCGTGAGGGGTCCGTGGGGAAAATACGCTGGCATTGGGTCATCAGCCTCTTCAGAGCCTGCACACCAACTCCTGCTGTTGATTCACACGACAAATAAAATGAAATCAAAATATTGTGTTTAAAAAAAATAAATGCGTTTTGTTTATATATTCTAAAAAATAAAAGATATATTTTATAAAGAGACTTTGTGTGTATATCTTATTTTTTCAGTAAACAAATGCTGGTGTTTGGAATATCGGAGGGAATGACTAAATTACTTGAAATTGCCAACTTTGACAACAACAATACCTCTCATTAATGTACAAACTATGGAACTTTCCCTTACACTATAGGGAATGCAGTAGAACCTCCCCTTTAGTGGACACCTCTCCACAAAGGACAGTTTTAATTTGCAAAATTACCATTTTTACTATTTAGCTTAAAAAGGAGGAGGGGGAGCAGTAACAAGCTCACTTAAAAAACCTGGGTTCAGCTGGCCCGGCTGATAGTACCCTGTAAGGGCTTCTGATTCAGGGATACAGGATGAGCAGCGTTTGTACTCCAGGAGCATCTGCACATGGTCTGTTCCTCATGTCAGAGGCCGCCATTTCTTTTGGAGCTAAGTCGGCCTGCCACTGAGTAGTGCTCCCAATCTTAATGACAAAGGCAGACGCATTCTACTTCACCCAGTGTGGAGATAAGAAAGAAGAAGAAGAGACAATTTAGCAACTCTCCAGTAAGAGGACACCTCTCCCTAAATAACACTTTGGCTCTGCAATTAGATGTCCTTTACAGGGAGGTTCTACTGTATATGCAAATAATTACCTTTAACCAAGTCCCACAAAGGGGTGATCACATGAAGATTGAGAGAATAACTGTCACTCCACCAATGTGGTGAAGTAACGACTGCTTGGATCACACAATGGAAGAAGATGGAATGTGGAAACTGTCTACTTTCCAGTGGCTTTGTCAGGACCAATGATGTCACTCGCAGATGCCTTTTCTTTTTCATGCAGTTTGGTGCATCCAATACTATTGGCTGTGGGCTCAAAATATCCCTAATTTTTATCAGCATCTCACAAGATGTCTTTGCAAACTAATAGATAGCTTAATGAATGGCCCTCAACACTAACTCTGGCTAAAAAGAAAGCACAAATCAATCTGAATAATTACAATAGTACAATTCATATTTTTTTTTTATACCCACTTGGAAACAATTAGAAGTACTTTAAATGAAAATTTTGTTAATTGGCACTATTGATAATTGGGATTTTAGATGTTTGGCAGCAAGTAGTCCCAATTAGAGAGAATCCACTGTACATATATATAATCCCATATAGGAAGTCAGAATATGTGTGTTCATGGTTAGAACAAATGTGTGAGCACCTACCTGGATAAACTTCCTCTGGGTCTCATCGTTGAGGACATCTGGGTGGAAAGGAGTTAAGGAAATGGAGGGTGAACTTTCTTAGTGGAGATGGTCACAGCATGTGGATGGGCCCTATTCACTTGTTGTCGTGGCATCCAAGAATACATGATAAATATTTGTTGTTATGTCATTGTTTCTTATCCCCTTGTGTAAAGATGACAAGAATCCCATGAGTTCATGCTCCTTAAACTGTTTTATCATAAGCAGCGCCCTTTCCCAAAGGTCTTGTTTAGTGCATCTAATGCAAGCCGTGTTCTGGAGCTGCAGGTTTGTTGTTATTATAAACACAAGGCAATAAGATCAAATCCAAATAAATGAATAGTGTGACGTTTCGGTAACAGTTGTTACTATCATCAGACAAAAGCATAGAAGAATGTGTTTCTAATCTATAATCCAAATTGTACCTTATCAATTTTTATTATTGTAAATTTTAACTGTATTGAGCTGCCACTTAGCTGAGTAAAAACAAGTTTTTTTTTTGTTTGTTTTATATATCCCCTGTCCTCTTTACACAATTTCATGAAATACATGCTCCTTTTTTTACTTAGAAAACCTACCTTTAGTTAGTTATTGCGCAAGTTGCCAATGACATGTCAATGATGTTTCCTCACATATTGAATGGAGCAAGAATGGATAAATATAAACTAGATGGCAATATGAACAGCCCTATCTGACCAAAGTTTCTTATCACCTTGTGTAAAGATTACACGAATTCCATGAGTTCATGATCTCATAGAATAGGGTATAGGGGTGCAGCTTTCATTGATCATGGTACCATGATCCAGACACACTTTAGTGAAAGTCTGACTTTGCCTGTAATTTGAGGCTGTTCCTAACATGGAAGCTTTTATTGTCAACTCTAACATGAGTACAGACACAGCTCCTGACCATCTGACCAAAGTAACTACAATAGTATCCTGGGCCAAAAAGAAAAATGCTACCAGGGTTTCACATCCGTTGTCTACTTCATTTAGTCAAAATCAAATACATAATATTTCTTTGTTTTCTTGAGGTTTCTAAACATTTCTTCCATTAATAGCTTTGATGATGTCTAAATACACTAATTGAAAACAAGTTGAGACAAACTAAGTGTAGCCTTACAGGTTATTTATTAAACCTAGAATTGAAACATGATTTGTATACAGCACATAGGTTTCAATTTATGTTTCCCTTTTAGGTTTATAAGAAGCGCACTTGTAAATAATTGACTCTATTTAGTTAATTTTACCTTCACATTGAATTATCAATGTCTGTATCAATTTCACATTCTCTTTGTATATAATCCCCATCAAAACTTGAGAAACTAGCATGAATACATCAGAACTTGAGAAACTAGCATGAATACATCAAAACTTGAGAAACTAGCATGAATACATCAGAACTTGAGAAACTAGCATGAATACATCAAAACTAGCATGAATACATCAGAACTTGAGAAACTAGCATGAATACATCAGAACTTGAGAAACTAGCATGAATACATCAAAACTTGAGAAACTAGCATGAATACATCAGAACTTGAGAAACTAGCATGAATACATCAAAACTAGCATGAATACATCAGAACTTGAGAAACTAGCATGAATACATCAGAACTTGAGAAACTAGCATGAATACATCAAAACTTGAGAAACTAGCATGAATACATCAAAACAATGTTGGTTGAGCTATGGAAATATATTGTTACGCCACCTCTGTGTCAGGGATGGTTCGAATGAGTATGCAGGATCAGTAAGGATCTCTGTTCCACTACTTTATTTACCTTTGTGCATTTATAGAGAACAAATGGAAACATGCAGGAAGCATCATCTAACAGCTGCCATTAACAGCAGGGAGCAGAACTTCCCTCTTGGCCACCAGATAGGCTTCTCCCTTCTTGACTGGTCCATCCGCTCCCCTCAGCTATTCTTGGGGTGAACACATGTGACTGAACTGACCCTTCTTGCCATCAAGGTATTGTCGAAGCTTTCTTTTTCAGGCATTGTTGCATATTATATATAAATACTCCAAACTTCAATTGATTTGATGCTACACAATAAACACATACACATTTTAAAAATGAAATAATAAGAGAGGTTAGCATTGAGTTTCTATTTTATTAAATCAGATAACTGGTGTTGGAAGAACTCTTGGTTTAAAAGCTCACCGGTTATTTGATTTAATAAAATATGCTAACCTTTCCTGTTATTTCATTTCTAACTGTTTAATCTGTGAAGAAACCAGGGTTGTGGAAGGATACGAGCAATGTTCTTTGAGAAAATCTTCTCTCGACCAGTACGGGCGTGGATGCCCACCATTGTCACTCCAATGGGCCAGGGGGCATTGCCAATAGCCATCTGGAGGTAGGCATCATTGGCCTGGGCACACAGAGTAACTTCATATCCATTATGGTTGGAATGACAATTAAAAAAAAAAAAAATTACTAGGCATTAAAGAACTCCTACAAAGTTAATTGTAACATAAAATTAAGTGATTAATAGAAAAAATTGTTAAAAAAAACTATATACAGTTAAACCTGTCTATAGTGCCCCCCTCTAAATAGCGCCTTCCTCTCTATAGCCCCTGATTTTAAATACGTAGTACGATGCGATTTACATTGAATGTGACCTGTCTATAGCACCTGATTTTAAATACGTAGTACGATGCGATTTACATTGAATGTGACCTCTCTATAGCCCCTGATTTTAAATACGTAGTACGATGCGATTTACATTGAATGTGACCTCTCTATAGCTCCTGATTTTAAATACGTAGTACGATGCGATTTACATTGAATGTGACCTCTCTATAGCCCCTGATTTTAAATACGTAGTACGATGCGATTTACATTGAATGTGACCTGTCTATAGCACCTGATTTTAAATACGTAGTACGATGCGATTTACATTGAATGTGACCTCTCTATAGCCCCTGATTTTAAATACGTAGTACGATGCGATTTACATTGAATGTGACCTCTCTATAGCCCCTGATTTTAAATACGTAGTACGATGCGATTTACATTGAATGTGACCTGTCTATAGCCCCTGATTTTAAATACGTAGTACGATGCGATTTACATTGAATGTGACCTGTCTATAGCACCTGATTTTAAATACGTAGTACGATGCGATTTACATTGAATGTGACCTGTCTATAGCACCTGATTTTAAATACGTAGTACGATGCGATTTACATTGAATGTGACCTGTCTATAGCACCTGATTTTAAATACGTAGTACGATGCGATTTACATTGAATGTGACCTCTCTATAGCCCCTGATTTTAAATACGTAGTACGATGCGATTTACATTGAATGTGACCTGTCTATAGCCCCTGATTTTAAATACGTAGTACGATGCGATTTACATTGAATGTGACCTGTCTATAGCACCTGATTTTAAATACGTAGTACGATGCGATTTACATTGAATGTGACCTGTCTATAGCACCTGATTTTAAATACGTAGTACGATGCGATTTACATTGAATGTGACCTGTCTATAGCACCTGATTTTAAATACGTAGTACGATGCGATTTACATTGAATGTGACCTGTCTATAGCACCTGATTTTAAATACGTAGTACGATGCGATTTACATTGAATGTGACCTGTCTATAGCCCCTGATTTTAAATACGTAGTATGATGCGATTTACATTGAATGTGACCTGTCTATAGCACCTGATTTTAAATACGTAGTACGATGCGATTTACATTGAATGTGACCTGTCTATAGCCCCTGATTTTAAATACGTAGTACGATGCGATTTACATTGAATGTGACCTGTCTATAGCACCTGATTTTAAATACGTAGTACGATGCGATTTACATTGAATGTGACCTGTCTATAGCACCTGATTTTAAATACGTAGTACGATGCGATTTACATTGAATGTGACCTGTCTATAGCACCTGATTTTAAATACGTAGTACGATGCGATTTACATTGAAAGTGACCTGTCTTTAGCACCGTTTTTGGTGAGTCCCAAGAGGGGGAGCTATAAACAGGTTTGACTGTATTTTTTTGAAACAGACAGGTAAAAAGGTCCAAGGATGGATAAAAAATTTCATCAAACCAGTGCTGGTCCAATGGTAGAGAGAATTAGAGAAACCTACCTTGACATAGTTGCGGCTCAGCATGTGAGTGACAATCTCCACCAGGTGCTCCAGGATGTCGTCTGGCACCGTGTTGTTGCGGAGTTTCTTGAAGAGTGGGCGGATGTACGACTTGGTCTGGGTGTAGGTGGCGCTGGCGATACGGCCGTGGACGGAGCCTTTCTCCTCCTCCGACCTGCTGTTGAGGTGTTCTCCCCAGAGCTTCAGAATAAACTGCCACAGACATTTCATTATAAATACTATATTGTGAAAAAAATAGTACAAATGTGACATTGTACTGGGATAAGGTGCATAAATTAAGAAAAAGGCATCTCATTATCGTGCAACTGAAAGTTGCTGATGGCTTGCGCCATCTATCGGAATAAATATCAACTATTCTCGTTGATTTTTAATTATTCTGGATAAATAACTTTTTCTTAATTTATGCACCTTATCCCAGTACAATGTCACATTTGTACTATTTTTTCACATTGTGTAGCGTTCTCACGCAATTCTGGCCTTAACTACCCGTTTCATGATTTTTCAGGATGCCTTAATGACCAATTTTTTGGTCGTTGAGGTACAGCTTGCACCACGCTGATGAGGGCCAACAGCCCGAAACGCATCCGTGGTTAGCTTTTCTTGATTAATCAAGAATGGGTATTTGGCCAATTCTGGAATAATTAAAAATCAACGAGAATAGTTGATATTTATTCCGATAGATGGCGCAAGCCATCAGCAACTTTCAGTTGCACGATAAGGAGATGCCTTTTTCTTAAATACTATATTGTCGAACAAGTATCCCTAATGAATTTCTTGAAAGGCCCGGACAAAATCGAAAAATTCCCTTTAGTGTAAACTACATACAGTCTATAACAACATCACAAATATTTTATGTTGTTATAATGGTTGAATTAAAGAGGTTACACTGTAATAAGTTTGCAAGAGTGGCAGTGATCGTCAATAGAAACCACCCTTTATGAAGGTGAGGATAGGATAAATGACAAAACTATTTTAGATGCGTAATATTCTTTTTAAAATAAAACAATTTCTACTGCCCTTACTGCAATGGAAAATTTAAAGGGAGGGCCTGGCTCATCAGTGGTGAACCTTCCCAGCGGTTTCGCCAGTTTAATCTACCATTTAAACTGGCAAAACCGCTGGGAGGGTTCACCACTGATGAGCCAGGCCCTCCCTTTAAATTTTCCATTGCAGTAAGGGCAGTAGAAATTATTTTATTTTAAAAAGAATATTACGCATCTAAAATAGTTTTGTAATTTGATAACAGATGGCGTGCTAGTGCATCGAAAGATAGGATAAATGGTTGAATTAAGTAATGTGTAAGCCCACATTGAAATTCTAGTTGGTTGAATTAAAGTGGTTAAACCGTAGCAAAGAGTGGCAGGTCATCAACAGAAACCAACCTTCAGAAAGGTGAGGATGACGTTGGCATCGTGAGCCTTGCTGGAGCGGCCCAGGCCTCGAGCCAGCTCGTGTATGTGGTCCATGGTCAAGTCCTGATCCTCCACAGCCACCTCTGTCGGGTCGTCTTTGTTGCCAGTTGGCTGGGGCCGCAACAGCTCATCTAGGTATCGCTGGTCCGCCTGCTCCAGTGCCTCTTGGAAGTCATTTCGGAATCCTCGGTCAATCTCAGGTTCTAGTAGCTCCAGGTGGCGCAGTCGCTTGAAGGCCCCCAGATCTGTCTCTCCAAACAGCCGGATTGGCTCATTGCGGTCCCGCAGCCGTTTCACCACCTGCAACAGTTCTGGTATCTCTCAGGGCCCTACAATAATTTAAACTGTTGGTCTGGTGGCCCAACTATGACATGTCCAGCAGCCAGGTTGGAAACCTTATAAATTCTACACTGAAGGTTAGATTCTTGGCCATGGTATTGGAGCAGACTATGGTCATTATCTTTTAGAACAGTGTTGTTGTTGTTTATTTCTCAAGTTGTTTAAATGATCTCCATTAGGTTCTATTGTCTCAGCTTTTCTATAATAGTCCTGGGGTTTTCCCAGAGATCTTTTTAGACATCATGGAGAAGGAAAGTGGGGTGCACCTTCAGTAGGTCTGAAGACCTGGAAGTACCACTCAGTGTGACTTTGCTTCTTTTGGTTGGCCGCTCCTGACATGGAGTGCAGACACCCTTTGTAGCCGCTCCTATGGAGAAAAGATGCTACCAATTGATACCTTCCTACATTAGCCGGGTGTGTAGCACAGCCCTAGGGTGGCCCTACCAGGAGTTAAACTCCCGACGTCCTGTGCTACCCGTTTACACCCTCCAGCCACTTTGAGCTGTAGGATAGGACTAGAGGTAACTAACTACATCGGCACCTTCTACAGTGTAGCCTTGAGACATACAGTAGTCCCTGCCCACACTACTTGGGACAAGTAATACACTGATAGCTTACATAGTACATACTATTTATTTATTTTTTACTTATCCCTAGTACACGTGGTACAGGCCATGATAATCATGGTGGGTAGTTAGCGACTGCTTTTTACTGTAAGCCCACCACATGTCTATACATGTGAAAAGCAGTTCGACTTTGCACTTACAAATGTGCCAGAGCCCCGTTTGGTTACTTGCACTCGCTGGTGGGGTTGGATTTTTGCAAGAATCGGGGGCCATTGGAGCATTTTTTTTTAAACAGAAAAAAGTGTCCAATGCGGGAATCGAACCCGGGTCGTAGTGGTCGAAAACCAAACGGTTTAACCAGCCTTCCACTGACCCCCCGCTTACTACACTGTACACTGTACATACTATTTTAAACTATTTAGTGCAATTATTTTTCTTTTTTTTTCAAATAAAATAACTTACTGTGAAAAATATTGGGAGAGAGCCTTGCTGATCAATGGTGAAGCCTCCCACAGTTTGACCAGTTTAATCAACCACTCTATATAATATTGCATGTAAACCTCTAATATTGTATTTGACTATGGTTTGGCTTGGTATTTAACCAATCTATTGACATAAGATCTTGAGGACAGTATTTATAAAGCTTGCATCGAGCACATTTCTCTTCCAAAAACACAAAATCCACAAACTTATTCAGAAAAAATATTGACTAATCATTGAGATATATATTTTTTTAAATTCAAAATAATGGCCTGATACCTTTTTTATAAATTGATAAATCAAGAATGGCGAACCACCTATATTCATCATCATCACAGGATTGAGGATTTTGACATAAGACGCTGCGCAACTCTTTTTATTTACTTTTTTTGGGCTTATCCCTAGTACACATGGTACAGGCCATGATAATCATGGTGGGTGAAAGTAGGCGACTGCTTTTACTGTAAGTGCACCACATGTCTACACATGTGAAAAGCAGTTCGACTTTGCACTTACAAATGTGCCAGGGCCCCGTTTGGTTACTTGCACTCGCTGGTAGGGTTGGACTTTTGCAAGAATCTGGGGCCATTGAAGCATTTTTTTTTTTTAACATAAAAAAAGTGCCCAATGCAGGAATCGAACCCGGGTTGTAGCGGACGAAAACCAATGGTTTAGACTATCCTTCCACTGACCCCCTTTTATTTACTTGATCAAAGGAAGCTTTCGGGCTAGTTCTTCTTAAGCTAAAGCTTAGTTAGCTGAAGAAGGGCTTGCCTGAAAGCTTCCTTTGATCAAGTAAATAAAAAGAGTTGTGCAGCGTCTTATGTTTTTTTGTAATCACCTACAATATGTACGAGGAGTGTTCAAAAGGTATCGCTACCTTTGAATTTTCGCGGGTTACGTATATTCGAATTTCGATCTTTTTGTCGCTTTATGTTGGTACTCATGTCTCTCACTTATGCCGACAAGCTCGGCCATTTTGAATGTTCACTTAATTGTTGACAGCTGCTTTGCTTGCAGGTGTTTTCGATCGTCTTCGATTTTTACCTATTAAAAAAAATGGATCAAAGAACTTGTATCAAATTTTGTGTGAAAAACGAAATTAACTGCGCGGATACATTCCGAATGTTGACTGTGGCATACGGAGAAGCTACCTTGGACCGAAGCAACGTTTATCGGTGGTACAAAATGTTCTCAGAAGGCCGAGAAGATGTGAACGACGAAGAGCGTGCCGGACGCCCGAGCACTTCAACAACAGATGAAAAAATTAATGAAGTGGAGAAAATGATATTGGCCAATCGTCGAATCACCGTTAGAGAAGTTGCTGAGGACCTAAACATATCGATTGGCTCGTGCCATTCGATTTTTATCAATGATTTGGGCATGAGACGGGTCGCCGCGAAATTCGTACCAAAATTGCTCAATTGCGACCAAAAACAGCATCGCATGAACATTGCTAATGAGATGTTGGACTCTGTCCGCGACGACCCAAATTTGCTCCAGAGGGTCATAACTGGTGACGAAGCGTGGGTTTATGGTTATGACGTGGAAACCAATGCTCAATCATATCAATGGAAGCTGCCGCACGAACCAAGACCGAAAAAAGCGCGCCGAGTTCGGTCAAATGTGAAAGTTTTGCTGACAATTTTCTTCGATTGCAGCGGCGTGGTGCATCATGAGTTCTTGCCACAGGGTAGAACGGTCAATAAGGAATATTACCTGCAAGTTATGGGCAATTTGCGCGAAGCAATCCGCCAGAAACGCCCGGATTTGTGGAAGAACAAAAATTGGCTTTTGCACTATGATAACGCCCCTGCTCACACATTGTTGCTTGTGCGCGACTTTTTGGCCAAAAACAACACACTAATGATGCCGCAGCCACCGTATTCCCCAGATCTGGCCCCCTGTGACTTTTTCTTGTTCCCTAAACTGAAGAGGCCCATGAAAGGACGACGTTACGCTACGCTTGACGAGATAAAGACGGCATCGAAGGAGGAGCTGAAAAAGATTTTAAAAAATGATTTTTTGAAGTGCTTCGAAGATTGGAAAAACTGTTGGCACAAGTGTATAATATCTCATGGGGATTACTTTGAAGGGGACAAAATAGGTATTCATGAATAAATAAATAATTTTTGAAAAAACACAAAAGTCGCGATACTTTTTGAACACACCTCGTATGTTTCAGGCTGTAGGTCCTCATCAACGTGGTGCAGCGCAAGAAAAAAAAAAAAAAAAAAGCTTAAAGAATCTGGTATGAATAAATAAAAAATTATAATAGTAAGCCAAAGATTAAAGAGAATCAGTATGAAGACTTGGAAAATCAGTGGTGAATCCTCCCATAGTTCTATCAATTCATTCTACCACAACAGGTGCAATTTGGGTTTCTCAGAGGGTCATAGAAACAAGGACTGAGCTCATTTATATATATAAATCATCTGTAAATCCTTTGCTTTTTACTTTTTCATAGCATGTAAATTTCCCATACTTCTTCATAGCATGTAAATTTATTTTACTTCTTTCGCTTATAAAATTGGCACTTTTGTTTCCTGCCCAGTTGTAACCTGAGGAAGGGCATTCTTGCCTGAAAGCTTGTATTTTATCAATAAAAGAAAATCACCACGTTTTTATCGCCTTCGTTTCAAAAAAAGAATGTACCTGGATCTGTGAGAGAAAAAAAAATTTTTTTTTCTCAAAATATTTCGAGATATTGCTCCCTCTTTAGAAATTTATCGCAACATGTGGAAAAACATTGCGCAATAAATTGATAAAGTGGGAGCAATCTCTTGAAATATTTTGAGAATTTTTTTTTTTTTTTTTTCCACAGATCCAGGTACACCCTTTTTTTATTTAATTAAAAAGGCATATATTGGATCAAAATATCATTTATTTTACCAATATTTCAGTTGGCTGAACGCCAACCTTTATCAAGGTGTTATAACATTTTAAAGTGTGTCAACAACAAACTCAGCGCCACATAACGTCAACAGCATTAAGTTTTTAAAAATATTCTGTTATATTCAATGGGAAGAAAAAAATTTTGATATATATTTTATATTACGGACAAAACCCTTTTTTATATAAACATATTTAATAGATCGCTTTTATTAGCTCATTGTTTAGTCTTGTTGCTAGGTCCTTGAAAGTGATCCTGAACCTGGCAGATGAGCTCTGTGATTTAAAAAAGATCCTCAAAAAGAAAGAATGTACATCTTCTTCTTCTTTCTTATATCCACTCAATCATATTAGGGTATCAAGCTAGTAAAGCTTGAGACTTTTGATGGTGTCTGCCGGGGAAGAGTAGAGCTCATCAATGAATGAGTCAATACAGTCAATAATGTGTTTTGGGGTTGCAGGTTGAGAATTGTACATAATCATGATGGTTGTCAAGAATTGGACATTAGAGAGTAGAGCTGTCAGTCAGTATATAGTGAGAGCTGGCACCCACCTCAGCACGGGGCAGGCTTCTCTCTTCTTCTGGGGGCTGAGCTGGCAGGTTGGTGGAGGTGGAAGGCTCGTTGCTGTCTTCCTGCAACAGCCAGGTTCTTCCCATCAATACTTTACAGAATCCAGTTACTAAGGAATCTAATTGTGTCCTTTGAATTCACCAAGCAACAACACCCAAACAACTACACCTATCCCCCGATTTACACGGTAGATACGTTCCTGAGAAAAACATGTAAATCGGGGGATATAGGTTTACACAGAAATAAAATGCATTGACAGGTTAAAATATGTAGTCAGCACATAAGCTCGGGATTCCTCGTGAGATGTGTACACAGCGCATGTGTTCAATCACAGTAGCATTTAGTATAGTGCGATAAAAAAAAAAAATGGAAAACCATGTAAAAGCGAAAACGTGTAAAAAAGTACCGTGTAAATCGGGGGATAGGTGTATTTTATAGTTAAGGGATTAAATCATAGGGGAATATATATATTCAGTAGAATCTCCATGAGAGGACACTCATGCTAGTGGACACCTCTCCACAAAGGACAGTTTTCATCACCAAATTTATCATTTTTACTATTTAGCAACTCTCTAGTAAGAGGATGTCTCTCCCTAAAGGACACTTTGGCTCTGCAATTAGGTGTCCTTTACAGGGAGGTTCTACTGTATATATATATTAGAAGTTCTCTGTAAAGGAAATCTAGTTTCAGAGCCAAGTATCCTATAGAAAGAGATGTCCAATTACTGTAGAGTTACTAATTAGTAAAAATAATAATTTTGGTGATGAAAACTGTCCTTTGAAGAGAGGTGTCCTCTCATTGAGGTTCTACCATGTATCTCTATATATATAAAAGTCAATGTCTGTCTGTTTCGCGATAAACTCAAAAACTACTGAACCAATTGGTACCAAATTTTGCATGTCGCTTTTTATAAACCCCAAGGAAATTTTTCGGCTACATTTTGATTAGTATTTTTGGCTATTTCTTTTTTTCATTTAAAGAACTTTTTTTTACGCGGAGTAATCCGGAATGGAATGAATACCCAAATATGGCCATTTTTTATAAGCATCGGTGGTTCAGTGGTAGAATGCTCGCCTGCCACGCGGGCGGCCCGGGTTCGATTCCCGGCCAATGCATTTTTTTTTTACAATTTTTAAAACTCATTTATATTATATATAATATATATATATATTATTATATCAACTATATTAATTAAATCAAATACCTAAACACTAATATAATACAATTTTTGCCATCACACACACTTTTTTCCTGTAGTTTATGTATTACTTCTGTATTGCTATTCTATGGCACTTCTAGTATTTATTATTGATGTACTTTCAGTATGAAGGAAATTGCAATCGGGGGAATTCTCGGGCGAAGCCGGGTCATACGTCTAGTATACTATATATGTGTGTGTATGTAACAAACGAAAGGATCCATGTCTTGCAAGAAGGTTCTGCTCCATGCTAGTGATAATCCCCCTGGTTCTCCATTGCTTCTATTTACATACTACTTGTCTAAACCATTGGTTTTCGACCGCTACAACCCGGGTTCAATTCCCACACTGGGCATTTTTTTTCTGATTAAAAAAAAAAAAGCTCTAATGGCCCCCGATTCTTGCAAAAGTCCAATCCCACCAGCAAGTGCAAGTAACCAAATGGGGCTCTGGCATATTTGTAAGTGCAAAATTTAACCGCTTTTCACATGTGTAGACATGTGGTGTACTTACAGTAAAAGCAGTTGCCTACTTCTACCTACCATGATTATCATGGCCTGCACCATGCGTATTAGGGATAAGCAAAAAAAAAAAACATTCATCCTACAATTGAAAGTACAAAATGTTGTAGCCTCAGCTTGTCAACTTCTTGTATAGCTTTTGTTTACTTCTTGTAGACATCAATGTACTTCTTGTCTACTTAAAACTCCACATTTAAATACATGCTAAGGAAGTTGGTGAAAAAGGGGATATAAACTGTTGATATTCAATAGCCATAACCTGGGATCAAATCTCACATTGGGGCACTTTTTTTTCTGAAAAAAAAAAAAAAAAAGATTGCTTCAATGGCCCCTTATTTTTGCAAAAGTCCACCTCCACCATTGAGTGCAAAGTCGAACTGCTTTCCACATGTGTAGACATGTGATGCACTTATTTTATCACTTCCTACCCACAATGATTATCATGGTATACTTGGAATAAGTACCACCACTTCCAAATACAGCGCCTGTCTACTCGGAGGAGGAGCCTCCTTGCTGCTTTCATCAGCGCCGCCATCGAGCGCGCTCGGGAATCTGATCCCTTTGTGCGTGAGGGCATGTCCGCGCTTAGGAGGATGTTGCCCTCCTGAATGACTTCAAACGACCCTCGGTGAGGACGCCGCCTGTTCTGAATTTAAATTGTAAATATTTAATTCCTCTTTTACCTAACTCTTTGGAGCACTGATTGACTAAGCAGTCAATAAAACATTTTTTAATTGTTAATTGTCACTTCCAAATACAGTAG
>CP092877.1:22107027-22169610 GCA_030710605.1 Cordylochernes scorpioides | reverse complement strand
TCAAGGCAGATCTGGTCGCGGAGATATGGTCACTCGCGCCTGCCGTCGCCGAGTCCGGCGGTGGATACATCGAGAGAGCAAGCCACTTCCTGAGGCGGAGACTGGAGGACGACACTGCCCGCTCCGACTATCCTTCCTTGTCGGACCTCGGGCGTTCCCTTCGAGCCAGACGTCGCTCTCCCTCCACCTTCACCGATGACGACGGCAACGCCATCTCCGGGGGCCAGCTTAGGCGTTTCCTTCTGGAGCGCTTAAGTAGTCGCTTTGCTCAGGATCCAAGCTCGGAAGAGGCCATCACCGACTTCCTATCTGAAGTGACTCCCCTGGAGTTCGACAAGTGGGACCAGATCTTTCTCGCTGACATATCCCGCGACCAGATAGCGGCAGACATCCACCGCCTGCCAAATGGCCGTGCCTCGGGATGGGACGGATTACCCTGCGAGTTTGTCAAAGCCTTTGAAGAGTCTTTCGCCGAAGTTCTTTGGCAAGTCTTCGAGGCTTCTCGACTCCGCGGGGCCTTACCTCTATCCTCAAGGCGCAGGAAGGTGATCTTGCTGCCGAAAGTGCACTGTGGTCCGGGTCTACAGGCATTCCGGCCAATCAGCCTGCCAACGACCGACTACAGGGTCCTCAGCAGCGTGCTCATGGCTCGTCTGCGACGTCATCTGCCAGACCTGGTCCCCCAATGTCAGACCTACGCCCTTCCAGGACGGTCATCTTCCTGGAATATCGCGCGAGTGTCTGACGAAGCCGCCGGGGCATCCAGACATGAAACGCCGCTGGCTGTCATCTCTTTGGACCTGAAGTCGGCCTTCGACACCCTGAGCAGGAGCTACCTGTTCGCCCTGCTGGAGAAGGTTAGGCCTTCCATCTACCTTCCTAGGATGGATTGCTGTCCTCTACGGGGAAGCAGACGCCTCCATCCGGGTCGGAGATGTCTACACCAAGGCCTTCCCGCTTCTCAACGGGGTGAGGCAGAGCTGCCGTCTCAGCGCCGCGCTCTTCAGTATCGGAGTTGGACCTCTGCTACGCCGCCTCGAGAGGACCTTGGGCCGCGTCAACGTGGTCGCCTATGCGGACAACATCGTACTCTTCATCAGGGACGACTCTCAGTTTGAGCTCCTGCCCTTAATCTTCGAAGAGTTCCGCATTTCCTCCGGGGTGGCTGTCAACTTCACCAAGAGCTGCGGGCTCTGGTGTGGTTCCGGGAAGTACCGGACGGATTCTCCTCTGGGAATCTCTCGACGTCCGAGTCGCTGACCATCCTGAGCTGCACCATCACCACCAGAAACACCGTCGCCTCCCAGGCCTCACACCTGATGGGGCTGCTGGAGCGAGCCATCGCGAGGTGGTCGCCCTTCACCCGCGGACTGTCGCTGGTGGGTCGTGCTCGCACGGCCAACAGCCTGGTCCTGGGTTCCATCCTACACCACCTCCACGGCTACCTTCCAACCGAAACCACCATCGGCCGGCTGCAGGCGCGGTTGGCGCGTTTCGTGTGGGGTACGAGCCGAGGCTCGTGGCACCCCGGGCGCATCCTAGCTCGTCCAGTCTCCGATGGTGGCGTCGGCCTGCTTGACATCGCGGGCGAGCTTCGGCTCGCCTGCCTGAAGGGGGTCCAGGCCTCTTTTCGCGGCACCGCCAACGGCTACTCTTGGCTGGTCCGCAGCCGGGCGTGGCTGACAACGCCGGCTCCTGACGTCTGGCTCTAGCCTAGGAGAAGGAGACTGCTGAGCCTGTGGGAGGCCGCCTCAAGTGTCCTAGAGCTGGACCACAAGGTTCTGCATCCCGCCATCCTGAGGTCCCTGCGCCTTCGAGGCGACAACAGATTCCTGCGGCCGCCAGACCTGCTGGCTCCCGAGCGCTGGCTACAGGCGACTGTCGGGGACTTCTCCGATGGCGTCCCTGCCCTAACGCGCTCAACGCGGGCCGAGCTCCTGGATGCTCAGTACCTGGGGGCCTTCTGCCAGTTTCTTCTGTAGGAAAACGCCATCTCCAGCTATCATTCGGATTACGAGGCGGAGACCATCGTCAGGCGGGGATCGGCTACCCCCATTACCCATCTTACCAGCCAGAGGGCCCGCCGGGCATTGGACTCGGCACGGCTCCAGGTGCATCATACTTCAGAGCTGGCTGCCCGGTGGACCCCCACCGTGGATGTGCCCTGCTCCATCCCCTGGGCCGACCTGCGTCGGAACTGCTTCTCGGGGCACGACGCAGATGTCGCCCTACGGCTGGCCCTCTACGCCCTACCCCATCCTGACCACCCTGCCTCGAGGCGTGCCAACTGTGCGCGCGACTTGTCGCTGACCCACAGATATTGGAGTTGTCGAGCCGTGCGACCCCTGCTCCGGGAGGTGTTCGCCTCCTGCGAAGTGCCCCTGGATCTGCAGGCCTGGCTCTTCGGCGTCGGCCTCCATCCCGTGGCAGTAAAACTAACAAGTGTGGCGAAGGCTACCATCTACAAGTACCAGCTTGGTCTTGAGTTGGGTAATGCCAGCCAACACATCGACCTGCCCACTCTGTGGGAAAGAACTCTCGCAATCCATCGGTGGCTGAGTCTTTCCCGCGGTAGGCCCCACCAATGAAGACCTTGTATATATTTATATATTTATCAATTATTTTTATCTATTTATTCCTATATTTATCATTATATAATCTTATTTATATTCGTATTCATTCAAATTTGTAAGCAACCATATATAATCTTATATGAACATTGAAATAAAGTAGTTTCAATTTCAATTTCAATCTCTCTCTCTCTCTCTCTATATATATATATATATATATATATATGGTAATTTGAACCAACAGCCCCATATTGTATATAACTTATAAAAAGATTTTCATGTTGTTTAATTGAAACACATCTGTAAATGATTATACGCATTATAGACATGTGTCATTACATAATCATATTTAATGTACTTTGTACAAACTGAGGATAAATAAATAAAACTCTCTAATAGATTAAGAGAGTTGAGCTGAAGCAAGAGATAGAAGTCAAAAACGTCTAAAATCAGATGGAAGTCCCACAACAACATCTAAATATAGATAGGAAACTGTCAGGACGGCGCCAGTGTCCAATTTCGCCCCTGATCCACCCTCGTGTTGCATCTTCTGAAATGCAATACTTCCTTTCTCGGAAAAGATATATAAGGCCCACGCCTTAGCCAAAAATATAGTCACTTCACCATCAGCGCGCGCCCTCGTCGGTTGTCACCAAGGTCCTCCTCATCCACCATGTAGACCAGTAAGAACTCGTTTATCTCCATCTTTCGCTCCTAGCTCAACTTTTATCTGTTCACGGAACTTTCCTAGTTCAACTGTGTCTTCGTTTTTTGTGTGGACATACCCAAGCTTTCCACTCTGCCTCGATCACGACTGCCTGTACTCTGTGGGAACTGTTAAAGGTCTCCCAAGGTGCAGAGAGGTACTAGAAAACTCCTCATCCTGACTGTTCCTCTCGGTCAACACAGTATAGCGAGAGTTGACAGGGACTCACACCATAGTTTAAGTCGACTGGATACCTCATCACATATTTAGTCGACAGGATTCTACAAGAGTCAACAGGACCTCATTTTATATATATATATATATATACGAGGGCCATCCAATAAATAAGTTTCCCTATTTTTTAACATATAAACGACATTATTTACAATTATGCAGTTATTTTATTTTCATTATACAACTCATAGACTACTTCTCTAAATAATCACCATTTCTGTCCAAACATTTTTGGTACCGTTGTAGCAATTTTTAGATACCACTGTTGTACCAAGCCGTGTCCTGTCTTCGTAGCCAGTGGTTCGCCTCCGCCTGCACTTCGTCATCATTCGTAAAGTGCTTGCCTCCAAGGTGCCACTTGAGTGCTGGACAAAGATGGAAGTCGCTTGGGGCAAGTTCCGGAGAATAAGGTGGATGTGTGAAAATTTCCCATTTGAAGTTTTCCATAGCCATAACTTTGCCTGCAGAGATTGTGACCTTCGCCTTTTTTGGTGCACTTTCCTCAGGCTTCTTCCACACCATGCTTTGTCGTTTTGTTTCTGGAGTTGAATGATGCACCCAGCTTTCATCTCCAGTGACAATACGGGAAAACAGTTGATCTCCATCTCTTTGATGCATTTCCAGGAAAGCTCGGGCTGCCTCCATCCGTTGTTGCTTGTGATTTTCCAAGAGCAAATGCGGGACCCATCTTGTGCATACTTTGCGAAAATTCAAAACATCTGACATGATTGTTCCAATCAAAGAGCGTCTAATTTCGATTCCAGGAGGCAGTCGAATCATTATTTCGTCAATGGTGACTCGGCGATCTGCTTCCACCACATTCCAAACAGCAGCAACGGCTGCATTGTCCGTAGCAGTAACGGGGCTGCCGCTTCGCTCGTCATCATGCACATTTTGCCGTCCTTCTAAGAACCATGAACGCCATCGGCGAACCATTTGGATGCTCATACATTCTTCACCATACACTGACACTGAATTGCGATGAATATTGACCGCAGTTGAATTTTTCGCCGTGAAAAAAACGAATTACAGAACGGAGTTCGCAAGTGGACACGTTCACCAGTGGTAGCTCCATGGAAACTGAAGCGCTACGGACTTGCGCGTACGAGTAGCGTGATTTTGAAGGTCACCAGCTTTCAACTCATCCTTGTGACCATTTCTTCTATACTAACTAATTTTTACAACGTTTCGTTCGCAGAAAAAAAAAATAGGGAAACTTATTTATTGGATGGCCCTCGTATTTATGGTAATTTAAACCACAACCCTATATTGTATAATACTTATAACAAGATTGTCATGTTGTATATAGAAACACATCTATAAATAATTATACGCATGATTGACATGTGTCATTGCATCACCATATGTAATGTACTTTGTACAAACTGAGGATAAATAAATAAAACTATGTAATAGATTAAGAGCTGAGTTAGGTTGGGCCAGGTGACTCTGGCAAGTCGTTGCCATCGAGGTCAAAGGGTGCAGAATGCCGCAGACGTTCAAAGTCCAACCCCCCCCTCCTCGGGAATGGTATATAAAAAAACCTCGGTTTTAGCCCTTAGACAGTCACTTCACCGTCGGCGTGAGCCCTTGTTGGTTGCAGCCAGGACCACCTCATCGCTATGTAAAACAGTAAGAACTTCTTCTAACTCCATCTTGCTCTTAGCTCGACTTTTATCTGTTCATGGAACTTGCCTACTACAACTGTGTCTCTTCGTTTTTTGTGTGTGGACATTTCCAAGCTTTCCACTCTGCCTCGACCACGACTGCCTGTACTCTGTGAGAACTGTTAAAGGTCCTCCAAGGTGCAGAGAGGTACTGGAAAACTCTCCACGCCCTGACTGTCCCTCTCGGTTACCACAGTTATAGCGAGAGTCGACAGGATACCTCATCACAGATAAGTCCACTGGACCCTATCACAGAAGAGTCGACAGGACCTTATCACATATATATATATATGGAACGGTTCATAATTTTTCTTGTTATCCTTGCGCAGGGCCCTGCTAATCTTCTCTGTGTCGTTCCAAATTTAGCATATGTACCGCCGAACAAGCGACAATCATCATTAGCACAGGATTGCGGATTCCGACAAATTACAAAAAAAAAAAAAAAAACATAAGATGCCTCAACTCTTTTTAAAAGCTTTTATTTAACTTGCCTAGCTGTCTGTCTGTCTGTCGCCAAATATTGTAATCAATTTTATTATTAAATTAAAAGCTTTTATTTAACTTGCCTATCTGTCTGTCTGGATGTCTGTCGCCAAATCTTGTAATCAATTTTTAATATACTTATAGGGCAGCTAGAAATATGAAATTTGGTACACATGTTCAAACTGATGACAATGCTAGCTGACCAATTTTCAGACTTCTGGGTTGTCAGGTTGGCCAAGAACGGACAAATTTCCTTTCAAATTTTGTATATTTAATTTTATTTATTTTGTTTTGCCAATATCTCGCGAATCGTTCGTTTTTAGCGATTTTCCTTCGATTTCTCCTTCTATGGCTAAGCTTTCTTGGTATACTTTTTACGCTCTTTCTAATGGTACCATTTTCATTGAGATTGGTTCACTTTTTATTTAAAAGCTTTTATTTAACTTGCCTCCATGTCTGTCTGACTGGATGTCTGTCGCCAAATCTTTTAATCAATTTTTATTAATATACTTATAGGGCACCTAGAAATATGAAATTTGGTACACATGTTCAAACCTGATGACAATGCTAGCTGAGCAATTTTCAGACTTCTGGGTTGTCAGGTTCGCCAAGAACGGACAGATTTCCTTTCAAATTTTGTATATTTAATTTTACTATGCTTCCAGGCCATATAGAATAATGAAACTCACAATACTCGCTCAGTCCAATTAATAATTGACAGATAGACAGACATACATTCATTTTTTATATATAGAGATTAGCAGTAATTAAACGTAACAGTAAGAAAATGTTGATTTTAATATATGTAAATAGAGTCTCTTAAGAAAGACCACCTAAAACATGACTCAATATGTTTCTCCTGTAGGTGGTCTCTCATTGGAGATACTAATTGATATTAAAGAATCTCTAATAGACCTTTAATAAGAGACTGCCTCTTGGAGAGACGGGTTAAGCTACGATTTTAGGCATCCTCTCAATGGAAGCTCTACTGTATCTACTTTTTCACACTGTTTGGCTTAAAAAATGCCATTTTAACCATTTTGAATGTGTATCAATCCAGTCTATTTTTTGATATTTTATAGGCAAAATCACTTCATAGGGAATTTTCAACTTTTTTTTTGTCTTCATTCGGCTTACTTTCTATTATATTTTAAGCCATCCTTCCATTATACATATATAATACCGTATACACTGTTTTACTTTCAAAAATGTCATTAATAATTTGAATATAGACACATTGAAAACCTTCTTGAATAATGATGATAATTTTTAATAAAAATTTAATGGAATTTGGGAAATAAAACGAAACGAAAAAAGGAAATCTGACAAAAAATAGGTTTATAACTTTTCCCAAAGTTCTGAATGGTCAAATAGCAAGTGGCTATATAAATAAAGTTATACACAAAGATAAAATATAGATTTTAAAATTTTTTTTTTTACTTAATTTTAATGCATTGTAAATTCTTCATCTTCAGGGTCATTGTTGACATTTGGTTAAGTAGTTACTGAGTTTATCGATAAACAGACAGACAAATTTTGATTTTATATATATAAAGATAATACAGAGATAATAAATCAGAGTGCTGAAAATATAACAGATTAATTAATATTTATCCTTGTTTTTTCCAAAAGAAAAAAGGTTTTTCAAACTAATAATCAGATAGAAACCTTTCTGGTAGTATATTAAACAATTTCTCAAAGTTAAATTGCGATGAAATGAGTAGTTTGGTCCGGCATAAAGAAGAGGCATATAATCATTTTTTTCTATATGCATGATAATATTTAGAGAAGATTGTTGAATTATCTATATCTATATTAATAAAATGCAAATTTCATAAGTGTTGTTCGCTAAAAACTTTCGTTACAATGCATCAATTTCAACCAAATTTTCAACATTTATGTAAAACGAGATGGAGCAGGTTTTGCTTAACATCAAAATATATTTCCTAACATTAACATGCGTAACTTCGGTGTTATCGATTAAATACAAAAAAAAATCAACATAGTTAATTTTATTTATATATAAATACAAAAAAAAATTCAACAGAGTTAATTTTTTTACATACTAGCTAATAATCTCAATCTAAAAAAAATATTCAAAACAAGCAATTTTAAGATAACACCATATGTAAAACAGTCGGCCAAGAAAACAACAACGATATTACATCTTTCTCACATATTCACACACAATCTTGATTAATAATTAAAACTAATCTTTAACATTGTTTATTATACTTCATAATATATAATATTCGTTAGGCAAACTTTCACTCGGATAAAACCCGGGCGAAGCCGGGTACACATCCGCTAGTATATTGTGACAAAGAAATATTTTATTATTTAATTTAATATTATTCAATGAAAATATATTCAACAGATTATAAAAATATATATTACTCTGTATTTGTGAAATCATCTTTTAAATATTTCTTTGCTTGCTTGCTTAAGATTCTCTAGCTGTAAATAGTTTTGGCTGAACTGTTAATAATTGTCGACTCGTCGCTGTGACGTCATCAATAAATACTTTTACACCTTAGGATACTTCAAGGCTTGATTTCTACGCTACAAATGGTGGAGAGACTGGACCGATACCCATTAAGAAAAAAAAATTGATTCTGTTGAACCAGAAGAAACTTCTATGAATGTAAAGAAGGAAGGTACTCAGGTAAGCAACTACGTTGTTCAACATCTGCCAAGGAACCCTTCCATTTTCTCCGGGGAGGATGGTGAAGATCTCCAAAAATGGTTAAAAGGGTATGCACGTGTGGCAAGGTACAACCATTGGGACGAAACCCTTTGTCTTATTAAAGTTTATTTTATCTGTCTGGAACTGCTCTCAAATGGTTTGAGAACAACGAAGAAAGCATACAGACTTGGAAGGAATTTACATCTCAATTAGAGAATGTGTTCGGAAAAAGAGAAAATTCAAAATTGCAAGCGGAGAAGAAACTTAAAACACGGGCACAAATAAAAGGCGAAAGTACCGAATTTTACATCCAGGATGTCCTGTGCTTGTGCAAAGAGGCTGATCTTCAAATGAGCGAGGAAGATAAAACCTCCCACCTCATGAAGGGGATAGCTGAGGAGCTTTATCAAGCACTCCTACCGAGGGATGTACGGAGCACCGAGCAATTCATTACAGAATGTCGCCGTGTCGAAGCGCTCCGTTGTAGGCGAGTTACCCCAACCAAGTACGAGCGCCTACCAAATGTAGCCTCTCTCTGTGACCAGGATGACAGAGAAGATCTGTCATCGCTGATCCGAAAAATTGTTCGTGAAGAGATACAGCAAGCATTGGACTCTCCTCATGAGGAGCCTAAAATCGCTGTCATTGAAGATTTAGTGAGGGAAGAGATTGTAAAGACCTTGGCACCTAGATCAAAACCTACAATAAGTCCCCCTCAAGCATCCAGGCCGGAATCAAATACTAGATACGAGGCCCAAACGATACGACCGCATCCTGAACCTCATTACCGAAAGCAAGGAAGAAGATGTGACACCAATGAATGGCGGACAACTGAGGGAAAGCCAATCTGTTTCTACTGCGGACGCCCAGGTCACGTCGTCCGCTATTGCCGCGACAGGAAGAGACACAATGAGGACAGGAGAAAAGAATATTTCCAAAGAAAGCAAGGCGCAATGGTATTCTACAACTTTCGAGCCGAATCTCAGGACCCCAATGACGAATCATCGAGGAAAAATTTCACTCGCTACCGAAGCCCTACCTCATATCCCGGTCGAAACAGACAACATTTCTCACCTGCTAGAAGATCTAGCTGGACGCCCCGCCATTAAAACTAGATGATAGCCCATATGGGATGTAAGGCCGCAAATTTATAAAATCCTCCCTTGCCGACCACAGTGGAAATAAAAACTACAATAACGTAAACATAGACCTACCAAGCCCTCATGAAGAAGATATCTCAACTGAAAGAAGACATCCACCGCAGTCACCTGAAAATATCCCTGGCCATAGTACTAGTTCTTAAGACTGACGACGTAAGTCTCCTGCTGAGCATCGGGTCGATGCTCTCTATAGGAGGAGGCTATGTGACAAAGAAATATTTTATTATTTAATTTAATATTATTCAATGAAAATATATTCAACAGATTATAAAAATATATATTACTCTGTATTTGTGAAATCATCTTTAAAATATTTCTTTGCTTGCTTGCTTAAGATTCTCTAGCTGTAAATAGTTTTGGCTGACCTGTTAATAATTGTCGACTCGTCGCTGTGACGTCATCAATAAATACTTTTACATCTTAGGATATTTCAAGGCTTGATTTCTACGCTACAATATATATAAAATTGAATGTCTGTCTGTGTGTACTCTATAGATTCAAAAACCATACATCCAATCGCCGTGAAATTTTGGGATATTATTAGGTATATCACCGGGAAGGTTTTTGAAAAATAATTTCATGAATATCTTGAATATCCTTAGAGTTATTTGCAGATTTGTACATTTAACTCGCAAGCAGCGCCCCCATTGTGACGATGATAACAAGTTTTCTTATCACTAAGTTTGTTATCTTAAATATTATTTATCAAAAGTAAGATTATCTCAGGATGACACGGCAATTTATTTGAGACAAGAATAATGATACAATTCCAAGGCGAAGATACTATTCCTTTAACTTCCAATTACCGAGGGAACCAATTAATATTGATTTTATTCAACTTATCGAGTATTTTTCAAGGGACCGGGAAAAAATGTTCACTAGATAAAACTATGATTTTCTAATGTAGAAAATTAGGAAAGACAAAATTCAGGATTACACGGCACACAGGGACCGGGAAAAAATGTTCACTTTATCGAGAGATTCAAATTTACGAGTTTCAAATTATCAAAATATATCTTTTTTTTATAAGTTTTTAGAGAATTGTTTTAACAAATGTTCGCTAGACAAACCTTTACTCGGGTAAAACCCCGGGCTAAGCCGGGTACGTCCGCTAGTAACAGATAAATTAGAATATTTAATTCGATTATTTTTAGGCGAAAAGTTATTTCAAAAATTTTATTTGCTAGAAACCTTCCCAGTACTATACTAAATAACTTCCCAAAGTTTCATGGCGTTCCAATGAGTGGTTTGGTCAGGCATAAAGGACAGACACACACACATACATTCATTTATATATATATAGACTAGTGAACATATTTTCCCGGTCCCTTGAAAAATACTCGATAAGTTGAATAAAGTCATGGTCGTGAATCTCTCGATAAAGTGATTATTTTTTCCCGGTCCCTGTGTGCCGTGTCATCCTGAATTTTGTCTTTCCTAATTTTCTACATTACAAAATTATCGTTTTATCTAGTGAACATATTTTCCCGGTCCCTTGAAAAATACTCGATAAGTTGAATAAAATCATGGTCGTTTATGAAAGATGGACGTAGTTCCCGGAGGTCACCCGCCCCCCGCGCGCCAGGACCTCTTGATCACTCTGATTGGCCGGCGGCCGGACGGGGGAGGGGGGGGGGAGGGGTCTCTTGATCCCTCTGATTGGTCGGTGGGAACTTGGACTGTCCAACCAACTGGCCGGCGGCCGGACGGGGGGGAGGGGAGGGGCAGATCTCCGTTGCAAGATGGCGCTGCTTGCGAGTTAAAGCTACAAATCTGCAAATAACTCTAAGGATATTAAAGATATTCAAGAAATTATTTTTCGTAAACCTTTCCGGAGATACACCTAATAATATCCCAAAATTTCACGGCGATTGGATGTATGGTTTTTGAATCCATAGAGGACACACAGACACACACACACAGACATTCAATTTTATATATATATAGATGATCTGGCTTTGTGTCTTCTACTCGAATGAATGTTTTCTGTTAGAATTTTGTTTCTGCATACTAAAAGTGAACTCGCTTCACCCGTGGTCTCTGCTCTTTTGGAATTTTTTCCCTATATAATTTTGTATCTGATTATCAAACATGATACAGCAATATTTTCATTATCATTTTCTGACTAAAAAACAACTATTTTTTCCCAGAACCTGTCAATTTCAACTTTTCTTGGCTAAAAATGCGACAATGCTGGAGGTTGCGAAAGGATTTTTTCAATAAATGTTCAAGACATGGAAGGAATTAGAAATCCAAATATTCAGATTCCTATCTAAAACGTCCTTGGAATTACAAGCAAATAAATGAGAAAAGCCAACAAATATATTAATTTTATCTGTTATAATTTAGTCATCTTATTCCAAAATCATCACGCATATATTTATATTCATTATATATATATAGGTATGCGTGTAACAATATACCACCATACATTTCACGACACCTTTTTAAATAGTTTCCCTTTTTCAATTAGTATGTTGTTACTTTTAACTATTTAATTATTTTATTATTAAAAATAATAATTAAATTTTTTAAATTATAATTCAAATTTTATATGTACCAATTATCCCCTAACAATAATCCACTGGGTGTCTCTAACTTTGTAGTATAATTGAATAAATTTAGGGTTCCCAAAAGCAAAGAGACGCAGTTCTGTTAGTAATGGATTTTGCTTACGTCACTTCCGACCTCCCACGAGGAATTGACCAATCTGCTGCGAGCAGGCTTGCAGCTATTTAAGGCCAACGTCGTCTCAGTGATAAGGCTTTTTTTTGGACTGGCATATATATGACTAAAAATAGCGTGGATAATTAATTATAAAAAAAACACTTTTAAAAAAGCTTTTATTTAAAATGCACTAAAAATAACAGAATAAATATTTCTGAAGTATTGCTTTTTTTTTCTGAAGGTACCATTTAACAAATAAAATAATAGACTTAGAAATAAAAGCGGTGGGGTACAATAATAATAAAAATGAGATCAATGTGATTTTATATGAAGCAAATGATTAGCAAGATTATGCCTTTCATTAAATTTATACCTATTTGCTGCATAAATGATTATCATCCCCCACCGCTTTTATTTCTAAGTCTATTATTTTATTTGTTAAATGGTACCTTCAGAAAAAAATGCAATACTTCAGAAATATGTATTCTGTTATTTTAGTGCATTTTAAATAAAAGCTTTTTTTAAAAGTGTTTTTATAATTAATTATTATTTATAAAAAGAAAAAGATTAAATGAATCTTTTGGGCAAACCCTTCTTCAGATAACAAAAGGTTTCACTTTTAATCCAGTGAATATAACTCCAGACCACAAAAAAAACATTTATATATGACAGCTGCACGATATGGTCCACCTGACTCATGCATGGCTAACATCATCGATGAATGCAAGTAACCAAACGGACCACTAGCACTTTTATTTAGCTGAATATGTGCTTGTGTGTGTGCCCGAAAGAATTTCCTTTAATCAAGTAAATAAAAAGAGTCTCGACGTCTTATGATTTATTTTAAATCAAGTATTTGTACCACAGGTTAAAGGTCGTCAGTTTAGTATTCCAAACCTCAGTTGGGGCTGGAAATAAGACTTGGGGTAGATCCAGGCAGATGTTAGTCTTCCAGTCTGACCCGCCGATAAGGAAGTAACTGACTCAAGTTACAAGTGAACGCTCCAATTGTTTACAATCTCTCAGAAGTCCTTATAATTGATTATCCTTCTCACTGTTTGGAAGAGGGTTTTAATGACACAAACTGCTGACAACTATGATTGAAACCCACATTCTAAGGGATTTTTTTAAATAATAAATTTCCAAAATATGATCCCGAATTTCATGAGTCCAATACCAGCAGTAGTATAACCAAAAACATCCCTGAATATTTTTAAGGGTGAATTTAATCTGCTTAATATATGTAAGGACATCTGGCGTACTCACAATATAAGAACCCACCATGTGATTTTTATGGTCATGTGTACTTAAATTGAAATTCCCTTGTTTCTAAATTTTTACACAAATTCTCAAGTTAAAATATTTCGACTTTAGACTTTATACAAGTCAGGTTAGTAAAAGAAAGAAAATTAAAGAAAATATCAAAATCTTTTCATTTAATTGATACCGAGAATTTTTAAAGATATCAATAAAAACTCCCTCCAATATATCCACAAGTAAATGTTCCATAATCCTTGAGTTTATCGTATGGATACAGAAATAATCGACGACTGATGGAAGTGCATTTAGCCGCTTGCAGCAGGTATCTCTTCAACACAGCCTTAATTTAACAAAGACAGTTGGTGGGCAATCGGTTATATAAAACCTATATATATATAAAGAGACATGGGTCGCCTCTCCCGTCAAAATAGACGTCTAAAACCAGACGCCATCTATTGACCGTCGCCGCAACTAGCGCCTTCGGGTCGGTGACAAAGCCACAACACTAGCTTTGGCAAACGGAAAAGCGTCCACCTAGAGACCATGGTTTCGGGCTAATGGCCCTCGTCAGTCTAGGGCGGACTAGCCCGAAACCATGGTCTCTAGGTGGACGCTTTTCAGTTTGCCAAAGCTAGTGTTATGGCTTTGTCACCGACCCGAGGCCGCTAGTTGCGGCGACGGTCAATAGATGGCGTCTGGTTTTAGACGTCTATTTTGACGGGAGAGGCGACCCATGTCTCTTTAGATCAATTTCCTCCCGGCAAAATTTCCATCTATATATATATATATATATATATATATATAATTAAAAATAAAGAAAGCATAGCCTGACCACGATCACATGTGATTTTTAGATGGCAGAGCGCCATCTAGTGGAACAAAATCACCTAAACATTGATTTACCCTGTTCTCTGATATCGTCCCTACAACTGCAAACTATCGAATGTGAAAAATTCAATTTTGAAGGAGAGAGAAATGGAGAGACCATGTGGCCTACCCTCAGTAGAGGAAGGCATTGAAGGAGGGAGAAATGAAGAGACCATGTCATGGTCTCTTCATTTCTCCCTCCTTCAATGCCTTCCTCTACTGAGGGTAGGCCACATGGTCTCTCCATTTCTCTCTCCTTCAAAATTGAATTTTTCACATTCGATAGTTTGCAGTTGTAGGGACGATATTATGTCAACCCATTGAAACAGGTTAAATCAATGCTTATTTGATTTCTGTTTCACTAGATGGCGCTCTGCCATCTAAAAGCACATGTGCTCCTGGTCAGGATATGCTTTCTTTATTTTTAATATCAACACCTGACCCACTTTTTTTCTATTGTTTTTTCATGTGTTGAGCGCATTTACGCAAATTTGGCCTTAAATACCCATTTCTTGGTTTCTCAAGAAGCCTCTGGGACCAAAAATCGTTTTGGTCGCAGTGGTACAGCCTACTTCACGCTGACGAGCGCCAACAGCGCGAAACGCGTTCGTGGATGGCTTTTCTTGATTTATCAAGAAATTGGATTTGCCAAATATCAGAGAACAGTTTAAATCAACGTTTAGTTGATTTCTGTTCTACCAGATGGCACTCTGCCATCTAAAAAGCACATGTGCTCCTGGTCAGGATATGCTCTCTTTATTTTTAATATCAACACCTGACCCACTTATTTTTTTTTCATTTTTTCTATTGTTTTTCATATATATATTTATATATATATAACTTATAACTAATACCTCCCAAAATACTAAACAAAAATGTCTGAATCATTAACATTATACAACTATTAATTTATAAAAATTACTAGCTACCAACACTAATACAATTGATGAGGGTTAATTCGTATTTTCTCGGGACCGAAAAAGAAGCGTTTTCTAATATAAACAGAAGTATATATGTTGTAATATATTCCAATATATCTATGTATCCATGTGTTGTAGTTAACATGTAATTTCCAAAGTGACAAATAAAATTTCGAGTAAATGACAGTCGACGCCAGAAGGAGGAAAGAGGTCCGAAAAACAAGTCGGGTTCCTAGGTGTGCCCTTTCTTACTCAAACAGATTAGTCGGCTTTGAGACACAATGATGGACAGACCCCTCTAGACAGATCTCTCCCCGACCGGCGTCGGCTACACTGGCTCTCTCGCCATCTCTATGGTGCCTTCCAACATGTCTCGTCCTTTTGTGTAATCCCAATCACGCCTGAAACCACTCTAATCATTGTGGCCACCACGACTGCAACCAACATGCCACACTGCATTCATCCAACAAGATACAACAACTACATTACTACATATATATATATTATATTTTTAAAAAAAGTTGAGAGTTTCTGCTTGATATTTAGTGATTTTTCCTAAAGTAAGTCTAACCAATATTTTGCATAATGGGTAGCTAAATCCTTCTACCTGACCTATTCTTTCATTTGGGGAATTATCTAATATTTTTTAATGAATGTGATTTAAATATTTTATGGGCATGATGGAGATAGATGATGCAGTATCAAGTACACAAGGCAGTGATACATAGTTTATGAGTACAGAGAATAATAATAAAGTTCTACCTGGGTTTAGAGGTTCTGAATGGGTGTTAGTTGGCAGTTCTTTTTCATGTTTGTTGAGTGGACAATCTCTGTGGAAATGGTATTGATTGGGCAGTTGATGGGAAGAGCAGATCTTGCAGGGGTAGGGTGGTAAATTGATTGTTCTACTGGATGCTTCCTGGTGATGAGCTGTGGTTGATCTTGGAGATGACCTTGGAGGTGGCTGGGATTGTAGACTTGGAGGAGAGTTGGGGTTAAACCTTGACCTTGCTGGGTAATATGATCTAGTTCGAAAATTCTGCCTATTATCATTACTTGTGGATGGTTGCTGATTATCTGAGTTATATTTACATTGTGGTTCCTGTTTTTCTTGATTGGTAGAGTATTTTAATTGAGTGGTTATTTTAATCCAATCTGAGGTTTCCTTAACTCTTGCTGCAATTAAATATTTCTTTAGGTAATTTGGCATCCCATCTGTAAGAGCTTCTAATAATAGGGGTGTATCTAAATTAAGTTTTTTTGCTAATGAAGATTTTTCTTTAAAATAAATATCAAGATCATCTTTATCATTATATTTTAAATTTAAGAATTTACTAAATAGATTAGAATCTTTAACTGTAAAATATGAAAGTACTTTTTGTTCTAGTTCCCCCCAATTATCTATATCTTGTAATTGTTCTATATAAAAATTAAAAGCTTCTCCATCAAGATAATTTGAAATATTCTTTAGCTTATAGTCTTCATCAAAATGGTTTTGTTGGCATTTTTTGTTAAAGAACTTTAACCATGAAGTTATATCAAAACTTTGTCCATCATATTTTGGTAAATCAAAATTATTTGTAGAAGATTGTTGCTCAGTTGGCTTTTCTATTTTCGGAAGCATTTTTGAAAATCAATTATTACTAGGTAAATCCTGTCGGCTAACTGTTACAAACTATGTAAATTTAAAATGATTTTTTAAATTAAAAGTGCAGTCGTTAAGAATATAATTTGAAAAAAAAGAAAATTAATCTCAAGAAGTTTATTTTGTGAACTCTTGAGCAAAAGAATACATTAAATTTAAAGTAAATATAGAATTTAGCAATTAATCCTATATTACAATTTACATATTTATAAAAATTATATCTAACTTAACCTAACCTACTCTAAAAAAACAAAAACAATTCATTTATATATTTAAAGTGGCGCCATCTGGTGGCCAAAGAATAACAGAGTTATTTTAGAAAGATGATTAAAATGAAATAATATTTACAAAGATTTATATTTATGACATTTCTATAAATTTTTTAAAAATTATATAACATATATATCTATATATATTTAAAACAAAAAAGGCATATCCTGACCAGGCTCACATGAGCATTTTTAATATATGCCTTTTTTTTTTTTTTTTTTAAATATCAACACCTGACCTTTTATACAGGGTGATCCAAAAGTCCCGCACTATTTTAAAAATTAATAACTCCGCGAATATTTGCGCTAGAGTAATGCGGTAAACACCATTGTATTCAGGATGTAATGGGATTTTTTATGGCAAATAATGAAAAATCGAAATTGATTTTAGTTACAATTTTATTCGCCAGATGGCGCTCTACCAGAATCAGAGATTCAGCGGCCAGATTGTTTGTAAATTGAAAAATATAACTGATCGACACGTATTTTCCCTTTTTGAATACCAGGAAAGAACCCTAATAATATCAAATAACAAATTAATAAAACACCACTTCGCCAAAAGTATGAAGAATTGGTTAACGATTTTCAAATACAATTAGAGATATGTAAAATAGGTAAATGCAAATTAAAACATGTAGCAAAAATATGTATATTTTATATGGGGTTTTGTGAAATAGAGTGAATGTTTGAAAAACACTGCTGATATCAATACACGAATTTTTGAAATGTTAATATAGTACCAAAAATTATGATGGCACTATTAATAGGATTTCTTGCTATAAGAAATGTGTAGTTTCTTGACTGATTGGCGACCCTTGACTATTTAACTGGATATTTGTCATGATCCAACAAATGAAATATAGAGGGGAGTGGCAAAATATATTTGTCTTACTTTATTCCAAATATCCTATGGGCTTGTCAAATGTTATCATTGTTTATTATACTGTACACAATTTTAAAAAATGTGTCCCCTCAAATAAAAATAATTTTTAAATCGACCTTTTGCGTTGAAAAACGTGGTAGTAAAATCATTTTGTATTATTTTTTTTTCACAAAATTTCTAAAGTTATTGGTGTACAGAAAATATTTCTTATGCTATTTCTTTTAATGAGCGAAAAGCGAAAACTAAACATAAGGGGGAAAATTGTGTGTACCAGTGTTATTCGAGAAGTTATAACACTCTGGTTTGCACGACATAATACGTGAGCAAATGACAAACAAAATATTACTGTTCACAAAAAATAGAGTCAAGATATGAGGACAGCATTTATTATCCCCATATCCCAACACAAAGAGCTGCAAAATATTGGTTGATAATATAATACATGGCGGCTTATCTAACACATGAGGTAACTGCTTTCTCTCTTGTATTAGGTCACAATCCTTGCACAATGTGGCACCCTTTATTCTCAATCACCGCCTGGAGACGATAAATGACAGAATGGACAGCATTAAATAACATATATATATATATATCTGTTGAAATTGATAAAACGTGCCATCTGATAGAAGCCTTCAACATGGCAAATGTGGTAGGCCAGCATCGATAAACACACGATTTAATGTACCCCCATAGACAAAAATCGCAAGGCGTCAAGTCTGGTGATCTTGGAGGCTACTGGTATATAAAGTGGCGACTTATCATACGATTTTCACCGAACGTATCCTTCAGCAATTGTTTGGCACCTCGGGAGATATGAGGAGGTCCTCCATCTTTCATGAATGTTATTTCGCTTAGTGCTTTTGCCCTGCACAATATGGGAATACCCTTTTCTCTCTCAAAAATTGAACATAACGTTCACCAGTTACAAAAACGGTTTTAAAAGTTCTTCCTTTGATTTTTCAAAGAAAAATGGCCCAATAATAAAAGAAGTGAACCCACACAAAACTAACTCTAGGCTGGTAAAGTGGCATTTCTGTAAAAATCCTAGGGTTTTCTGTTGCCCAAATGCGGCTGTTTTGAATGTTAAATTCTCCGTTTAGAGAAAGGTGAGCATCATATGTCCACAGAACATTCGACAGCCAGTTTTCATCAATATCAATTTGCCGTAAAACCCATGCAGCGAATTCTTGACGCATCTCAAAATCGCCAACTTTCAGCTCGTGAAATCTTTGAATTTTGTATGGGTACACACAATAGAGACATTAAGTGAAGCGTCTTCGGATATCACAATCATACTCGACGAATTTAACGCCAAAAGTTCAATTTGGGGATCACCTGTCCAGGATAACAAAAGTCAGCAGGTTGAGGACATGCTAACCGACCTCGACCTTACACCGTTAAATAACAGTGAGAACACCTACCTATCTAAGTCCACAGGCACAGAATCCGCAATAGACATCACAGCGAAAAATTACAACATCGCACCCACAACACAATGGAAAATCCTGAGAGGTGCAATCAGTGACCACAGACCAATTTTAACAACCCTAAACTTCAAAATTGAGAATGTCCATTAGAATAAAAGAACATGGAACTTTAGGAAAGCCGACTTGAAAAAAATTCACAGAAAAGCTTGAAGAACTGTGCAACGAAAAATTGAATTACAGAACGCTTGACAAAAACTTGGAAAAATTCTCTTCAAACATTTCAAAAGCTGCAAAAGCTTCGATACCTAGAGGTAGACGTAAAGACCTGTGGATACCTTACTGGAAGGACCACAACATCGAGACAATGATTTCAGAGAGAGAGACAATATCAATGAACTTCTTAAAAAATAAAACAGAAGAAAACAGAAAGGAACTCATTGAAATTAGTCACAAAATAGAACAAGAAATTTGGATATGCAAACAAGAAAAATGGCAGAATTCTGCGAAAAAATGGATCCATGAAAGGACAGCCAACACTGGAATATGATTAGAGTGTTAGAGAACAATCAAAACCAACACCAATCCTCCAATACTCTAACCGATATGAATAGAACAGCGAGAAAGAGAACAAACAGATGGCTGACATAATTGCTGAATATCTTTCAAGCACTTCCATACTCAACTATACGAATGAAGACAGGACTCTAAAAATAATATAAACCAGTTAGTTAAACAAGCAAGAAACTTCCATCAACAATATATTTTCTCGAGATACTTCGAGATATTGTGGTGTATTTATTTTGGTGAAAAAGGTAGATTAAGCGGATGCTTAAATGTAAGTGGAACCTATTGAAGCCAAAATTGGAAGTCAAACCAGGATTTAAAAAGGGATATTCCCCTGATTTTGAGGAGGACGAGGATATCTTAGTCAGAGACTTTCTGGGTCCAAATAAATGGAAAGAGGGAAAAATTGTAAAAACACTTTCCAAGTCTTCTTACAATTTTTCCCTCTTTCCATTTATTTGGACCCAGAAAGTCTCTGACTAAGATATCCTCGTCCTCCTCAAAATCAGGGGAATATCCCTTTTTAAATCCTGGTTTGACTTCCAATTTTGGCTTCAATAGGTTCCACTTACATTTAAGCATCCGCTTTAAAAAAAGGACTGCTGGGGCTTCCCTAGTGCTCGAATGTGGCACTGTTCTATATGTGAACAGAAAATTTGCCAAACTCTTATTTAATTCTTCATTTCTCATATTCTTTAAGCCTCGTTTCAGAGTTTGTACAAAACGTTCTGCCAAACCATTGGTAGCTGGAAAATAAGGAGCAGACCTCAAATGATGAACTCCATTTGATTTTAAAAAATATTTCATTTCTTCCGAAACGAATTGAGGGCCGTTATCCGTGACCACTTGGTCAGGAATACCATAACGCGAGAATAAGTCTCTCAGAACTCGGATAGTATTTCCCGCGGTCGTGGAATTCATTATAATAACTTCCGGCCACTTTGAATAACTGTCAATGACAATTAAGAACATTCTGTTCATGAATGGACCCGCGAAATCCAAGTGAATTCGATACCATGGTGTAGGAGCAGATTCCCACCTGTGAACACTTTCTTGCTTTAACGTATGGTTATTTATATTACACTCTCTGCAGACTCTAGTAATTTCCTCTATTTCACGATCTATTCCAGGCCACCAAATAAAATTTCGCGCCAGTGCTTTCATTTTTACAACACCTAGATGTCCTTGGTGCAACTCAGCTTTAATTTTCGCTCTGAATTTCCTTGGAATAACTACTCGTGTTCCCAAAAGTAGGATTCCTTGCTCTACAGTTAATTCTTCTCTTCGCAAATGAAACGAGAGCAATTCGGTATTTGATGGCTTATCTTTCCAACCATACAATGTGTTCTGGTATACTATTTTCAAGATTGAGTCCCTGCAAGATTCTCGCCTAATGTGACTCGATGTGAGCGGCAATTCTTCACATTGTTTAATCATATGAACTGTATTTACAGCATCTTCTTCCATTTCTTCACATTGTTCCAGTGGCAATCTAGAAAGTCCGTCGGCATTGCCGTGGTCTCCAGTTTTCCTGCACTCAATTGTGAAGTTATATGAAGACAAGATCAATGCCCATCGCTGTAGTCGTGCAGACATGTTCGATGATATTTCCCGTTTGGGGTTTAGTATATGGTGCAAGGGTTTGTTATCAGTTATTAATTCGAATTTTCTTCCAAAAAGGTAATTGTTAAATTTCTTTAAAGCCCAAATTATGCTTAAGCATTCCTTATCAATCTGCGAATATTTCTTTTCAGCCTGAGATAAGGTCCTTGAAATAAAATATATGGGGCGTTTATTTCCGTCGACATCAATTTGAGACAACACAGCACCGAGTCCGTAGCTGCTTGAGTCACACGACAGACGGATAGGTAATTTAGGGTCGTAAGCAATCAAAATTTGATCTGAAGATATGATTTCTTTGATTTCCCTAAAAGCCTTTCGGCATTCTGTTGACCAATGCCATTTTGTTCCCTTTTTTAGAAGAGCATATAAGGGCGATAAAACATCTGCAGCGTTTCTGATGAATTTGTGATAATAGGTAACTAATCCCAAAAACGTGGACTTGCGCTCAGGACCCATGAGGACCTTGTCTCTAGAGTTCTCCAGATACTTCATGCCTACATGTGGGGCCCCATCGATAGCTGCCCGCAGGGCAGCCTGGTTGATCATGTTCTCCAAGTCTGCACCAGTGAAGCCTGTGGTACCCCGAGCCAGCACAGCCACATCCACATCAGGTCCCATCTTCACCTTGCTCAGATAGTTTGTAAATTTTCCGACTCGTTATTATTGTTCAATTAAGATGCTTAGTTTAAGTAATATTTCCGTTCCCACACAGACACTCCTTCGTTGCGGCCATATGCTGCGGAAAGAGTTCCCTGTCAACCCGCAGCAAGTGGCTAATCTCTGGCAGCGCAGGACTCTCTTCATCTCTCACACTTCAGCCCCTACATTCTTTGAGAACAAACGCGGCTTCAGAAGGGAAGATTTGCTCAGAGCATCACCCCTCTTGCAAGTCAGTGACCCATTCTTCAATGTCCGACGTCTCTTATCCCAGGGGACACCGTCCTCCTTGCTCTATTCCACCAGACACTTCAAGACCAAAGCACGAGCTTTGGTCTTGAAGTGTCTGGTGGAATTGTTGTCATATATTGCTAAACATTACATATAACTCGAATAATAAACAACGGGTATTTACACTACGCCACCTCCTGGGGCCAATATAGAAAGGTATTTACAGTCAGGAGAGGTGGCCTTCCCAGGAAACGGGATCACGGCAGTCGGCGACTTCCGCATCAGTTGCGGATGCAAAACAGGCGAACGCGCCATCTACTGGCGGAGGTTGCAAGTGCTCTTCCCGTAACAATATATATGAGTGTGTGAATTATAAAAATTCTTCTCAGAAAAGAAATAAAGAAAAGCAAGCCATATATACTAATTGACCCTACCTATGGATTATTCTAGTATACCAATTATAACATTAGAAGAAATGTTAAAATTGATGATCTACAGAGAGGGATACCCTTACTACTATTTTGACAACAAAATGTCATATTGAATCGTGTGCAAAGTTAGCATCTCTAATCAGTCTATTGCAAATTCTTGTTGTTTTGGTACAGAACGTGTTGAATAAACGATATTTTTTAAAACGTCAGCTCTTTGCGGAATGTTTTAGAAAGCTTCATATTACATTTACATCTGATTTCAAGCTTTCTTAATATAATAAGGATTGTTTAAACACATGTGCTTTGCAGCAATGTGTTTTCTAGATAATAGTAGTTATATTCTCCTGTATCAATGTAGCTTATCAAGTAATGAACTAGGAAGGAAATATTTGATAGCTCGTCAAATTGATCAAATTTTGAAAAGTCTTTGTATCACATCAATATCGTTTTCCTTATTCAAAAATGCTATTTCAATTTTTTTTCTTTATTTAAAATAATGGTTAAGAGGATTTCCAGGTGGAATCGTGGCAGAAAGATTCATTTTGCGTATCTATTTTAACGTGAGATTTTCACCGCATTCCATTTCTGAATATAGCGTGTCTATATACTCTGATTAAAATAAAGCAAAATTTCGAGCTTGGGCGTTGAGCATAGCATTTCAGGTATTCAGAAATCTATTTTGGATAAGTCTCCCGAACTGGGCAGAGGATCGCAAGAATCGGGCCGCCCTTCCTGCAGTCAGGCCTAGCAACAGGCCCGTTGTTGAGGTGATGCCAGCGCCTCCTTCCATCCTTTTAAATGAGTACCGGCGCGGAGCCCAAAAGTGTGGTCGTCGGTCAAAATTACAAATTGGTACAGAAGATAGGAAGCGGATCTTTTGGGGATATTTATTTGGGCGTCGACGTCAAAACTGGAGAAGAAGTCGCTGTAAAGGTAGAGTCGGGGAAGACCAAACACCCCCGGCTTCTCTATGAAAGCTACCTCTACAAGCACGTGCAGGGCGGGACCGGCATTCCGCACATAAAATGGTTCGGCCGAGAACGCAACTACAATATCATGGTCCTCGAGCTGCTAGGTCCAAGCCTCGAAGATCTCTTCAACTTTTGCTCCCGCAGGTTCTCAATGAAGACCGTTCTCATGCTGGCAGACCAAATGATCGAAAGGATTGAGTATTTTCATAAAAAAGGCTTCATTCACAGAGATATAAAACCGGAAAACTTTCTCATGGGCATTGGAAGGCATTGTAATAAGGTATATATAATAGATTTCGGGCTGGCGAAGCGTTACCTGGAGTCGAAGACGGGTCAGCATATTCCGTATCGCAAAGACAAGAATCTGACTGGGACACCTCGCTACGCTTCAATCCATACTCACCAAGGAGTGGAACAGAGCCGCAGAGATGACCTAGAATCCTTAGGATATGTCGTGATGTACTTCAACCTAGGCACACTTCCATGGCAGGGCCTTCGGGCGGCCACCAAGAAACAGAAATACGAAAAGATCTACGAGAAGAAGATGTCTATCCCCACCGATATCCTATGCAAAGACTTCTACCCAGAATTCACGCTCTACCTCAACTACTGTAGAGGTCTACGCTACGCGGAGGAACCTGACTACAACTACGTTCGGCAACTCTTCAGAACTCTCTTTCGAACACTCAACTACCGCTACGACTACGTGTTCGATTGGGCGCTTTTCAAACGCAAAAAAGATAACCCAGAAGATGGCGATAAAAAAGGAACCTTTGCTGTTAAGAAATATCAAAAATAAATGGCTAAAGACACTTTTGATTGAAGAAAATCATATCATGGTTTGGAAAATACATATAATGAATATTTCTACATCAACTATATATTGTCCTTTTATTTTCCATTAATATCTCCCCCACTTTTATATTATAATAGATAAATATCAAAGGCTATTATGTTTTTGTTGAAAGTTTGGGTGGTATTATATATACGAAGAGTGCCCCTCGTTATAAAATTAAATGCACAAATCGCTGAACGTTGAATTGGAGCCCACTCTTTACAAGGCCTTCTTAAAACTTGAACGTACTTCTATAATGTGCGTGGTCCTTATGCACTTCCTAGGGTCATTATTTGGGGGGTTGATGAACTAGCGGTTTAAATCGTTGGTTTTCGACCGCTACGACCCGGGGTTGAATCTCGCATTGGGCACTTTTTTTCTTATTTAAAAAAAATGCTCCAATGACCCCGATTTTTGCAAAAGTTCACCCCCACCAAAGAATGCAAATGACTAAACGGGGCTCTGGCGCACATGTCAATGCAAGAGTCGAACTGCTTTTCACATGCCTGGAATATGGTACACTTACAGTTAAAGCAGTCGCCAACTTCTACCCACCATGATTATCATGGCTTGTACCACGAATAGTAGGTATAATAATAATAGTATAAAAACTTGTCCTGCCTTTTTCTAATAAATATTTTCAATTTTATTTGTCAATGAGGGTTTCTATTCAGGCTAAAGATCTCTTTTCTTGTTCAGTATAACTCTGGATAGGTGAAGAAATATTCTTATTATATGATTTTTGGGGCTTATGAGCGAATTGACATCTGACTTAACCTTATACAGATCAAGTCAGAATAATGTTTGAGGAAGTTAAATTCGAGCAACTTAGCAAAGGATTTGTTTATGAATCCTGGTTTGTTGACATTTCCCGAGTTTGTTGTGATCCACGCGACACTCTCCACGTGTCCTTGTCATAACACAGGATGTCGTTGTGATCCGTAATTCCGATTCCAGTGGTTTCCCCAACGTTTTATCACCAGCGCCATAAAGTGGTGTAGATATCTGCGACACACCGAAATCGGCGCTGATGGTAATTCTATTCTTAATTCCTAATCGACCTGCTTATTTGAATTACTTTTTTAAATTATTTCAGCTGTCCAGAAATGAATTGTAGTTTTATAGTTTTTAATATTAAAACAGAAATGGCATTTCCTGACAGCTCACTATCTTGTTCCAAGATATTTAGAAAACCCAATTTCTTGATAAATCAAGAAAAGCCAACCACGTACTTGATTTATCAAGAAATTGGGTTGACCAAATATCTTGGAACAAGTTAAATCAACGTTTAGTTGATTTTTGTTCCACTAGATGGCGCTCTGCCATCTAAAATGCTCAAGTGAGAGTTCAGAAAATGCCATTTTTTGTTTTTAATATCAACACCTTACCTTTTCCAATTTTTCCTTTTTTACATATTTTAATATTCAAAATAAAATACCTTAATAAAAAGGCATATCCTGTTCGTGCAACTGAAAGTTGCTGATCGTTATCTCCATCTTTCATAATAAATATCAACTAAGCGTTGATTTTTAATTATTCCAGAATTCTAGAATCTTTAACATATTTTGACGTTCTCACGCTCTTTTCCGGCTTTAAATTCCCGTTTAATGATTTTTCAGGATGCCTCAAAGACCAGTTTGCATCACTCTGATGAGGGCCATCAGCCTGGAACGCATACGTGATTAGCTTTCTTGAGTAAATAAAAAATAGGGTGTTTGGCAAATTTTGGAATAATTAAAAATGAACAATTAGTTCATATTTATTCCGACAGAGAGAGAGAGAGAGAGAGAGAGAGAGATGGCGCAAATCATCAATAACTTTTATTTGTACTATAAGGATATGCCTTTTTTTTAATTTATCGACCTGTTTCCAGTAAAATTTCACTTTTGTACTATTTTCACATAAGCTTTTAGTTAGAACGTTTATTTATTTAAAAAAATAAATTATTGTATCAAAATATTTTTTCCACATAAAATATATTGTTGACTACCCGTCTTGTAACACACCAGACTTTGGAGAAAATTTTCTTTCGGACTCAGATCCACACATCCTTTTTAACAAATTTTCAAAGATTCATTTTGACACCTATCTTTTATATTGAAGAAACTTATTGCGTAAAGTCCGTAGATATTTTTATAAAACGGAATTAGGTATTCGAACATCTTAGTCGTAAATTCAATCCAGTCTTAAATACGACAAGTTTTTTGTCCTTTAGTACCAGAATTGTTTTTGAGAATCGCAACTAGGGTATTTTTGTCTTAACTGTAGTTTGATCTTGATTCAGGTAAGTTTCAAAAATCGGTAATTTTTAATGAAGTTATATAAAATATATTCTAATTGTATTCAAATTGGTGTCAAATAAGATTCGTTTTGACACCTATCTTCTAACATCTTTTCTTTTTCATTAGCCAGAAGCTTAACAGTCTGGTACTCTTCTTTCTATCAGCAATAATTGACTAGTGAATCGTATTCTAAAATAACTCGTTCTAACGTAACATTGTGAAGATTTCTAAGGCAAAAATACACTATGAATTGAGATAAATTCAGTTTCTATCTACCTACAGGGATAGATTTGTAAGTTAGATTCAATGTACCAGACGTGTGTGTATAGCTGAGGTAGCAGTTTTAAAGTAATCTTAAATAAGGTCCTTAATTATCATCATTCAGCGCTATCTCTTGTTTGAAGTTGTAACCAATTTTCATCAATTTCTTGCCAGATTGGAGTTGCATAATAGTGTATTATTGGTTCCCATATTCAATAGTAAACTAATACGAATTCTATGATCATTTAGACTCTTAAATGCGATCAAATTACAATTAAAACGGAATTCAGATATAAGAAAATTACGATATACTTTTATAAAAATATCAAAAACCTTACGCAATAAGTTTCTTTAATGCAAAAACACCAAGGGCTTTCAATCTCTCGCTCTTCAACGGGCAAAGTTACAATACAATTAAGAGTGAGCACGGGGAGGGGGGAGGCGAAATATACTCAATGATGGCTGTTTAATCTTGATTTGGAGTATGACAGAATTTATTGACAGAAAAGTTCTGGGATGTCTATTCTTCTGCTGATAATGTTCTTATGTTTGAATATGAGGGATTCGAGGAGTAATCTTTCGAATAAAAATCAATAAAATAAAATATTAACCCTCGAATCCCTCATATCGGAAAGTAAGAACAGTATAAACAGGAGAATAGATATTCCGTTGTAACTTCGCTCCTTGAAGAGCGAGAGCTAAAAAGCTTGCAGTGTTTTTATATTAAAGAAACTTATTGCGTAAAGTCCTTAGATATTTTTATAAAACGGAATTAGGTATTTGAACATCTTAGTCGTAAATTCAATCCAGTCTTAAATACGACATGTTTTTTGTCCCTTAGTACCAGAATTGTTTTTGAGAATCGCAACTAGGGTATTTTTGTCATAACTATAGTTTGATCTTGATTCAGGTAAGTTTCAAAAATCGGTAATTTTTTAATTAAGTTATATAAAATTTATTTTAATTGTATTCAAATTGGTGTCAAATAAGTGTTTTATAAGTGTTGGTGTGTAATTGTTCCATTAAATACTTTAATTGCCATTATCTATCCTTTCTCTCACCATTCTTAAAGTGAAAGTGGCCGCGAGAAGTCACTCCTAGAGATTAGATCAACAATTTCTTTAGCTGATGATCTTCTTGCGTTACTTTGTTCTATTTGCCATATATTTAAGTTTTTAATTAAAAATGCATATATTGGATCAAAATATCGTTTATTTTACCAATATTTGTAAATATTTCGTAAAATAAATGATATTTTGATCCAATATATTCCTTTTTAATTAAAGATTTATTTATGGATTGCTTTATTTTCAAAACATATTTAAGTGTGCATATATTGTCCCAGAGAAGCTTCACGATCACCGTGGTGAGTACAGTCTGTATTACAGTGATGACGGCCAACAAACAGCCCGGAACGTATGTACAAGTTTCCTTGATTTAGAAAAATCATTTTTGACCAATATTCAGCCATGATAAATCAACGTTCGTAGCTAATTAGATATCCAGTGGACGTTTAGATGTTTTTCTCATCATTTAACTACTCTGAGATCCGGTACATTTTGACGTTGTACACAAACTGCTAGATGGATCATTTGACTGCTTACACTAACTACTGGAGGTTAGCGTGATAATTTAACAGGGTATATTGTGAAGTATTTTAAATTCTCATTAAACTTTGGTGTAGTATCGACAATGGAGTATGCACCTAAAATCTCTATGTTAGTTCCACAAGCATACTACTCCCCCCTTGTGTCCTTTGTAAAATAACTTTAGAATTATGTAAGAGAGGCGTACCTGGATCTGTGAAATTAAGAAAACAATTTATTTTCTAAAACATCTTAAGAGATTGCATCCTTATCATCAATTTATTGTGTTTCGAAGATATTTGCACAATAAATTGATAAAGAGAAAGCCATTCTAAGAATTTTTCTTTTTTATGTTTTTAAAATCGCAGATCCAGGAACGCTCTTTTATATATGATTTACAAAATTAAAAACTTCACTATAGTAAATCCAGTGTCCCTTTGATTCATACTACATAGCCATGACTATAATATATTGGTGGTTATTTTATGTTTGCTATAAGGCAGGGGTCGGTAACCTGCGGCTCGTGAGCCACATGCAGCTCTTCGGATGGAACGCTTCACGATTTTGCGTGTCATCCTTGCGCAGGGTAGTAGTCGCATGAAAAGCGTTGTTTGCAAGAAAAAAAATGTGGCTCTTTAAAAACTTTGAAGTTTTGTGAATAGTAATTTTGACTCTTCCGACCCCTGCTATAAGAGAATATTCGCTATTTCTGCCATTCATTATATCGATTTTTTTACTGCATATTCAATGGATCGCCTTTTAACTCAAAGAATTTACTTTCTACACAACGAAGTGTTAGAAATAGCACTTACCGCCGTCGAAACTACAATAGAGCACTGTAGATGATTTTGGTGAAATCTGAGTGGCAAGATCCGGTGTTGGCCAATCTACATGACCGCGTCTACAGCCTATCGTTTAAATCCCTCTACAGCTATTAAACCTTTCTAGCTCGACACATATATTCACTTTTACCAAAACTTGAGCCTCTCCATTTAAAATGTGTTGAAACAATGTATAATGCATTTTGTTTTTAGCACCCTAGTACAAGACGATAAAGAAAAAGCCACAGATCCAGTTTTGAAAAATTCAGACAAAAATCAAACCTGTGGTCGGCCTGCCATTTCATCAGCTTTTTTGACCAATTCGACTGATTTCGTAACTATTTTTGTAGGATGTTATACCACCGAGCCTCCCATGTACTGATAAGGGCCAAATCCCGAAACCATGGTAAACAGGTTAGTTTTTTTTTAATTTGCCAAAGCTGATGTTGTGGCTCCTATTTTTATCACCCCCATTACGTTTTATACTAGGATGATAAACCAAATGCGTTGTTTTAATGCATTTTTAAAGGGAGATGTGGCACTTTTGGTACTAGAATACCATCCTTGGGCAACTTTGTGATATAGAATTTTTTATAATGATCACGTCACAACTCTTCTGTAAATCCTGACCACAAGATCCTACTAAAAATGAGAATTAATTTTACTAACTCGCTAGTGAAAACAGTCTGTAGTATGGAACGCTTCACGATTTTGCGTGTCATCCTTGCGCAGGGGCCATGCTAATCTTCTCTGTATCGTTCCAATTTTAGTATATGTACCGCCGAACAAGCGTGTACGGTCTGTAGTAGTCTACACGTTGACCGTTGGTGAGCTAGACACGGAGCTTCCAGGAAATCTAATCTCTACTAATCAACCTCCTACAATAGAAAGAAGATTCTTGCAAAAAAAAAAAAACTTCTATTGTCAAAATTAACTTTTTATGGAAAGTCGAATGGGACAATTTGCTTAGAGTGCGATAAGTTATCAGCTTGGATAACTGCAGTGTGATAACCTGCGCACTTGTTTATTGTGGGGATGTCAGTTGTGTGGTGCTCTCATTTTCCACAAGGCACTCTTTTAAAGTGTTACTTCCTGGCAAATGAACATACATCACATATCGCTTTGACTTTACCCAAATAATATAGGGGGTGAGAAAAAAAATTAAAGTCTCTAACTAAATTTTCAAAGCTGAGAAGCAACAGGAGCACAATTCGCACATCATATATAAGGTTACGTATATTATAGTAATGGGAACATTCATTGTTATGCGCTTATATCGACTATATATGTTATTTTATGTTATTGTTTGTCAATCGTGCGATATATATATATTCAACACTAGAGTTACAACATATACGTATAGGTCGTCAGAATGTATAAAATACCCATATTACACATATAAAAATTCATATGCTTTCTAAGATAACAACAATGGAAGAAAAAATGATCCGATGGTAGTCGTGCAACTTGAAAATTTCGTGCTCGGGAGATGGTATCGCTCTTGTTCTCCAATTGGGGAATAGCTTGAGACGGATGGCACCACCATCGGTGTGGAAGATGCCTCCACACAAAACCTATTTGAAGCATTTGTTGAAATTGTCGGAATCATCGAGGATGGCCGAGTATCACCCTTTACCAATGAAAAAATCATTGAGAAAATCTGTCAGAAGGGTAAATACCTTGTCTAAAATCGTAAAGAAGCTTTATGAAATATCAGTGGAAACACTTGGGAGATGAGCAAGTAAGTTATTATCAAAAGACAGCAAGGATCGGAAAGAAATTTGATCAAAGCGATAAACTATCGATGAACGGCCAGAAACTGTATCAAATATCAACAAAATTTAAAATATCCATCAATATTTAAAAGAAAATTCACCAATGATCAGGCTGAAATTACATCGAAGATCAGAAAAAAATTCCATCAAATAGCAGCAAGTAAATATATCAAAGAGAATAGAAAATATATTATTTTTTAAAATATCACGAAATTTTTACCAAAGTGAGAAGCTCTCAATAAAAAATCGGTAAAGAAAGTTCTTCAAAAATCAATCAGAACCGTTATATAAAATCAACAATAACTTTCATTAAAGATCAACAAGAAACCCTATTAAATATAATCAAGAATCCACATCAAGTATTAGTCATAAACCCTATTAAATAGCATTTAAAAACCTAAATAAAGATCAACAATGGCATCTACCTAATATCAACCAGAACATCTATCGAGGAAGCTAAAACTGTATAAAAGGCCAGCCAGAAACTTCATATGTAATCAAGAAACTCTTTCAAAATAACATCCAGAAACTCCATCAAATATTTAATAAGAAACTCCGTTAAAAGATAAGCAAAAATTCCATCAATAATCAGTCAAAAAATGTTTATATCAAAGAACAGCAAGAAACTCCATCAAACCCTAATCAGTGAATGTTTGGTCAGAAACTATGTACAAGGTCATTCAGAACCTCTATCGATAATCATGAAAATAAATGAAAGCTCAGAGGTTCATCAAAGATCAGCAAAGAAAAATCAAAAACTAGCAAGAAACTCCATAAATGGTCAACCAGGAACATTTAAAAATATTATCTAAATACTCGATCATTGATCAGCAATAAAAAAAATATATAAAATCAGTGAGAAACTCAACCGCAGATAATATAAAAAAATGTATATCAAATATCAGTCCTATATTCCATCAAATTACATGGATACAAACGCCATCAAATCTGAACGAGGAAACCCAAAAATATCTGCAAGAACCTCTCCATTAAAATGTTTACTCAAGAATCAGTAAGAAATGCAAGCACACCACACACTCTATTAAATTCCAGTCTCTATCAAATATAATTTTAGCAAAAAATAAATGATCAACACAAGACTAAGAATTGAATTACAGAGAGAAACTCCATTAAAGAACAATACAAATATCCATCAAATATCAGCCATAAACTATCAAAGATCAACAAGAAACCACATCAAAACTTACCCATAATCTAGCAAGGTTTAGCAATAATCAAAAAGATCAGTCATATCTACTATCAAAGATTAGCAAGAAAAACCCCATCAACGATTTGCCAGAAACTCAATCAGAGATTTTAAAATAACTTACAGAATCTTATCTATTGTATGATGGACATTTTTATGCTTCTATAATCCAACAAATAAGAAAGACTGCAATGTTGAAATAAAATGGAATATCTCATCTGACATTATCTCCATGCATATAGAGAATTCTTCTGTTATATGGCACGACCTAACGTAAGTCTCCTAGACTTGTTTTTCTATCGTGTATTAGAATAGTTATAATATTCATAAATATAAATACAACTATTGAGCACGAATGTTACAAATAAAACAAAATTTCTACTATCCTTTGTGCGAAGAAATATAATAAGAGGACTTGGCTCATCAGTGATAAACTCTCACAGCGGTTTTGTCAATTTAATCCACCAGACAACTTTTTAAAATATATATCACTGTATTGTTCCATTCTCCCTATATATCTATATATATAAAAATGAATGTTTGTATGTTTGTTTGTTTGTTTGTTTGTTGGTTTGTATGTCCGGTATACAAATTCGCAGTAGTTCACTAATTCAAACCAAAATTTCCATACATAGATTAAAAAAATAACGGGGATGACGATAAGTTATTTTAAAAAATTTATAAATCAATTATTAAAACTATATATTCAAATTATTCGACTTAGCTCACGAGCAGCGCCCTCTAGAACACTCAAGCGACCTGCCGGCGGCGCGCGCCCGTTGGCTGCCGTCGAGCACGTGACTTCCCTGTGCGCGCGCATGGCGGGCGGTCACGTGGAACAGACCTAGCCGAAAGCCATGCGCGCGCACAGGGTAGTCACGTGCTCGCCGGCAGCCAACGGGCGCGCGCCGCCGGCAGGTCGCCTCAGCGTTCTAGACGAGAAGCTTTACTTAATTACAATGCAAGTCCTTAACTATATTTACAGGCTTTCTAATTTATAACTATTTCACATATTTGCATATATATTTTAATTTTTTGCTATAACTGATCTAATTCGCCGTTTAAAATAACTGTTCTTGCTATATTTGCTATGTTTTATTTTGCTATGTTTTATGTGTTTGAATAATACATTTAATCGTGTAAACCCGGGCTTTGCCCGGGTCATTCGTCTTGTATATTATATAAAATAATTAGATTTCTGTTGTATTTTCGAATTAGATTGATATATTGAATTATTATTATTCGTTGCTTGATTTTGGTATACATGAGTATGTTACGATATTGCTTTGCAGTCGTGGGAATAATAAAATAGTTTTGATCAGAGATTTCTTTATTTGAGCTAAGGAATATATATATATGAAAAACATAATTTGGTAAAAGTACCGCCTGGCCTAAGGCGAGTAGAACAATCTGAACAGTGTGCCACATACCTTCTAACCGTTCTATACATTCCGGGCAAGTAATACTTTTTTCTTATTCGGTCATAGGTTTTAGTAAATCCGAGGTGACCAGCCGTGGGTGAATTATGTAATTTTTTCAGTAATTCCTGCCTTAAATGCCGAGCAACCACCAAAAGCCATGGATAGTAGAGCGTTTTATCGATTTTTACAAAGGAATTATTAGGAGTACTTTGTAATTGGTCAGCGATTTTTCTAAGGGCTTGATCATTCATCTGCTCTTCGCTAATGTTCTGCAAAGTCATTATACTTGGAATATCTTCCTCGATGTCTTCACTGTAATATAATGGACTTCTTGGTAGGCAGTCTGCGTCCTGATGTTTCTTTCCGCTCTTATACACGACAGTGACGTCAAACTCTTGCAGCCGAAGTGCCCATCTTGCTAACCTCCCACATGGGTCTTTGGGGTTGGTCAGCCAGCACAAAGAGTGGTGGTCTGTAACAATAGTGAACGGCTGTACAAAGACATATGGTCGGAATTTATTGATAGCCCAAATGATGGCAAGGCATTCCCTTTCTGTGGTTGAATATTCCTTTCCCTTTTGTATCTGCACTAACACTGCTCATATTCCGTAGTTGCTTGCGTCCGTGTGTATTTCGGTTGGGGATGAGTGATCAAAATGTCCAAGAGCGGGTTTGGAAATTAACACTGACTTGAGAGCTTTAATTGCATTCTCCTCTTCATGGTTAATTAAATTCTTAGTCTTTCTTCAAAAGGTCATTCAAGGGTTGGGCTACGTGGGCATAGTTGGGTTTGAAGCGGCGGTGGTAGGATGAAAGGCCAAGAAAACTTCTAACTTCTTTCAATGACCTTGGCCTAGCGAAGTCGCGTACTGCTCGAATCTTTTCCTGGTCAGGACGAATTCCATTTTCACTCATCTCATGACCAAGAACCGTGATAGTTTTTGCACCAAACTTGCATTTCTTGGAATTGAGACATAATCCGGCTTTCTTAAGGCAATTTAATACAAGTTGAAGGCGTCTTAGATGTTCTTCAAAGCCATCTGAGAAAACGATGATGTCGTCGAGGTAACACAAGCAAATGGTCCACTTAAGACCCTTCAGAAGATTATATTGTGGTGGTTCGTCTGGTTTTGAAGAAATTATTCAATTATTCATTCGTGGTATTTTAATTTATTAAGGATAAAATATAAATATAAATAAAATGTTACAAATTAAATATCTAGTAAAAAAAAGAGTTGAAAAATGTTTGATTCAAATGGATGGATGAGAAAGAATGTCTGCTCATGGTGGCCGTCAATTTTGAACGTACCCTCGCCCGTGCTTACCACGTCACCGCCGCCGCGCATGCGCGCTGACTTGGCGTCACCGCCGGCAGAGGTGGTGGCGGCTGAAAGGGCCGTAAAAAATTGGCGGTGGGTCAAAACACCGTCACACCCCCCCCCCCCCCCCCCCCCCCCCCCGGCTCCCAAGGACTCCCTGTCCTTGAAAGATCGAAGTTGAGAAGCATGAGCCCGGTACACCCGTTCTTCGGTGTCTTGGATGTCATAGACTAGACTGCTGATCTTCTTCTTAACAAAGAAAGGGCCTTGTTGTCTTGGGCTGAGTTTAGACATGTATGGATGCTACTTCCGACCCTTCATCTTCAAACTCAACTGATTTACCAACAGTTAACATTATCCACAGAGCAGGAGGACAGCAAACACATGTTGACGCACTTTCCAGGAATCCAGTGTGCACATTCATAGCCGAAGATAAGATGAAGATTGCTCAACAACAGGCAGACTTGCGATTTGTAAAGAACCCTCAAATTAAAAGTGGCTTTGTCACTATACGAATTCGAGGCCATTCCAAAGCAGTTGTACCTGATTCCCTATGGGCAAAATGTCTTCACCACTTTCATAATGGCTTTGGACATCCTGGAAAAAACAAAGCATTGAAGCTGATTTCCAATATTACTGGTAGCCACAAATGCTCAGGACCATAAAAGAATATGTTTCCTCATGTAAAGTTTGTCAGCTCAGCAAACAGTCAAACCAACCGACAATCGGCCATTACCAAATACCAGACAGCGACCTCCAACCATTTGACCTCATTGGACTCGATACAATTGTTTTGGGAAATGAAGCCAAGAACACCAGACATAAGTATCTACAGGTCATCATAGATCACTGAAAGTAGTCGTTGACGGATTCATCGCGGCGTAGATACCTTCGTTGTGCATCAATTAATGGTGTTGCTGTTGATGATCCAAATCTTTTAATAAATTTTTGTTTGATGGTTACCCATTGCTTAATATTTGTTCCTGCAATTTCATCAGCATACCATTCTAAGGCTCTTCCTTCTAGATAGTAAAAGAACAACTTTCTTTTATCTTCATCTGTAACATGTAATTCAAAAAGTTTTACCCAGCTCTGGGCACGAATATCCTTCTGATCCCCGCTGTATTTATGCAATTTTAAAATATTTTCTTTGGACATAATGATATTAGATATTATTCTAAAAAAAAAAAAATTTTCAGCATTCAATTTTTTGCTTAAAAATTATTAAAATCCAAATTATGTTCACAATTGAGACTGAAATAAATATAATATTAAAATGAATATAAAATCTTTTTGATGCTTGAATAATTGAATATCCTTGCCGGCTGCGCCAAAACTGTGGTGATTCGTCTGGTTTTGAAGAAATGATTCAATTATTCATTCGTGGTATTTTAATTTATTAAGGATAAAATATAAATATAAATAAAATGTTACAAATTTCTGAGGGAGATCAAGTTTTGAGGACTGTTGCAAAGCACCATCCATACATGTCTAAACTCAGCCCAATACAACAAGGCCCTTTCTTCGTTAAGAAGAAGATCAGCAGTCTAGTCTATGACATCCAAGACACCGAAGGACGGGTGTACCGGGCTCATGCTTCTCAACTTCGATCTTTCAAGGACAGGGATGTTGACGGAAGGATTACCAGCACAATGGAAGATAAGCTTAGCCCCAATACATTCCGAAGATATAGAGACTTGGGTAAGTGCAACCTTAAGGTTAGAGGCTGCTGTTAGCTCCATACAGAAGAACTCCAAACCAGCCTTTAGCGATAATAAATTTAAAGATCCTACCTCTTACGTCGCTTCACCTCCGAAGCCACCATACCCATGCAGATTTTGCAAAATGCGAAATTTAAATAATTTTCATTGGCATAATGAATGCCCATATAGACCCAAAACATTCCCTAAATAAACCGCAGCAAACGAACAACCCTCAAATTTGTATGCTACTTCCGACCCTTCATCTTCAAACTCAACTGATTTACCAACAGTTAACATTATCCACAGAGCAGGAGGACAGCAAACACATGTTGACGCACTTTCCAGGAATCCAGTGTGCACATTCATAACCGAAGATAAGATGAAGATTGCTCAACAACAGGCAGACTTGCGATTTGTAAAGAACCCTCAAATTAAAAGTGGCTTTGTCACTATACGAATTCGAGGCCATTCCAAAGCAGTTGTACCTGATTCCCTACGGGCAAAATGTCTTCACCACTTTCATGATGGCTTTGAACATCCTGGAAAAAACAAAACATTGAAGCTGATTTCCACATTTTTTTTTATCATTCGTTCGAAGGTAGCTGGAGCATTACATAACCCAAATGGCATTACTTTGAACTCATACAGTCCATCTGGAGTTATAAACGCTGTTTTCTCACGGTCCGATTCTTCTACGTCGATCTGCCAGTACCCTGATTGGTGGTCCTTGGAAGAATAAAATTTAGCTCCACGTAAGCAGTCTAACGTGTCGTCGATCCTTGGGAGAGGGTAGACATCTTTTTTTTTTTTTTTGTTATTTTGTTCAGGCAGCGGTAGTCGACGCAGAATCTCCAGCTTCCATCCTTTTTTCTTATCAATACTACAGGTGAGGCCCACTGACTTTCAGTGGGCTGAATGATGTCAAGTTTTTCCATCTTGTTTACCTCATCCTGAATAATTTGGCGTTCTCTTGGTGCAACTCGGTATGGTCTTTGTTTGGTCGGTAGGTGGTCTCCAGTGTTAATTCGGTGTTTAACATTGACGTCCTTGAATTGTTCTCTTTTACTAAATTCGAAAATATCCGTATAGTTTTTTAACAAATTTATTAATTTTTCTTTTTGAGATTCATCAAGTGAATCATCTATAAAAAATTCTGAGATATTTGGGTCTTCAGAATGTTTCGCCTCTGTTTCAACTTGGTTACAATCAGCTAGAGTACATAGTTGACTATCTTCGATGACAACACTATCGGCTACATGCATCCCCTGTGGGATTAGTTTCGGATATGGACTCCAATTCACCACCCAAAGTTTACCTCGGTTACTGGTAAGTGAAATGACAGAGGAGGGAGCCGTTAGTTCTCTTTCCAGCAATAGCTATTTTCGACATTCTGCCACCACAATTGCGTCATTAGGAATGTCACGACTTGCTACTTCTATTAACTGAATAGAGGCGGGTTCGATTTTATATTCCAATTCCGAGTAGAGAGGTGAGCTGTTCTTAGGGGTATCCTCAAAAAGACATTTTTCTAAGAAGAGTGCATCGTCAGCTGAATCAATTATCGCCCTAGATAACCTCAAAAAGTCCCAACCAAGAATAACTTTGTGACTACAGTCTTCAATAACGACAAATTCAAAGCTTTCCTGTAGTCCATTCAAGCCCAGTTTCAGTGTGCAGCGCCCTTTTGGTCTTACAATTTTACCGTTGGCTACTCGTAATGTGACGTCAGTTTCAGAAAACATTATTTTTCTTAGTTTGAGTCTGAGCCTCTCAGAAATGACAGAATATGAGGCTCCTGAGTCGACGAGGGCACGCGTCATTTTTCATTCTATTTCAATGTCTATGTAATATTCTTTTAATTCTAATGTAGTCGATAAGGGAGTATTTATAAATTTTGCGGCCTTACCTCCAAAATAGGACGCATCTTCTAGTTTTCCTGACGGGAACGACGAGGCGACTGGCTGGGTCTTCTATCAGGAGACGAATGTTGTCCTTTTCGGCCAGTGTAAGGAGAGGGACTTCGGTAGCGGCGTATATTTTCTCATGGCAGGTCGTCGTTGGGCTCTTGGCTGCTCCGAGAATCATAGAATGTTCTAGGCTCTTGCCTATCTCTCTGTTTGTAATTCCAAGTTTGTCTTTCTTCATATTCTCTTCTCCTGTCACGGCAGTAGCGCACGACGTGGCCAGGGCGTCCGCAGTGGAAACAGATTGGCTTACCTTCAGTGGTTCGCCATTCGTTGGTATCGCGTCTTCCGTTTACTTGTTTCGGGTGCTGCGGTCTAGGTTGGAACTCGTACCTAGGGCTTGGTAATGGCCTTGGCGCTCTATTTTAGGGGAACTTCTAGAAATTGGTGCAATGTTTTTTTTTCAATTTCTTGCTGCACCATATGTTCAATTGCAGCAATTTCTGGTGCTTCTTGAGGAGAGGCTAATGCTCGCTGTACCTCCTCGCGAACAATTTGCCTAATCATAGATGACATATCTGCCCTGTCATCATCAACAACAACAAAAAGCCTTTATTTAGGGTCACTGACCCTATACGGGATTCACCAGAGGTATGCATAAGAACAAAGCAGTGAGACAAAGGAAACAACGATATAGACAGAAGAAAAAGGAAAAAAAAGAGAAAAAACAAGAAAGAGAAAGAGGGAAGCAAGAAAAACAACACAAAAAGAGTAGCAGTAAGAAAGTGAGGAGTGAGTGTCACTTGGCCTTCTTCTGAGATATGGACTTGTGGAAACCATAAAACGCCGTAGCAATATACTTATTCTGGGTCATATTGTCAATTATTGATGGGAGTGAAGCACAGAGTTGCCCAGTTTTTAGCATAAGGGTTCTTCTTTCTTCTTTCAGAGCAGAGCAATCAAAAATATAGTGAATTATTTCATTTTTTAGTTTTGAATTACAGAAGGTACAAATCAGGTCCTCACCGCAGAGTACCTTGGTGTGGTTTTCTCTAAAAAAACTTGAAAGTATTTTAACTTGTGCGAGTAGTCTTACAACCGGGAAACGAAAATCCCCTAAAAGGTATCCCTCCGCCATGAAAGATATGTGAATGTCTTTGTAGTGAGAGTATAGCTTAGATTTATCCATTCTTGTAAGGTCGTTTTGTATAGATTAGTCTGCCGCTGTTTTTAAGAGCCCCGTAATCGCGCTCCTCAGCGTTTCAGGATCATCACAGGAAACAAGTTCAGGGGATCCATTATTGTTAAGCAGATTGGTGAGCTTTTTAATGAAACCGATGGGTGTGCCCGAAGCATTAGACAGTTCCCGTGTTCTATTAAAACATATACGCGGCAATCTGTTACTGCTCATATTCAACATCCGCAGCCAATACTTCAGGGTTAATTTTAAAGCTGTTACACTCAAAGAGATACGACCGGTTTCTAATCTGATTATGTAGCCTGGAGTGTATCTGGGTAGATTCAGGAACCTACGGATAAATATGTCTTGTATACTGTCCAGTAAGTCTTTATGCTCTGTTGCCCACAATGGAGCGGCATACATCAGGACAGCTCTCACTATTGTATCAAAGAGTTTGATTGATAAATTTATTGACTTTGCTTTGGATTGTATTAATATTGGGTGTGTGGCATTAATTGTTGTAAGTGCTTTTCCTTTAAAGTAATTTGCCGGGTGAGTAGTTGTTATTGTTGGTGTCAGAGGGAATCCCAAGTATGTATATCTTGAAGTAATTGTTATGGGTTTATCATTCCAGAACCATCTATCCTTATTTGAGGGTTTACCTCCATTACGGAACACCATAATCTTTGACTTGGACTCATTTAGTGTCATTAAGTTCTCATCGAGATATTCTTTCAGTATTTTGATCTTCTTTTGGAGGTTCATCCTGGACTCACCTATAATTGCTATGTCGTCGGCGTACAGCAATAAATGGATATCTCCAAATTCTGGCAAATTTACACTCGTCAGGTCTGAATTATTATAAATTTCGATTAAGTCCGTGATAAATAATATAAAGAGCAGTGGGGAAAGTGGTTCTCCCTGGAGGACTCCCGAGTTTATCTTAATACTTTCCGTAAATGATCCCTTCCATCTGATAGCTATAGTTGCTTGTTCGTAGTAACTTCTGATCGTACTTATGAATTGGTAACTTATGCCTAGGTTGTAAAGTTTTTTCCAAGTATTGAGTGAGGTACAGTATCAAATGCCTTCCTTAGATCGACAAAAAAAGACTATTGTTTTCCCCTCTTTTTTCTTAATGATAGTTGGATTAAAGTAGTTAGTGTAAATATGTGGTCAATACATGATCTTCCTTTACTAAATCCCGCTTGGTTTTCCGGTATAACCCTTCTTCCCTCGACCCATTCCTCCAGTCTTGATCTTAGGATTGAAGTGAAAAGCTTTGATACATTGCTAATGAGTGCAATACCTCGGTAGTTGGAGGGGCTGTTCTTATAACCATTTTTAAAGTTTGGGTGTATAGTGGAATTAGTCCAAATTGCTGGGTATTTTCCAGTCGTCATAACACTATTGTAGAGTTGTTTCAACAGCAGTATGTACGAATCAGGGAGTATTTTTAATACTTCATTGGGGATGCCATCGGGTCCGCATGCCTTGTTACTTTTCAAACCAGATATCTCCTTGTATATGTCTGCATTGGTTATCTCCGAGTCCAATATAGGATCGTTCTGAGAAATCACATTATGTAAATTACAAATTCTCAAAATTTTCTCTGTAGTCATTAGTTCGCGGTAAAAGTTCAGCCAGTCCTGTATAGCTATTTCTCCTTGGATTATAGATGTGCTTTTGTAGAGCGCAATAGTTTTCCAGAAGGTCTTTGAGTCTTTAGCATTTCTGAGTATTTCCTGTTTTTCATTATCAAAGCCTTTCCTTTTTAGATCCTATAAAGCGAGATATTTCTTTCTGGAAGAAGCATAACATTCCCTGTCTTCCAATCTATTTGTTTTACGATATTTCTTCAGACTTTCTTTTGCCAGTTTTTCATATCATAGCAGTCCTTATCGAACCACGGCTTAGATTTCCTGGGGCCGCCCTTAATTGAGTACGTTATTTTTGCAGATGGCATTGCTTTCAAAATTCGCTGATTGAAAGTATATACAAGGTCATCGGAGGCTGGTATGTTTTTTTCCCGCAATTCTTCAAGTTTCATTTTAAACATTGCGAGTCCCTCGGCTGACCATCTATATCTCGTGATATTAAAATCTTCCCGTTTGTTTTTTTTTTCTCATTGAAGTTTTGGCCTTTTATTGTTAATACCAAAGGGTGGTGGTCAGAGTACAGTTGGTCATCGACTTTGAAGTCCAGTAAAATTTGTAGTGAACCCTGTAAGAGTATGCAATAGTCAATAAGCCTCTTTCAGATATGTATGTAAAATCTCCATCTTTATCCCCTCTAGATCTTCCATTAACTATTGTCAAAGAATTATCTTCCAGGAAATCAAGAAGTTTATCAGACAGAGATGCTATTATATGATCTTTGGCCCTTCTTTCCGATGTTAGAGGGAGCTGGAAATTAAGTGGATTGTGTAGTCCTCCCAACTTCCCAGTTCTGATTTTTAAATCTCCAAGTAAAATTATTTCCTTTCCATCTTCTATTTGCTTTTGAATGTATGTAGACAGTTTATCTAAGTTATGCAGCTGTATTTGGTTTGGAGGAAGGTATACAAATATCAAACAGATAACATGTTGGAGGGCTCTTGTGTTTGTTGATAAGAAAATAGATAGCCAAGTGCCATCCTTTTCTGAACTGTCTACTCTATATTGCCCGCCTTTCCTAAAACCGACAATCATACCCCCTGACCCTCTTCCCCTTCCAGATTATTTGGTGGCAGGTAATTCGATAATTTGATAATCTTTTAGTGTTATGTTAGTCCTTTTCAGGCACCATGTTTCAAGTAGAGCAAAAATTTCGTAGTTCTTTATGTGCTCGAGGAGTGGAAATATCGAAATAATCCTATAGAAACCATTTATATTCCAACATATTATTTTTTCCGCGATGTCTCGCGAATTTTCAGAAAAATTTGCATTGTCATCGTCTTGAGAATCACATTTACATGTATTTATGTCGAAGTAACTTTCCGTTATTTGATTATAGGGTGGAGAATTAATTTGTGATTTTGATGTCGTATTTCTTCTATTTACACAATTGTTTCTACGAGGTTGTTGCTATATAGCATCTCCTGTGCTATCAACAACTTGGCCATTCATCACTTTACAGACTTTATCATTTACAAAAAGCTTGTTATCTCTCAACTTCGATTTTATTCCCCTTTCACCCAATTCTTTCCTTTTTGCAATTAGGATGCGCCGTTGCTCTCTAACATTTTTACTATAATCTTTACTTATCGAAATTTTAGTATCTCTGAGTTTGTAGGCATTTTTAAATATTTTTGCTCTATCAGCATAATCAGGCACCACAACAAGAACTTTTGCATTGGGTCCGCGTGAAAGTCGGTCACATTTTGTTATTTTTAAATCATCACCGATTTCCATTTTATCTCTAATTATGTTTTGAATCTTTAAGTTACAATCTGCCTGATTTTCGTCACCCTCCCTCTCAATACCATAGAACACTAGATTGGGCTCACGCAGTCTCGCCTAAAAAAATTCGACTCTAGCCTCCAGTTCATTTACCTTTAACGAATTACATGAAGCCAGTTTTTCGGTTGCCTGTTGAGACTCTATACATTTAGTTAGCTTCTCCTCTATATTGCAGAATCCCATATCCCAATCGTCCATTCGAGTCTCTATTTTGGTAAGTCTGATGTCAATTCTCTCTCCTAGACTCTTTATTTCCGCCGCCATGTTTAAGATTAGTATTTTTAGCTCGCCATTTATTGATTCTCTCTCTCCTGAATGTACTGGCGCAGTCAATGTAGTTTGCTTTTTGGTTGGGGGGCCTGGGTTTTGTTCAATGCCTGAGATAAATAATAGAGCCAGAATGATACATAGCAGTCTTTTTTGGTTACCAGATATATTCCCAGATGGTAAGTTTATATTTAGACCACACATTGTCCATCATTATCCCTTCGTACTGAGATTTTTGCATAGTGCGTTACCTTGAGTAAATTTACATATTTAGTGTTGCATACCACGAGTATTAAGAGTAACAGTATTATCCCTTTCATAGTATAAGGCAAATATACACTGATATATTAGTAATATAAACTCATCTGCCCTGTCATCATGATCACTGAGAGACGCCACATTTGGTAGTCGCTCGTACTTGGTTGGGGTCACTCGCTTACAATATAGCGCTTCAATGCGGCGACACTCGGTGACGAATTGTTCAGTGGTATGTGCATCTCTTGGGAGAAGGGCCTGGTAGAGCTCCTCGGCTATCCCTTTTATCAAATGGGATATCTTCCTCATTCATATGAGGGTCTGCCTCTTTGCAGAGGCGTAGGACGTCTTGAATGTAAAATTCGGTGCTTTCACCTTTTAATTGTGCGCGAGTTTTTAGGGTTTTCTCTGCTCGTAGCCTCAAGTTTTCGTTTTTTCCGAAAACTGATTCTAACTGGGACATGAATTTCTTCCATGTCAGGATGCTCTGCTCATTGTTATCAAACCATTTGAGAGCAGTGCCGGTCAAATAAAAGTAAACGTTGGCGAGACAAAGGGTTTCATCCCATTGGTTGTGCTTCGCCACACGTTCGTACTTTTTCAACCAGTTATGGGGATCTTTAACACCCTCACCAGAGAACATCGAGGGGTTTCTAGGTAGATGTTGTATAAAAAATGAACCTACCTGAGTTGTTGCTTCTTTATTGATGTTCATGGTTGTTTCTTCTTGCTCAACCGAATCAATTTCACGTTTTTTGTTTTTTTTTCTGAATGGGTATCGATCCAGCTTCTTCACCAGTTGTAACGTAAAAATCAAGTCTTGGAATATGTAAAGGTATTTATTGATGACGCTACGGCGACTAGTCGACAATTATCAACAAAACTATCTACAGCTAGGAAATCTTAAGCAAGCAAGCAAAGAAATATTTTAAAGATGATTTTACAAATACAGAGTAATATATATTTTTATAATCTGTTGAATATTTTCATTGATTAATATTAAATTATATAATAAAATATTTCTTCGCCACAATATATAGGCATAATTGTCCAATACAGTATTAGAGCTCTAAAGAAGCGGTCTGGTAGATTAAATTGGCCAAACCGCTGGGAGGGTTCACCACCAATGAGCCAAGCTCTTCCAATAAAAAATTTAAATCATAGTAAAGACAGTAGAAAATTTGCTTTATTTGAAAAAAAAAAACGTTCTTTATAGCTTCGTTTTTGATATATAGATGGTATTTCACTGCCTTATAATTAATTTAGTTATATTATTTTTTTACTTATCCCCCCCAAGTACACATAGCCCCAAGTGCACATAGCATGTCATGATAATTATGATGAAAAGTTAGCATTGTACTACATATCGACATACACAGTGTTTACTGTTAGGAAATTTATCTCAAATATTTGAGTTACAGCATTGGTACCATCTTAAAAGTGCCTAAAGATAGTAACAACAATGTTACCAAAAGGTCACATATCAATTACCTATTTTGTCTTTAGGTATTATTATCTCTAATCTAAATTGCACCCACATTCGATGATGATGACGGCAGTGATGATAGGAGTAGAAAATAAATGGCAGGCTATCATAGAAGACAAGCAGCCTAGAGTAAGGGCTCACCCAACCAAAAGAAACACTGTCATTACAGTGATCGGCTTATGGACCGAAAGGTCTGGGAGGCCATTTGCTTCTAGGATGTCATTACAGTGATCCCAGGCGTACAGACTTCGGTCTAGGTAGCCTACTATTCAATGGTGTCATTACGTGAATATATCCCCTAAAACTATATCACAGTATTATTGGGACTTTCTGAAAAATCAAAATTTAGTCCCAATTAATAAATTTGTATATTTTACGCAAATTTGTGAGAGACTATAAGTATTTTTGAAATATTAAATGCTGAGGTTGCTACCGATTTTTGTGTACCTAGTGATTAGCACACATTGGTGAGAAAAAGCGTTCTTTGTAAATGAAAAATATCTTGCATAATATCTAATAATTTGTTGCATCTTCAGAAATTATATTTTTATTAAAAGAATGAAGTGAGTCCCCATACAAATTGTTATTAAATATCGCCATCAAATTTAGTGCCATCTATCTCTGAAAATCGTAATTTTTAACGCTAATTTTCAATACATATAATTAAAAGCTATTTCTTAAAACCTTGTACAGAATTAAATAAAAATTGAAAGAGGGGGGAAATGGTCCATCAGCGGTGAATTCTCCCCAGCAGTTTCCCCATTTCCATCTCCAGTCCACACTCTCTAGTAAATTAGGCTGAATATATTATTTACCCTGCATTGGTTATGGAATACAGTGAATGGGTGTTTAAGAGGACTATGGACATATGCTTCTAAGACTTTAAATATATACCTAAAGATTTAATGCATCTATCAATCTCTTACACAAAATCACAAATAAGCCTGTTAGGCAACATTTTAAATATCATCACCAAAACAACAAAATTTGACGCCATCTATCACCGAAAATGATTTTGATATGAAATTAGTGAGTAGCAGCACAAGTAAGGGACTGCCCTGTAGGGCGAAGTACAGTGGGGAGTCCCGAGCTGCTACGGTAACCGTGAAGGCCTACAGGGAACTCTGAAATGTGGCTGGCTGACGGGGCAATGGTACCCCCTTTCCATGGAGCAACATCTGCTCCATGGACAAGACACCACCACCATTTATATATATATATATATATATATGTCATAGCTAAATGAAGAGGCGCAGCCGTTATGCCTAGCGAACAGCGCACCCGCGATGTCTGCCACCTTTATTTTTTGTCCAGCTTTTATAGATGGATGAATTTACATATTTACATTTTAACACAAGCGTTACATATTTACATACTCATTTTGACGAAAATAAATTATATCTCTTGGAATTAACTACACAAATTATGACATATATATATTTACATTGCTAAAAGCATATGTCCATAGCCCTATTAAGTACACATTTACTGTATATCATAACAAACGCAGGGTGGATATGACATTCAGTCTAATACAATAGTAGAACGGTCTGGGGATTGAAATGGCAGAGCTCTGCTGGGAGAGTTCACCACTGATGTGAAACATGCCTTCCCTCTTTAAATTTTTATTCGTTGCAGTATAAAAAGTCTGTAGAAATAGATTTTAACTATATGTATTTTAAAAACTAACACTGTATATATATATGTCACATTCTGCTTATAAATTATTAGTAGATGTAAATTTTTACGCTGTTAGGAATTATGTAAATTTTTGTAACTATATAAAAAGGCGCGTGATTGAAATAAATTTTTAGTGAGACAGTTGATTGTTCTCTCTTTCTTTACGCAAAACAATATTATCTGCATATTGGCTTGTTACATATATATATATATATTTATAATTTTTTCATAAATTGTGTTAGGCCCATGTACATACATATAAGTTGTGACAAACTTGAACTGTGGGTAAAAAGTATTCTCCGAGTTGAAAAACTTTTTTTTTTATAAAAAAACGCCTACGTCTTCTGTCACACTAGGTGTCATCCAGCCTTTCCTTTTATAGCTATTTATTCTCCAAGCCTAATCTCACCCATATTTTGGCCATAAAATTACCCTAGCCACTTTGTCAGTTAAACACTCTCTGGCCAATTCTGAAGATTCCATGATTGTCTTGGGAATCTCATGAAATCCCATCCAGGACTGATGAAGGCCATGACCCAATACCATGGTCTTCAAATAGGCATTCTGAATTTGCCATAGATGGTGTTGAGTCTGTTCTGAGTGTGGTCAAAAGATGAGACATAGTTTTTTTACAAATATTTTGAAAAAAGAGAAAATACTCTTTCTTCAACTCCAGCATTGCCAGTCCCTAGCCTGGATGAAAAAGGAAGGGGGTAGTATCAAACTAAAAAAAAAAATAAACCACCTGGATTCATCTGACCCTATGATAGCATCCTGTAAGGACTTCTGACCCATGGTGAACAGCACCTGTACTTTTATTTATGAAGGTAACCCAGGTTCCTGGAGCGTACAGAAGTCGCCAACTACCCGGGATGTCCTTCTGACCTAAGTCTTCTTGGATTTATATACAATGCCAGTGGAAGTCCAATTAATGAGGTGTCGCCAGGCAGATTTCTTTCTTGGGAGATTTTCTAGGGATGCTGGACATATGTTGGTGATACCTAGGAGAGTGGCTGTCTGGAATCTTTGATATTGGAAGGTTGGACAGAGAGGTGAAGAAGAGGTGGTTCACAGTTTGGTCTTTATCTTGGTAATGGGGGAACTGTACTACAAGTTAGGAATGGCTGCATTGACGTGTGTTAGAGGCGACCATTTAATCTGTCAGCCTAATACTGGGGAGTGATCCCAGTCCTAACAACTAAAGCATTTTATTTCCTACACTCATATAATTTTCTGATGCAATAGAATATGAAACAAAAGGATAATAAACAAAATAGGTTCATATAAATTCTACAAGGTTGTAGTCTGCACGTTCGGAGGAGAATAATGGATTCGCCGAATGTCGTGGTTTATTTGGATGAGGAAAGTAAAGACTAGAACATGACTGACCCAACACTCATCCTTTCAGTGATAGTCCAACCTTTTTTTTTTTCTTATCTCTAGTACATGTGGTACAGGCCATAATAATCATGGTGGGTAGAAGTAGGCGACTGCTTTTACTGGAAGTACACCACATGTCTACACATGTTAAAAGCAGTTCGACTTTGAACTTACAAATGTGCCAGAGCGCCGTTTGGTTACTTGCACTCGCTGGTGGTGTTTAGACTTTTGCAAGAATCAGGGGACATTGGAGCATTTTTTTTTTTTTAAATCAGAAAAAAGTGCCCAATGCGGGAATCGAAACCGAGTCCTAGCAGTCGACATAGGGGGAAATAAAGTGATTACAGTGAAACCTACTTAAGCACAAACCTCCATCTATCCATGTATCTGCAGCTTAGCTATTACCCCATTTCCATTCCAACCTAAATTTACTTTCTATTTGGTCGAAGAGGTATGGTTTAGCAGTAATGAAGGTAGGGCTTAAACTGCTGCTCAGGACTTCATCTGAAGAGGCCCGCCTGAGTACCATCTTCTTTCCATCTGGTCTAACCTTTATGGTTTTCATTTGGTCTAACCTTCAAGGTTTTCATCCTTCCTAATTGGTTCATTAAATTAATATATTATCTTATATCGTGTCCTCCAGTATTACACTAGATTGTTTTTAAAATAAGCTTATATAAAGAAAATTTAAAAAATCTATCTTCTTTCATCAAGAGAGAAAATAGGGCAAAAAAAAATACTTCTTCTAATTAGCTTTATTTTATATTTGGAAAATTATTATCATGGTTCTGTCTTTGCTCTTCTCTATAAAACTTTCTCTTCGCTTATTCCTTTTTTTTACCCAGCCTATGACGCGTAACTGCCGATGCTTTGCTGGTGTTACTTTTTTTCTATAGTCTAACTAATTATTTATTATAAAAAATGAAAAACAAACCTCACATGTTTAAACTAAATAACAAATTTTATAAATCTTGAAATTCTCATAACGATACTATTTATATAGATATACAATAGACACATTATTAATTTATTTGGATTAGATCTTATTTGCTTGTTAATATACCACAGCATGTTACTATTTAAAACATGCTGAGTATAATTTCTCATTCAGTACTTTTGTCTGAAGATGGTAACAACGTTGTTACCAAAATGTCACACACTATTTATTTATTTGGATTTGTTCTTATTACCTTATGTTTCATTGTAAATAGATTAATATATATATTGAAGCCTGTGTGTGCGCGCGCGGATACTTATTTTTAAAAATTACATTTTTGTAGACATGGGGATAAAAACAAGATATTGTAATTTTACAAGATGGTTTGCAGAGAGGACATATATTTTATACAAAATTGAATTTAGCTTGAAATAAACAAAGACAGCTCTTTACCAGTCTGATGTTTGGTGACTTTTCATAGAATCACATGGAATCATCTGCAGCCTTCGCCCCATACCATGGTGCAAGTTTTGTTTCAGTTGCATCAATTTCATTCTGCTCTATCTGTGCAGAGAAGTTCCGTGTTTTGTATTGTAAAAATTACTATTTTGGTCTCATGGAATGGGGTATAGGGGTGCAGCTTTCATTGATCATGGCACCATGATCCAGGCACACTTTGGTGAAAGTTTGACTTTGCCTGTATTTTGAGGCTGTTCCTAACATCGTGACTCACACACACACACAAAAGTCTTTATTAGGGACTTGCCCCATACAGATTCTCCCTGGGTAAAGTGATAATCATCTTGTGTTATTTACATAGGTAGTGAAATAGAAATTGAACTGGCTTTAATATTCATCTCAAAGTCATTCACTTGTTGACTGGTCCTTACATAATGATGATGTAAAAAAACTTATAATAAGCTATTGATTTAGATTTTTTACTGATATTTTTTAAAGCAATACATATAGTGAAGTGTTGGTACATTTAATTTGTTGATATAGGGCCTTCCTCTCTGCATCAAGGGCTGTACAATTAAGCAGGTAATGGGGGAGTTCTTCAGTAATTTTCTTGTCACACTGGGTACATATTAGGTTTTTGGCCTCAAACGTCAGAACGTGTTTTTTTTTTTTTTTGAAGACTGTAAATAGTATTCTCGATTGAGCTATACATAGTTTGACTGGTAAAGGGAAATCATCGGTTAGTTAGAATTCTGTTTCTATTGACGTATGGAAATTTTTATAATGTGGATAAAGTTTTAAATTTCTTATTCTTGATTGGTCTTCTTGAATCGATTGATCTGACATGGTCCTACTAATCAGAGGAATATAACTTTGCAATAAATTGTGATCCGAGCATCCAATAAGCCATGAGAAACCGGTGTTATTTAGTGTATTTGTTAAACTCTTTGTAAATCCAATATTTTGTCTTGTAGAAGATGCCTTTGACTCTAACATGAGTACAGACACAGCTCCTCCGTATCCCTGGAGAGGGACCCTTGCTGTGGTCCATCAACCGGGTCAGTTAAATTTTGGTGCCACCACAGATTGCCTAGGTAATGTTTTATATTTTTATTTGATATCTCCCTATAAAACTAAACATTGAAAAAATGACTATTAACATCTATGAGAATAAAATAATTTAAAAAAATAATTTTGAATTTTCTACTTCTGGGAATATCGACTTTATAAATAAAATATTTCCTGAAAAAAAAAAAGTCAAATTCTTATATGATACACTGTTACCAACTAGCTCGAGGAGCATGAACTCATGGAATTCGTGTAATCTTTACACAAGGGGATAAGAAACAACAACAACTGTTACCAACTAAAGTAGACATATGACAAGACAGAGAGAGCTTTAAAATCAAATCTATTTATTATTATATACAACAAAAGTTGTTAGAGAGAATCTACTAGAGAGGCCATCACCCCTGAGTTATCTGTTTAAACTCCTCTTTAATCACCTCTAACGGTGTTCTAGGAGGGCGAGAACCAACAGGCGGAGCTACTTCTAGAATACGGAAGTTGCTCACTATCTGTTCAACTTCTTCTAGTTCCATCTTATACTCGTGGGCGATCCTCTCCGCAGGCCATCTGTCTGGGAACCGGGAATGGTTGGATAGGAACTCAAATGTCTGCTTCAACGTGCATTTCCCTTGAGGAATAGAGGCTGGCTCTGGGAAGCCATACTCTGGTAGCTCAGTGCCCCCCTGCTCTCTTAGCTGAGGCAGAGGTCTGGAGGACTTGGGGGCCTGCAAACACACCTCTACTCAGGATACCTACACCTGTTAGAAAGGAATAACAGAGAAAAATGACTGCCACTACTTAAATAGTACATTCTACCATAACATTTTTTTTATGTGCTAGCGAAAAAAGGCACAAAAGAACCCTTGCAACAGAAAAATAAACTTTTAAAGAAATAGAAACAGTAGCCAAAACAAAAATAAACAAGAACTGGAGGATCCCACCTAAGCACAGCTGGCACAGTGGAGTGGATCCAGGAGGAGCTCTGAACCTCAGAAATAGACAACATCAAACAACACTAACAAGATTTAGAACAGCCCATCTCAAGTCATTGAAGATAGAAAATAATAACAAAATATATTCCACTTTCCCAAAATGTAGCTTGGCACCTGCAGCTCCAGAACACATTTTGGCTTCTATTAGATGCACTAAACAGGACCTTTGGGAGAGGCCACTGCTTATCATAAAACAGCTCGAGGAGCATGAACTCATGGAATTCGTGTAATCTTTACACAAGGGGATAAGAAACAACAACAACCATAACATTTTTAGTACAATTTACAAAAAAAAATTTAAACTACATTAAATAGATTAAATCTATGCTACAAAAATGGTTTTTAAATACATCTACTGCATTTTTTGAACATACATACATGTACACTACTCTGCACAAAATAAGATCAAATTTTTTTCATTGATTTTGTGACTTTTTGCCTGAAAAAATAAATTAAAAATATGAATTAGTTTCACAATATTGGTTTATTCAACAATTAAAAGGGATTATATATATATTTAAAAAATGTGAAAAATCTCATAAGGGCTCACTTGGGACTTTTGTTAGAATGGTACCAATCTATATTTTAAATACTTAGGATCAACAAGAGAGACAAGATTTTGCATAACATGAAATAACAATATACATCTGGATGAGAAAGTCAGCAGGCTAAAAAATTATTTTGGACATCACTGTAATAGAGAATCCTGAATATACAATTCGGACATTAAGTGGAGAGATTCTAATATTTTTTAGCTAAAATCTTCTTCTTCTTCTTTCTTATCTCCACACTGGGTGAAGTAGAATTCGTCTGCCTTTGTCATTAAGATTGGGAGCACTACTCAGTGGCAGGCCGACTTAGCTCCAAAATAAATGGCCGCATCTGACATGAGGAACAGACGCCATTTGCAGCCGCTCCTAACATGGAGTACAAACGCTGCTCATCCTGTATCCCTGGATTAGGAGCCCTAACAGGGTACTATCAGCCGGGCCAGCTGAACCCAGGTTTTTTAGTGAGCTTGTTACTGCTCCCCCTCCTCCTTTTTCATCCGGGCTTGGGACCGGCAAGGGCGGAGTTTTTAGCTAAAATAATAATGCTTAGTATATTAATGAATTTCTATAATTATAGGTATTAATAATAATATTAAAATTCTGCTTGAACAATATTCTTTGGGGTATGTGGTATGTCTGGAGATAGCCTCCTCCATTCTTCAAAAATAAATTTGAAGTACTCAAAAATTGAGTCATTGGCTCAACCTTGACTTTAGTATTGATAACTCATTTTCTACAGGAAATGCTGCACATGACTGGTACAGAGCAGGAGGAACAAGCACCGGTTCTGTCCTCCCAAGAGAACAACAGTCTTTGATTTCAGACTTAAGTCTGGTAATCTACGGACAATGACTTTCCAGAATGGTTGCAAGGTTTTCCCACTATGTACTAAGTACAATTCTCAGCCTGCAACCCCAAGACATATTATTGACTGTATTGACTCATCCATTGATGAGCTCTACTCTTCCCCGGCAGACACCATCAAAAATCTCAAGCTTTACAAGCTTGATACCTTAGTGTGATTGAGTGGAGATAAGAAAGAAGAAGAAGATTTTCTACAGGTATAAGTTCAATCCAAAACTACAATACATGCTAGCCATTCCATGGTTCCATAGTCGCCATGCGCGCTGAAAGGAGCCCAAAAGAGATAGTGGACTTTTGTAAGTTGCCCAAAACCACTGTTTATCGTGTCAAGAAGCAGTTTGATACGACCGACAGTAACAAAGAGGGAATGACTGCAAGGAAAAATCACTCAAGTTGATTGTATAGGGTAAGAGGCGAAGAATTTGTCAAAAATGTCAAGGAGAAGATTGATGGAAACCCTGAGAAAAGCATGAGAGCCATAGCCAAGGAAATGGCCGTTGCCTTTTTGACAATTGTCAAAACTCTCCATGAGGACCTTGGTCTCAAGTCCTATGCCGTTCATAAAAAGGCCAGTTGCTTACTGAGAATATGAAGGATGACAGAAAATAAAGGCTGCTGCCCTCTTCAACAATCTGAAACATGACACTTGTTGGCATGCCGATATTCTCTGATGAAAAGAACTTTGAAGTGGCCCGAAAGGTAAGAATGTTCGCTGGATCTGTTAAGATTTCTCAGAGGTAGCTGTCGTGATGCACACAAAATTTCCTGCGGCCATGATGGTTCTTGGCATTATCAGCAGTGAAGGTGATGTCATGACTCCTCATTTCTTTGAGATGGACATGATGGCCGCAGGAAGGACATGATGGCCGCAGGAAGGACATGATGGCCGCAGGAAGGACATGATGGCCGCAGGAAGGACATGATGGCCGCAGGAAGGACATGATGGCCGCAGGAAGGACATGATGGCCGCAGGAAGGAAGTCCAACAGGACTCAGCTCCAGTCCACAAGGCGAAGAAGACACAATCATGGCTGACACATGTCCACAGTCACTGGAGTCCTGATATTTTGCCTTCCAACTCTCCAGAGAGTAACCCCCTCGACTACTATGTATCGGGCATGTTGAGAGAGATACAGTAGAACCTCCCTGTAAAGGACACCTAATTGCAGAGATAAACTGTCTTTAGGGAGAGGTGTCCTCTTACCGGAGAAATGCTAAATAGTAAAAGTGGTAATTTTGCAAATGAAAACTGTCCTTTGTAGAGAGGTGTCAGCTAGCGGGGTGTCCGCTAAAGGGAGGTTCTAATGTATCAACAAAGCTCTCCACAACATCATCCAGTCTGTCAAGAAAGTGGTTCACATGGTGATGACCCATATGGACAAGGTCATTAAATAAATCAAAACTATATCCTTTTATCTAGTACTATGCCAAATTTCATTTCATTTTTTTTTTACCTGCAATAAATTTAAGTTAAAATATCATTGTGTTTAAACACAAGGTAATAAGACCAAATCCAAATGAATAAATAGTCAACAATAAATAGACAACACACTATTTATTTATTTGGATTTGGTCTTATTATAGTGTTTATAATCTATAATCCAAATTGTGCATTATCCTCATTGTGTTTATTTCCAATTTACCTGATTTCACCCTGTACAGTATAACATACTCATGAGAGTAATAAAAGAAAATAAGACCACTTTATCATACTCATGAGAGAACATCTCTCTAAAAAGGGCATTTTTTAATCACCAAAATTTGTATTTTTACTATTAACTGCTCTCTGGCAAGGTGATACCACTTTAGCTCTTCAACTAGGTGTCCTTTAGAGAGGTCCTACTCTATACTCATACTGTTAAAACATTTTTGCCTCAATTTAGACACAGAATAACTTGAAGCAGAACAGATCATGAGTATCGAAGGATGATACAGTAGAACCTCCCTGTAAAGGACACCTAATGCCAAAGTGCCCTTTAGGGAGAGGCGTTCTCTTACCGGAGAGTTGCTTAATAGAAAAAAGGGTAATTGTGCAAATGAAAACTGTTCTTGGTAGAGAGGTGTCCTCTAGCGGTGTGTCCACTAAAGGGAGGTTCTACTGTATTAAAATCACAGGAAACAATTTTATCAACTTTGCTATTTTCCATCTCTGACTAATGACATCAGGGCACAAAATCTATTCTCAATTGTATCATTACTTAACCCCATGTCAAATTACAAGATGTCCAGGAGCCCTTCAATCTGATCAATAACCCCAGCCAACACACACTTTGTTCTGGAGGAGCTCAGTTACATTTTGGGCATGTGGATATGCTGATTTCTCTGTCAAAAGAAAGAATTCAACTTACTTCAATTGGCTTCTGTGCGCTGATGTAGAGTGATTTCAACCTCTCCTGGAGCTCCTCTGGGATTTTCTGCTGCTCCTCTATGAACTTGGTGGATTCTGGAACAATTCACTGACACTTAGCACGGAACTGAGATCAAAAAGGAGGAGGTAGCAGTAACAAGCTCACTAAAAAACCTGGATTCTGCTTGCCTGGCTGGTAGTACCCTATAAGGGCTTCTGATCCAAGGATACAGGAGTCTTTACTCCCATGTTAGGAGTGGCTGCACATGGTGTCTTTTCCTCATGTCAGAGGCGGCCATTTCATATTGGAGATAAGTCGGCCTGCTACTGAGTAGTGCTCCAAGTTTTAACGACAAAAGCAGATGCATTCTACTTCACCCAATCATTATGGATCGCAAATCACTTTGGATAAGCTCTACTCATCTCCAGCAGACACCATCAAAAGTCTAAAGCTCTACAAGCTTGATACCCTAATATGATTGAGTGGAGATAAGAAGATAGCAAACAAACAAAAATTGTGGTTGATTTAATACTTTTGGGGCCTAGAAGAAACTGTCCTACCTTATTTACAAGAAACCATGAAAGAGAATGGTCTAAAGCATACTGTCTCCAAGGAAATTCAGAAATGATAAGGCACAATTTGATTATACACAAGGTAATAAGACCAAATAAATAAATAGTGTGTGATGTTTCGGTACCAGCATTGTTACAATCTTCAGACAAGAGTAGTGAATAACTGATTAAGTGAATAATAGCACACACTATTTATATTTGGTATTATTACCTTGTGCAAATTTTCTGAAAGTTCCTTTTCTACATTAGCTGGTACTCAAAAAGAGTACACCTATTCCCCCGATTTACATGGTAGATACGTTCCTGAGAAAAACGTGTAAATCGGGGGATAGGTGTACACAGAAATAAAAATAAAATGCATTGACAGGTTAAAATAGGTAGTCAGCACATAAGCTCGGGATTCTTCGTGAGATGTGTACACAGCGTATGTGTTCAATCACAGTAGCATTTAGTATAGTACGATAAAAACAACAAAAAAAAACTTATTTGGAAAACCGTGTAAAAGTGAAAACGTGTAAAACAAGTACCGTGTAAATCGGGTGATAGGTGTAGTATTAGTTCACTGGATCATGAAGAGCAAAGAGACAAGCTTCTTGCATCTGATATTGACTCGAAGTATAACACAAATAAAATGTATGCCAAAATTAATATTCTTAAATATTTTTAATTAAAAAGGCATTATTTAATATAACTTAATATATAAATAATATAACACAAAGCAATAACGTGTCATCTATATACATATAAAATTAAAGGATTCAAAAGCACGAATGTTTCTTTTATACATAAAACGAACTTCTACTGTCCTTACTGCGATGAAAAAATATATTGGGAGGGCTTGGCTCATCAGTGGTGAACCCTCCCAGCGGTTTCGCCAATTTAATTAAATATTATGTATAAAAGAAACATTCGTGCTTTTAAATCCTTTCATTTTATATATATAAATAATATATTGCTAAAATATCAGACACCAAAATAAAAAAATAAAATCTGAAGATAATATATATGAAATTTTAAAAAATATATAAAAAAATAATATATTTGCTAATTAAAGTAACCAAAGGGATTTAATAAATAAATATATATATTATTTTTATTTTTAAAATTTCTACATCTACGAGTTAGAACCAACCAGCCAATCAGAGAATTCCCCGAGGTCGAGACGGGTCCAAAGAACAAATCATAGCCTTTGTTTACATTGCGCGTCACAGTGAAGTCACGACCGGGAGACACCGTTGACTTTGGCCAGATCCGAAACTAGGCCTCCCTATGACGTCAAAATGACGTCGCAATGTAAACAAAGGTTACGACTGGGTCATTTTTTTTTTAATTCGATTTAACTATTAATATTTCAAATACCTGCGACTAATTTATAGTGTCAGTATATTTATAAAGGATTTTTTATTTCAATAATTTTCTATTAGCAATTTTTTAATTATTTTTTTTAGCGCCAACGTAAACAAAGAAATACTGGCGTAATACGTTCCAATGGTGCCAAAGGTTATATTTATAAATAGGAATATACAAAATAAATATAATATAGAATATAAAAAATAAAAATAATAAAATTATGAAAATATTACATATTTATAATAATAAAACTATTAATAAATTACATTAACCTAACCTAACCTGAACCTAACCTAACCTAACCTGAACCTAACCTAACCTGAACGAACCTGAACCTAACCTAACCTAACCTAAAGCTAACTTAAACTAACCTAACCTAAGCGAACCTAACCTAACCTAACCTAAGCGAACCTAACCTAACCTAACCTGAACGAACCTTAACCTAACCTAACCTAAACCGAACTTAAACTAACCTTAATTAACCACGAAATTTTTACATTAATTAATAATTAATTTAATAATAATTTTAAATATCGGACACCATTGCTTTCAAGGTGCATTCACAACATACACGTGTTTACAATTCTGCTAAATATTTTCAAAAAAAAATCTATTTAAAATTAGCAGGCCATTTAGAAAAAATATATACAGTCTTTAATTCAACACCCCAAGGGATCAGAGCTTTCGGTTGAATTAAAGGAAGTGTTGAATTAAGGTTATATGGTTATATGATTAGGTAATCATCTAACTCGCTAAAATATATATTTTTTAATAGCTTTGTAATATAAATTAATGATATTAATTGAAACCATTGTGTGTTTTTATATTATTTTCATGATTAACTTTTAGTATCAGTGACAAAATGGCATTAATACATATTTTAGAAACATAAATAATTGTAACAAATAAATTTATTGGCAATGTGTTTCTTTTCAGTAATATAATCAAATATTAACTCTACAGACATTAAAATATTAAATATAATATATTAAATAATATTTTATTCTAATTGAAAAATATAGCAGTTGAAAGGAAATAAATATGGTAAATATATAAAAAGAAAATTTTAAAATATTATTTTAAAATAATCATGAAGAGATCTTTTAAAAAATTCCTTTATAGATATCTGTTTTTGCACTGAAATCCTATTCAGGATGTATTCCAGATGGCATTTTGAAAAAACATGCATGCCTTTCTTCCTCTGAAATGTCTTTTAATAAATAAATTTTAATGTATTAAAGGCATCCACTGCTGCTGCAGGTGTTATTGATTTTGTGTTTAAATCTTTTATAATAACACAGAAATGGAATATTGAAATAAAATGTTATCATAATCATTGTTGGATCATTTTATAAAGATTTATTTATTTAAAAAGAAATTATTTATAAATTTAAAAATAGCTAAAATATTTCAATGTTAAAAATAAAAAAATAAAAATTATTATTAGTTAGCGCATGATGCCGTAATTCCCGCGTAAAAAAAACAACAATAACATCCGCGAAATTGCGCAACGGCACTGCAAAGTGAAACTTAAACTAACCAGAAACCAAAAGTGCGCAGGCGCGATCGTATCGGCGCCCGCTGTTGCCGATCGTCGCCGCCCGCCGATGCCGATCGTCGCCGCCGTAATATTGTTTAGCGGTAAAGTTGCATGTAAAATAACATTCAACTGTCGAAATTCGAATTTTAAAATGGTCGAACTATCGGAACTGTCGTATTATCGATACTGTCGAATTACGGTTTGTTATTTGATAGGCCGGAGGTCGGGACATCGGAACATGGTCGAATTATCGCCGAGTGTCGAATTGGGGTGTGTCGAATTAACGAGGTTATACTGTATATATATATATTGAAACTATAAAATAATCGCAGGTATTTAGAATATCAATAATTAAATCGTGTTTAAAAAAAAAACAATGACCCAGTCGTAACCTTTGTTTACATCGCGACGTCATTTTGACGTCATAGGGAGGCCTAGTTTCGGATCTGGCCAAACCTCACGGGGTCACCCGTCACGACCAATGAGAGACTTAGTCTCAGATTGGGCCAAATGTCGTGGAGTCTCCCCAAATCATGATTCACTGGATTGGTTAGTCTGCAGTGTGTACAAAACAACAGATGGAAGAAAGGTGACCTTTTACATTGGTAGTACTTATGACAAAAGACCAGCCCCCTTGATGACTAGAAAAAGTTCATTCTTTGAAGGTATATAAAAAAAAAGGTTTATATTTCGGCATATTTTCAATATATTATTACTTATAAGTGCTTATAGAACAATTTGAACTAAATAAACCATTGAATTTTAAAGCATTTTTCTTGAAATAAATACAATTGATTATAATGATTGTTTAGGCCCTTGGTAAACCAGTCTATACGCACATTTTATGGATAATACACCCAGGGTTAATGATATACACACTGTTTACAAATAAATATATATATATATATTTTTTTTTTTTTATGTTGCGAGTCATTTATTTAATTTTGTTTTAACATAGCATAACCTGAAATTTCAAAATTTAAAATATACACACTATTAATGAAATAACCAAGTGGCATTACCTGCGGTCGGCTCAGGTATCGACGAAGGATGCCTTGGACTAGGTCGTTTTACATTCTTTGAAATTAATGCTTCTGCTCTATTTTGAACATTATAATCTCTAATTGATTTCATAATTTTAGTACGAATACCTTTTGCTATAGCCTGCCCCATTATAATATTATTATAATATAAAATAATAAAAAGCAAATGAAAAAACGAGCAGCCTAAAGAGCATTATTTACAACGAAAAGAGTCAAATTATTTTTATTGATATCAAAATAAATTTAATGATCGTGAATGTTTTATGATTAATATGAGAATAAATATCTAAAAATTGATATTTTGTTATTGTCTTTAAAGTCTTAATGCTCGGTATTAAGAAAATGCTTGAAAATAATGATGGCCAAGCCATCAGCAACTTTTATTCGCACGATCAAGAGATGCCTTTTTCTTAATTTATCCACCTGATTTCATTACAATTTCACTTCTATACTATTTTTACTAGTGATATTTTCTATTCAAATTTTTTTATTAATATACTCATAAGTTAATTTTTTAAACTGCTTTTAAGAAGCCATTTTGATTTTAAAAAGCGGAAAATTGCAAAACCTATATACATTTTCGCAAAATGCACAATAATTTTAAGGGATAGCTGGGAACTTGTGAGGCCAAATTACTTACCTTTTAAATTATTCAATAACTCATATAAAATTGAAAATAATATTTCGTCTATGGTTTTTTTTTCTTACGTTACTTCTCAATTTGGGTTAATTTCATTTGCTCTACTCTGTTTTTTATTTAATGTGTGACTGTTTATTTACTTTTTTAAATTATCCTAAAAATAATAATAATAATAAATAAATATTGAGATGGATTTTCTAAAAGCCGAAATTGAGCGTAAAAAAAAAAGATTAGCAGAGAAAGGACTTGTTGTGAGTTTAGGGTGTAACTTGACCGAGTTCATTTTCAACCTCATACTTATTTTTTTTTTCCATAAAAAAAAAAGCCAACACTCTATATGCCATATTTTTTATACCTTTAATATTTTTTAATATTTTTCCATTTTCCTTTCAATATAATACATACACAAACTTCAAAATAATGTATTCACCATAATTACATTTATGTATCTATTTTACTTATTTGATTTACTTTAACTATTTAGAAAAAAATAGAGCAGAGAGAAGAATGAATAAATAAATAGATTCTTTGCTGTCTTTATCCTATAATACCCCTCCCCTGCCATTTAAAACGCCAATAAATATATCTGATTGATGGAAGCATTTACAGTTAGAATGATGTTACAGCACTCATCCAGAAGAATGTACCAAATCAGTTGGTCAAATAAAAAAAAAAAAAGAGATCACCAGATTATGTTGCTGACATTACTGATGACTACCATCTATTGGAATATATATTAACTTAAAGCAAGACATTTATTTGATATTTATTTTAATAAACTAGAGCTTTAGCACATGCAATGGGACATTTAAAGAGTAATTAATCCTAAACATATGTTGATGTAATAAAGTTGAACTATTCCCACACTTCTAAAATTTATCTTTATGGAATAAGCACCAGAACCCTATAATATGAAGCCTAGTATCAATATAATCCATAATTTTACCCACAATATAATATATTCCTTTATAGAATATGCCTTTTTTGATATTGTATTTAATATGAGATTCATATTGTTTACTAAACCTCTGAGCTAAAGAAATGCTGGCTGATTGGATAATGAATTTATTGCTTTTTGGCTAGCTGATGCCATGTGATAGTGATCAGTCAATCAAAGTGCAAATAAAATGGATTTTTTATACATTCCAAAAGTATATGTTACAGGCCATGATAATTGTAGTCATTAACTGCTTTTACTGTAAGTCGCTAAATAAAGAAATAGTCTGATTTTTTGCAATAAACACAATTTTAATGTACTGTGCAGGGACTGTGATAGATTGGAAACAAGCTAGCTAGCTAGAGATGTTTACATTGCATTGTTCTGTGGTACAAGGACTGGGATAGATTAGAAACAAGCTAGCTAGCTAGAGATGTTTCCATTGCATTGTTCTGTGGTACAAGGACTGGGATAGATTAGAAACAAGCTAGCTAGCTAGAGATGTTTCCATTGCAATGTGCTGTGGTACAAGGACTGTGATAGATTGGAAACAAGCTAGC
>CP092877.1:22016483-22106927 GCA_030710605.1 Cordylochernes scorpioides | reverse complement strand
AACTTGGATTAATTCAAACATCTTTCTTTAATTCAAATATTTATCTTGGTCCCTAGACTTTTAAGCCTCTTATTCAAAAACTTTTTAATTTGAATTTTTGGATAATACAAAAACTTTTTTGGTCCCTTGTTCTTCGAATTATCCAAGTTCAATTGTATATGCTAAATTCATTTTTTAAAAATCAATTTAGAATCAAGTAACCATGAACCAATGGATAATGGGTCTGACTACTTAGAGTATTAGTGTGGGCCAGAAAATACAAAGCCCAAGAGAGAGTGATATCCTTCTACTTGAGAATATCTGGCAAAAATGGTCATTTTTGGTGATTATAACTGACCTTTCTAGAAGTGTGTCCTCTTACAAAGGACAGTTTTCATCACCAAAAGAGAGTGTCTACTAATGGAGATTTTACTGTATATATAAAAAGCAGGGTCCACAAAATGAAGGTAGGTTCTGCTACCAAATCTCTCCAATAGCTGAAGACTTCCATACCTTCTTCTCTTGAGTGCTGTCAGATTCCTTGCAGTTCCTCTTGTACTCCTCCTCCTCTATCTTCAGCAGGTCTGCCTTCCTGAAAAACTTCTTGTTTGGTCCCTGCACAGCATATTGCAATGTAAATATCTCTAGCTAGCTTGTTTATAATCTATCACAGTCTCTACACAGCACATTGCAATGTAAACATCTCTAGCTAGCTAGCTTGTTTCCAATCTATCACAGTCCTTGCACAGTACATTAACATTGTGTTTATTGCAAAAAATCAGACTATTTCTACATTTAGCGACTCACAGTAAAAGCAGTCAATGACTACAATTATCATGGCCTGTAACATATACTTTTGGGGATGTATAAAAAATCCATTTTATTTGCACTTTGATTGACTGATCACTATCACATGGCATCAGCTAGCCAAAAAGCATTAAATTCATTAACCAATCAACCAGCATTTCTTTAGCTCAGAGGTTTAGTAAACAATATGAATCTCATATTAAATATAATAACAAAAAAGGCATATTCTGATCACATTCACATGAATATATTATATTCATACATATGTTTAGGATTAATTACTCTTTAAATGTCCCATTGCATGTGCTAAAGCTCTAGTTTATTAAAATAAATATCAAATAAATGTCTTGCTTTAAGTTTATATATATTCCAATAGATGGTAGTCATCAGTAATGTCAGCAACACAATCTGGTGATCTCTTTTTTTTTTTATTTGACCAACTGATTTTGTACATTCTTCTGGACGAGTGCTGTAACATCATTCTAACTGTAAATGCTTCCATCAAACAATCAGATATATTTATTGGCGTTTTAAATGGCAGGGAAGGGGTATTATAGGAGAAAGACAGCAAAGCATCTATTTATTTATTCATTCTTCTCTCTGCTCTATTTTTTTCTAAATAGTTAAAGTAAATCAAATAAGTAAAATAGATACATAAATGTAATTATGGTGAATACATTATTTTGAAGTTTGTGTATGTATTATATTGAAAGGAAAATGGAAAAATATTAAAAAATATTAAAGGTATAAAAAATATGGCATAAAGAGTGTTGGCTTCTTTTTTTTTTGAAAAAAAAAATAAGTATGAGGTTGAAAATGAACTTAGTCAAGTTACACCCTAAACTCACAACAAGTCCTTTCTCTGCTAATCTTTTTTTTTTACGCTCAATTTCGGCTTTTAGAAAATCCATCTCAATATTTATTTATTATTATTATTTTTTTTAGGATAATTTAAAAAAGGTAAATAAACAGTCACACATTAAATAAAAAACAGAGTAGAGCAAATGAAATTAACCCAAATTGAGAAGTAACGTAAGAAAAAAAACCATAGACGAAATATTATTTTCAATTTTATATGAGTTATTGAATAATTTAAAAGGTAAGTAATTTGGCCTCACAAGTTCCCAGCTATCCCTTAAAATTATTGTGCATTTTGCGAAAATGTATATAGGTTTTGCAATTTTTCGCTTTTTAAAATCAAAATGGCTTCTTAAAAGCAGTTTAAAAATTAACTTATGAGAGTATATTAATAAAAAAATTGAATAGTAAAATATCACTAGTAAAAATAGTATAGAAGTGAAATTGTAATGAAATCAGGTGGATAAATTAAGAAAAAGGCATCTCTTGATCGTGCGAATAAAAGTTGCTGATGGCTTGGCCATCATTATTTTCAAGCATTTTCTTAATACCGAGCATTAAGACTTTAAAGACAATAACAAAATATCAATTTTTAGATATTTATTCTCATATTAATCATAAAACATTCACTATCATTAAATTTATTTTGATATCAATAAAAATAATTTGACTCTTTTCGTTGTAAATAATGCTCTTTAGGCTGCTCGTTTTTTCATTTGCTTTTTATTATTTTATATTATAATGGGGCAGGCTATAGCAAAAGGTATTCGTACTAAAATTATGAAATCAATTAGAGATTATAATGTTCAAAATAGAGCAGAAGCATTAATTTCAAAGAATGTAAAACGACCTAGTCCAAGGCATCCTTCGTCGATAGCCTGAGCCGACCGCAGGTAATGCCACTTGGTTATTTCATTAATAGTGTGTATATTTTAAATTTTGAAATTTCAGGTTATGCTATGTTGAAACAAAATTAAATAAATGACTCGCAACATAAAAAAATATATATATATATATATATTTATTTGTAAACAGTGTGTATATCATTAACCCTGGGTGTATTATCCATAAAATGTGCGTATAGACTGGTTTACCAAGGGCCTAAACAATCATTAATCAATTGTATTTATTTCAAGAAAAATGCTTTAAAATTCAATAGTTTATTTCAGTTCAAATTGTTCTATAAGCACTTATAAGTAATAATATATTGAAAATATGCCGAAATATAAACCTTTTTTTTTATATACCTTCAAAGAATGAACTTTTTCTAGTCATCAAGGGGGCTGGTCTTTTGTCATAAGTACTACCAATGTAAAAGGTCACCTTTCTTCCATCTGTTGTTTTGTACACACTGCAGACTAACCAATCCAGTGAATCATGATTTGGGGAGACTCCACGACATTTGGCCCAATCTGAGACTAAGTCTCTCATTGGTCGTGACTTCACTGTGACGCGCAATGTAAACAAAGGCTATGATTTGTTCTTTGGACCCGTCTCGACCTCGGGGAATTCTCTGATTGGCTGGTTGGTTCTAACTCGTAGATGTATAAATTTTAAAAATAAAAATAATATATATATTTATTTATTAAATCCCTTTGGTTACTTTAATTAGCAAATATATTAATTTTTTATATATTTTTTAAAATTTCATATATATTATCTTCAGATTTTATTTTTTATTTTGGTGCTTTAGCGCAAACGTAAACAAAGAAATAAGGATAAACTTACCGATCCAACGGTGTCTGATATTTTAGCAATATATTATTTATACATATAAAATGAAAGGATTTAAAAGCACGAATATTTCTTTTATACATAATATTTAATTAAATTGGCGAAACCGCTGGGAGGGTTCACCACTGATGAGCCAAGCCCTCCCATATATTTTTTCATCGCAGTAAGGGCAGTAGAAGTTTGTATTATGTATAAAAGAAACATTCGTGCTTTTAAATCCTTTCATTTTATATGTATAGATGGCGCGTTATTGCTTTGTGTTATATTATTTATATTTTAAGTTATATTAAATAATGCCTAACTCCGCCTTTGCCGGTCCCAAGCCCAGGTGAAAAAGGAGAGGGGGAGCAGTAACAAGCTCACTAAAAAACCTGGGTTCAGCTGGCCCGGCTGATAGTACCCTGTAAGGGCTCCTGATCCAGGTATACAGGGTGAGCAGCGTTTGTGCTCCATGTTAGGAGCGGCTGCACAATGGCGTCTGTTCCTCATGTCAGAGGCGGCCATTTCTTTTGGAGCTAAGTCGGCCTGCCACTGAGCAGTGCTCCCAGTCTTAATGACAAAAGCAGACGCATTCTACTTCACCCAGTGTGGAGATTAGAAAGAAGAAGAAATAATGCCTTTTTAATTAAAAATATTTAAGAATATTAATTTTGGCATACATTTTATTTGTGTTATATTTCGAGTCAATATCAGATGCAAGAAGCTTGCCTTTTAGCTTTTGTGATCTAGTGAACTAATAGTACTCTTTTTGAGTACCAGCTAATATAGAAAAGGAACTTTCAGAAATTTCCACAAGGTAATAAGACCAAATATAAATAGTGTGTGCTATTATTCACTTAATCAGTTCTTCAGTACTCTTGTCTGAAGATTGTAACAATGCTGGTACCGAAACATCACACACTATTTATTTATTTGGTCTTATTACCTTGTGTATAATCCAAATTGTGTCTTATCATTTCTGAATTTCCTTGGAGACATTATGCTTTAGACCATTCTCTTTCATGGTTTCTTGTAAATAAGGTAGGACAGTTTCTTCTAGGCCCCAAAAGTATTAAATCAACCACAATTTTTGTTTGTTTGCTATCTTCTTTCCTTATCTCCACTCAATCATATTAGGGTATCAAGCTTGTAGAGCTTTAGACTTTTGATGGTGTCTGCTAGAGATGAGTAGAGCTTATCCAAAGTGATTTGCGATCCATAATGATTGGGTGAAGTAGAATGCATCTGCTTTTGTCGTTAAAACTTGGAGCACTACTCAGTAGCAGGCCGACTTATCTCCAATATGATATGGCCGCCTCTGACATGAGGAACAGACACCATGTGCAGCCACTCCTAACATGGGAGTACAGACTCCTGTATCCTTGGATCAGAAGCCCTTATAGGGTACTATTAGCCAGTCAAGCAGAATCCAGGTTTTTTAGTGAGCTTGTTACTGCTACCTCCTCCTTTTTGATCTCAGTTCCGTGCTAAGTGTCAGTGAATTGTTCCAGAATCCACCAAGTTCATAGAGGAACAGCAGGAAATCCCAGAGGAGCTCCGGGAGAGGTTGAAATCACTCTACATCAGCGCACAGAAGCCAATTGAAGTAAGTTGAATTCTTTCTTTTGACAGAGAAATCAGCATATCCACATGCCCAAAATGTAACTGAGCTCCTCCAGAACAGAGTGTGTGTTGGCTGGGGTTATTGATCAGATTGAAGAGCTCCTGGACATCTTGTAATTTGACATGGGTTAAGTAATGATACAATTGAGAATAGATTTTGTGCCCTGATGTCATTAGTCAGAGATGGAAAATAGTAAAGTAATTGTTTCCTGTGATTTTAATACAGTAGAACCTCCCTTTAGTGGACACACCGCTAGAGGACACCTCTCTACCAAGAACAGTTTTCATTTGCACAATTACCCTTTTTTCTATTAAGCAACTCTCCGGTAAGAGAACACCTCTCCCTAAAGGGCACTTTGGCATTAGGTGTCCTTTACAGGGAGGTTCTACTGTATCATCCTTCGATACTCATGATCTGTTCTGCTTCAAGTTATTCTGTGTCTAAATTGAGGCAAAAATGTTTTAACAGTATGAGTATAGAGTAGGACCTCTCTAAAGAACACCTAGTTGAAGAGCTAAAGTGGTATCACCTTGCCAGAGAGCAGTTAATAGTAAAAATACAAATTTTGGTGATTAAAAAATGCCTTTTTAGAGAGATGTTCTCTCATGAGTATGTTATACTGTACAGGGTGTATCAGGTAAATTGGAAATAAACACAATGATGATAATGCACAATTTGGATTATCTATATATATATAAATGAATGTCTGTGTGTGTGTGTGTTCTCTATATATTCAAAAACCATACATCCAATCGCCGTGAAATTTTGGGATATTATTAGGTATATCCCCGGAAAGGTTTTCGAAAAATAATTTCTTGAATATCTTGAATATCCTTAGAGTTATTTGCAGATTTGTAGCTTTAACTCGCAAGCAGCGCCACCTTGCGACGGAGATAGGCTTAGGTCTGCCGGATGGATAGTCCAAGTACCCACCGACCAATCAGAGGGGTCAAGATGTCCTGGCGCGCGGGGGCAGAGTTGGTGACACAGCTCACTTTATCGAGAGATTCAAATTTACGAGTTTCAAATTATCAAAATATATCTATTATTTTTTAATAAGTTTATAGAGAATTGTTTTAAACAAATGTTCGTTAGACAAACCTTTACTCGGGTAAAACCCGGGCAAAGCCGGGTACCTCCGCTAGTAGATTATAAACACTAATTAGACCAAATCCAAATAAATAAATAGTGTGTTGTCTATTTATTGTTGATTTATTTATTGTTGACTATTTATTCATTTGGATTTGGTCTTATTACCTTGTGTTTAAACACAATATGATATTTTAATTTAAATTTATTGCAGGTAAAAAAAAAAATGAAATGAAATTTGGCATAGTACTAGATAAATAGATATAGTTTTGATTTATTTAATGACCTTGTCCATTTGGGTCATCACCATGTGAACCACTTTCTTGACAGACTGGATGATGTTGTGGAGAGCTTTGTTGATACATTAGAACCTCCCTTTAACGGACACCCCGCTAGCTGACACCTCTCTACAAAGGACAGTTTTCATTTGGAAAATTACCATTTTTTACTATTTAGCAATTCTCCGGTAAGAGTACACCGCTCCCTAAAGACAGTTTGGCTCTGCAATTAGGTGTCCTTTACAGGGAGGTTCTACTGTATCTCTCTCAACACGCCCGATACATAGTAGTCGAGGGGGTTATACTCTGGAGAGTTGGAAGGCAAAATATCAGGACTCCAGTGACTGTGGACAAGTGTCAGCCATGGTTGTGTCTTCTTTGCCTTGTGGACTGGAGCTGAGTCCTGTTGGAAGACTTCCTTCCTGCGGCCATCATGTCCTTCCAAGGCCAACATGTCCATCTCAAAGAAATGAGGAGTCATGACATCACCTTCACTGCTGATAACGCCAAGGACCATCATGGCCGCAGGAAATTTTGTGTGCATCACGACAGCTACCTCTGAGGAATCTTTACAGATGCAGCGAACATTCTTTCCTTTCGGGCCACTTCAAAGTTCTTTTAATCAGAGAATATCGGCATGCCAACAAGTGTCATGTTTCAGATTGTTGAAGAGGGCAGCAGCCTTTATTTTCTGTCATCCTTCATATTCTCAGTAAGCAACTGGCCTTTTTATGAACGGCATAGGACTTGAGACCAAGGTCCTCATGGAGAGTTTTGACAATTGTCAAAAAGGCAACATCCATTTCCTTGGTTATGGCTCTCATGCTCTTCTCAGGGTTTCCATCAATCTTCTCCTTGACATTTTTGACAATTCTTCGCCTCTTACCCTATACAATCAACTTGAGTGATTTTTCCTTGCAGTCATTCCCTCTTTGTTACTGTCGGTCGTATCAAACTGCTTCTAGACACGATAAACAGTGGTTTTGGGCAACTTACAAAAGTCCACTATCTCTTTTGGGCTCCTTTCAGCGCGCATGGCGACTATGGAACCATGGAATGGCTAGCATGTATTGTAGTTTTGGATTGAACTTATACCTGTAGAAAATGAGTTATCAATACTAAAGTCAAGGTTGAGCCAATGACTCAATTTTTGAGTACTTCAAATTTATTTTTGAAGAATGGAGGAGGCTATCTCCAGACATACCACATACCCCAAAGAATATTGTTCAAGCAGAATTTTAATATTATTATTAATACCTATAATTATAGAAATTCATTAATATACTAAGCATTATTATTTTAGCTAAAAAAATATTAGAATCTCTCCAATGTCCAAATTGTATATTCAGGATTCTCTATTACAGTGATGTCCAAAAGAATTTTTAACCTGCTGACTTTCTCATCCAGATGTATATTGTTATTTCATACATAATAATATAATGCGGATTTGATTGTAAAACGACATCAGAAAATTATCCCGCATGAGTTTCTTTTCAACGAAAAATACAAATTTATTTTAAGGAGAAATAACGATTATTTCTAACCTTAGGGATGAGGTATGAAAGGGTGAATGGTGAAGAGCAATGATGAATGGAAAAATAAAAGTGTCCAGGGATGGGAATCGAACCCACAGTGTTCCGCTTACCGGGCAGATCTCATGCGGGATAATTTTCTGATGTCGTTTTACAATCAAATACGCATTATAATATTATGTATTATAAATTACTTTATGTATTATTTACGAACGAAAAAATATGTCCAGGGTAGCCTAGTGGACATGGCATCTGCCCGGTAAGCGGAACACTGTGGGTTCGATTCCCATCCCCGGACACTTTTATTTTTCCGTTCATCATTGCTCTTCACCATTCACCCTTTCATACCTCATCCCTAAGGTTAGAAATAATCGTAATTTCTCCTTAAAATAAATTTGTATTTTTCGTTGAAAAGAAACTCATGCGGGATAATTTTCTGATGTCATTGTTATTTCATGTTATGCAAAAACATGTCTCTCTTGTTGATCTAAGTATTTAAAATTTAGATTGGTACCATTCTAACAAAAGTCCCAAGTGAGCCCTTATGAGATTTTTCACATTTTTTAAATATATATATAATCCCTTTTAATTGTTGAATAAACCAATATTGTGAAACTAATTCATATTTTAATTTATTTTTTTCAGGCAAAAAGTCACAAAATCAATGAAAATTTTTTTATCTAATTTTGTGCAGAGTAGTGTACATGTATGTATGTTCAAAAAATGCAGTAGATGTATTTAAAAACCATTTTTGTAGCATATATTTAACCTATTTAATGTATAATACAATATAATACACTGCGGCCTGTGATTGTAAAACGACACTTGAAGTTACACCGCATGAGTTTCTTTTCAACGAAAAAATCAAATTTAATGTAGTTTAAAATTTATTTTTGTAAATTGTACTAAAAATGTTATGGTTGTTGTTGTTTCTTATCCCCTTGTGTAAAGATTACACAAATTCCATGAGTTCATGCTCCTCGAGCTGTTTTATGATAAGCAGTGGCCTCTCCCAAAGGTCCTGTTTAGTGCATCTAATACAAGCCAAAATGTGTTCTGGAGCTGCAGGTGCCAAGCTACATTTTGGGCAAGTGGAATATATTTTGTTATTATTTTCTATCTTCAATGACTTGAGATGGGCTGTTCTAAATCTTGTTAGTGTTGTTTGATGCTGTCTATTTCTGAGGTTCAGAGCTCCTCCTGGATCCACTCCACTGTACCAGCTGTGCTTAGGTGGGATCCTCCAGTTCTTGTTTATTTTTTTTTTTGGCTACTGTTTCTATTTCTTTTAAAGTTTATTTTTCTGTTGCAAGGGTTCTTTTGTGCCTTTTTTCGCTAGCACATAAAAAAATGTTATGGTAGAATGTACTATTTAAGTAGTGGCAGTCATTTTTCTCTGTTATTCCTTTCTAACAGATGTAGGTATCCTGAGTAGAGGTGTGTTTGCAGGCCCCCAAGTCCTCCAGACCTCTGCCTCAGCTAAGAGAGCAGGGGGGCACTGAGCTACCAGAGTATGGCTTCCCAGAGCCAGCCTCTATTCCTCAAGGGAAATGCACGTTGAAGCAGACATTTGAGTTCCTATCCAACCATTCCCGGTTCCCAGACAGATGGCCTGCGGAAAGGATCGCCCACGAGTATAAGATGGAACTAGAAGAAGTTGAACAGATAGTGAGCAACTTCCGTATTTTAGAAGTAGCTCCGCCTGTTGGTTCTCGCCCTCCTAGAACACCGTTAGAGGTGATTAAAGAGGAGTTTAAACAGATAACTCAGGGGTGATGATGGCCTCAACTCAGGGGTGATGGCCTCTCTAGTAGATTCTCTCTAACAACTTTTGTTGTATATAATAATAAATAGATTTGATTTTAAAGCTCTCTCTGACTTGTCATATGTCTACTTTAGTTGGTAACAGTTGTTGTTGTTTCTTATCCCCTTGTGTAAAGATTACACTAATTCCATGAGTTCATGCTCCTTGAGCTAGTTGGTAACAGTGTATCATATAAGAATTTGACTTGGGGGGTCGGTGGAAGGCTGGTTAAACCGTTTGGTTTTCGACCACTACGACCTGGGTTCGATTCCCGCATTGGACACTTTTTTCTGTTTAAAAAAAAAATAAATGCTCCAATGGCCCCCGATTCTTGCAAAAGTCCAACCCCACCAGCGAGTGCAAGTAACCAAACGGGGCTCTGGCACATTTGTAAGTGCAAAGTCGAACTGCTTTTCACATGGTGTAGACATGTGGTGCACTTACAGTAAAAGCAATCGCTAACTACCCACCATGATTATCATGGCCTGTACCACATGTACTAGGGATAAGCAAAAAAAAAAAAAAAAAAATGAGTTCATGCTCCTCGAGCTAGTTGGTAACAGTGTATCATATAAGAATTTGACTTTTTTTTTTTTCAGGAAATATTTAATTTATAAAGTCGATATTCCCAGAAGTAGAAAATTCAAAATTATTTTTTTCTTATTTTATTTTTTCTCATAGATGTTGATAGTCATTTTTTCAATGTTTAGTTTTATAGGGAGATATCAAATAAAAATATAAAACATTACCTAGGCAATCTGTGGTTGCACCAAAATTTAACTGACCCGGTTGATGGACCTTAGCAAGGTCCAGGGATACGGAGGAGCTGCGTCTGTACTCATGTTAGAGTCAAAGGCATCTTCTACAAGACAAAATATTGGATTTACAAAGAGTTTAACAAATACACTAAATAACACCGGTTTCTCATGGCTTATTGGATGCTCGGATCACAATTTATTGTAAAGTTATATTCCTTTGATTATTAGGACCATGTCAGATCAATCGATTCAAGAAGACCAATCAAGAATAAGAAATTTAAAACTTTATCCACATTATAAAAATGTCCATACGTCAATAGAAACAGAATTCTACCTAACCGATGATTTCCCTTTACCAATCAAACGATGCATAGCTCAATCGAGAATACTGTTTACAGTCTTCAAAAAAAACAAAACATGTTCTGACGTTTGAGGCCAAAAACCTAATATGCACACTGTGTGACAAAGAAATTACTGAAGAACTCCCCCATTACCTGCTTAATTGTACAGCCCTTGATGAAGAAAGGAAGGCCCTATAGCAGCAAAATGAATGTACAAACATTTCACCCTAGGTATTGCTTTCCAAAATATCAGCAAACAAATCTAAGGCAATAGCTTACTATAAATTTTTAGATCATAATTATGTAAGGACCAGTCAACAATTGAATGACTTTGAGACGAAGAGTAAAGCCAGTTCAATTTCCATCTTACTACCTATGTAAATAACACAAGATGATTGTTACCGTACCCAATTGGGAGAATCTGTATGGGGCATGTCCCTAATAAAGGCTTTTGTGTGTGTGAGTCAAAGGCATCTGCTTCGATGTTAGGAACAGCCTCAAAATACAGGCAAAGTCAAACTTTCACCAAAGTGTGCCTGGATCATGGTGCCATGATCAATGAAAGCTGCACCCCTATACCCCATTCCATGAGACCAAAATAGTAATTTTTACAATACAAAACACGGAACTTCTCTGCACAGATAGAGCAGAATGAAATTGATGCAACTGAAACAAAACTTGCACCATGGTATGGGGCGAAGGCTGCATATGATTCCATGTGATTCTATGAAAAGTCACCAAACATCAGACTGGTAAAGAGCTGTCTTTGTTTATTTCAAGCTAAATTCAATTTTGTATAAAATATATGTCCTCTCTGCAAACCATCTTGTGAAATTACAATATCTTGTTTTTATCCCCTTTTCTACTAAAAATGTAATTTTTAAAAATAAGTATCCGCGCGCGGCACACACAGGCTTCAATATATATATTAATCTATTTACAATGAAACACAAGGTAATAAGAACAAATCCAAATAAATAAATAGTGTGTGACATTTTGGTAACAACGTTGTTACCATCTTCAGACAAAAGTATTGAATGAGAAATTATACTCAGCATGTTTTAAATAGTAACATGCTGTGGTATATTTACAAGAAAATAAGATCTAATCCAAATAAATTAATAATGTGTCTATTGTATATATATACAGTAAAACCCCGCTAATACGAACCCTGGATATAACGAACCTTCCCTTATAACGAACCCACGCCAATTCCCAATTCCATTCCATTGAAAATACCATCGTTATAACGAACTTTGCAATTTTTAGAATAACGAACTACCCCTATAACGAACCTATTTTGGGTCCCAAAATGATAAAATCTATTAAAAATACTATGCTTATAACAAACTTAAAATTATGATTTAAAAAAATTTTTAAAACAACAAAATTTTGAGCATGTTTCAGCTCGCGGATCGCGATTTCAAAACAAAAAATTAGCGGCATTGTTTGTTTTCATTTCCATTATATTTTTGCTGTATGTTGTATAAATTATTACACACTATACTTTTATTTAATAGAATATCTTTGCATTCGACAATTTTGAAATAGAAGAAAAATATAAATGGCTTCCAAAATAAAGAAAAGAAACAAAGAGTGGCGTTCTAAAAAAAAAAAAAACAGTGGCAGCATGCCCTTTTAGAAGCATTCTATATCAAGTTTAACCTAGGCTAAAAAATAATTCCAAATAATATTAAGGCCAGAATTGGTTTGAATAACAGGTTAAAACAAAATTTAATATACACTTCAGAAGAATATGTGGAAACTGGAATTGGAAGAAGAAGAAGAAGAAGAAGAAAAAAAAAAAAAAAACAGTTCCCCCATGTCTCATGGGCCACAAACAAATCAACTTATAAATTCTCAAAAACTACCATTACAGTTCTATTTTGAGAATGTAATTCTTGTTAGGTATATGACTCATTCAGAGTTCGCGGATATTCCCCCTGGCCGGCCGTTTTACCACCGATTTTGTGTTTGTAAATTGGCGTTTTTTTTATTCGCAATTTTACCGATCGCGCTATCGTATCAACATGTTTCGCGTCCAATTTTTCTGAATTGGATACTTTTGATTCATCCTCAATTGATTCAGAATACACGGAGCTTTATTTCTTTGATGGAAATAACGATATTTTAAGACAATTCTTATTTTCAAATTTCACTTTCAAACAACAAGGTATTAGAGGAATTTTTTCAAATAAATTTAGTATTATATTATTTGAGAAAGATGTTCTAAAATACTCTTATACCTTTCAAATATATAATTAATAATGTTTTGCCTAGGGAATTTGGCTTAAATTTTAAATAATACATAGGTTTATATATAAACATGTATGTGCTAATGATAAGAAGAACCTATTATCAAATGACTTCTTTTGATATTCAGCATTACTGTAAAGAAATAGGTCAATTTAGGGAATTAAAACAAAGTGACCATTATTAAGTGGCTGCCTTTTCCTGTTTGTATGGCTGTTTTTTAATTATACGGTCTAAAAATTTAGAAAAGTTTAAAAAAATGGCCAAACCGTGGCTATAGTGAACCAAAAGCTCTGTCCCATTGAGGTTCACTATAGAGGAATTTTACTGTATATATATAGTATCGTTATGAGAATTTCAAGATTTATAAAATTTGTTATTTAGTTTAAACATGCGAGGTTTGTTTTTTTAATTTTTTATAATAAATAATTAGTTAGAATATAGTAGTATTCAAAAAAGTAACACCAGCAAAGCATCGGCGGTTAAGCGTCATAGGCTGGGTAAAATAAAAGAATAAGCGAAGAGAAAGTTTTATAGAGAAGGGCAAAGACAGAACCATGATAATTATTTTTCAAATATAAAATTAAGCTAATTAGAAGATGAGAAGTATTTTTTTGCCCTATTTTCTCTCTTGATGAAAGAAGATAGATTTTTTATTTTTTATAAGCTTATTTTAAAACCAATCTAGTGTAATACTGGAGGACACAATATAAGATAGTATATTAATTTAATGAACCAATTAGGAAGGATGAAAACCTTAAAGGTTAGACCAGATGGAAAGAGGGTGGTACTCAGGCGGGCCTCTTCAGATGACGACCTGAGCAGCAGTTCCAGCCCTATCTTCATTACTGCTAAACCATACCTCTTCAACCAAATAGAAAGTAAATTTAGGTTGGAATGGAAATGGGGTAATAGGTAAGCTGCAGATACATGGATAGATGGAGGTTTGTGCTTAAGTAGGTTTTACTGTAATCACTTTATTTCTCCCTATTTTCTGTAGCTCTCAGGAGAATCTGTGTACAAAACACAGTATTGATTGAAATTGAATGATTAACTACTTTTAGGAAAATGAAAGGGGGTCGGTGGAAGGATGGTCTAAACCGTTGGTTTTCGACCGCTATGACCCGGGTTCGATTTCCGCATTGGGCACTTTTTCTGATAAAAAAAAAAAAATGCTCCAAAGGTCCCCGATTCTTGCAAAAGTCTAACCCTACAAGCCAATGCAAGTAACCAAATGGGGCTCTGGCACATTTGGAAGTGCAAAGTCGAACTGCTTTTCACATGTGTAGACATGTGGTACACTTACAGTAAAAGCAGTCACCTTCTTCTACCCACAATGATTATCATGGCCTGTACTAGGGATATTCAAAAAAAGGAATATATTCTAAAAAATATTTATGATAAAAAAATACAAGAGTCCTCATTAATGGTAAGATTTGAAGGCTTCCAACTCTTCTTTGAACTAGAAGTTCATATTTGTTTAATTTAAGAAACTTGTATTTAGCTCCTCAAGTCCCTTTGTTCATGGTCTGAAAAAGAGATCAAAGACTCAACTGCTTGCCACTGATGTTCTAAATATTGAAACATTGCAGGAAATAGTTTCTTATAAACAAGTAGTTGTTAGAATTGCTAATATACCCAACAGAACAAACAAACTTCTGTCCTTCCTGCGATGAAAAAATATTGGAGGTCTTGGTTCATCAGTGGTGAACCCTCCAGTGGTTTCACCAATTTAATCTACCAGACTGATTCTCAGAGTTCTAATACTGTATTAGATCATTCTGCTTATATATGCTGCACTGAAGGGTGGAGTCTTAGAAATGGTATTAAAGTAAACTATGAACATAAGCTTTTAGGACAATAGAATTACATATAATGTAAATTAATAAAATTATATTTAAATTCTACTGTCTTCTCTCTAAAGCATATGTCCATAGTTTTCTTAAATACCCTTTCTAAGATTACACTCTTCAGTGTAGCATATATAAGGAGAATCGTCCAATGCAATATTAGAGCTTTTTAAGGACAGTAGAAGTTTGTTTTTATGTGTAAAATAAACATTCATGCTTTAATGTTTAATTTCCTATATATTGATGATGTGTTAATGTTTTGTATTAATTCATACCCAGCAGACTTGAAGCCTCAATTGGACAACTTTATACTGGTTCTTTGGCTGTCATTTGTAGAGCTCATTTGTTTTGTATATTATACACACAACTTTATTAAGACATCCTGTCTTATACAGATTCACCACAGAAAGGAAACACAGATAGAGCCCATATACTCCAGGTAGCACAGAACCCAACAACAGCCTCCAGGTCTGACATGTCCAGTGGCCACAGATTCCACAGTGCATATGTCAAGGTTAGACTATGGGGGTCGGTGGAAGGATGGTCTAAACCGTTGGTTGTCGACTGCTAGGACTCGGGGTTCGATTCCCGCATTGGGCAATTTTTTCTGATTTAAAAAAAATGCTCCAATGTCCCCTGATTCTTGCAAAAGTCCAAACACCACCAGCGAGTGCAAATAACCAAACGGCACTCTGGCACATTTGTAAGTTCAAAGTCGAACTGCTTTTCACATGTGTAGACATGTGGTGCACTTCCAGTAAAAGCAGTCGCCTACTTCTACCCACCATGATTATTATGGCTTGTACCACATGTACTAGAGATAAGAAAAAAAGAAAAAAGGTTAGACTATCACTGAAAGGATGAGTGTTGGGTCAGTCATGTTCTAGTCTTCACTTTCCTCATCCAAATAAACCACGACATTCGGCGAATTCATTATTCTCCTCCGAACGTGCAGACTACAGCCTTGTAGAATTTATATGAACCTATTTTGTTTATTGTAGTACAATGCTAACTTTTCATCATAATTATCATGACATGCTATGTGCACTTGGGGCTATGTGTACTTGGGGGGGATAAGTAAAAAAATAATATAACTAAATTAATTATAAGGCAGTGACATACCATCTATATATCATAAACGAAACTATAAAGAACGATTTTTTTCTTTTTTAAATAAAGCAAACTTTCTACTGTCTTTACTATGATTTAAATTTTTTATTGGAAGAGCTTGGCTCATTGGTGGTGAACCCTCCCAGCGGTTTGGCCAATTTAATCTACCAGACCGCTTCTTTAGAGCTCTAATACTGTATTGGACAATTATGCCTATATATTGTGGCGAAGAAATATTTTATTATTTAATTTAATATTATTCAATGAAAATATTCAACAGATTATAAAAATATATATTACTCTGTATTTGTAAAATCATCTTCAAAATATTTCTTTGCTTGCTTGCTAAAGATTCCCTAGCTGTAGATAGTTTTGTTGATAATTGTCGACTAGTCGCCGTAGCGTCATCAATAAATACCTTTACATATTCCAAGACTTGATTTTTTATGTTACAACTGGTGAAGAAGCTGGATCGATACCCATTCAGAAAAAAAAAAAAACGTGAAATTGATTCAGTTGAGCAAGAAGAAACAACCATGAACATCAAGAAAGAAGCAACAACTCAGGTAGGTTCATTTTTTATACAACATCTACCTAGAAACCCCTCGATGTTCTCTGGTGAGGGTGTTAAAGATCCCCATAACTGGTTGAAAAAGTACGAACGTGTGGCGAAGCACAACCAATGGGATGAAACCCTTTGTCTCGCCAACGTTTACATTTATTTGACCGGCACTGCTCTCAAATGGTTTGATAACAATGAGCAGAGCATCCTGACATGGAAGAAATTCATGTCCCAGTTAGAATCAGTTTTCGGAAAAAACGAAAACTTGAGGCTACGAGCAGAGAAAACCCTAAAAACTCGCGCACAATTAAAAGGTGAAAGCACCGAATTTTACATTCTCAAGACGTCCTACGCCTCTGCAAAGAGGTAGACCCTCATATGAATGAGGAAGATATCCCATTTGATGAAAGGGATAGCCGAGGAGCTCTACCAGGCACTTCTCCCAAGAGATGCACCTACCACTGAACAATTCGTCACCGAGTGTCGCCGCATTGAAGCGCTATATTGTAAGCGAGTGACCCCAACCAAGTACGAGCGACTACCAAATGTGGCGTCTCTCAGTGATCATGATGACAGGGCAGATGAGTTTATATTACTAATATATCAGTGTATATTTGCCTTATACTATGAAAGGGATAATACTGTTACTCTTAATACTCGTGGTATGCAACACTAAATATGTAAATTTACTCAAGGTAACTCACTATGCAAAAATCTCAGTACGAAGGGATAATGATGGACAATGTGTGGTCTAAATATAAACTTACCATCTGGGAATATATCTGGTAACCAAAAAAGACTGCTATGTATAAAAATTTGGCTCTATTATTTATCTCAGGCATTGAACAAAACCCAGGCCCCCCAACCAAAAAGCAAACTACATTGACTGCACCAGTACACTCAGGAGAGAGAGAATCAATAAATGGCGAGCTAAAAATACTAATCTTAAACATGGCGGCGGAAATAAAGAGTCTAGGAGAGAGAATTGACATCAGACTTACCAAAATAGAGACTCGAATGGTCGATTGGGATATGGGATTCTGCAATATAGAGGAGAAGCTAACTAAATGTATAGAGTCCTCAACAGGCTACCGAAAAACTGGCTTCATCTAATTCGTTAAGGTAAATGAACTGGAGGCTAGAGTCGAATTTTTTTAGGCGAGACTGCGTGAGCCCAATCTAGTGTTCTATGGTATTGAGAGGGAGGGTGACGAAAATCAGGCAGATTGTAACTTAAAGATTCAAAACATAATTAGAGATAAAATGGAAATCGGTGATGATTTAAAAATAACAAAATGTGACCGACTTTCACGCGGACCCAATGCAAAAGTTCTTGTTGTGGTGCCTGATTATGCTGATAGAGCAAAAATATTTAAAAATGCCTACAAACTCAGAGATAGTAAAATTTCGATAAGTAAAGATTATAGTAAAAATGTTAGAGAGCAACGGCGCATCCTAATTGCAAAAAGGAAAGAATTGGGTGAAAGGGGAATAAAATCGAAGTTGAGAGATAACAAGCTTTTTGTAAATGATAAAGTCTGTAAAGTGATGAATGGCCAAGTTGTTGATAGCACAGGAGATGCTATATAGCAACAACCTCGTAGAAACAATTATGTAAATAGAAGAAATACGACATCAAAATCAAATATCATATAATCATATAATCATATATCAAAGATCATATAATATCATCTCTGTCTGATAAACTTCTTGATTTCCTGGAAGATAATTCTTTGACAATAGTTAATGGAAGATCTAGAGGGGATAAAGATGGAGATTTTACATACATATCTGAAAGAGGCTTATTGACTATTGCATACTCTTACAGGGTTCACTACAAATTTTACTGGACTTCAAAGTCGATGACCAACTGTACTCTGACCACCACCCTTTGGTATTAACGATAAAAGGCCAAAACTTCAATGAGAAAAAAAAAACAAACGGGAAGATTTTAATATCACGAGATATAGATGGTCAGCCGAGGGACTCGCAATGTTTAAAATGAAACTGGAAGAATTGCGGGAAAAAAAAACATACCAGCCTCCGATGACCTTGTATATACTTTCAATCAGCGAATTTTGGAAGCAATGTCATCTGCAAAAATAACGTACTCAATTAAAGGCGGCCCCAGGAAATCTAAGCCGTGGTTCGATAAGGACTGCTATGATATGAAAAAACTGGAAAAAGAAAGTCTGAAGAAATATCGTAAAACAAATAGATTGGAAGACAGGGAATGTTATTCTTCTTCCATAATTATAGCCACGCTCAATAAATTGAAACAGCAAGTAGGTAAACAGCGTGGTAAGTTTCTTTATTGGGAACTACGAGCTTTCGGACATCAGCTGCCCTTCATCAGGTACAATGGGTGGTTGGAAAAAGTGAACCAATATATACATGCAGTAAATTAGCATAAGAGAAAGCTAACTAACATCTATTTAAAATAATTAAGAAATTTACATAAGAACTAAAGATAAAAAAGTACGAAATTTCTAAAAAAATACGAAATTTCTAAAAAATGGACTAAAAGTCTGTGTATGACGGATAAAAGGTAAAACACGAGAAAAAGGATGGGAAGAAGAGCGTAGACATCTAGGCACAATGAAGGAAGGAAGCGAAATAAGATGTCAGTGGCCAAGTTTAGAAAAAGCAGTATATTGAGGGGGGAGATCTATTTTCCTATTAAAACTAGGGATGGAGTTAGACACGAGAGCCTCCAGGACCAAACGTTGATATTTATTCTTAACTTCACTGTATACCGGAATCGTGTTGCGTAGATTAAAAGAGTGGTCAAATTCGTGGCTGTGTTGATATAGTAGTGACTTACGATCGTGGGAACGGATGTTTCGTTCGTGTTCTAGGACACGAGTGGCAATGGTGCGGCCAGTTTCTCCGACGTATGATTGTGGACAGTCGTTGCACGGTATTCTGTAGATGGCATTGGAGAAAGATTGGGGGCTGGGCCTGATGGAGCTTTTTGTGAGGGGATGGCGTAACGATGTGCCTAGGGAAGGTGATTTTTTAAAAAACGTGCGGATGCCAAATTTACGCAGATAAAAACCGATGTCGGAATTCGTAGTAGAAAACGGAAGAACGCAAACATCTTTAAACGGGGGAGGAATAGAACTGTCGTGATTTGGTGTATAAAAATGTCGACCGATAAAGTTACGTGGGTAACCCGCGGATAAAAGGTGTAGGTAAACGATCCGTTTTTCGATTCTACTGAATAAAGGAAGGGAGCAATGAGTAAAAACGCGCTTAGAAAGAGTTTTCACGGTGGTAATTTTATGGGAGACGGGAGCATGTGATGAAAAATGCAAGTAAGAAGGGGTAAAACCGGCTTTACGAAAAACAGTTGTATGGAAACGGCCCTGGAGATTAACCACTAAAACGTCTAAGAACGGGATACAATTAAAACGGGAAGAATTGTGGGTAAAACGTAAATCGGAATGATAGGAGTTTAAAACAGTCAGGATAGGGGAGTGGTCAGTGCTCTGATGCAAACAAAAAATGTCATCGACATATCTCGCCCACATTACTACTCCTAGGTGGATCTGGGAAACTAACCATCGGTCCAAATATGACATTACGATCTCAGCTGCGGTTGTAGAGAGAGGGCTGCCCATGGGGGAGCCTCTTATCTGCAAGAAAAAGCGGCCATTAAACTCTAGGGTGTTCATGCCCAAGCAGATGTTGAACAGCTCATAAACTACTTTTTGATCATTGTTAGAGACAGAAGGAGAGTTGAGGAGTGAGCCTAACCCATCAAAAATCAAAGAATGTGGGAGGCTTAGGAAGAGAGATGTGACGTCAAAAGTGGACATAGTGGGGCTGCCAGACTCCCCAGTCCCTTCCTAAGGACAATATAGTGAATTTAACGGACACTGAACTCTCCGCACCACAAATATCCCTATTGGAGAAGGGCCTTAATTTCTGCCTACCCAAGAAACCAGATCTTTTGTATACTGTGAGCTGCATCGAGGCCTCACTCCAGCACCAGGCCTTGACAGATAAGCACCACATCCGCTCCACCATCACTGGCAAACTCCTTGCTGATTCAAAGAAGTCTTTCTCCCTTCCTTGTGCTGTCAAGAGAGACCTCACCCCCTGAAGGCTCTAAAGAATCAACGCGACACCATCATCACTAGATCGGACAAGGGTTCACAGGTTGTTTTGATGAAAGCAGAAGATTACAGTAAGAAAATGCTCAACATTCTCTCCGATCCTAATACATTTCAGGAAATTTCCGCTGACTGAGTCAAGGCCATTTCAGGCAATTACAGGGCATCACTCAGGTCCCTCCTTAAGAAGGGCTGCATCACCCCTGAACAATTCAAGCTTTTCACCTCCAACATCTCCAGCATTCCTTATATTTATGGGCTCCCTAAGACTCATAAGCCCGATATCCCTCTCAGGCCCATCGTCGCATATCATCTTTCGCCCGCTTTGCATTTGGCTAGATATCTTTCAAACTTCCTTAAGCCCCTTGTCAAAGCCCACAATATTTATTCCATTCAGGACTCCTCTGATTTTATCGCCAAACTAAAAAAACTTTTCCCAGTCTGGCAGCCCCACTATGTCCACTTTTGACGTCACATCTCTCTTCCTAAGCCTCCCACATTCTTTGATTTTTGATGGGTTAGGCTCACTCCTCAACTCTCCTTCTGCTTCTAACAAAGATCAAAAAGTAGTTTTCGAGCTGTTCAACATCTGCTTGGGCATGAACACCCTAGAGTTTAATGGCCGCTTTTTCTTGCAGATAAGAGGCTCCCCCATGGGCAGCCCTCTCTCTACAATCGCAGCTGAGATTGTAATGTCACATTTGGACCGATGGTTAGTTTCCCAGATCCACCTAGGAGTAGTAATGTGGGCGAGATATGTCGATGACATTTTTTGTTTGCATCAGAGCACTGACCACTCCCCTATCCTGACTGTTTTAAACTCCTATCATTCCGATTTACGTTTTACCCACAATTCTTCCCGTTTTAATTGTATCCCGTTCTTAGACGTTTTAGTGGTTAATCTCCAGGGCCGTTTCCATACAACTGTTTTTCGTAAAGCCGGTTTTACCCCTTCTTACTTGCATTTTTCATCACATGCTCCCGTCTCCCATAAAATTACCACCGTGAAAACTCTTTCTAAGCGCGTTTTTACTCATTGCTCCCTTCCTTTATTCAGTAGAATCGAAAAACGGATCGTTTACCTACACCTTTTATCCGCGGGTTACCCACGTAACTTTATCGATCGACATTTTTATACACCAAATCACGACAGTTCTATTCCTCCCCCGTTTAAAGATGTTTGCGTTCTTCCGTTTTCTACTACGAATTCCGACATCGGTTTTTATCTGCGTAAATTTGGCATCCGCACGTTTTTTAAAAAATCACCTTCCCTAGGCACATCGTTACGCCATCCCCTCACAAAAAGCTCCGTCAGGCCCAGCCCCCAATCTTTCTCCAATGCCATCTACAGAATACCGTGCAACCACTGTCCACAATCATACGTCGGAGAAACTGGCCGCACCATTGCCACTCGTGTCCTAGAACACGAACGAAACATCCGTTCCCACGATCGTAAGTCACTACTATATCAACACAGCCACGAATTTAACCACTCTTTTAATCTACGCAACACGATTCCGGTATACAGTGAAGTTAAGAATAAATATCAACGTTTGGTCCTGGAGGCTCTCGTGTCTAACTCCATCCCTAGTTTTAATAGGAAAATAGATCTCCCCCCTCAATATACTGCTTTTTCTTAACTTGGCCACTGACATCTTATTTCGCTTCCTTCCTTCATTGTGCCTAGATGCCTACGCTCTTCTTCCCATCCTTTTTCTCGTGTTTTACCTTTTATCCGTCATACACAGACTTTTAGTCCATTTTTTAGAAATTTCGTACTTTTTTATCTTTAGTTCTTATGTAAATTTCTTAATTATTTTAAATAGATGTTAGTTAGCTTTCTCTTATGCTAATTTACTGCATGTATATATTGGTTCACTTTTTCCAACCACCCATTGTACCTGATGAAGGGCAGCTGATGTCCGAAAGCTCGTAGTTCCCAATAAAGAAACTTACCACGCTGTTTACCTACTTGCTGTTTCAATTCTTCTTCCAGAAAGAAATATCTCGCTTTATTGGATCTAAAAAGGAAAGGCTTTGATAATGAAAAACAGGAAATACTCAGAAATGCTAAAGACTCAAAGACCTCTGGAAAACTATTGCGCTCTACAAAAGCACATCTATAATCCAAGGAGAAATAGCTATACAGGACTGGCTGAACTTTTACCGCGAACTAATGACTACAGAGAAAAAATTTGAGAATTTGTAATTTACATAATGTGATTTCTCAGAACGATCCTATATTGGACTCAGAGATAACCAATGCAGATATATACAAGGAGATATCTGGTTGAAGAGTAACAAGGCATGCGGACCCAATGGCATCCCCAATGAAGTATTAAAAATACTCCCTGATTCGTACATACTGCTGTTGAAACAACTCTACAATAGTGTTATGACGACTGGAAAATACCCAACAATTTGGACTAATTTCACTATACACCCAATCTTTAAAAATGGTTATAAGAACAGCCCCTCCAACTACCGAGGTATTGCACTCATTAGCAATGTATCAAGCTTCACTTCAACTTCACTTCGCTTCACTTCAATCCTAAGATCAAGACTGGAGGAATGGGTCGAGGGAAGAAGGGTTATACCGGAAAACCAAGCGGGATTTAGAAAAGGAAGATCATGTATTGACCACATATTTACACTAACTACTTTAATCCAACTATCATTAAGAAAAAAGAGGGGAAAACTATATGTCTTTTTTGTCGATCTAAGGAAGGCATTTGATACTGTACCTCACTCAATATTTAGGAAAAAACTTTACAACCTAGGCATAAGTTACCAATTCATAAGTACGATCAGAAGTTACTACGAACAAGCCACTATAGCTATCAGATGGAAGGGATCATTTACGGAAGTATTAAGATAAACTCGGGAGTCCTCCAGGGAGAACCACTTTCCCCACTGCTCTTTATATTATTTATCACGGACTTAATCGAAATTTATAATAATTCAGACCTGACGAGTGTAAATTTGCCAGAATTTGGAGATATCCATTTATTGCTGTACGCCGACGACATAGCAATTATAGGTGAGTCCAGGATGAACCTCCAAAAGAAGGATCAAAATACTGAAAGAATATCTCGATGAGAACTTAATGACACTAAATGAGTCCAAGTCAAAGATTATGGTGTTCCGTAATGGAGGTAAACCCTCAAATAAGGATAGATGGTTCTGGAATGATAAACCCATAACAATAACTTCAAGATATACATACTTGGGATTCCCTCTGACACCAACAATAACAACTACTCACCCGGCAAATTACTTTAAAGGAAAAGCACTTACAACAATTAATGCCACACACCCAATATTAATACAATCCAAAGCAAAGTCAATAAATTTATCAATCAAACTCTTTGATGCAATAGTGAGAGCTGTCCTGATGTATGCCGCTTCATTGTGGGCAACAGAGCATAAAGACTTACTGGACAGTATACAAGACATATTTATCCGTAGGTTCCTGAAACTGCCCAGATACACTCCAGGCTACATAATCAGATTAGAAACCGGTCGTATCTCTTTGAGTGTAACAGCTTTAAAATTAACCCTGAAGTATTGGCTGCGGGTGTTGAATATGAGTAGTGACAGATTGCCGCGTATATGTTTTAATAGAACACGGGAACTGTCTAATGCTTCGGGCACACCCATCGGTTTCATTAAAAAGCTCACCAATCTGCTTAACAATAATGGATCCCCTGCACTTGTTTCCTGTGATGATCCTGAAACGCTGAGGAGCGCGATTACGGGGCTCTTAAAAACAGCGGCAAACCAATCTATACAAAACGACCTTACAAGAATGGATAAATCTAAGCTATACTCTCACTACAAAGACATTCACATATCTTTCATGGCGAAGGGATACCGTTTAGGGGATTTTCGTTTCCCGGTTGTAAGACTACTCGCACAAGTTAAAATACTTTCAAGTTTTTTTAGAGAAAACCACACCAAGATGCTCTGCGGTGAGGACCCGATTTGTACCTTCTGTAATTCAAAACTAAAAAATGAAATCATTCACTATATTTTTGATTGCTCTGCTCTGAAAGAAGAAAGAAGAACCCTTATGCTAAAAACTGGGCAACTCTGTGCTTCACTCCCATCAATAATTGACAATATGACCCAGAATAAGTATATTGCTACGGCGTTTTATGGTTTCCACAAGTCCATATCTCAGAAGAAGGCCAAGTGACACTCACTCCTCACTTTCTTACTGCTACTCTTTTTGTGTTGTTTTTCTTGCTTCCCTCTTTCTCTTTCTTGTTTTTTTTCTTTTTCTTCTGTCTATATCGTTGTTTCCTTTGTCTCACTGCTTTGTTCTTATGCATACCTCTGGTGAATCCTGTATAGGGTCAGTGACCCTAAATAAAGGCTTTTTGTTGTTGTTGTTGATGACAGGGCAGATATGTCATCTATGATTAGGCAAATTGTTCGCGAGGAGGTACAGCGAGCATTAGCCTCTCCTCGAGAAGAACCAGAAATTGCTGCAATTGAACATATGGTGCAGCAAGAAATTGAAAAAAAAAAAACATTGCGCCAATTTCTAGAAGTTCCCCTCAAAATAGAGCGCCAAGGCCATTACCAAGCCCTAGGTACGAGTTCCAACCTAGACCGCAGCACCCTAAACAAGTAAACGGAAAACGCGTACCAACTAATGGCGAACCACTGAAGGTAAGCCAATCTGTTTCCACTGCGGACGCCCTGGCCACGTCGTGCGCTACTGCCGTGACAGGAGAAGAGAATATGAAGAAAGACAAACTTGGAATTACAAACAGAGAGATAGGCAAGAGCCTAGAACATTCTATGATTCTCGGAGCAGCCAAGAGCCCAACGACGACCTGCCATGAGAAAATATACGCCGCTACCGAAGTCCCTCTCCTTACACTGGCCGAAAAGGACAACATTCGTCTCCTGATAGAAGACCCAGCCAGTCGCCTCGTCGTTCCCGTCAGGAAAACTAGAAGATGCGTCCTATTTTGGAGGTAAGGGCCGCAAAATTTATAAATCCTCCCTTATCGACTACATTAGAATTAAAAGAATATTACATAGACATTGAAATAGAAGAAAAAATGACGCGTGCCCTCGTCGACTCAGGAGCCTCATATTCTGTCATTTCTGAGAGGCTCAGACTCAAACTAAGAAAAATAATGTTTTCTGAAACTGACGTCACATTACGAGTAGCCAACGGTAAAATTGTAAGACCAAAAGGGCGCTGCACACTGAAACTGGACTTGAATGGACTACAGGAAAGCTTTGAACTTGTCGTTATTGAAGACTGTAGTCACGAAGTTATTCTTGGTTGGGACTTTTTGAGGTTATCTAGGGCGATAATTGATTCAGCTGACGATACACTCTTCTTAGAAAAATGTCTTTTTGAGGATACCCCTAAGAACAGCTCACCTCTCTACTCGGAATTGGAATATAAAATCGAACCCGCCTCTATTCAGTTAATAGAAGTAGCAAGTCGTGGCATTCCTAATGACGCAATTGTGGTGGCAGAATGTCGAAAATAGCTATTGCTGGAAAGAGAACTAACGGCTCCCTCCTCTGTCATTTCACTTACCAGTAACCGAGGTAAACTTTGGGTGGTGAATTGGAGTCCATATCCGAAACTAATCCCACAGGGGATGCATGTAGCCGATAGTGTTGTCATCGAAGATAGTCAACTATGTACTCTAGCTGATTGTAACCAAGTTGAAACAGAGGCGAAACATTCTGAAGACTCAAAAATCTCAGAATCTTTTAATAGATAATTCACTTGATGAATCTCAAAAAGAAAAATTAAGAAATTTGTTAAAAAACTATAACGGATATTTTTGAATTTAGTAAAAGAGAACAATTCAAGGACGTCAATGTTAAACACCGAATTAACACTGGATACCACCTACCGACCAAACAAAGACCTTACCGAGTTGCACCAAGAGAACGCCAAATTATTCAGGATGAGGTAAACAAGATGGAAAAACTTGACATCATTCAGCCCACTGAAAGTCAGTGGGCCTCACCTGTAGTATTGATAAGAAAAAAGGATGGAAGCTGGAGATTCTGCGTCGACTACCGCCGCCTGAACAAAATAACAAAAAAAAAAAAAGATGTCTACCCTCTCCCAAGGATCGACGACACGTTAGACTGCTTACGTGGAGCTAAATTTTATTCTTCCATGGACCTCCAATCAGGGTACTGGCAGATCGACGTAGAAGAATCGGACCGTGAGAAAACAGCGTTTTTAACTCCAGATGGACTGTATGCGTTCAAAGTAATGCCATTTGGGTTATGTAATGCTCCAGCTACCTTCGAACGAATGATAAAAAAAATGTGGAAATCAGCTTCAATGTTTTGTTTTTTCCAGGATGTCCAAAGCCATCATGAAAGTGGTGAAGACATTTTGCCCGTAGGGAATCAGGTACAACTGCTTTGGAATGGCCTCGAATTCGTATAGTGACAAAGCCACTTTTAATTTGAGGGTTCTTTACAAATCGCAAGTCTGCCTGTTGTTGAGCAATCTTCATCTTATCTTCGGTTATGAATGTGCACACTGGATTCCTGGAAAGTGCGTCAACATGTGTTTGCTGTCCTCCTGCTCTGTGGATAATGTTAACTGTTGGTAGATCAGTTGAGTTTGAAGATGAAGGGTCGGAAGTAGCATACAAATTTGAGGGTTGTTCGTTTGCTGCGGTTTCTTTAGGAATGTTTTGGGTCTATATGGGCATTCATTATGCCAATGAAAATTATTTAAATTTCGCATTTTGCAAAATCTGCATGGGTATGGTGGCTTCGGAGGTGAAGCGACGTAAGAGGTAGGATCTTTAAATTTATTATCGCTAAAGGCTGGTTTGGAGTTCTACTGTATGGAGCTAACATCAGCCTCTAACCTTAAGGTTGCACTTACCCAAGTCTATATCTTCGGAATGTATTGGGGCTAAGCTTATCTTCCATTGTGCTGGTAATCCTTCCGTCAACATCCCTGTCCTTGAAAGATCGAAGTTGAGAAGCATGAGCCCGGTACACCCGTCCTTCGGTGTCTTGGATGTCATATACTAGACTGCTGATCTTCTTCTTAACGAAGAAAGGGCCTTGTTGTCTTGGGCTGAGTTTAGACATGTATGGATGGTGCTTTGCAACAGTCCTCAAAACTTGATCTCCCTCAGAAATTTGTAACATTTTATTTATATTTATATTTTACCTTAATAAATTAAAATACCACGAATGAATAATTGAATCATTTCTTCAAAACCAGACGAGCACCACAGTTTTGGCGCAGCCGGCAAGGATATTCAATTATTCAAGCATCAAAAAGATTTTATTCATTTTAATATTATATTTATTTCAGTCTCAATTGTGAACATAATTTGGATTTTAATAATTTTTAAGCAAAAAATTGAATACTGAAAAAAATATTTTTTAGAATAATATCTAATATCGTTATGTCCAAAGAAAATATTTTAAAATTGCAAAAATACAGCGGGGATCAGAAGGATATTCGTGCCCAGAGCTGGGTAAAACTTTTTGAATTACATGTTACAGATGAAGATAAAGGAAAGTTGTTCTTTTACTATCTAGAAGGAAGAGCCTTAGAATGGTATGCTGATGAAATTGCAGGAAAAATATTAAGCAATGGGTAACAATCAAACAAAAAATTATTACAAGATTTGGATCATCAACAGCAACACCATTAATTGATGCACAACGAAGGTATCTACGCCGCGATGAATCCGTCAATGACTACTTTCAGTGATCTATGATGACCTGTAGATACTTATGTCTGGTGTTCTTGGCTTCATTTCCCAAAACAATTGTATCGAGTCCAATGAGGTCAAATGGTTGGAGGTCGCTGTCCGGTATTTGGTAATGGCCGATTGTCGGTTGGTTTGACTGTTTGCTGAGCTGACAAACTTTACATGAGGAAACATATTCTTTTATGGTCCTGAGCATTTGTGGCCACCAGTAATATGTGGAAATCAGCTTCAATGCTTTGTTTTTTCCAGGATGTCCAAAGCCAACATGAAAGTGGTGAAGACATTTTGCCCGTAGGGAATCAGGTACAACTGCTTTGGAATGGCCTCGAATTCGTATAGTGACAAAGCCACTTTTAATTTGAGGGTTCTTTACAAATCGCAAGTCTGCCTGTTGTTGAGCAATCTTCATCTTATCTTCGGTTATGAATGTGCACACTGGATTCCTGGAAAGTGCGTCAACATGTGTTTACTGTCCTCCTGCTCTGTGGATAATGTTAACTGTTGGTAAATCAGTTGAGTTTGAAGATGAAGGGTCGGAAGTAGCATCCATACATGTCTAAACTCAGCCCAAGACAACAAGGCCTTTTCTTCGTTAAGAAGAAGATCAGCAGTCTAGTCTATGACATCCAAGACACTGAAGGACGGGTGTACCGGGCTCATGCTTCTCAACTTCGATCTTTCAAGGACAGGGAGTCCTTGGGAGCCGGGGGGTGTGACGGTGTTTTGACCCACCGCCAATTTTTAACGGCCCTTTCAGCCGCCACCACCTCTGCCGGCGGTAACGCCAAGTCGGCGCGCATGCGCGGCGGCGGTGACGTGGTAAGCACGGGCGAGGGTACGTTCAAAATTGACGGCCACCATGAGCAGACATTCTTTCTCATCCATCCATTTGAATCAAACATTTTCAACTCCTTTTTACTCTAGATATTTAATTTCTAACATTTTATTTATATTTATATTTTATCCTTAATAAATTAAAATACCACGAATAAATAATTGAATCATTTCTTCAAAACCAGACGAACCACCACAATATAATCTTCTATAATCTTGAAGGGTCTTAAGTGGACCATTTGCTTTCGACATCATCCTTTTCTCAGATGATTTTGAAGAACATCTAAGACGCCTTCAACTTGCATTAAATTGCCTCAAGAAAGCCGGATTATGTCTCATTCCAAGAAATGCAAGTTTGGTGCAAAAACTATCACGGTCCTTGGTCATGAGATGAGTGAAAATGGAATTCGTCCCGACCAAGAAAAGATTCGAGCAGTACGCGACTTCGCTAGGCCAAGGTCATTGAAAGAAGTTAGAAGTTTTCTTGGCCTTTCATCCTACCACCGCCGCTTCAAACCCAATTATGCCCACGTAGCCCAACCCTTGAATGACCTTTTGAAGAAAGACTCAGATTTTAATTAACCATGAAGAGGAGAATGCAATTGAAGCTCTCAAGTCAGCGTTAATTTCCAAACCCGCTCTTGGACATTTTGATCACTCATCCCCAACCGAAATACACACGGACGCAAGCAACTACGGAATATGAGCAGTGTTAGTGCAGATACAAAAGGGAAAGGAATATTCAACCACAGAAAGGGAATGCCTTGCCATCATTTGGGCTATCAATAAATTCCGACCATATGTCTTTGGACAACCGTTCACTATTGTTACAGACCACCACTCTTTGTGCTGGCTGACCAACCTCAAAGACCCATGTGGGAGGTTAGCAAGATGGGCACTTCGGCTGCAAGAGTTTGACGTCACTGTCGTGTATAAGAGCGGAAAGAAACATCAGGACGCAGACTGCTTATCAAGAAGTCCATTATATTACAGTGAAGACATCGAGGAAGATATTCCAAGTATAATGACTTTGCAGAACATTAGCGAAGAGCAGATGAATGATCAAGCCCTTAGAAAAATCGCTGACCAATTACAAAGTACTCCTAATAATTCCTTTGTAAAAATCGATAAAACGCTCTACTATCCATGGCTTTTGGTGGTTGCTCGCATTTAAGGCAGGAATTACTGAAAAAATTACATAATTCACCCACGGCTGGTCACCTCGGATTTACTAAAACCTATGACCGAATAAGAAAAAAGTATTACTTGCCCGGAATGTATAGAACGGTTAGAAGGTATGTGGCACACTGTTCAGATTGTTCTACTCGCCTTAGGCCAGGCGGTACTTTTAACCAAATTATGTTTTTCATATATATATATATTCCTTAGCTCAAATAAAGAAATCTCTGATCAAAACTATTTTATTATTCCCACGACTGCAAAGCAATATCGTAACATACTCATGTATACCAAAATCAAACAACAAATAATAATAATTCAATATATCAATCTAATTCCAAAATACAACAGAAATCTAATTATTTTATATAATATACAAGACGAATGACCCGGGCAAAGCCCGGGTTTACACGATTAAATGTATTATTCAAACACATAAAACATAGCAAAATAAAACATAGCAAATATAGCAAGAGCAGTTATTTTAAAACGGCGAATTAGATCAGTTATAGCAAAAAATGAAAATATATATGCAAATATGTGAAATAGTTATAAATTAGAAAACCTGTAAATATAGTTAAGGACTTGCATTGTAATTAAGTAAAGCTTCTTGTCTAGAACGCTGAGGCGACCTGCCGGCGAGCACGTGACTACCCTAGGGCTGTTCCACGTGACCGCCCGCCATGCGCGCGCACAGGGAAGTCACGTGCTCGCCGGCAGCCAAAGGGCGCGCGCCGCCGGCAGGTCGCTTGAGTGTTCTAGAGGGCGCTGCTCGTGAGCTAAGTCGAATAATTTGAATATATAGTTTTAATAATTGATTTATATATTTTTTAAAATAGCCTATCGTCATCCCCGTTATTTTTTTTTTTATCTATGTATGGAAATTTTGGTTTGAATTAGTGAACTACTGCAAATTTGTATACCGGACATACAAACCAACAAACAAACATACAAACATTCATTTTTATATATATAGATATATAGGGAGAATGGAACAATAGAGTGATAGATATTTTAAAAAGTTGTCTGGTGGATTAAATTGACAAAACCGCTGTGAGAGTTTATCACTGATGAGCCAAGCCCTCTTGTTATATTTCTTCGCACAAAGGATAGTAGAAATTTTGTTTTATTTGTAACATTCGTGCTCAATAGTTGTATTTATATTTATGAATATTATAACTATTCTAATACACGATAGAAAAACAAGTCTAGGGTGGTGCCATATAACAGAAGAATTCTCTATATGCATGGAGATAATGTCAGATGAGATATTCCATTTTATTTCAACATTGCAGTCTTTCTTAATTGTTGGATTATAGAAGTATAAAGATGTCCATCATACAATAAATAAGATTCTGTAAGTTATTTGAAAATCTCTGATTGAGTTTCTGGCAAATCGTTGATGGGGTTTTTCTTGCTGATCTTTGATAGTAGATATGACTGATCTTTTTGATTATTGCTAAACCTTGCTAGTTTATGGGTAAGTTTTGATGCGGTTTCTTGCTGATCTTTGATAGTTTATGGCTGATCTTTGATGGATATTTGTATTGTTCTTCAATGGAGTTTCTCTCTGTAATTCAATTCTTAGTCTTGTGTTGATCTTTTTTTTTTGCTGAAATTATATTTGATAGAGACTGGAATTTAATAGAGTGTGTAGTGTGCTTGCATTTCTTACTGATTCTTGAGTAAAGATTTTAATGGAGGTTCTTGCAGATATTTTTGGGTTTTCTCGTTCATATTTGATGAGGTTAGAGGTTCTGAATGACCTTGTGCATAGTTTCTGACCAAACATTCACTGATTGGGGTTTGATGGAGTTTCTTGCTGTTCTTTGATATAAACATTTTTTGACTGTGATTATTGATGCATTTTTTGCTTATCTTTCAACGGAGTTTCTTTTAAATCTTTGATGGAGTTTCTGGATGTTCTTTTTAAAGAGTTTCTTGAATACATATGAAGTTTCTGGCTGGCCTTTTATACAGTTTTAGCTTCCTCGATAGATGTTCTTGTTGATATTAGGTAGATCCATGTTGATCTTTATTTAAGTTTTTAAATGCTATTTAATGGGGTTTATGAATAATATTTGATGTGGATTCTTGATTATATTTAATAGGGTTTCTTGTTGATCTTTAATGAAAGTTATTGTTGATCTTATATAACGGTTCTGATTGATTTTTGAAGAAATTTCTTCACTGATTATCGATAGAGAGCTTCTCACTTTGGCAAAAATTTCTTGATATTTTAAAAAATAATATATTTTCTATTCTCTTTGATATATTTACAAGGGGGGATCAATAAATAAGGTGAATTATCTTATTTCTTAAAAATTAAAAAAAGCAAAAATAATTTAAACCATAGAATATTAAAATATAACATCGAGAGACTATTTAAGGTGTTCTGTTCTTTTTTCCCATGCGCGGCGCGAGACTTATAAATAAACTAAAATGGAAGCTCCCTTGAAGGATTGCACCACGCTTGAACAACGTGCAGTTATTCGTTTCTTGAATGCAGAAGGTATTAAAACATCTCAAATATGCCAAATAATTATAAATATCTATGGTGAGTCTTATTTGTCTCAAAAAACATTTATAAATGGGTTAACGAGTTCAAAAATTGACGAATTACATGTACCGATATTGAGCGACCTGGACGACCAAGTGTTACAGCGACGCCAAGCACGATAAATGCGGTTGAAAACTTAATTTTGTAGGAGAGAAAAATATCCATTTTTACCATAGCCGACAATTTGAATATAAGCTATGGAACTGTGCACACCATTATTAAAGAACAATTGCAATTTAGAAAAATATGCTGCAGATGGATTCCACATTTCCTTAATTTGGACCAAAAACTTAACCGTATTCGGGTTTCAAAGGCTCTGTTAAAGTGGTATGAAGAGGAAGGTGATCATTTCCTTGACCAAATTGTAACTGGAAATGAGAGTTGGTGTTATCATTATGATCCTTCGACAAATCGTGCATCTATGGAATGGAAACGAGGCGACACTCCAAGACCAAAAAAAAAAAAATCAGGTCTCAACGTTCGGCCGGTAAAGTTTTGTTGATAATATTTTGGGATATTGATGGACCAATCTGTCTTGATTTTTATCCTCAAGGCAACGTATGAACAGCGACCTTTATTGTGACATTCTTGTAAATAAGCTAAAGCCCGGTATAAGAAACAAAAGAAGAGGGAAGCTTAGTAAAGGTGTTCTCTTCCTTCATGATAATGCAAGGCCGCATACATCATGTAAAACTGTATTTACAATCATCAAATTAGGTTTTGAAGTTTTAGAACATCCTGCATATAGTCCAGACCCAGCCCCCTCTGACTAATTCCTTTTTGGACTACTAAAGAAGGAGTTAAAGGAAAAGCGATTTGACTCGGATGAAGATGTCCAGAAAGTGGTGCAATATTTTTTTCACACGCTTCCTAAGAGTGCCTATAAAGAGGGTATTTACAAGTTGCCAGAACAATGGAGACGATGTATAAAAAGCCAAGGTGATTATTTTGAATAAATCAAGTCCTAATTTTGAATATCGTTATTATCATTTTCAATAAATTATAATTCACCTTATTTATTGATCCTACCTTGTACTTGCTGCTATTTTATGGAATTTCTTTCTGATCTTCGATGTAATTTCAGCATGATCATTGGTGAATTTTTTTAAAAATATTGATGATATTTCAAATTTTGTTGATATTTGATACAGTTTCTGGCCGTTCATCGATAGTTTATCGCTTTGATCAAATTTCTTTCCGATCCTTGCTGTCTTTTGATAATAACTCACTTGCTTATCTCCCAAGTGTTTCCACTGATATTTCATAAAGCTTCTTTACGATTTTAGGCAAGGTATTTACCCTTCTGACAGATTTTCTCAATGATTTTTTCATTGGTAGAGGGTGATATTCGGCCATCCTCGTTGATTCCGACGATTTCAACAAATGCTTCAGATAGGTTTTGTGTGGAGGCATCTTCCACACCGATGGTGGTGCCATCCGTCACAAGTTATTCCCCAATTGGAGAACAAGAGCGATACCATCTCCCGAGCATGAATTTTTCAAGTTGAACGACTACCATCGGATCATTTCTTCTTCCATTGTTGTTATCTTAGAAAGCATATGAGTTTTTATATGTGTGATATGGGTATTTTATACATCTGACGACCTATACGTATATGTTGTAACTCTAGTGTTGAATATATATATCGCACGATTGACAAACAATAACATAAAATAACATATATAGTCGATATAAGCGCATAACAATGAATGTTCCCATTACTATAATATACGTAACCGTATATATGGTGTGCGAATTTTGCTCCTGTTGCTTCTCAGCTTTGGAAATTTACTTAGAGACTTTTTAAAAAAATGTTTTTTCTCACCCACTATATTATTTGGATAAAGTCAAAGCGATATGTGATGTATGTTCATTTGCAAGGAAGTAACACTTTGAAAGAGTGCCTTGTGGAAAATGAGAGCATCACACAACTGACATCCCCACAATAAACAAGTGCGCAGGTTATCACACTGCAGTTATCCAAGCTGATAACTTATCGCACTCTAAGCAAATTGTCCCATTCGACTTTCCATAAAAAGTTAATTTTGACAATAGAAGTTTTTTTTGCAAGAATCTTCTTTCTATTGTAGGATGTTGATTAGTAGAGATTAGATTTCCTGGAAGCTCTGTGTCTAGATCACCAACGGTCAACGTGTAGACTACTACAGACCGTACACGCTTGTTCGGCGGTACATATACTAAAATTGGAACGATACAGAGAAGATTAGCATGGCCCCTGCGCAAGGATGACACGCAAAATCGTGAAGCGTTCCATACTACAGACTGTTTTCACTAGCGAGTTAGTAAAATTAATTCTCATTTTTAGTAGGATCTTGTGGTCAGGATTTACAGAAGAGTTGTGAGACGTGATAATTATAAAAAATTCTATATCAAAAAGTTGCCCAAGGATGGTATTCTAGTACTAAAAGTGCCACATCTCTCTTTAAAAATGCATTAAAACAACGCATTTGGTTATCATCCTAGTATAAAACGTAATGGGGGTGATAAAAATAGGAGCCACAACATCAGCTTTGGCAAATTAAAAAAAAAAAAAAAGCCAACCTGTTTACCATGGTTTCGGCCTTTGACCCTTATCAGTACATGGAAGGCTCGGTTGTATAACATCCTACAAAAATAGTTATGAAATCAGTCGAATTGGTCAAAAAAGCTGATGAAATGGCAGGCCGACCACAGGTTTGATTTTTGTCTGAATTTTCAAAACTGGATCTGTGGCTTTTTCTTTATCGTCTTGTACTGGGGTGAGATAAAAACAAAATGCATTATACATTGTTTCAATACATTTTAAATGAAGAGGCTCAAGTTTTGTTAAAAGTGAATATATGTGTCGAGCTAGAAAGGTTTAATAGCTGTAGAGGGATTTAAACGATAGGCTGTAGACGCGGTCATGTAGATTGGCCAACACCGGATCTTACCACTCAGATTTCACCAAACTCATCTACAGTGCTCTATTGTAGATACGAAGGCGGTAAGTGCTATTTCCAACACTTCGTTGTGTAGAAAGTAAATTCTTTGAGTTAAAAGGCGATCCATTGAATATGCAGCAAAAAAATCGATATAATGAATGGCAGAAATAGCGAATATTCTCTTATAGCAGGGGTCGGAAGAGTCAAAATTACAATTCACAAAACTTCAAAGTTTTTAAAGAGCCACATTTTTTTTCTTGCCAACAACGCTTTTCATGCGACTACTACCCTGCGCAAGGATGACACGCAAAATCGTGAAGCGTTCCATCCGAAGAGCTGCATGTGGCTCACGAGCCGCAGGTTCCCTGCCTTATAGCAAACATAAAATAACCACCAATATATTATATTATAGTCATGGCTATGTAGTATGAATCAAAGGAACACTGGATTTACTATAGTGAAGTTTTTAATTTTGTAAATTATATATAAAAGAGCGTTCCTGGATCTGCGATTTTAAAAACATAAAAAAGAAAAATTCTAGGAATTGCTTTCTCTTTATCAATTTATTGTGCAAATATCTTCGAAATACAATAAATTGACGATAATCTCTTAAGATGTTTTAAAAAAATAAATTGTTTTCTTAATTTCACAGATCCAGGTACGCCTCTCTTACATAATTCTAAAGTTATTTTACAAAGGACACAAGGGGGGAGTAGTATGCTTGTGGAACTAACATAGAGATTTTAGGTGCATACTCCATTGTCGATACTACACCAAAGTTTAATGAGAATTTAAAATACTTCACAATATACCCTGTTAAATTATCACGCTAACCTCCAGTAGTTAGTGTAAGCAGTCAAATGATCCATCTAGCAGTTTGTGTACAACGTCAAAATGTACCGGATCTCAGAGTAGTTAAATGATGAGAAAAACATCTAAACGTCCACTGGATATCTAATTAGCTACGAACGTTGATTTATCATGGCTGAATATTGGTCAAAAATGATTTTTCTAATCAAGGAAACTTGTACATACGTTCCGGGCTGTTTGTTGGCCGTCATCACTGTAATACAGACTGTACTCACCACGGTGATCGTGAAGCTTCTCTGGGACAATATATGCACACTTAAATATGTTTTGAAAATAAAGCAATCCATAAATAAATCTTTAATTAAAAAGGAATATATTGGATCAAAATATCATTTATTTTACGAAATATTTACAAATATTGGTAAAATAAACGATATTTTGATCCAATATATGCATTTTTAATTAAGAACTTAAATATATGGCAAATAGAACAATGTAACGCAAGAAGATCATCAGCTAAAGAAATTGTTGATCTAATCTCTAGGAGTGACTTCTCGCGGCCACTTTCACTTTAAGAATGGTGAGAGAAAGGATAGATAATGGCAATTAAAGTATTTAATGGAACAATTACACACCAACACTTATAAAACACTTATTTGACACCAATTTGAATACAATTAAAATAAATTTTATATAACTTAATTAAAAAATTACCGATTTTTGAAACTTACCTGAATCAAGATCAAACTATAGTTATGACAAAAATACCCTAGTTGCGATTCTCAAAAACAATTCTGGTACTAAGGGACAAAAAACATGTCGTATTTAAGACTGGATTGAATTTACGACTAAGATGTTCAAATACCTAATTCCGTTTTATAAAAATATCTAAGGACTTTACGCAATAAGTTTCTTTAATATAAAAACACTGCAAGCTTTTTAGCTCTCGCTCTTCAAGGAGCGAAGTTACAACGGAATATCTATTCTCCTGTTTATACTGTTCTTACTTTTCGATATGAGGGATTCGAGGGTTAATATTTTATTTTATTGATTTTTATTCGAAAGATTACTCCTCGAATCCCTCATATTCAAACATAAGAACATTATCAGCAGAAGAATAGACATCCCAGAACTTTTCTGTCAATAAATTCTGTCATACTCCAAATCAAGATTAAACAGCCATCATTGAGTATATTTCGCCTCCCCCCTCCCCGTGCTCACTTCTTAATTGTATTGTAACTTTGCCCGTTGAAGAGCGAGAGATTGAAAGCCCTTGGTGTTTTTGCATTAAAGAAACTTATTGCGTAAGGTTTTTGATATTTTATAAAAGTATATCGTAATTTTCTTATATCTGAATTCCGTTTTAATTGTAATTTGATCGCATTTAAGAGTCTAAATGATCATAGAATTCGTATTAGTTTACTATTGAATATGGGAACCAATAATACACTATTATGCAACTCCAATCTGGCAAGAAATTGATGAAAATTGGTTACAACTTCAAACAAGAGATAGCGCTGAATGATGATAATTAAGGACCTTATTTAAGATTACTTTAAAACTGCTACCTCAGCTATACACACACGTCTGGTACATTGAATCTAACTTACAAATCTATCCCTGTAGGTAGATAGAAACTGAATTTATCTCAATTCATAGTGTATTTTTGCCTTAGAAATCTTCACAATGTTACGTTAGAACGAGTTATTTTAGAATACGATTCACTAGTCAATTATTGCTGATAGAAAGAAGAGAGTACCAGATTGTTGCGCTTCTGGCTAATGAAAAAGAAAAGATGTTAGAAGATAGGTGTCAAAACGAATCTTATTTGACACCAATTTGAATACAATTAGAATATATTTTATATAACTTTATTAAAAATTACCGAATTTTGAAACTTACCTGAATCAAGATCAAACTATAGTTAAGACAAAAATACCCTAGTTGCGATCTCAAAAACAATTCTGGTACTAAAGGACAAAAAACTTGTCGTATTTAAGACTGAGTTGAATTTACGACTAAGATGTTCGAATACCTAATTCCGTTTTATAAAAATATCTACGGACTTTACGCAATAAGTTTCTTCAATATAAAAGATTAGTGTCAAAATGAATCTTTGAAAATTTGTTAAAAAGGATGTGGATAGATGAGTCCGAAAGAAAATTTTCTCCAAAGTCTGGTGTGTTACAAGACAGGTAGTCAACAATGTATTTTATGTGGAAAAAAATATTTTGACACAATAATTTCTTTTTTTAAATAAATAAACGTTCTAACTAAAAGCTTATGTGAAAATAAAACAAAAGTGAATTTTTTTACTGGAATCAGGTAGATAAGTTAAGAAAAAGAGATATCCTGATCGTACTACTGAAAGCTACTGATGATTTGCGCCATCTGTCGGAATAAATATGAACTAATATTTGATTTTTAATTATTCCAAAAAATTTGCCAAACACCCTTTTTTTTATTACTCAAGAAAGCTAATCACGTATGCGTTCCAGGCTGATGGCCCTCATCAGAGTGATGCAAACTAGTCTTTGAGGCATCCTGAGAAATAATTACAAGGGAATTTAAAGCCGGAAGAGCGTGAGAACGTCAAAATATGTTAAAGATTCTAGAATTCTGGAATAATTAAAAATCAACGCTTAGTTGATATTTATTATGAAAGATGGAGATAACGATCAGCAAATTTCAGTTGCACGAACAGGATATGACTTTTTATTAAGGTATTTATTTTGAATATTAAAATATGTAAAAAAGGAAAAATTGGAAAAGGTAAGGTGTTGATATTAAAAACAAAAAATGGCATTTTCTGAACTCTCACTTGAGCATTTTAGATGGCAGAGCGCCATCTAGTGGAACAAAAATCAACTAAACGTTGATTTAACTTGTTCCAAGATATTTGGTCAACCCAATTTCTTGATAAATCAAGTACGTGGTTGGCTTTTCTTGATTTATCAAGAAATTGGGTTTTCTAAATATCTTGGAACAAGATAGTGAGCTGTCAGGAAATGCCATTTCTGTTTTAATATTAAAAACTATAAAACTACAATTCATTTCTGGACAGCTGAAATAATTTAAAAAAGTAATTCAAATAAGCAGGTCGAATAGGAATAAAGAATAGAATTATCATCAGCGCCGATTTCGGTGTGTCGCAGATATCTACACCACTTTATGGCGCTGGTGATAAAACGTTGGGGGAACCACTGGAATCGGAATTACGGATCACAAAGACATCCTGTGTTATGACAAGGACACGTGGAGAGTGTCGCGTGGATCACAACAAACTCGGGAAATGTCAACAAACCAGGATTCATAACAAATCCTTTGCTAAGTTGCTCGAATTTAACTTCCTCAAACATTATTCTGACTTGATCTGTATAAGGTTAAGTCAGATTTCAATTCGCTCATAAGCCCCAAAAATCATATAATAAGAATATTTCTTCACCTATCCAGAGTTATACTGAACAAGAAAAGATATCTTTAGCCTGAATAGAAACCCTCATTGACAAATAAAATTGAAAATATTTATTAGAAAAAGGCAGGACAAGTTTTTATACTATTATTATTATACCTACTATTCGTGGTACAAGCCATGATAATCATGGTGGGTAGAAGTTGGCGACTGCTTTAACTGTAAGTGTACCATATTCCAGGCATGTGAAAAGCAGTTCGACTCTTGCATTGACATGTGTGCCAGAGCCCCGTTTAGTCATTTGCATTCTTTGGTGGGGGTGAACTTTTGCAAAAATCGGGGTCATTGGAGCATTTTTTTTAAATAAGAAAAAAAGTGCCCAATGCGAGATTCAACCCCGGGTCGTAGCGGTCGAAAACCAACGATTTAAAACCGCTAGTTCATCAACCCCCCAAATAATGACCCTAGGAAGTGCATAAGGACCACGCACATTATAGAAGTACGTTCAAGTTTTAAGAAGGCCTTGTAAAGAGTGGGCTCCAATTCAACGTTCAGCGATTTGTGCATTTAATTTTATAACGAGGGGCACTCTTCGTATATATAATACCACCCAAACTTTCAACAAAAACATAATAGCCTTTGATATTTATCTATTATAATATAAAAGTGGGGGAGATATTAATGGAAAATAAAAGGACAATATATAGTTGATGTAGAAATATTCATTATATGTATTTTCCAAACCATGATATGATTTTCTTCAATCAAAAGTGTCTTTAGCCATTTATTTTTGATATTTCTTAACAGCAAAGGTTCCTTTTTTATCGCCATCTTCTGGGTTATCTTTTTTGCGTTTGAAAAGCGCCCAATCGAACACGTAGTCGTAGCGGTAGTTGAGTGTTCGAAAGAGAGTTCTGAAGAGTTGCCGAACGTAGTTGTAGTCAGGTTCCTCCGCGTAGCGTAGACCTCTACAGTAGTTGAGGTAGAGCGTGAATTCTGGGTAGAAGTCTTTGCATAGGATATCGGTGGGGATAGACATCTTCTTCTCGTAGATCTTTTCGTATTTCTGTTTCTTGGTGGCCGCCCGAAGGCCCTGCCATGGAAGTGTGCCTAGGTTGAAGTACATCACGACATATCCTAAGGATTCTAGGTCATCTCTGCGGCTCTGTTCCACTCCTTGGTGAGTATGGATTGAAGCGTAGCGAGGTGTCCCAGTCAGATTCTTGTCTTTGCGATACGGAATATGCTGACCCGTCTTCGACTCCAGGTAACGCTTCGCCAGCCCGAAATCTATTATATATACCTTATTACAATGCCTTCCAATGCCCATGAGAAAGTTTTCCGGTTTTATATCTCTGTGAATGAAGCCTTTTTTATGAAATACTCAATCCTTTCGATCATTTGGTCTGCCAGCATGAGAACGGTCTTCATTGAGAACCTGCGGGAGCAAAAGTTGAAGAGATCTTCGAGGCTTGGACCTAGCAGCTCGAGGACCATGATATTGTAGTTGCGTTCTCGGCCGAACCATTTTATGTGCGGAATGCCGGTCCCGCCCTGCACGTGCTTGTAGAGGTAGCTTTCATAGAGAAGCCGGGGGTGTTTGGTCTTCCCCGACTCTACCTTTACAGCGACTTCTTCTCCAGTTTTGACGTCGACGCCCAAATAAATATCCCCAAAAGATCCGCTTCCTATCTTCTGTACCAATTTGTAATTTTGACCGACGACCACACTTTTGGGCTCCGCGCCGGTACTCATTTAAAAGGATGGAAGGAGGCGCTGGCATCACCTCAACAACGGGCCTGTTGCTAGGCCTGACTGCAGGAAGGGCGGCCCGATTCTTGCGATCCTCTGCCCAGTTCGGGAGACTTATCCAAAATAGATTTCTGAATACCTGAATTCCTATGCTCAACGCCCAAGCTCGAAATTTTGCTTTATTTTAATCAGAGTATATAGACACGCTATATTCAGAAATGGAATGCGGTGAAAATCTCACGTTAAAATAGATACGCAAAATGAATCTTTCTGCCACGATTCCACCTGGAAATCCTCTTAACCATTATTTTAAATAAAGAAAAAAAATTGAAATAGCATTTTTGAATAAGGAAAACGATATTGATGAGATACAAAGACTTTTCAAAATTTGATCAATTTGACGAGCTATCAAATATTTCCTTCCTAGTTCATTACTTGATAAGCTACATTGATACAGGAGAATATAACTACTATTATCTAGGAAACACATTGCTGCAAAGCACATGTGCTTAAACAATCCTTATTATATTAAGAAAGCTTGAAATCAGATGTAAATGTAATATGAAGCTTTCTAAAACATTCCGCAAAGAGCTGACGTTTTAAAAAATATCGTTTATTCAACACGTTCTGTACCAAAACAACAAGAATTTGCAATAGACTGATTAGAGATGCTAACTTTGCACACGATTCAATATGACATTTTGTTGTCAAAATAGTAGTAAGGGTATCCCTCTCTGTAGATCATCAATTTTAACATTTCTTCTAATGTTATAATTGGTATACTAGAATAATCCATAGGTAGGGTCAATTAGTATATATGGCTTGCTTTTCTTTATTTCTTTTATGAGCAGAATTTTTACAATTCACACACTCATATATACAGGGTGATCCAAAAGTCCCGCACAACTTTAAAAATTAATAACTCCGCGAATATTTGCGCTAGAGCAATGCGGTAAACACCATTGTGTTCAGGATGCAATGGGATTTTTTATGGCAAATAATGAAAAATTCGAAATTGATTTTAGTTACAACTTTATTCGCTAGATGGCGCTCTACCAGAATCAGAGATTCAGCGGCCAAATTGTTTGATAAATTGAAAAATATAACTGAACGACACGTATTTTTCCTTTTTGAATACCAGGAAAGAACCCTAATAATATCAAATGATATATTAATAAAACACCATTTCGCCAAAAGTTAGAAGGATTGGTTGACGATTTTTAAAAACAATCTGAGATATGTAAAATAGGTATATGCAAATTAAAACATGTAGCAAAAAATATTTATATTTTAGATGGAGTTTTGTGAAATAAATTGAATGTTTGAAAATAACTACTGATATCAATACACGATTTTTGAAATGTTATTATAGTACCAAAAATTATGATGGCACTACTAATAGGATTTCGTGCTATAAGGAATGTATAGTTTCTTGACTAATTGTCGACACTTGACTATTTAACTGGATATTTGTCATGATCCAACAAATGAAATATAGAGGGGAGTGACAAAATATATTTGTCGTACTTTATTCCAAATATCCTATGGGTTTGTCAAATGTTATCATTGTTTATTATACTGTACATAATTTTGAAAATGTATCCCCTAAAAAAAATCATTTTTAAATCGACCTTTTGCGTTGAAAAACGTGGTAGTAAAATCATTTTGTATTATTTTTTGCGCAAAACATCAAAAGTTGGGGGGGGGGATACAGTGATTATTCCTTATGCTATTTCTTCTAATGAACGAAAAGCGATAAACTAAACATAAAGGTAAAATTGTGTATAACAGTGTTATTCGAGAAGTTATAACACTTTGGCCTGCACGACATAATATAAGATGTGGGCAAATGACAAACAAAAAAATTACTGTTTACAGAAAATGAGTCAAGATGTGAGGACAGCATTTATTATTCCCATAACCCGAAACAAAGAGCTGCAAAATATAACACATGAGGTAACTACCTTCTCTCTTGTATTAGGTCACAATCCTTGCTCAATGTGGCGTCCTTCATTCTCAAACATCGCCTGTAGACGATAGATGACAGAATGGTCACAATTAAATAGTTGAAATTTATAAAAACGTGCCATCTGATAGAAGCCTTCAACATGGCCAATGTGGTAGGCCGGCATCGATAAAAACGCGACTTAATGTACCCCCATAACCGAAATTGTAAGGCGTCAAGTCTGGTGATATTGGGGGCCACTGGTATATAAAGTGGCGACTTATCAACGAATTCCACCGAACGTATCCTTCAGCAATTGTTTCCCACCGCGGGAGATATGAGGAGGTCCTCCATCTTGCATGAATGTTATTTCGCTTAGTGCTTGTCTGTCCTGCAATATGGGAATAACCTTTTCTCTCAAAAGTTGAACATAACGTTCCCCAGTTACAAAAATGGTTTTAAAAGTTCTTCCATTGATTTTTTCAAAGAAAAATGGCCCAATAATAAAAGAAGAAGTGAACCCACACAAAACTATAACTCTGTGCTGATGAAGTGGTATTTCTGTAAAATTCCTAGGGTTTTCTGTTGCCAAAATGAGGCAGTTTTAAATGTTAAATTCTCCCTTTAGATAAAAGTGAGTATCATCTGTTCTTAGAACATTTGACAGCCAGTTTTCATCAATATCAATTTACCGGAAAACCCATGCAGCGAATTCTTGACGCTTCTCAAAATCGCTGACTTTCAACTCGTGAAAACTTTGAATTTTGTTAGGATATTTTTATAGAAAAATTCTAAATGTGTGTTCTCTCCAAACTGTTCCATACGAAATCCCCGTTTGTCGAGAAACTTGTTTAGCACTTACTTCTTCATTGGTGGATAACGTTTCAATAGCTTCAGCATTCTGCAAAACCGTAACAGCCACTGACTTGCATGTCGATGGTCTTCCACTCCGAGGTTTTACTTCCAGAGATCCCGTTTCCTCAACACTTTTAATCAATCGCTTTAGAGAGTAGCAACTCATTGGTCCTTTACCGCTTCGAATATCTTTAAAGGAACGAAAACGCTCGTAAAGCTTCAGTGGCAGATTCTGAATCACAATTTAAAAATTCACCAAGACTGCTTTATCCTGTAGTGACGGCATTCCAGGGGGAAGGGGAGAAGTTCGACCACACCTCCTTGCGGTCCCCCCTGGACCCTTGGAATATTTGACCAAATTCTGGTTCGTTTCCAAGATGACTAACGTTGCAACGGCACCCATTTTCAAATGAAGAGTAAAACTGATATCTCCAGTAATGCTACCGCGTCCGGGGTAACCGCCGCGTCAGGAGCTGCAGCTCGAGCTCATGATGAGAAATCTACTACGAGGACACAATTCAATCTACTACAACTCAATATAAATGGTACCCAGAGGAAAATAAAGAGCTGACTTGTCTTCTCTGTGACAACAATGTATATATTAATTGTCCTCAGAAGACAAAATTGAATCAGAATCTGAGATTCAATATCAAAGATTATACAAAACTACGAAAGGACAGACCGGGAAAATTCGGAGGAGGACTTGCCGTTTTGATTAAAACTCTAGAAATCAAATTTAAGGAAATAGCCTATAATCAGAGTAAGCCTAGAGAAAGCACGACAGAAGCTAAGGCAATAGAAATCTATCTTACAGATAAAACAATTCCAATCATAAATGTTTATCACGACGATAATACTAGCATCAATACAGGCCTGATAGAGACATTAAGTGAAGCGTCTTCGGATATCGCAATCATACTTGGTGATTTTAACGCCGAAAGACCAACTTGGGGATCACCTGTCCAGGATAACAAAGGTCAGCAGGTTGAGGACATGCTAACCGACCTCGACCTTACGCCGTTAAATAACGAAAAGAACACCTATCTATCCAAGTCCACAGGCACAGAATCCGCAATAGACATCACAGCGATAAATTACAACATCGCACCCACAACACAATGGAAAATTCTGAAAAGTGCAATCAGTGACCACAGACGAATTTTTTCAACAGAATAAAAGAACACAGGAAAAAAAAAATACAGAAAAGCTTGAAGAACTGTGCAACGAAGTATTAAATCACAGAACGATTGACAAAAACTTGGAAAAATTCTCTTTGAACATATCCAAAGCTGCAAAAGTATCGATACCTAGAGGTAGACATGAAGACCTGTGAATACTTTACTGGAAGGACCACAATATCAAGGCAATGATTGCAGAGAGAGACAATAAAAATGAACTTCTTAAAACAAATAAAACAGAAGAAATCATAAAGGAACTCTTCGAAATTAGTCACAAAATAGAACAAGAAATTTGGATATTCAAACAAGAAAAATGGGCAGAATTCTGCGAAGAAAATGGATCCAAAAAAGGAAAGCCATCACTGGAATATAATTAATGTTATAAAACAATCAAAACCAACACTAATCCTCCAATACTCTAATCGATATGAACAGCGAGAACGAACAAACAGATGGCTGACATAATTGCTGAATATCTTTCAAGCACTTCCAGACTCAGCTATACGAATGAAGGCAGGACTCTAAAAAATAATATAAACAAGTTAGTTAAACAAGCAATAAATTACCATCAACAAGATATTTACTCGAGAGACTTCACACTGAATGAGCTAAATTCATCAATAGGAAAGTTAAATCCAAGATGTCACCTGGAGATGCTCTAATCTTTGGTCAAATGATTAAACACTTTGGAGACGAAGCTAAAAATCAACTCCTAAGAATACTGAACATTTCATCGCAAACTGGTAAACTACCAAATAATTGGAAGATATCAATTGTAGTGCCAATACTGAAACCAAACAAAGATGCTAAGGAATGCAAGAAATATCGGCCAATTGCTCTTACCAGCATACTTTGTAAAATAACGGAATGAATTATCCACTCTAGGCTCATAGTCTGGCTCACTAACAATAATAAAATAAACTTCTACCAAACTGCCTAAAGATCCAGACACTGTACAACTGATAAACTGTTCTACTTCTGTCAATCAATAATAGATTTCTAGGAAAAAACCACCAAAGAAGACAACGGCCGTATTCCTGGATATGACCTCAGCTTTTGTTCGAGTATAGAAATTATTTGAAAGGCTGCACAACATCGTAGTAAGAGGAAAAACCTTAATCTGGATTGCAGACTTCTTAAGGGGAAGAAAGATAAAGGTTCGGGTCAATGGAACATTTTCCAAGGACCGAAGAACATGGGCTGGTGTACCTCAGGGATCTGTGCTCAGTCCTCTCTTCTTCTCGCTATATATTAACTGTTGTTTATGTAAATAGATGATAATTATTTGTATTATTTAAAGCCTCATTATGTAAAAATATATGTATATATAAATTGGACATTTGTTGTTGGCCATGGTCAAGTTTGAGCTCTTGTATGTCTAATTACGACACAACAAAAGTGGCGACGAGGATGCGCGATCTACAGAGCCAGTAAAAAGCTGAGGAAAACGGCGTCTATGCAAGTATAACAACTACATCTTTTAAACAAATCTGACTCTCGGATTATGGAGAGGTAAAATAGGAAAATGGGTTAAGATTACATCTTTTAAACTATCTGAATCAAGAAAACAAAGGAGTAGAAAAGATCAGCATGACAAGTTCGAAGTTAATAATACCTTTTAGATGCTATAGCCCAGTGGAGGACACTTCGATCTTTTTGTACAAAAATTTGAGGCTTTCTTTTTGGCATCTGAAGGAGGAGATTAAAGTGCTGATTTTTACCTCGCTACCAGATTCTGAAACTTTGAAGCAGGGAAACGACATTTTCTTCCTGGTCTAATGAAAGATCAACCCTATGATAATATCATTCAAATAATTAAGCTGCATTTGGATCCAAAGAAGAAAGTGATACCACAGTGATGCAGATTTTTAAAGAGAATTCAACAGGAAGGATAATCAATTTCGGAATATCTTAGAGAATTGAAACATTTGGCATTAAATTGTAATTTCGTCGATATGTTGGGAACCATGATGCGAGACCGTTTTGTGGCTGGAATCAAGTCGGAAATCCTGCAAAAGAAGCTACTAAAAGAGGACGACGATGTCACCCTGGATAAAGTTTTTGCAGTGGCGATCTCGTTCGAATTGGCGGAGATAAATACAAGCGAATTACAAGATAAATTAGTGGCCAATATATCCCCTGTGAATTGAAAGGATAAAAAGGGCGAGTACAATAATAGTACGGCGCAGTATAGGCCTTTCAGGCAAAGGCAAAATAGTGTGTTATAGATGTGGTGGAAGACATTCACACGTGGCATCTGTTTTACCTCATAGAACAAAGACTTGTTTTAAAATGTAATAAACTGGGTCATTTAAGTAGGGTCTGCAAAGCTAGTAAAAGAATGTGGGGATGTAAATTTATACAAGAGGACTCTATATATTCTGTACAGGGCGAAACTGATGCCACAATAAATTTAACAGTAGATGATTATTCTTTGTGCTTTACAATAGATACAGGAAGTCCAGTTACGTTAATACCTAAAGATATTTATAAGAATTATTGTCAAGGTAAAAGATTATTTCCAACAAATTTAAGATTAAAATCCTTTTGTGGTAAATCAATAGAGATTATAGATCAAAGAAATGTTTTTGTAAAAGAAGCCAACCAATATTTACGATTAATAGTTGTAAATGAAAAAATCCAGGTAATTTTATTAGAAAGAGAATGGCTTAAACAGTTGAAACTTGATTATTCTATATTGTTTAGCATTAAAACTTTAAATAATGAATATAATAGAAATATATTTAAATATATAAAAATTTGATGGATAGGTATGCAGATTTGTTTAACAAAGATTTGGGCTGTCTATAAAGGACGTTAGAATAAATTTTAATTTAAAAAAGGATGTGACTACTGTGTTTTGTAAGTCCAGAAGTTTACTTTTCTCTCCAAAAAACAAAGTAGAGAATGAAATTGATCGTTTAGTGAATTCTTGCATTTTATAACCTATAGTTCATGCATATTGGACCGCTCCAATAGTACCGGCATCAAAAAAGGATGGTAGTGTAAGGATATGTGGTGATTCTAGATGTACAGCTAATAAAGCAATAGAATTAGATAGGTATCCCATTCCATCGATCGATGAGATATTTTCAAAATTATCTACAAGCACCGTACTTTCGACTCTAGACCTATCACAGGCTTACTAACAAGTATGTTAGCGGAAGAAACCAAAGCTGTTGTTGATATAAACACAACAAAGAGGTTGTTTTCTTATAAAAGACTACCATATGACGTAGCGGTAGCACCAAATAAATTTCAGAGGATTATGGAAGGCCTATTTTCTGATTTGCCAGGTGTGGCCTGCTACATAGATGATATTTTGGTTGCAGGAATAGACTTTGAAGATCATGAACAAAAGTTGGATCTAGTGTTTAGATGATTGCTAGAAAAAGGTTTAAAGTTAAACAGATATAAATGTAAATTTAAAAAGAAATCGGTGGAATTTTTATGGTTTAAAATGGATAAATATGGACTGCATCCCTTATAAAATAAAATTAAAGCAGTGATAGAGGCGCCTGAACCTAAAGAATGTTTCGCAATTGAGATCTTTCATAGGACTCTTAATTTATTATTATAGATTCATAAAGAATATAGCAAACATTTTAGCGCTATTCTATCAACTTTTGAATAAAAATTGTAGATGGAATTGGACGAAAAAATATCGAATGTTATTTTAAAATGTAAATCATTATTAATTGACTATGGACTAGGCGTAATTCTCAGTCATAGAAATGATAGAAAGGAAGAATGCCCTTAAGCTTTTGCTTCTAGAACATTAACTGAAGCGGAAAAACGGTACTCTCAACTAGAAAAGGAAGCGTTGAGCATAACTTATGGCGATGAGAAATCAAGACAATACTTACTGGGACGAAAATTCGTATTAGTCACAGACAACCGACCCTTTATTTATATATTTTCACCTCAGAAACCAATTCCCATATGTGCAGCATCCAGAATTAAAAGATGATCCTTAAAATTAGCTGCATTTAATTATACTGAGGAGTTTCGAAACTTCGTACTTCTTCTCAGGAAGTTGAATGAGGTACCGTTCTCTTTTAGGGAGGTGGCATATGAGACGTCCCGAGATAAAATACTGTCTATAGTTTTAAGGAATGTTAGAGAAGGCAACTGTGGAAATTCACAAGGGTACTGAGGGAAAACCCACTAGCTCCTTATTATAAGATCAATGAGGAATTAAGTTTGGAGTTTGATTGTTTTCAATGGCGTGAAAGAGTGGTAATTCCCCAAAAATTAAGATCTTTAATTTTAAATGACTTGCATAAAATACACATGGGGATTGTTAAAATGAAGATGATTGCCAGACGGTATTTTCTGGTGGCCAGGCATAGACAGTAACATCGAGGAGTTAACTAGAGAATGTAGAGTATGCCAAGAATCGGCAAGCATGCCCCCGGCTACCATCTCGGAATGGACTTGGCCCGAAAAACCGTGGCATCGACTTCATCTGATCTAGCGGGTCCGTTCATGGGAAGAATGTTTTTGGTTCTCGTGGACGCATACTCAAAGTGGATAGAAATTTTTATCATCAAAGATATTACAAGCAAAACGATTATAAATCATCTTAGAGAAATTTTTGCCAGATTTGGATTGCCCTAATTTTTGGTTACAGACAACGGAAGACAGTTTGTCTCCGGTGAATTCGAGCAATTTACCAAAATGAATGGTATACGGCACACTAAAACCAGTCCGTATAATCCTAGTACAAATGGTATAGCTGAGAGATATGTAAGAGAGTTTAAAAACCTTTTGAGAAAGAATAATGGGAAGGATGATTTAGAGACGAATCTGCAAAGATTCCTATTTGCTCATAGAGCATTCCCCCAAACTGTAATAAAGGAATTCCCCGCGGAACTGCTAATGAAGATAAGTTTAAGATCAAAATTCTCGAATTTAATACCAAGATGGGAAATGCGCGAGAGGTATTTAATGAGGCCGTAAGAAGGCAGGAGCAGTTTACTACAGGTTGCGAGGTTTATTTCCGCAACTATGCAACTGGACCTAAACCGTGAAAAGGTACCATTTTGAAATTATTGAGCTACCGTGACTACCTTATAAGTTGCGTGGGCGTCGTGTATAAGAGGCATATCAATCAATTGCGACCTGTGAGAAAGAAACAAGTGGAGACAAGAAATTTGATACTTCCTCGAACATCAGGAGAGAAGCCTGTAGGTGGAAGTCAGAAATAAAGTGAAGAGGAGGTTACAGAGGTTACATCAGGAAACAAGGAGGAGACTGCTTCTGTGCACGTACCCTTTTGCACTCCTAGACCAGGGCCTGTTGCTGTGCACGTGCCCTCTTGCACTCCTAAACCGGAGCCTGCCGCTGTGCAAGTGCCCGTCCGCAGTCCTAGACCTCAGAGAGCCAGGAAACCCCCAGACCGACTGGAGTATTATTAAGGGGGGAGATGTGTTGTGTATGTAAATAGATGAAGATTATTTACATTCTTTAAAGTCTCATTATGTAAGAATATATGTGTATATAAATTGGACATTTTTTGTTGGCCAAACGAAAAGAATCTGAGGCTCTTTATTGGACACGACAAAAACAACAACGGCATTCCAGAGTAAAATAAATCATCAGAGATAGATAAATATTTTCCAAATGAATTAAAATAAATATAATCGATACTGAGAGAGAGAGTTGAATTTAAAAAAATAGAAAATTATTATTTTCGAAATATAAATAGCTGAGAGGATTCCAGCAAACCGCATCTAAAATGTCAGGTTTTTTTTTTTGCTGCATTTTTTAACTTGCATATACCTATTTTACATATCTTAGATTGTATTTAAAAATCGTTAACCATTTCTTCTAACTTTTGGCGAAATGGTGTTTTATTAATTTATCATTTGATATTATTAGGGTTCTTTCCTGGTATTCAAAAAGTAAAAATACGTGTCGTTCAGTTATATTTTTCAATTTATCAAACAATTTGGCCGCTGAATCGCTGATTCTGGTAGGGCGCCATCTCTAGCGAATAAAGTTGTAACTAAAATTAATTTCGAATTTTTCATTATTTGCCATAAAAATCCCATTGCATCCTGAACACAATGGTGTTTACCGCATTGCTCTAGCGCAAATATTCGCGGAGTTATTAATTTTTAAAGTTGTGCGGGACTTTTGGATCACCCTGTATATATTGTTACGGGAAGAGCACTTGCAACCTCCGCCAGTAGATGGCGCGTTCGCCTGTTTTGCATCCGCAACTGATGCGGAAGTCGCCGACTGCCGTGATCCCGTTTCCTGGGAAGGCCACCTCTCCTGACTGTAAATACCTTTCTATATTGGCCCCAGGAGGTGGCGTAGTGTAAATACCCGTTGTTTATTATTCGAGTTATATGTAATGTTTAGCAATATATGACAATAGTCTGACAAAACCAAGGTTTACACTGAGGCATAAGTGTATTTCTTGGTTTTGTCAGACTATTGTCATATATTGCTAAACATTACATATAACTCGAATAATAAACAACGGGCATCAGTGTAAATCTTGGTTTTGTCGGACTTTTTGGACATAAAGGAGCCAAGCTTTAGGCTCTCTGCATGTAACTCTGCTGCCTTTCGAGCTTTGGTCTTGAAGTGTCTGGTGGAATAGAGCAAGGAGGACGGTGTCCCCTGGGATAAGAGACGTCGGACATTGAAGAATGGGTCACTGACTTGCAAGAGGGGTGATGCTCTGAGCAAATCTTCCCTTCTGAAGCCGCGTTTGTTCTCAAAGAATGTAGGGGCTGAAGTGTGAGAGATGAAGAGAGTCCTGCGCTGCCAGAGATTAGCCACTTGCTGCGGGTTGACAGGGAACTCTTTCCGCAGCATATGGCCGCAACGAAGGAGTGTCTGTGTGGGAACGGAAATATTACTTAAACTAAGCATCTTAATTGAACAATAATAACGAGTCGGAAAATTTACAAACTATCTGAGCAAGGTGAAGATGGGACCTGATGTGGATGTGGCTGTGCTGGCTCGGGGTACCACAGGCTTCACTGGTGCAGACTTGGAGAATATGATCAACCAGGCTGCCCTGCGGGCAGCTATCGATGGGGCCCCACATGTAGGCATGAAGTATCTGGAGAACTCTAGAGACAAGGTCCTCATGGGTCCTGAGCGCAAGTCCAGGATCCCAGATGAGGAGGCCAACCGTATCACGGCCTACCATGAAGGAGGCCACGCCCTGGTGGCCCACTTCACCAAGGAATCCCACTTCTGACACCAGTGTTGCGCGGGATCCCACCCAATCTCTGGGCACGACTGCTTCTTCCGCCGCGGAGTAGCTCCTCCCTGCTGGCACCCCGATTTGCTCTCCTGAGTTCCACTGCTCGAGTGGACACTCCCCTCCTCTGGCAGTATCTCTCGGCCTTACCACTGGTGGGGGGACACGAGAGATACTGCCAGAGGAGGGGAGTGTCCACTCGAGCAGTGGAACTCAGGAGAGCAAATCGGGGTGCCAGCAGGGAGGAGCTACTTCGCGGCGGAGGAAGCAGTCGTGCCCAGAGATTGGGTGTGATCCCGCGCAACACTGGTGTCAGAAGTGGGATTCTTCCTCGTGGAGGTCACCAGGAGGCTCCCTGTGAGATTTCTTCGGTTGCTGACGAATGCCCATCGAGACTGGAGGTAAAAAAAAAAATGGCCTCGGAGCAGAACGTGCTGGCCACAATCGCCCAGATGATTCAAGGGCTTCGAGAAGAGAGGGAGAGGGAAAGGCTTCTTAAAGAAGAAGGAGGAGTTCTTAAGGAAGAAGAGAAAGAGAAAGAAAAGCTTCTTAAAGAAAAAATATGAGTTCTTAAAGAAGAAGAGAAAGAGAAAAGAAGAGTTCTTAAAGAAGAAGAGAAAGAGAAAAGAAGAGTTCTTAAAGAAGAAGAGAAAGAGAAAGAAGAGCTTCTTAGAGAAGAAGAGAAAGAGAAAGAAAGGCTTCTTAAAGAAAAAAGAAGAGTACTTAAAGAAAAAGAGGAAGAAAGACTTCTTCGACAGCAGGAGAGGGAGGAATTCCACCAGAAAGTTACAAATTTGGAGACTAGGTTCCAAAGCGAGATCGGGGGGGTCCAGGCAGCCTTGGAGAATAATATTGGCGAAGTCCGGACGGAGTGCAAGAGGCTGGAGATCGAGCTGGCGCGCATGAAGAGTCTGGAGGGTGCTGTGATCTCCCCTACAGGCCGCAACATACCTCCGCCTACCTTTGACGGACGGACTTCCCTCGAGGGTTTTGGGCGACAATTCGAGGCAGTGACTCTCAACTTAAGCTAAGAAGACAAAAAGTCGGGGAAAGTTTGCAGGGGTTTGAAGCTGATGTCAAGAGGCTCTGTCATCTGGCCTACCCTGGTGCTCCCATTGATTTCCTTGACCAATTGGCCGCCCAGACGTTTATCGATGGTATTCGAGACGTGGAAGTCCAGAGAGTAGTCAAAGAAGTAGAGTCTGCCGAGTAGGAGAGGAGAAGACGGGCGCGCGCGCTAGGAGTTTGCAGATCAGGAGAGACTGTGGTAGCTGGAGGCGGGAAGACCTGGTAAAGCTGTCTCCCGAGCAGGTCGTCATAAAGCCTGTAGGAGGTCGACATAAAGCCTGTAGCAGGTCGTCATAAAGCCTGTAGGAGGTCGACATAAAGCCTGTAGGAGGTCGACATAAAGCCTGTAGCAGGTCGTCATAAAGCCTGTAGCAGGTCGTCATAAAGCCTGTAGGAGGTCGACATAAAGCCTGTAGCAGGTCGTCATAAAGCCTGTAGGAGGTCGACATAAAGCCTGTAGCAGGTCGTCATAAAGCCTGTAGAAGGTCGACATAAAGCCTGTAGGAGGTCGTCATAAAGCCTGTAGGAGGTCGACATAAAGCCTGTAGGAGGTCGTCATAAAGCCTGTAGGAGGTCGACATAAAGCCTGTAGCAGGTCGTCATAAAGCCTGTAGAAGGTCGACATAAAGCCTGTAGGAGGTCGACGTAAAGCCTGTAGAAGAGCGCGCAAGAAGGAAGTCTGCAGATCGGAAGAGAATCGAGGAGCTCGAGTTCAAGTTCAAAGGCCAAGGTGGTGTATTTGGGAAGACTGGCTTGTTACCAGGGAGATAGCTAATTGGACCTGATCGGGACGATCTGGTTTAAGGGGGAGGTAGTGTTACGGGAAGAGCACTTGCAACCTCCGCCAGTAGATGGCGCGTTCGCCTGTTTTGCATCCGCAACTGATGCGGAAGTCGCCGACTGCCGTGATCCCGTTTCCTGGGAAGGCCACCTCTCCTGACTGTAAATACCTTTCTATATGGCCCCAGGAGGTGGCGTAGTGTAAATACCCGTTGTTTATTATTCGAGTTATATGTAATGTTTAGCAATATATGACAATAGTGAAGTGCTTCAAGTCTCCGTGCTGCCTCCTGTCGTTACTACCGCCACTGCCATCGTCACCGGGCTACTGCTGCTGCTACTACTCTTCTGGTCAGTCTCTCGTGTCCCCCCACCAGTGGTAAGGCCGAGAGATACTGCCAGAGGAGGGGAGTGTCCACTCGAGCAGTGGAACTCAGGAGAGCAAATCGGGGTGCCAGCAGGGAGGAGCTACTCCGCGGCGGAGGAAGCAGTCGTGCCCAGAGATTGGGTGGGATCCCGCGCAACAATATGTTATGATGCATTAGCGCGCCATCTGTTATCAAATTCGAAACCGCTGGGGAGGGTTCACCACTGATGAGCCAGGCCCTCCCATTAATTTTTCTATTGCAGTAAGGGCAGTAGAAATTGTTTATTTTTAAAAAGAATCGTATGCGTCTATAATAGTTTCGAATTTTTGAATATATATATATGTAACGTAAATTGTACTTTTTCTTTTAAAATGTATTTAAACAATGCATTTGGTTTATTGGACCATTACAAAAGGTGATAGTGGTGATAAGAAATGAACATAACACCAGTTTTGTATTGGTGTGATGGACTCTTAATGTTGTTTTAATGTATTTTTAAATGGAGCGGTGCTATTTTGATACATGAATACCATCCTCCCGCGACTTATCTTAGGATAGCAGGTAGGCTAGACAATTTCCAAATACATTTTTCGTCGATTTGTTGAATAATACATTTTTAAGGTTCCTGTGTTTAGGTGTAACGATATATTCTAAGTATTTAATCTTAGCTACACTTCTCATGGACAAAACATAAAGAAATTGTACCCTTCAGTATGTACATATAAAAGGTCAGGTGTTGATATTTAAAAAACAAAAAAAAAGAAATATATTAAAAATGCTCATGTGAGCCTGGTCAGGATATGCCTTTTTTGTTTTAAATATATATAGATATATATAGATTGAAATTTTGCCGGGAGGAAAATGATCTAAAGAGACAAGGGTCGCCTCTCCCGTCAAAATAGACGTCTAAAACAGACGCCATCTATTGACCGTCGCCGCAACTAGCGGCCTCGGGTCGGTGACAAAGCCACAACACCAGCTTTGGCAAACTGAAAAGCGTCCACCTGGAGACCATGGTTTCGGGCTGATGGCCCTCGTCAGTCCAGGGCGGACTTTATTCCATGAGATCCACACGGGATCTAATGGAATCTTGACAATCTGCCAAAGAGGTGTTTTGCTGGCAAAGTGGCTGGGCCATATCTATGGCCAAAATATAGATTGAAATTTTGCCGGGAGGAAAATGATCTAAAGAGACAAGGGTCGCCTCTCCCGTCAAAATAGACGTCTAAAACAGACGCCATCTATTGACCGTCGCCGCAACTAGCGGCCTCGGGTCGGTGACAAAGCCACAACACCAGCTTTGGCAAACTGAAAAGCGTCCACCTGGAGACCATGGTTTCGGGCTGATGGCCCTCGTCAGTCCAGGGCGGACTTTATTCCATGAGATCCACACGGGATCTAATGGAATCTTGACAATCTGCCAAAGAGGTGTTTTGCTGGCAAAGTGGCTGGGCCATATCTATGGCCAAAATATAGATTGAAATTTTGCCGGGAGGAAATGATCTAAAGAGACAAGGGTCGCCTCTCCCGTCAAAATAGACGTCTAAAACAGACGCCATCTATTGACCGTCGCCGCAACTAGCGGCCTCGGGTCGGTGACAAAGCCACAACACCAGCTTTGGCAAACTGAAAAGCGTCCACCTGGAGACCATGGTTTCGGGCTGATGGCCCTCGTCAGTCCAGGGCGGACTTTATTCCATGAGATCCACACGGGATCTAATGGAATCTTGACAATCTGCCAAAGAGGTGTTTTGCTGGCAAAGTGGCTGGGCCATATCTATGGCCAAAATATAGATTGAAATTTTGCCGGGAGGAAAATGATCTAAAGAGACAAGGGTCGCCTCTCCCGTCAAAATAGACGTCTAAAACAGACGCCATCTATTGACCGTCGCCGCAACTAGCGGCCTCGGGTCGGTGACAAAGCCACAACACCAGCTTTGGCAAACTGAAAAGCGTCCACCTGGAGACCATGGTTTCGGGCTGATGGCCCTCGTCAGTCCAGGGCGGACTTTATTCCATGAGATCCACACGGGATCTAATGGAATCTTGACAATCTGCCAAAGAGGTGTTTTGCTGGCAAAGTGGCTGGGCCATATCTATGGCCAAAATATAGATTGAAATTTTGCCGGGAGGAAAATGATCTAAAGAGACAAGGGTCGCCTCTCCCGTCAAAATAGACGTCTAAAACAGACGCCATCTATTGACCGTCGCCGCAACTAGCGGCCTCGGGTCGGTGACAAAGCCACAACACCAGCTTTGGCAAACTGAAAAGCGTCCACCTGGAGACCATGGTTTCGGGCTGATGGCCCTCGTCAGTCCAGGGCGGACTTTATTCCATGAGATCCACACGGGATCTAATGGAATCTTGACAATCTGCCAAAGAGGTGTTTTGCTGGCAAAGTGGCTATTTTGGCCATAGATATGGCCCAGCACTTTGCCAGCAAAACACCTCTTTGGCAGATTGTCAAGATTCCATTAGATCCCGTGTGGATCTCATGGAATAAAGTCCGCCCTGGACTGACGAGGGCCATCAGCCCGAAACCATGGTCCTCCAGGTGGACGCTTTTCAGTTTGCCAAAGCTGGTGTTGTGGCTTTGTCACCGACCCGAGGCCGCTAGTTGCGGCGACGGTCAATAGATGGCGTCTGTTTTAGACGTCTATTTTGACGGGAGAGGCGACCCTTGTCTCTTTAGATCATTTTCCTCCGGCAAAATTTCAATCTATATTTTGGCCATAGATATGGCCCAGCCACTTTGCCCAGCAAAACACCTCTTTGGCAGATTGTCAAGATTCCATTAGATCCCGTGTGGATCTCATGGAATAAAGTCCGCCCTGGACTGACGAGGGCCATCAGCCCGAAACCATGGTCTCCAGGTGGACGCTTTTCAGTTTGCCAAAGCTGGTGTTGTGGCTTTGTCACCGACCCGAGGCCGCTAGTTGCGGCGACGGTCAATAGATGGCGTCTGTTTTAGACGTCTATTTTTACGGGAGAGGCGACCCTTGTCTCTTTAGATCATTTTCCTCCCGGCAAAATTTCAATCTATATTTTGGCCATAGATATGGCCCAGCCACTTTGCCAGCAAAACACCTCTTTGGCAGATTGTCAAGATTCCATTAGATCCCGTGTGGATCTCATGGAATAAAGTCCGCCCTGGACTGACGAGGGCCATCAGCCCGAAACCATGGTCTCCAGGTGGACGCTTTTTCAGTTTGCCAAAGCTGGTGTTGTGGCTTTGTCACCGACCCGAGGCCGCTAGTTGCGGCGACGGTCAATAGATGGCGTCTGTTTTAGACGTCTATTTTGACGGGAGAGGCGACCCTTGTCTCTTTAGATATATATATGTTATATAATTTTTAAAAAAATTATAGAAATGTCATAATATAAATCTTTGTAAATATTATTTCATTTTAATCATCTTTCTAAAATAACTCTGTTATTCTTTGGCCACCAGATGGCGCCACTTTAAATATATAAATGAATTGTTTTTGTTTTTTTAGAGTAGGTTAGGTTAAGTTAGATATAATTTTTATAAATATGTAAATTGTAATATAGGATTAATTGCTAAATTCTATATTTACTCTAAATTTAATGTATTCTTTTGCTCAAGAGTTCACAAAATAAACTTCTTGAGATTAATTTTCTTTTTTTTTTAAATTATATTCTTAACGATTGCACTTTTAATTTTAAAAAATCATTTTAAATTTACATAGTTTGTAACAGTTAGCCGACAGGATTTACCTAGTAATAATTGATTTTCAAAAATGCTTCCGAAAATAGAAAAGCCAACTGAGCAACAATCTTCTACAAATAATTTTGATTTACCAAAATATGATGGACAAAGTTTTGATATAACTTCATGGTTAAAGTTCTTTAACAAAAAATGCCAACAAAACCACTTTGATGAAGACTATAGGCTAAAGAATATTTCAAATTATCTTGATGGAGAAGCTTTTAATTTTTATATAGAACAATTACAAGATATAGATAATTGGGGGGGGGGGAACTAGAACAAAAATTACTTTCATATTTTACAGTTAAAGATTCTAATCTATTTAGTAAATTCTTAAATTTAAAATATAATGATAAAGATGATCTTGATATTTATTTTAAAGAAAAATCTTCATTAGCAAAAAACTTAATTTAGATACACCCCTATTATTAGAAGCTCTTACAGATGGGATGCCAAATTACCTAAAGAAATATTTAATTGCAGCAAGAGTTAAGGAAACCTCAGATTGGATTAAAATAACCACTCAATTAAAATACTCTACCAATCAAGAAAAACAGGAACCACAATGTAAATATAACTCAGATAATCAGCAACCATCCACAAGTAATGATAATAGGCAGAATTTTCGAACTAGATCATATTACCCAGCAAGGTCAAGGTTTAACCCCAACTCTCCTCCAAGTCTACAATCCCAGCCACCTCCAAGGTCATCTCCAAGATCAACCACAGCTCATCACCAGGAAGCATCCAGTAGAACAATCAATTTACCACCCTACCCCTGCAAGATCTGCTCTTCCCATCAACTGCCCAATCAATACCATTTCCACAGAGATTGTCCACTCAACAAACATGAAAAAGAACTGCCAACTAACACCCATTCAGAACCTCTAAACCCAGGTAGAACTTTATTATTATTCTCTGTACTCATAAACTATGTATCACTGCCTTGTGTACTTGATACTGCATCATCTATCTCCATCATGCCCATAAAATATTTAAATCACATTCATTAAAAAATATTAGATAATTCCCCAAATGAAAGAATAGGTCAGGTAGAAGGATTTAGCTACCCATTATGCAAAATATTGGTTAGACTTACTTTAGGAAAAATCACTAAATATCAAGCAGAAACTCTCAACCTTTTTTAAAATATAATAATATATATATATATATGTAGTAATGTAGTTGTTGTATCTTGTTGGATGAATGCAGTGTGGCATGTTGGTTGCAGTCGTGGTGGCCACAATGATTAGAGTGGTTTCAGGCGTGATTGGGATTACACAAAAGGACGAGACATGTTGGAAGGCACCATAGAGATGGCGAGAGAGCCAGTGTAGCCGACGCCGGTCGGGGAGAGATCTGTCTAGAGGGGTCTGTCCATCATTGTGTCTCAAAGCCGACTAATCTGTTTCAGTAAGAAAGGGCACACCTAGGAACCCGACTTGTTTTTCGGACCTCTTTCCTCCTTCTGGCGTCGACTGTCATTTACTCGAAATTTTATTTGTCACTTTGGCAATTACATTATAGCTACAACACATGGATACATAGATATATTGGAATATATTACAACATATATACTTTTGTTTATATTAGAAAAGGCTTCTTTTTCAGTCCCGAGAAAATACGAATTAACCCTCATCAATTGTATTAGTGTTTGGTAGCTAGTATATTTTTATAAATTAATAGTTATATAATGTTAATGATTCAGACATTTTTTTTTAGTATTTTGGGAGGTATTAGTTATAAGTTATATATATATAAATATATATCTTGAATATTGAGCAATCCATATGAAATTATTAATTAAAGGGCATGTTTTGGATCTAAAATAAAACAAACATTTTATTTAATATAAAATGCCAATATTTCAATAGGCTATACGCCTAACTTCATCAGGGCGTTTCTTGTTTTTAAACTGCTTCGGATGATCACGCGATGCCTTCACGCGACGATATATAAAATATTTACAACTCTGGGGCTAAAATTTAAATATATACACACAAATATCAATAATAATAGACTATATACATGATTCATAATAAGTATAAGAAAATAATTTTAAATCGATTTGAACTGTAAATATAACGGAGGGATGTCAATTTTTCTATTAATACTGTTGGTATCTTTCATTGAGGTCCAACTTTCTAAAAATAGTCTTGAGTGTTTATCCTGAATGTTGTTGTATATAATATCTGTATTTTCAAAATTTGGTATATGGTCCTGTTTGAGTGCGTGATCTACTAGAAGTGATAATGGGCTATGATTTTTAAAAGCTGTTTTGTGTTGATTTACTCTTTCTTCAAGAGTTTTGCCTGTTTCTCCTATGTAGGTTGCTGGGCATCCTCCGTTATAGTTACAGTTCAAATCGATTTAAAATTATTTTCTTATACTTATTATGAATCATGTATATAGTCTATTATTATTGATATTTGTGTGTATATATTTAAATTTTAGCCCCAGAGTTGTAAATATTTTATATATCGTCGCGTGAAGGCATCGCGTGATCATCCGAAGCAGTTTAAAAACAAGAAACGCCCTGATGAAGTTAGGCGTATAGCCTATTGAAATATTGGCATTTTATATTAAATAAAATGTTTGTTTTATTTTAGATCCAAAATATGCCCTTTAATTAATAAACATATATATGAAAAACAAAAGAAAAATATAAAAAATAAGCGGGTCAGGTGTTGATATTAAAAATAAAGAGAGCATATCCTGACCAGGAGCACATGTGATTTTTAGATGGCAGAGTGCCATCTGGTGGAACAGAAATCAACTAAACGTTGATTTAACCTGTTCTCTTATATTTGGCAAATCCAATTTCTTGGTAAATCAAGAAAAGCCATCCACGAACGCGTTTCGCGCTGTTGGCGCTCGTCAGCGTGAAGTAGGCTGTACCACTGCGACCAAAACGATTTTTGGTCCCAGAGGCTTCTTGAGAAACCAAGAAATGGGTATTTAAGGCCAAATTTGCGTAAATACGCTCAACACATGAAAAAACAATAGAAAAAAGTGGGTCAGGTGTTGATATTAAAAATAAAGAAAGCATAGCCTGACCAGGAGCACATGTGCTTTTAGATGGCAGAGCGCTATCTAGTGAAACAGAAATCAACTAAGCATTGATTTAACCTGTTTCAATGGGTTGACCAAATATCAGAGAACAGGTTAAATCAATGTTTAGATGATTTTGTTCCACTAGATAGCGCTTTGCCATCTAAAAATCACATGTGATCGTGGTCAGGAGATGCCTTCTTTATTTTTAATATCAACACCTGACCCACTTATCTTTTATTTTTTCTATTGTTTTTTCATGTGTAAAGCGTCTTTACGCAAATTTGGCCTTAAATACCCATTTCTTGATTTCTCAAGAAGCCATTGGGACCAAAAATTTGGTCGCAGTGGTTACAGCCTACTCCACGCTGACAAGCGCCATCTGCCTGGATCTACCCCAAGTCTTATTTCCAGCCTCAACTGAGTTTGGAATACTAAACTGACGACCTTTAACCTGTGGTACAAATACTTGATTTAAAATAAATCATAAGACGTCGTGACTCTTTTTATTTACTTGATTAAAGGAAACTCTTTCGGGCACATACACAAGCACTTATTCAGCTAACTAAAAGTGCTAGTGGTCCGTTTGGTTACTTGCATTCATCGATGATGTTAGCCATGCAAGAGTCAGGTGGCCCATATCGTGCAGCTGTCATATATACGTTTTTTTTTGTGGTCTGGAGTTATATTCACTGGATTAAAAGTGAAACCTTTTGTTATCTGAAGAAGGGTTTGCCCGAAAGATTCATTTATTCTTTTTCTTTTTTTATAAATAAAAAGAGTTGCGGCATCTTATGTTTTTATTTTTTTTTTTGTAATTTGTCGGAATCCGCAATCCTGTGATGATTGTCGCTTGTTCGGCGGTACATATACTAAAATTGGAACGACACTGAGAAGATTAGCAGGGCCCCTGCGCAAGGATAACAAGAAAAATTATGAACCGTTCCATATATATATATATATATTTATGTGATAAGATCCTGTCGACTTTTTATGTGGCAATATAGTGATAATAATGTGGTGGGGAAAGAGAAATAATCACACCACAAGTTTGGAAGAGGAATTTGGAAGGCAACCAGAGAGAGATGGAGATGGCGGGCCCGGCTGTCCGCCGGGCGGCCGTTTGTGTCGAATACAATCACCAACTGTCTTAATTAGTCCTGAGGTTCCAAGTACGGCCCCTGTGGTCGCCTCCTGGAATGTCGCTGCTGTCTCAAGTGACCGATCCTTACCCGCCCTCTCTCTCTGGGCTGACTGTAGGTTTTCTTTATTATTCCTGGAAGAGAATATATTATGACATATATATATATATATAATAATGAGGTCCTGTTGACTCTTGTAGAATCCTGTCGACTAAATATGTGATGAGGTATCCAGTCGACTTAAACTCTGGTGCGAGTCCCTGTCAACTCTCGCTATACTGTGTTGACCGAGAGGAACAGTCAGGATGGGGAGTTTTCTAGTACCTCTCTGCACCTTGGGAGACCTTTAACAGTTCCCACAGAGTACAGGCAGTCGTGATCGAGGCAGAGTGGAAAGCTTGGGAATGTTCACACAAAAAAACGAAGACACAGTTGAACTAGGAAAGTTCCGTGAACAGATAAAAGTTGAGCTAGGAGCGAAAGATGGAGATAGAAGAGTTCTTACTGGTCTACATGGTGGATGAGGAGGACCTTGGTGACAACCGACGAGGGCTCGCGCTGATGGTGAAGTGACTATATTTTTGGCTAGGACAGGGGCCTTATATATCTTTTCCGAGAAAGGAAATATTGCATTTCAGCAGATGCAACACGAGGGTGGATCAGGGGCGAAATTGGACACTGGCGCAGTCCTGACAGTTTCCTATCTATCTTTAGATGTTGTTGTGGGACTTCCATCTGATTTTAGACGTTTTTGACTTCTATCTCTTGCTTCAGCTCAACTCTTAATCTATTATAGAGTTTTATTCATTTATCCTCAGTTTGTACAAAGTACATTACATATGATGATGTAATGACACATGTCAATAATGCGTATAATCATTTACAGATGTGTTTCAATTATACAGCATGAAAATATTTTTATAAGTTATATACAATATGGGGTTGTTGGTTTAAATTACCATATATATACAGAGTGCGGTAGATAAGTAATGAAACTCAGTCTAGAAAAACAAATTTATTGATCCGATTTGTACAAAACGTTAATATTCTCCAAAGAACTCGCCTTGGGCGTCGACACAACGTTGCCAGCGCGTTTTCCAAGCTTCATAGACCCCACTGTAGTCCGTTGGAGTTATCCCAGTTAGTGCCTTCGTGACAGCACGTTGGATGTTCGGGATATCGTCGAAACGATGACCCTTCAGGCATCTTTTTACCTTCGGAAATAGGAAGAAAAACAGGAGGACTCATGTCAGGGCTGTATGGTGGCTGTGGCAGAACTTCAACTCCAATTCGGGTCAAATAGGAGGTCACGAGGAACGCTGTGTGCGCCGGAGAGTTGTCGTGGTGGAGACGCCAGCGTTGTACAAGGTCCTGTCACTTCCGTTTGACGGCTTTGTGCAATCGCCGAAGGACTTCTTTGTAGAATTCGGCATTAACAGTTTCCCCTGAGGGACAAACTCTTTGTGAATTAACCCCCGCTTGTCGAAAAACACAATCGGCATTGTCTTGACTCGGGATTTTGACATTCTTGCTTTCTACGGCCGCGGGGATGCCGGTGTGTGCCACTCCGAGCTTTGGGCTTTCGTCTCCGGGTCGTATTGAAATGTCCACGATTCGTTGGCTGTTACTACGTTGTCTAAAAAGTCTGGATTATTTTCCAATCCATTCAACATCTCACGGAAAACGTCCACTCGTCGTTGCTTTTGTTCGGCGGTGAGCACTGGGAACCAATTTTGCGCAAACTTTCCTCATCATCAAATCTTGCGTAACAATTTGGTGAACCGTAAATTTATTCACGGAGATCTCATCGGTGATCATTTTGAGACTTAAACGACGGTCGGAGTCCAGGAGTTCTTTCACTTTGGTCACCGTTTCACCACACGACTCGTTGAAGGGGGTCCAGATCGTTCCATGTCTTCAACGGATTCCCTCCCGTTTTTAAATTCATTAAGCCACCGGAACACTTGAGCTCTTGATAGGGCGTCCTCTTTGTAGGCCTCCGTAATCATACCAAAAGTTTCCGAAGCAGTTTTGCCCAAACGAAAGCAAAATTTGATTGCATACCGCTGTTCTATCGAGCAATCCATCTTCAGCGTTTTCACAAGTGTCACGGGCACACAAACAACGTAATACGCGAAGCTCGACCCTCACTGCGCCAGAGCTACGACGCGACTGCGAACCGGTTCTATTGTTAGCTCAGATCCCCCACACACCACGTGACCTGCAGGTGGAGAACGCACTGTGAGCGACTGGGGCGCCGCGCGGCGGCCAGTCTCATTACTTATCTACCACACACTGTATATATATATATAGAGAGAGAGATTGATATTGAAACTACTTTATTTCAATGTTCATATAAGATTTTATATGGTTGATTACAAAATTGAATGAATACGAATATAAATAAGATCATATATTGATAACTATAGGAATAAATAGATAAAAACAATTGATAAATATACATATATATATAAATATATACAAGGTCTTCATTGGTGGGGCCCACCACGGGAAAGACTCCGCCACCGATGGACTGCGAGAGTTCTTTCCCACAGAGTGGGCAGGTCGATGTGATGGCTGGCATTACCCAACTCAAGACCAAGATGGTACTTGTAGATGGTAGCCTTCGCCACACTTGTTAGCTTCACTGCCTCGGGATGGAGGCCGACGCCGAAGAGCCAGGCCTGCAGATCCAGGGGCACTTCGCAGGAGGCGAACACCTCCCGGAGCAGGGGTCGCACGGCTCGACAACTCCAATATCTGTGGGTCAGCGACAAGTCGTTGGACCCACAGGCGGCACAGTTGGCACGCCTCGAGGCAGGGTGGTCAGGATGGGGTAGGGCGTAGAGGGCCAGCCGTAGGGCGACATCTGCGTCGTGCCCCCGAGAAGCAGTTCCGACGCAGGTCGGCCCAGGGGATGGAGCAGGGAACATCCACGGTGGGGGTCCACCGGGCAGCCAGCTCTGCAATATGATGCACCTGGAGCCGTGCCGAGTCCAATGCCCGGCGGGCCCTCTGGCTGGTAAGATGGGTAATGGGGGTAACCGATCCCCGCCTGACGATGGTCTCCGCCTCGTAATCCGAATGATAGCTGGAGCTGGCGTTTTCCTACAGAAGACGCTGGCAGAAGGCCCCCAGGTACTGAGCATCCAGGAGCGCGGCCCGCGTTGAGCGCGTTAGGGCAGGGACGCCATCGGAGAAGTCCCCCGACAGTCGCCTGTAGCCAGCGCTCGGGAGCCAGCAGGTCTGGCGGCCGCAGGAATCTGTTGTCGCCTCGAAGGCGCAGGGACCTCAGGATGGTGGAATGCAGAACCTTGTGGTCCAGCTCTAGGACACTTGAGGCGGCCTCCTACAGGCTCAGCAGTCTCCTCCTCCTAGGCGAGAGCCAGACGTCAGGAGCCGGCGGTGTCAGCCACGCCCGGCTGCGGACCAGCCAAGAGTAGCTGTTGGCGGTGCCACGAAGAGGCCTAGACCCCCTTCAGGCAGGCGAGCCGAAGCTGGCCCGCGATGTCAAGCAGGCCGACGCCACCATCGGAGACTGGACGAGCTAGGATGCGCCCCGGGGTGCCACGAGACTCGGCTCCTACCCCACACGAAACGCGCCAACCGCGCCTGCAGCCGGCCGATGGTGGTTTCGGGTGGAAGGTAGCCGTGGAGGTGGTGCAGGATCGAACCCAGGACCAGGCTGTTGGCCGCGCGAGCACGACCAACCAGCGACAGGCCGCGGGTGAAGGGTGACCACCTCGCGATGGCTCGTTCCAGCAGACCCATCAAGTGTGAGGCCTGGGAGGCGACGGTGTTTCTGGTGGTGATGGTGCAGCTCAGGATGGTCAGCGACTCGGACGTCCAGGAGATTCCCAGAGGAGAATCCGTCCGGTTTTTCCCGGAACCACACCAGAGCCCGCAGCTCTTCGTGAAGTTGACAGCCACCTCGGAGGAAATGCGGAACTCTTCGAAGATTAAGGGCAGGAGCTCAAACTGAGAGTCGTCCCTGATGAAGAGTACGATGTTGTCCGCATAGGCGACCCCGTTGACGCGGCCCAAGGTCCTCTCGAAGCGGCGTAGCAGAGGTCCAACTCCGATACTGAAGAGCGCGGCGCTGAGACGGCAGCTCTCCCTCACCCCGTTGAGAAGCGGGAAGGCCTTGGTGTAGACATCTCCGACCCGGATGGAGGCGTCTGCTTCCCCGTAGAGGACAGCAATCTACCCTAGGAAGGTAGATGGAAGGCCTAACTTCTCCAGCAGGGCGAACAAGTAGCTCCTGCTCAGGGTGTCGAAGGCCGACTTCAGGTCCAAAGAGATGACAGCCAGCGGCGTTTCATGTCTGGATGCCCCGGCGGCTTCGTCAGACACTCGCGCGATATTCCAGGAAGATGACCGTCCTGAAAGGGCGTAGGTCTGACATTGGGGGACCAGGTCTGGCAGATGACGTCGCAGACGAGCCATGAGCACGCTGCTGAGGGACCCTGTAGTCGGTCGTTGGCAGGCTGATTGGCCGGAATGCCTGTAGACCCGGACCACCGTGCACTTTCGGCAGCAAGATCACCTTCCTGCGCCTTGATGATGGAGGTAAGGCCCCGCGGAGTCGAGAAGCCTCGAAGACTTGCCAAAGAACTTCGGCGAAGGACTCTTCAAAGGCTTTGACAAACTCGCAGGGTAATCCGTCCCATCCCGAGGCACGGCCATTTGGCAGGCGGTGGATGTCTGCCGCTATCTGGTCGCGGGATATGTCAGCGAGTAAGATCTGGTCCCACTTGTCGAACTCCAGGGGAGTCACTTCAGCTAGGAAGTCGGCGATGGCCTCTTCCGAGCTTGGATCCTGAGCAAAGCGACTACTTAAGCGCTCCAGAAGGAAACGCCTAAGCTGGCCCCCCGGAGATGGCGTTGCCGTCGTCATCGGTTAAGGTGGAGAAAGAGCGACGTCTGGCTCGGAGGGAACGCCCGAGGTCCGACAAGGAAAGATAGTCGGAGCGGGCAGTGTCGTCCTCCAGTCTCCGCCTCAGGAAGTGGCTTGCTCTCTCGATGTATACACCGCCGGACTCGGCGACGGCAGGCGCGAGTGACCATATCTCCGCGACCAGATCTGCCTTGATCCTGGTCCAGTGTTCCCCATAATATCGGGGGTGAAAAGATTTGCTAGGTCTTCCGATGTTTCATCGACGAACGTTTCCATTCGATCGAAAAAAAGGTCTGACCGTAGCAGCTTGCCGATGCAGGGAAGTCTTGTAGGTGCTGGGTCTCCTACTTGAATCAGGACGGCCCGGTGGTCCGAGTAGACATAGTCTATAGTTTGGTATTGGGTGACGCGGTCGCAGAAGCCTGATGGAAATAGGATTCTGTCCAGACGACGCGCGTCGACCCGGCTTCCGATAGTCGCAACCCTGGTGTGCTCCAGTGCAGCATCGAAGAAGGTGGCGATGTCGACGAGGTGGGCTTGGTCCAGGAGCTCCGCGAGGGCTTCTGCTGAACCTGATGCCAGGTCCTTCGCCGACTCCTCGGAGATGTTCAGGTCACCGAGGATCCATGCACCTTCTTCACGCGCCAAAGCTGCGATGATATGGAACTGGCGGCAGCGCTCTTCAGGAGCATGAGTGACGTGGGCGTTGACACACGTCATGGAGTATCCCCGGTTGGTGAGGTTGATGACAGCAACCTTGCCAGACCATAGGATCTTCTGTCGGTGAACAACGACGCCGGCCGCGAAAACTCAGGCGAGGCCTGATCCCACGGTGGTCGTTGAAGGCACAACGACGGCGCTGTAGCCGTGGCAGAGGTCTCTTTCTTCGTCCAGGGATATGACGTTGGTCTCCTGCAGGAAGCAGATGTCAATCTCATGCTCCTTGAGAAAACAGAAGAGCTGGATATTCCGTCGAAGAGCGGCAATGCCGCGCGTGTTCAAGGTTGCAATACGGAAGCTCATTTCGGCTGCCGAGCAGAGTTTCTGGCGCGTGACAGCTTCTTGTACAGGGTGTCGCTGGTGTTCCCTGTAAGAGCCATGAGCGCCGTGGCCAAGTTGTCGATGGCCTGTCTCTGCTGGGCGTTGTATTTTGCCAGAAGCTTGTCCATGAGGCCGTTGTTGGTAAGAGCTTGGAGGAGTTGTTCTCTCTCCAAGCCCAGCTGCTGGACCCTGGTGATGGCCGAAGAAGCCTTGTCGTTCTTCACAAGATCGGCCATTTGCCTCTGAGCCAAGTTCCGCTCATCTTGTGATGGAGGAAGCGTCTTGGATTTGTTTTTTGTGTCTTGATCCGCAGTCGCTTGATCATTTGAATCGCTTGGAGAAGGGTCTGCGACGACGATGGCGGTGGAGGAAGGGATGTCAGCTGCTGGTGTTGGCGCAGCTTCTGGTGAGGCTTGGGAAGAAGAGGCAAGCGGCTTGTTCCAGGCCTTTTGGCGAGCAACAGGCGGCCGCTCAGGGAAAAGCAGCTTGTGTTCTGTCAAGCCAGTCTTTTGAGGACAGTTGGCCCGCTTGTGTCCTTGCCTATGGCAGAGGGAACAGCGGATCCCGTAGCTCACGTAGACTGGCGTGATGACTCCCTTGGTCTTGATATCCACCCGGGCAGGAATCTGGGAGAGCTTAACTCCGTCGTGGAGAGTAATAGAGGCTTTCCGACGAGCGTCAGCCCAGCAGGAATTGTCCAACTCCATCATTTGCTGGACGATGGAGGTCACCAGGCCGTAAGGCTAGAGCGTCGCGATAAGGTCGGCGTCCGTTACAAAGAACGGCACGTTGCCCACGGCGATCCGCTCAGCCTTCTTCCTCAAGGGAAAGGCTCACAGAGTGGCCTCTTCAATGTCCAGCCCTCCTCGATGAGCCCTCTCTGCGAGCTGCACGCTGGAGAGGCCGACTAGGATGTTCCCCTCCATCTTGCTCAACTGGTACACGCAGCCTTTACCCTGCTTCGCCTCCAACGCCATGAAGTACTGCACCTGGCTAAATTCTGGGGAGAATTCCAAGTAGACACATTGGTCTACCTGACCGGCCGCCGACTTGACTCTGAAGTCCGCCTGTTTGTGCAGAGTTTTTGTGCACCTCTGCACTCGGGGCTTGTTCGCAGGGGGGTGGAACAATAGGCTTGGTGGCAGCAGGCTGGACGCGGCCTCTTTTGATCTGCCGTTCTGCCGCCGTTTCAGCTGGCCTCTTGCGCTAATGGCTGACGAGGATGAAGCCATCATCTTGTTCCTCCATCGGGAGTTGTTTGCCTTGATCGACGAGGTCAGCCCAGCTCGTCGAAGGCTTGCCTGTACCAGGCTGTGGTTCTACGTTGTTCCCCTCAATTACCACTGGGGCCTGAGGAGTGCCGATGTCATTAGCAGGTGTAGATGACGAATGGCACTCAGCCAATGTCATCGCGTCTTGGAGGGGTGGGGAATCCCCCATGAAATTTAAAGAAAATATTGAAGAATAAAAATTTTAGGCTTAAAAATAGAACGCCAAAGAATACGCCACGTCGTCGGGGGTAAGCGGGAGCGTACGTGCGTCCCCGCCGCTCGAGAGAGAGAGAGAGATAAATAAAAAGAGAAGAAGATGATTGTTAAATGGTCGTTAATTCTCACACAAGTCCTGCCTGTGAATGTAAGTAATCAATTCTGGCATTCTATCAATGCAGAAGTCGAAATTGCTTTTACATGCGTAGGCATGTGACGCACTTACAGTATAATCAGTCACAAAAGCACATTCACCATAATTATCATGGTTTGCACCATTTTTACTTGGTGTAAATAAATAAATACTAAATTATTCTATCTGTTAAAGCATATTTAGATATAATATTTCTTCTTACCTTGCCTTAATCTCTTTTATATTTCGCTTTCTATGAATGAAAATCTTGTTTAAAAAGCTACGCTTCAAATTCTTATAACCTTCATTCATCATCTGAGAGATTATTTTATTAAGACTAAAAATCTTAGTGCATGTATCATAGGTAAAATCCAGTGTTTTTTCTCATTCCTTTAATTTGTATCATTTTTTTCCCTCGGATTTACCCTTTAAAATCTGTTTATGAGTTCAATTGTCTTAATTATAATGTATAGATTTTATTTTCTCAATATTGATTGTGATTAGCTTTTACTTTTTTATTTTCATTTGCGGTGAATCCGCGGTAAATCATTGTATAACAAATTTTTATATAATTTTTCTTGTATATAAATATCATATTACCATTAAGGCACAATTACTTTTTTCCTGCATGTATCCTACATTTCAGCTTGGAGAATCTGTATAAGACTAAAAGGTCTTAATGAAGCTTTTTTCTTGTTGTTGAAGTATTTTCATATAAATATTTAAAACATAGATGCGCAAAGGAATTAAATACGTCAGCGCATAAAATTTTTACTGATTATTTCATATCCAATTATTAGCAATATAGGCAACAATGATGTAATACAGCGCCATTTTCTATAAAGGTTAAAACTATAGCAACTCTAATTGTTCTAATATAATTCAATATAACTCTACCACACAAAGACCTTAATACAATGAAGATAAAAGAAAGTTGTCTCACTTTCGGTCCCCCCTGGACCCTTGGAATATTCGACCAAATCCTGGTCCGTTTCCAAAGTGACTAACGTGGCAGCGGCATCCATTTTACAATGAAGATTGGACGTGACAACAACAATAAAACACTATCCCATAGAAGTAGGCACTCTTCTATATTATCATTTATTTAAGTAACCCAGGTTCCTGGAGCGTACAGAAGTCGCCAACTACCCGGGATGTCCTTCTGACCTAAGTCTTCTTGGATTTATATACAATGCCAGTGGAAGTCCAATTCATGAGGTGTCGCCAGGCAGATTTCTTTCTTGGGAGATTTTCTAGGGATGCTGGACTCTTCTATATATACCACAATAGTTCACGAATTTATTTAATTTGAAGTCTCGAGAAATCGTTCAACCAGCACGCATCATCCACCATGCATGTATATTCATGGTAAACGTTTTGCGGATTTCGGCAAATTATAAAGAAGGAATCATATATCGCCGCAACTCTTTTTTATTATTAACGCGATTAAAAGTTTTCGGGCAAGCCCTTCTTCAGCTAATTATAGTGTACAAACAAGGAGAGATTATATATCGTATTTAAAATTTTATTTTATTTTAAATACGATATATAATCTCTCCTTGTTTGTACACTATAATTAGCTGAAGAAGGGCTTTCCCCGAAAGCTTTTAATCGCGTTAATAATAAAAAAGAGTTGCGGCGATATATGATTCCTTCTTTCTAATGCACGTATATGTTCAAAAAGTTGTTTTCACACACAAAGAGAATGTAACATATTTTATCTCTCAATAACACAAGTATTTAAAATATGTAAATAATAATTTGTATATAAAAATAGTATTGATCATTAATTGTTTTTATCGTTAATTTATAATACATTGTTGATAAGTCCGAAAGCTCTAAAATAAAAAGGTTGCACAAGAAACTTAGCCCTGGAAGCTTCATTTATTTTATAAAAGAAAGTTGTGGCGACTGGTCACATTATCTTTAACCATTAATTGGGCGAAACCTCTGAGAGAATCCGCCACTAATGAGTCAAGCCCTTCTCACAACTATTGGTTCTTCCGTTGCAATAAGTAGTGCAGAAGTAGTTTTTAAATGAATAAAATAAATCGTTGTTATAGTTTAAATATACTTGAGATAAATTTAAAAAATAGACAAAAGAGAACACAGAGCAATAAGAGAGATAAAATCAGATAAACAGAGAGAAAGATTCATGGTAAACGGATTGCGGATTCCGACAATTTAGAAAGAGGGAATCATATATCGCCGCAACTCTTTTTATTAACGCGATTAAAGGAAGCTTTCGGGCAAGCCCTTCTTCAGCTAACTATAGTGTACACTATAGTGTACACTTGCCCGAAAGCTTCCTTTAATCGCGTTAATAAAAAGAGTTGCGGCGATATATGATTCCCTTCCATATATACTATAGTGTACACTATAGTTAGCTGAAGAAGGGCTTGCCCGAAAGCTTCCTTCAATCGCGTTAATAAAAAGAGTTGCGGCGATATATGATTCCCTCTTTCTAAAGAGAGAAAGATATTTAGAAAATTTCGTTTTGCCATTTTATTCTTCCTCAACCCATGTCCATCCACTGCTCTGAAGGCAAAACTCTACAAATATTCCATTCTGATACTTTTAAACCATTTTATTTCTTCTATATAACATGCTAATTTTTGTTATTTAAAAATTTGCCCATTATTTCCGTATTCAGGCTTACTGGCATTTGAGTAATTTGTAGTTTGATCTTTCCGCGTTGGCCAAGAGTGTTGTAAATTCCAATTCAAACCTACCTGCCAGGTTTTAAAGTATCATCATTTCTTGTGGAGACAGAGCTTCTGTTTGAAACTTCTGAATATGAGGAAAATATTTTTATTTTCTTTTTTTTTTTAGTTATAAATATATATATATTTGGTAATATATTCCAATATATACTTGTTATCATATGTTACATAATTATAGGGTAACATCCAAAAATGTGGATACAGTCTAACTCGCCAGTTTGACCAGTATGTGATACAAAACGGAATGATAAAGTTTGATTGAGGGTCTGCCAGCGCCCAGACAGAAACAAAGAGTCTCCTTCACATAGTCGTACCGACAAACATAGTCGGATTCCTCGCTGGCTCTCGTGTAGATCAGACCCACCTGGACTGGCGCTGGCCTCTCTCTCTGAGGTGACATCTGACATGCCTCGTTCTTTTGTGCTATCCCTTGACGCCTGAAACCACCCTGACCATTGTGACGACCACGACTGCATCTAACATGCCTACCACGACAATCAGGAGACAAGAAAACCTACCATATATACATATTTATGAAGGAGAAATAAAAACCTGAACCAAAATGTATAAACCATTCAAAATCAATATCAAAAAGGCTTCTGCTCAAGTGGCTAAAGTGTACTACGCAATCGCCGCACCACTCCCGTATCAACTACACCGATCGCGAATGAAACAAAGACTATTCCGGCAAAATAAGGTTTTGGGCGCAGCAATAGGGGGAACATGACGTGACAGAACACTTGCGTTACTTAAAAGGTTAACAAGGATTCAAATGCCTATACAAAGGTTAAAATTCCAAGTAGGTTAATATAATGTAATAGTGGTATATATACATATTTTTAAATTAAATAGATGATGAAATGATTAGAGAACTAAACTAAATACCAAGTTTTTCCCAATAAGAGACCATCTCCAGGTGACATTGAGAATTATCCAAGTTTCTAGGGGGCCTTACATGAGACGATCTACTCTAAACACTTTATTTAGAGCGGTAAATTGAGCGGTTTGATGTTTGGAGCTCTAATTTACTCGCCACAGAGAGGTGAGATAGGTCAAATCGTTATGTCAAAACACCGATCGTTTCCCCCAATAATAGAAGAATATCTGGGTGCTATCAACTTGGGAGCTGCCAGCTGTCTACGGTAGATACTGTACTGACGTCGCAGCTCGCTGTTGGATTTGGTATCGTGCCCTTTATTGTATTTTATACTGTTTTACATACTGTACTGGAGAGACCTTAAATCTTATTGTACAAAAGCATAATTTGAAATTTTCTATGAGTTCGTGAAGCTGTCTATTATAAGCCTGCATTTATTTTCAGTAACAATACTAAGTTGTCTGTAATTCTCCACTCTTTGTAATAAAATATTTACAAAATTTAAACCATATTGTAATGTATTGAAGTTTATAGTGGTACACGTAGGTTCTTTATTATCTTTCTCTTGCCCTTTAGAGAGTAGAAACAAGGATTCGTGTATATCTCGCCCTTGACTTTTAAATTAAGTACAAGGATTCGTGTATATCTCGCCATTGACTTTTCGATTAAGTACAAAGATTCGTGTAAATCTCGCCCTTGAGTTATATATTAAGCAGAAGGATTCGTGTATATCTCGCCCTTGACTTTTATATTAAGTACAAGGATTCGTGTAAATCTCGCCCTTGATTGTTAGATTAATCACAAGGATTCGTGTATATCTCACCCTTGACTTTTATATTAAGTACAAGGATTCGTGTATATCTCGCCCTTGACCTTTATATTAAGTACAAGGATTCGTGTATATCTCACCCTTGACTTTTATATTAAGTACAAGGATTCGTGTATATCTCGCCCTTGATTGTTAGATTAATCACAAGGATTCGTGTATATCTCACCTTCGACTTTTATATTGAGTACAAGGATTTGTGTATATCTCGCCCTTGACCTTTATATTAAGTACAAGGATTCGTGTATATCTCTCGCGCGATCTTGAGTTATAGATTAAGTACAAGGATTCGTGTATATCTCGTCCTTGACCTTTAGAGAGTACCGACATGGATTCGTGTATATCTCGTCCTTGATTGTTAGATTAAGTACAAAGATTCGTGTATATCTTTCGCGCGATCTTGAGTTATAGATTAAGTACAAGGATTCGTATATATCCCATCCTTGATTGTAGATTAAGCACAAAGATTCGTGTATATCTCGCTCTTGACGTTTAGATTAAGTACAAGGATTCGTGTATATCTCCCCCTTGACCTTTAGAGAGTACGGACATGGATTCGTATATATCTCGTCCTTAACTTTTATAGTAAGTACAAGGATTCGTGTATATCTCGCTCTTTAGTTATAGATTAAACACATTGATTCGTATATATCTCCCCTTGAGTTATAGATAAACACATTGATTCGTATATATCTCCCCTTGAGTTATAGATTAAGTACAAGGATTCTTTTATATATCGCCCTTGACTTTTATATTAAGTAGAATGATTCGTGTAAATCTCCATTGACTTTCATATTAAATACGAGAATTCGTGTATATCTGGCCTTTGAATTTTATATTAATTACAGAGGGTGTTCACACTTATAGGAAACAAGTTTTATTATAAAATTTCAAAAATTAACACCATATTTGAAATTTTCAAATGTTCTATTTGAAAGCCTTTTTGTTTATTTACAGAACGGCAACTGATTTTCCACGATAGCAGACACTTTCTGATCATGGTCATACTCAAAAGATCCCATTCTTCCTTTACCACTTTCCAGAGCTAATCTTACCTATTTGGACATAATTAAAATATGCAAACAAGATGATATCAACATTTCTAAAAAAGGTATTTATAATATTATTCACGACAAAAATATCAAGTTTTTATTCAAAGCACCTACGGAGAAATGGACAAAAGATTATCACCCTATATCTGTGAGAACTCCTGCAACTGTCAAAAAAGTGAAAAATTATATTACAAAAGAAAATCCTATGCCACAAAGAGATATAGCCAAATTAATAGGAACATCAGTGTCAACAATAAATAAAATAATAAATAAAGATTTAGGCCTAAAAGCTACAAAAAAAAACATGCGGTTCACAAATTGTTTCAGAGCCATATTCGTCAGCGACACACTATCAGCAGATATTTTTATGAAAATTTCTTGGCTGCTGATAGATGGAAATTTTTTGTTACATATGACGAAGCATGGGTATATTTAACCGATTGCGACAGAAAAAGAGCTATATACTATCAAAAAGGGTGGGAAAATCTAGGCCAAATTAGTTGAAGGAATGTGCCGAAAGTTACCCCAAAATATTTATGGTGGCATGTGGTATATCATAGGAAGGAAAATTAAAAATAAGAAAAGTTGAAAGAAATGCCAAATTAAACTCGGTGTACTATCAAAACAACATTTTAGAACCTATATTTTTAAATTATATTCCCTCTATCTATGGAAAAAAAGAGCACAAAGTCTGGTTTCACCATGATAACGCCACAAGTCCTACCTCATCTTCAACCCAAGCTTATTTGGAAGATCTAAGGCAAAGAACAGGAATCAACACTATTCCAAAAAACAGAACCCCTGTAAAATCTCCTGATTTAGCCCCGATGGATTTTTGCATTTTTCGGATGCCTTAAAAGAGACACCCTAGGACAATTGAAGGTCTCTGGAAAGTGGTAAAGGAAGAATGGGATCTTTTGAGTATGACCATGATCAGAAAGTGTCTGCTATCGTGGAAAATCAGGTGCCGTTCTGTAAATAAACAAAAAGGCTTTCAAATAGAACATTTGAAATTTTTCAAATATGGTGTTAATTTTTAATATTTTTATAATAAAACGTGTTTCCTATAAGTGTGAACACCCTCTGTACAAATGCTCATATTTTCCCCTTGACTTTTAGGGTACATATTTTGCTCCTTTATATTTCATTCTTGATTTTAAGAATAAGTATAGGGTTTCTGCGAATCTCTCTCTCTCTCTCTTAACCTTTAGAGTATGTACAAGGATTCCTTTAAATTTCGCTCTTGAAGAAGTATGAACATGGATTTTCAACCTTGAGTGAATATTTCAAATTATTCTACTGTGTCAATGAAAACCAATTATGGAAGGCAAGTAGCGACATGCGTATCCCAACCTCGTTAGAAACTTATGCGAAATGTCTTCTTAGCTGGTTCAAGACTAAACAAGGTGTCAAACCTCCAACTAGGAAGTCGAAGGCCAAATAGTCTGCCCTTCCTTTTGGACGTAAGGACGTCATTTGACTGGAAAGTCGAAGACAATAGTCTGTTCTTTTTTACCAAATGTGATTTTGAGGAAGAGAATGCCCGAAAGCTTCTTTCTTCTATTATAAAGAAATGGAAAGAAAAGCCGAGGGGTATAATATTTCAAATAAGCCTCACATGCTTTGATTTGCACAAAATATAATTCTCAAAGTTGATTACACTAGGTTCATATGCTACTCTTAGCACAAGCTATTCTTATTATAAACTTATATATCTGCCTTCTGAAAAGCATGTGTGCTCCTGGTCAGGATATGCCTTTTTTATTTTTATATATAATTATTCACAACATAGAATTCACCCAACACATACTGGATATATAAGGAGCTCTGAATTCAATAGGTTTAATTAACTAAATTTTAGAGAGGTGTGTGAGTTCATTACACATGAATAAATCCCTTACCTACATTTTAGCACCTTAGTGATGTTTATAGAGTTTTGTGGAGGAGAAAAAACAACATGTGGTATAGGAAGTTGAGGTAATATAACGCGAGAGTTAAGCTAGGAGCGGGGAATGATATGGGAATATAGTCGGCTCTATATGAAGATATCTATGCTAAACATATTATGGTGAAAAGAGGCTTAGTGAAACATATTTAATTTTGAACATATTTAGATACTTTTCTTGATTTTTTTATCACTTGAAAATAAATAGAGAAATAGATACACCTATATATCTATATATATAAAAATGCAATGTTTGTATGTTTGTCTGTTGGTTGGTTGGTCTGTATGTCCGGTATACAAATTCGCAGTAGTTCACTAATACAAACCAAAATTTCCATACATAGGTAAAAAAAAACGAGGATGACGATAGGCTATTTTAAAAAATATATAAATCAATTATTAAAACTATATATTCAAATTATTCTAAATAGCTCACGAGCAGCGCCTTTAGAACGCGGTGGATCTGATGGCGGGGCGCGCCCATTGGCCGCCTGCGAGCACGTGGCTTCCCTGTGCGCGCGCATGCGCCGGGAAGCCACTTGCGAGCCGGCAGCCGACGGGAGCAGTCACTTGCTCGCCGGGAGTCAACGGGCGCAGACATTTACTCGCTGCCAGCCAACGGGCACATGTTTAATGTGTTTGAATTATACATTTAATCATGTAAACCCGGGCGTTTGCCCAGGTCATTCGTCTAGTATTATATATAAAAATCAATGTTTGTATGTTTGTTTGTTTGTATGTCCGGTATACAAATTCCAGTAGTTCACTAATTCAAACCAGAATTTCCATACATAGGTAAAATAATACGTGGAAGACGATAGGCTATTTTAAAAATATATAAAACAATTATTAAAACTATATATTCAAATTATTCTACTTAGCTCACGAACAGCGCCCTCTATCAACGATTAGATTAAATTATGCTGATGCAAACAAATAGATAATGCTAATAACAAACAATTATAAAAACAATTCTTATCTAAATATATATCACTCGGGTAGATATGCACACGGGTCAATCCCGGGGCGAAGCCCGGGTCACCCGTCTAGTATTTTATATAAAAAAAAGGCATCTCCTTATCGTGCAACTGAAAGTTGCTGATGGCTTGCGCCATCTATCGGAATAAATATCAACTTTTCTCGTTGATTTTTAATTATTCCAGAATTGGCTGAATACCCATTCTTGATTAATCAAGAAAAGCTAACCACGGACGCGTTTCGGGCTGTTGGCCCTCATCAGCGTGGTGCAAGCTGTACCTCAACGACCAAAAAAACTGGTCATTCAGGCATCCTGAAAAATCATGAAACGGGTAGTTAAGGCCAGAATTGCGTGAGACCGCGACACAAATGGGTAGTTGGCCAATTCTGGAATAATTAAAAATCAACGAGAATAGTTTCAGTTGCACGACTTTCAGTTGCACGATAAGGGGATGCCTTTTTTTAAAAATAATTTATGCACCTTATCCCAATACAATATCATATTTGTAATATTTTTTCACATTGTGTCGCGGTCTCACGCAATTCTGGCCTTAACTACCCGTTTAATTATTTTTAAGGATTTTAAGGTACAGCTTGCACCACGCTGATGAGGGCCAACAGCCCGAAACGCGTCCGTGGTTAGCTTTTCTTGATTAATCAAGAATGGATATTTAGCCAATTCTGGAATAATTAAAAAACAACGAGAATAGTTGATATTTATTCCGATAGATGGCGCAAGCCATTAGCAACTTTCAGTTGCACGATAAGGAGATGTCTTTTTCTTAATTTATGCACCTTATCCCAGTACAATATCATATTTGTACTATCTTTTCAGATACATATTTGTTTTCTTGCCAATCTTAATTTTCCCGAAATTTTTTTAACTACACGCATAGACAAAACTTGAGTTTTACCTTTTAGCATGTATATTGGGATTCAGACAATACTCTGAAAGATATTTGATAGACAGTGATCTTTATTGAAGACACAGGAGATAACCAAGTGTGAACATAATTGCTTCTGTCTCCTTAAAAAAATTAATAATAATAAACGCCAGGGGACATCAAAGACCTTCTACTTCCTTAAGTTTTGTCCATGAGTGCAAATTAATTAATTTCTTCCACTTATACCCCGACCACTATTACTATCAATAATAATTATGCTAATGACAACCTTAAAAATAAAATAATAAAAAAATATATGGCGAAGAAAACTTTCACTTGTGTAAAACCCGAGCTAAACAGAATAATTCTTCTAAAAATAAATAAATTTAATCAATTTGAATTTTTTTTTCGAAAGAATTATATTAATTTAAGAAAAGACACCTAGATTTTTTTATAGACAATGCATAAAATAATATATCGGTCAATATTTTATAACCCCCAGCTTTGGTGGATTGGAAAAAAAAGATTGCTTGTAAATCGTGGTTTTAGGTTTTAGCTAAAATTTATCAATCAAAACTAAAGAAATTCCACGATATTCTTAATATAAAATATCTTTAAAATCTTAATATTATATTAATAATTTAAAAAATATATTAATAAAATATATTTTAAAAAACTCTCCGAAAACAAAAATTATCGTTAAAATCAAGAATAGTTACAAAGAAGGTCAATAGATGGCGGTGGAGTCATCCATTCGCTAGCTACCATGTAATCGGCAGAAGCCTTCTTTTGGCAGCCGGTGCTGAGGCTTCGTACAAACATGAAGCTCCCGATCCAGAAGTTCCATCTGAAGCGGATCGTGCATGTCAAAGCCACGGTAGGTCTTTTATATCTTTCTTTTTTATCTATTTATCCCTGAAAACATCGTTTTGTTGTCATAAATACGCTATATATTTCTGTAATTATATGTTGTTTTGTAAATATACTCTTATTTTATACTCAAATATATCACTCTTATATGACATTCACATTATATTGCAGATTATTTGTTTATATCTTCTATAGAATTATATATCGAAAATATGCGTATGCATATTTAAAATTAAACGATAATTTTTAAAAATATTTATCAAAATATTGCTCTTTATAAATATATTTATAGTAAAATAATATTGAATTAAATATAAATGTATCACTTCATATATGTCCTATAAAGATATATTTAATCTATATTATAAACATTGAACAAATCAAGATATTAAGCACAGTATGTTTCAAAAGTAAGAAGTAACTTCATTTAAACTGAATGCAAAGTCCCGAATTTCATTGTTTTTATACCTACTTTTTTGCACACACATTAATATAAAAAAATATTAAGTTTTTAATAAAGGCACATTGTGTTTCTTTTCGCAATTTCATACGTAACTGAAATTTTATAACATTTGACTTTGCTTTAAAAGGATACTTGTATATATATGTTAAATGGGTTAGAGAAATAATGTTCTATATTTGCATGTTCTTATTTAAAGGCGAGCAGTTTTTTCTTGCAAGTCTAACATAAGGTGTTGTGTCAAACGACCTTATCTCATCTAAGTGGTAGTGAAACATTTCCATTGACTTTCAACATATGCTTCTCTTTAGATGTCATATGTGATTGCAGAAATCAAAACAATAATACGCAGAAATTTAAACTTTTGACAGATTTTTATTTATTATACTTTTATAATTCTTCTCAATGTATAATTTTCTTACAACATGAACCTTAGATTATTAAAACATTGGATTAGTAAACATGAGGGCAACCATTTCGTTCAATTACATTACTTTATTTTTCATATAACATTTTTGTAAACAAAAAAGGTGATGATGATAAATTCAATGAATATTTACACGATCATAGAAAAATTATATTAAACCTTTATATAAACATAAATATTCTAACTAAATTAAACAATACTATTAGGAGATTAATAGTTGTTTTATATTTTTCTATACATAGAATTAAATACCTTCTTTGATTGTATTTATTTTATTTGCAAAATAAAATAATATTATAAAATAAATAAAGCTTCCAGGGTTAAGTTTCTTGTACAACTTTTTATTTTCAAGCTCTCAGACTTGTCAGTCCTTCAACAGGATTATCACTTTAACAAATAAAACAATGTATTTCTAAATGTATAACAGTCAACTTCTCATCAACATTTCCACATTTCTGGCAAGAATTTTCCCTACTTTCTCCATGACAGGCTCATTTTAATTAATTTTCGCATTTTGTTTTTTTAAAAACAACTTCTTCCATTCCTCCAAAGCTAATTCACTCAGAAGACACTCCCGCCCCTGACACTTCGGTTGTCATTCCACGTCTGTCGTCCACTTTCTGGGGTCAAACAACAGCCGCCCCCCGACACTCCTTCCTTGTTTACTCCACTTCCCCCCCATCCACGCCATCTTAGCGGCGAGGGGGCAACAGACTCTATGGAATATATATTAAAGGGATAGGTGCCCCTTTTGGTACATTAATATCATCCTCCCCGCAACTCTATGTTGTATTCTTGCATGAACATTTGTCCATCACCAGCTTAAATACCTGTTTGGTAAATTCAAGCGATTTCATAACCCCATTCGTAGAATGTTATGAAATCGAAACCGCCGCTGTACTGATTGAAGGCCAAAGCCTGAAACCATGGTATACGGGTTGGTAAACTGGTATTGCGGTTCATTCTTTATCATCATTAGTGAAGTCATTTACTAGGGTGATGCATAGTGCTTCGTTCTAATGTAAAATTAAAGGGGGAGAAGTACCACTTTTGGTGCATATTTTATTCATCCTCTTTTTCTGAGTTAACACTTGACAGCGGCCTCTCAGGAGATGCAGATCTTCGGGATTGACCTGGAAGATGGCAGCGACATCGTCCTTACATCCTCATTCCAGGATAAATTAGATCTTCTTCACACTAGCAATCACGGGAATCCGTGAGGACTCCTGATTGCATGGAGAAGTATTCTTCGGCGTTGTGAGAGAGCTTCTTCGAATTTACATAATTGTAATTATTTGTATATTGATCATTTATTCAAATTTATATTAATAAATTAAATTTATAAATTCAATTGATATCGATAAAGTTGTAACAAATGAATTTATTGGCTATCTGTTTCTTTTTAAAATAGCATCAAATATCATCTCTACAGATCTTACTGCAATAATAAAAGTTATTGAATGAGAAGGCTTGGCTTATTAGTGGTGAACGTTCTCAGCAGTTTCGCTAAATTAATCTTCAAACCTCTCTACTATTGTATTGGATTTGTTATGTAGCCTGCATTTTCTAATGAAGGCAGCTTAGGGTGTTTAGTGAACTATGGACATAAGCTTATAGGCCTGTAGAGGTACATACATGTCGTAGCTAAATGAAGAGGCGCAACCGTTATGCCTAGGGAACAGCGCACCCGCGATGTCTGCCACCTTTATTTTTGTCCCGCTTTTATACATGGATGAATTTACATATTTACATTTTAACACAAGCGTAACATATTTACATACTTAGTTTGACGGAAATAAATTATATCTCTTGGCATTAACTATACAAATTATGACATACATATAATTTCAAGGAATTGCATCGAGCAAAGTTCTTCCGCAAATATATGGTTTCATAAAAATTATATGAGTAAATTATAAGCGATAGAACTCTTCCTGTTTAGATAATCAAATAAAGTGACACATTCTACTGGCTCGCGTTTATTAAAAAAGAAACTCATCTTCCTTCACGTTTTACTTTATTTGATTAGTAAATTATATTTATAAATTCAATTGTCATCTATCGATAAAATATAGGATGCTATTTTAAAAAGAAACACATCTCCAGTAAATTTATTTGTTATAAATAATTTATTCACCTAGTTTATATAAAATTTCAATCTCTTGAAGTGTCAAGCTAGCATTTTAATTCAGTAAATAGAGGTTTCCCCTTTCTTTCTTATACCGTTTAATTGCGATGTCAATACAATCTGAAAGACTATCAGCTTTATAATAAGTATGGTTTACTTTAAAGATACGATGTGAAAGTCATTTCTAGAACTGTTCAAAAACTAATGTACAAATTCGTAGAACTATGATCACACAAGGCTTATCGACAATATAAGCAACTTTCACATCCTGAGATTCTTCACAAAAAGAGACGAAAATTGAAATGTTTCTTAACATCAAAAAAAAAAAAAAAAAGATTGAAAAGGCTACAGCTGCATCAACCAATCCTTATTTTCTTTCAGACGTTTCAATGTCTTTCTGCCACTCTCCTGATGAGAGTTATTCCCTTGAGGAGAATGACAGAGCATCACTGAAAGGTAGGGAAGAATATACAACAACAACAACAAAAGCCTTTATTGAGGACCTCTCGTCCTATACAGGATTCGCCAATTTACAGAGTAAGAGAAGAGAACCAAGAATGCAGAGAGAAACCCACATGTAGTAGGTATAGTATTTTCTACACTGTGACTATATACAACAACAACAACAAAAGCCTTTATTGAGGACCTCTCGTCCTATACAGGATTCGCCAGTTTACAGAGTAAGAGAAGAGAGCTAAGAATGCAGAGAGAAACCCACATGTAGTAGGTATAGTATTTTCTACACTGTGACTATATACAACAACAACAACAAAAGCCTTTATTGAGGACCTCTCGTCCTATACAGGATTCGCCAGTTTACAGAGTAAGAGAAGAGAACTAATAATGCAGAGAGAAACCCACATGTAGTAGGTATAGTATTTTCTACACTGTGACTATATACAACAGCAGCAACAAAAGCCTTTATTGAGGACCTCTCGTCCAATATAGGATTCGCCAGTTTACAGAGTAAGAGAAGAGAACCAAGAATGCAGAGAGAAACCCACATGTAGTAGGTATAGTATTTTCTACACTGTGACTATATACAACAGCAGCAACAACAAAAGCCTTTATTGAGGACCTCTCGTCCAATATAGGATTCGCCAGTTTACAGAGTAAGAGAAGAGAACCAAGAATGCAGAGAGAAACCCACATGTAGTAGGTATAGTATTTTCTACACTGTGACTATATACAACAACAACAACAAAAGCCTTTATTGAGGACCTCTCGTCCAATATAGGATTCGCCAGTTTACAGAGTAAGAGAAGAGAACCAAGAATGCAGAGAGAAACCCACATGTAGTAGGTATAGTATTTTCTACACTGTGACTATATACAACAACAACAACAAAAGCCTTTATTGAGGACCTCTCGTCCTATACAGGATTCGCCAGTTTACAGAGTAAGAGAAGAGAACTAATAATGCAGAGAGAAACCCACATGTAGTAGGTATAGTATTTTCTACACTGTGACTATATACAACAGCAGCAACAAAAGCCTTTATTGAGGACCTCTCGTCCAATATAGGATTCGCCAGTTTACAGAGTAAGAGAAGAGAACCAAGAATGCAGAGAGAAACCCACATGTAGTAGGTATAGTATTTTCTACACTGTGACTATATACAACAGCAGCAACAACAAAAGCCTTTATTGAGGACCTCTCGTCCAATATAGGATTCGCCAGTTTACAGAGTAAGAGAAGAGAACCAAGAATGCAGAGAGAAACCCACATGTAGTAGGTATAGTATTTTCTACACTGTGACTATATACAACAACAACAACAAAAGCCTTTATTGAGGACCTCTCGTCCTATACAGGATTCGCCAATTTACAGAGTAAGAGAAGAGAACCAAGAATGCAGAGAGAAACCCACATGTAGTAGGTATAGTATTTTCTACACTGTGACTATATACAACAGCAACAACAAAAGCCTTTATTGAGGACCTCTCGTCCTATACAGGATTCGCCAATTTACAGAGTAAGAGAAGAGAACCAAGAATGCAGAGAGAAACCCACATGTAGTAGGTATAGTATTTTCTACACTGTGACTATATACAACAGCAACAACAAAAGCCTTTATTGAGGACCTCTCGTCCTATACAGGATTCGCCAATTTACAGAGTAAGAGAAGAGAACCAAGAATGCAGAGAGAAACCCACATGTAGTAGGTATAGTATTTTCTACACTGTGACTATATACAACAGCAACAACAAAAGCCTTTATTGAGGACCTCTCGTCCTATACAGGATTCGCCAATTTACAGAGTAAGAGAAGAGAACCAAGAATGCAGAGAGAAACCCACATGTAGTAGGTATAGTATTTTCTACACTGTGACTATATACAACAGCAACAACAAAAGCCTTTATTGAGGACCTCTCGTCCTATACAGGATTCGCCAGTTTACAGAGTAAGAGAAGAGAACTAATAATGCAGAGAGAAACCCACATGTAGTAGGTATAGTATTTTCTACACTGTGACTATATACAACAGCAGCAACAAAAGCCTTTATTGAGGACCTCTCGTCCTATACAGGATTCGCCAGTTTACAGAGTAAGAGAAGAGAACTAAGAATACAGAGAGAAACCTATATGTAGTAGGTATAGTATTTTCTACACTGTGACTATATACAACAGCAGCAACAAGCCTTTTACTGGTCTACGTCATTCTAATCCTGACATAGATTATTTGCATATAATTATTTACATCAATTAGATTATGTATATAGCCTCTCCTCTTCTCTTCAGTCGTCTTCCAAAATTTGAACAACGCAAAAGCTCCAGCTCTGTTTCTCACCACCTCATTCAGGTCGGGAAGAATATAAAGAAAGATTGATGTATCTGTATTAAACAAACTTCCAACCAGAAAATGATGTTTTAAAAATTAAACAAGTGTTTGGCCAAGGAAAGGACAAGAGTGTCAATCTATCAACTTGCTATGACAAGTCTATTGATCGAGGAGGCAAGGAAGTACAGAGGCTATTACGCGAATAAGGTAAAGTTTTGTTTACATTTTAGATGTTGGATTATATATTTTTGGAAAATATTCGTGAAAAGAAAAATTTTACTCCTGTAATATACCTTTAAAACCTTTATTAGGGATCAAGCCCCATACAGGATTCTCCCAGTATAGCAATGGTTGTAATTGAACATAAATCAAGTACTATATACAATTCAGTATTAACATGAGCCAATAAAAAAACTATTTACACATGTTTCTTATTTTACGTAATATACTATTTAAAATACAATATAATATAACGCGGTTTATGATTGTAAAACGAAAATTGCAATTATACCGCGAATGTTTCTTTTAAACAAAAATCGAAATTTATTTTAAAGAGAAATAGCGATTATTTCTAACTTTAAGGATGAAGTATGATAGGATGAATTCCTTATAAGGACTTCATCCTTAAAGTTAGAAATAATCGCTATTTATCTTTAAAATAAATTTCGATTTTTGTTTAAAAGAAACATTCGTGGTATAATTGCAATTTTCGTTTTTATTATACTATTTTTTTCTGAAAGAAAATATTTTCCAATGCTTCTGTTTATTCTCCAATTTACTTTACTGTAATGAAAAGAAAGATATGTTGGTATGCTCTAGGTCTACTTGGTAGTTAATGATTGTTTTTTAATTAAAATTCTAAGTCAATCTCATACAGCACATGTAGAAACATTTCGGATTTTAAACTTTTTTACGAATAGAATCTAATGGTTTGAAAAGTTACTATTATAAACGGGGTTAGACTTGTGAAAGTTTCGGTGATCATTGAATCAATTCGTAATTAAAAAAAAAAATCATAGCGATATTTATAGCGATAATATCTTAAGTGTTTTTTTTTTTTATTTGAAAAAGTAAGCATTTGCATTTAGAATAGTTTACACATTAAAATATAGATGGCGCGCGCTGATGGATCATATAAAATGTCATATCCTGAGAAGATCTGTTGGATATTGAATCCTTACTGCATGACAATAACAGAGGATGAAAAAATGGGTACATGATATGAAGAAGCTGATTGACTCCAAGAAATTCCATTTTCTTAAATACCACGGGTCAGTATGGAAGCGATCCTCTTCCTCGGAGTAGAGTTTGTATGAATATCAGGATAAAATATTATTTTTTATTGAACACCAAAATAAGTAAATGATCTTAAAGCTATAAGACACCTATCTTCTCAACATAAACAAATAACTAATTAGCAACTATTGACAGTCTCTACAATCCCCCGGTTTAAATCTACGTTCGTACTCAATTTTATAAATTAAGGAATCCTTATTGAACATCATGTTCTTTGGCAATGGCCTTATTCTGCTCATGTCATCTTCGGAAAAAATCGATTTTTTGGAAATAAGTGTATTTTTTTCAGAAAACCTTTTTTATTTCTATGCCATAACAAGTATAGATAATATATATTTTAGAGCTTCATGAAAACTTGTCAAAGCTAATCTACTGTATGCGACTCCATGTGTACCTAGAGAGTATGTGACCAACTGTAATGACCACTCAGCCAGATTCCCAAGTGTGTTGTTTATAACCAAGAGGTTATAACCAAGAGGTTTCGACAATAACAAAGGAATAACCTCGCAAATTTTTTTGTATTAAATGGAATTACAGAAGCGCTTTATGGCATTCTTATTTATCTAAAGAAAGGATTGCTTGAAAGCTTTGGTCTTTCCTCTTAATAAAAATATTGCTGCGCTTACGTTTACTCTTTTGTAGAGTTTTACTGTACAGTCAGGTAAAACGGGATTGTGGGGAAGGATGGGAAAAGTTGGATAATTGCTAATGCTGTGGCAATACCGACCCTTGGCCATCTACACGGACGTCAGGGCATTGTGCGCCTGGCAACAATTGCCTTTATCACGGGCCATTGGCCTCCGATAGAATCAATACAAAAAATATGAAGATTTCTTGGCACACTCCTCTTTATTAATCCTCTATGTGAAGACATGTTAGTAAAGAATATTTAATTGACATTTTCTTGAACGATACGGGAGCCATAAATCCACCAATCTTATATGTGATGCAATGTTAAAAAGAATATTGCATAAGACATTTGATAATGGGTCTCTTTTAGATTATTTTATCAAGTTTTCTCGCTACAAAAATTCTGAAATGATAAAATTTCAAATGCCTTGCAACCCGACATTATGATCTACCAGACCGTTATTCTATTTAGCTGCCGAACTTATGTAGCTGATGTTGCCTAGAGAAGTTACCCCTACAAATGAGTTTCTTAGAGACCGTTAAATGTAAACATAGATTTTTAAAAGAGAAGACTTGTGCAGAAATGTGTTTATTTATTTATAGTAAGTGAGTTTTAAAGCTAAAAAATACTTTACTGAACTCTCATGTAGAAGGTTGTCATTACTCCAAGACTTATCTGTTGTCAATAAGGACACATCACAACGCTAGCATCTTATCGAGTTGAAGTGTATTGTAAAGGAAATGTATCTATGTGTTTGGAGAATCGAGGAATTTTCTATCCAAAATGGCACAGAACCGTCAGAAGAAAGAAAAAGAATCTCGCAAGTGATCGGAAAAAATAAGACACAACTGATATTTTGACTAAACTGGACTTTACTATCTTCAATCACTGAATCTTTGACTGCGTAAATGTATGATGGTGGTGTCTTGTTCAATGAAAAGGGGCGTGCCATTGCCCGTTAGCCAGCCACATTTCAGAGTTCCCTTTAGGCCTTCACAGTTACCGTAGCGGCTCGGGGCTCACGAAGTCCCCACCGTACTTCGCTCTATAGGGCAGTCCCTTACTTGTGCTGCTTCTCCCGCCCGCCATGTAAAAGAGGGGTTGGACTTCTGGGCAGGTAAATTTATGATAGAATGTTTAAAAGGGGTACAAATAAAGATATAGACATAAATACACGTTTGGTGCTCTTCTTTGTTTTCTAACGTTTTGTTTATTGTTCTCGTAGAGCGTAATCTATCTTGTTGATTCTTTCTTCGCACCGCCGTATCGGCCAAGCCCCCATTACGTCACCTACCTTGCCCAGGGATTTATCGTCAAGATAGGTCGATCCTCCATCCCTTGTGTGCTCTGTATGATCTCCTTTATCTTCAAGTCCTTGCTTAACTTCCGGTACATACTCAGAGCTTCTTGAGGTGAACGTTCTTTCTTTTTTGAGAAAGATATCTATGTATTGACACGTATATATACAAGATAAAATACGCATATATATATAAGATAAAATACATATATATACAAGATAAAATAGAAACGCACTTATTCAATTTTTCTCGATATAAGACCAAGCCACCAGGTGATCAGCATTTCTCTGTCTTGAAAACAACTTGTCTCATAAAATAGTATATTACCATGATCATAAAATTTTTAAAATTTTGATTTCAAGTTAAAATTATTGTTAAATTCGAAAATAAAAATGTATATATATATTTATTTATTTACTAAGGTACTCGATTTGCAATCAAACATTTTGGTCTTATATATTATTATGAATCACATA
>CP092877.1:21986559-22009249 GCA_030710605.1 Cordylochernes scorpioides | reverse complement strand
CTAACATGCCCTTCAACAGGAACAACCAGGAGTATAACTTCTAGCTAAATACTATACTTGCCTAGGTTATACTCCTAATTGCTCCTGTTGAAAAGTATTCATCCCTGGGTGGTTTATTGATTTTATTAAATTTAAAGTCAGAGGAAGAACGTTTATATTAAAAGGTATTTTGATTTTTCACACGAATATACATTAGAACCTCCCTGTAAAGGACACCTAATTGCAGAGCTATAGTGTTCTATAGGGAGAGATGTCTTACTACCGGAGAGTTGCTAAATAGTAAAAATGGTAATTTTGAAAATTAAAACTGTCGTTTGTAGAGAGGTGTTCTATAGCGCGGTTGTCTTCTCATGGAGGTTCTACTGTATATATTTTCATATGCTTATATATATATCACACTAGCGAATGTACCCGTCTTCGCCCGGTTTTTACCCGAGTAAAAGTTTGCCTAACGAACATTTGTTAAAACGATTCTAGAAAACATCCAATCCACCTATATATATAGATTTATAAACGTATATAAATATTGTTATATGCGTTTAAATATATTTTTGAAACACATAATTCTTTTTGAAAACATTTATTAAATTTTAAATAAGATATTTTCTTTAAAAATATATTAATATTGAAATGCCAAGTCTTTTTACAACGTCATTGGAATATTATATTACTAAATCCTCAAATTAAATATTAAATTTATTATACTTGAAACACATTTTAGCATTTTACAATTTATAAATGCAATTTCACAAGATACCGCGAGAAGCGCTGCTCGTGAGTGAAAGTAGAAAATTTGCAAAAAAAAAATTGCAAAGAATATTTATTTCAAATAAATTCAAACCAGAAACCTTCCCAGTAGTATAGTAAATAACTTCCTAAAGTCACGGCGATTGGATAATCTTACCTTTTAAAAACATTCATCGTGTAAACAAACTAACATTCATCGTGTAAACAAACTACGTGTAAAATTAATAACCAATTCATTTATTTCAAATAAATTCAAACCAGAAACCTTCCCAGTAGTATAGTAAATAACTTCCTAAAGTCACGGCGATTGGATAATCTTACCTTTTAAAAACATTCATCGTGTAAACAAACTAACATTCATCGTGTAAACAAACTACGTGTAAAATTAATAACCAATTCATTTATTTCAAATAAATTCAAACCAGAAACCTTCCCAGTAGTATAGTAAATAACTTCCTAAAGTCACGGCGATTGGATAATCTTACCTTTTAAAAACATTCATCGTGTAAACAAACTAACATTCATCGTGTAAACAAACTACGTGTAAAATTAATAACCAATCAAATTCATTTATCGTCGCGACCAGTGCTGCGCCAAGCGGTTAAAGGCTGGAACTACCGCTTTTTGGTTTTGCATTTTTAGAAAAAGCACATTAACCTTTTCATTTTTTGAATAGCCTATATGTTAAGCGAAATCATCAGCTACGTACAAGCGAAATTTCATAATGATTGGTTCAGTAGATTTTGCGCAACGAGATAACGAACACCGAAAGGCTGGAACTAACGCTTTTTGGTTTTACATTTAAAAAAAAAGGCACAATAACCTTTTTAGTTTTTTGAATAGCCTATAGGTTAAACGAAATCTTCAGCTACCTACATGCGAAATTTCATAATGATTGATTCTGTAGATTTTGCGCAACGCGATTACAAACATCGGATTTCATTTTTATAGATATAAAGGATAATACATATATATGCATTATAACAATGCACAATATGCTTATCAATATACTAAAATATTAACGGTAGGGATAAGGAATAAGCCACAACACCAGTCTTAGAAATTTCAGACAAAAAGCCAACCTGTATACCATGGTTTCGGGCTATGACTCTTGTCGGGCGGCTTCGATTCCATAACATCCTTAGGTCGCCTCTCCCGTCAAAATAGACGTTAAAGCTAAGCGTCATTTATTGACTGTCTCCGCAAACTAGGGTACTCAGGTCGGGGGACAAAGCCACAACACCAGCATTGACAAATTGAGAAGCGCTCACTTTAGCCTTAGCGTATATTTTGACGAGAGAGTGAACCTTTATTTTTCTAGATCATTATCCTCCCGGCAAAACTTATATATCCTTATATCTATAAAAATGATATCCAAAATCGATGTTTGTTATCATGTTGCGCAAAATCAACAGAATCAATCATTATGAAATTTCGCATGTAGGTAGCTGAAGATTTCGTTTAACATATAGGCTATTCAAAAAAACTAAAAAGGTTAATGTGCTTTTTTTAAAAATGTAAAACCAAAAAGCGTTAGTTACAGCCTTTTACCGCTTGGCGCAGCACTGGTCGCGGCGAAGCCGGGTCAAGTCGGCTAGTATATCTATAAATGGATTATCTATGGATTGCTCCATTTTCAAAAAAATATATATCTATATGTATACAGTATAAATTCCGTAGAAAATATACGATCATTGGTAATAATCAGAAGTCATTACTAACCTGGCATCCCTCTACTGTATGCATAATTCTTGCAGTAACACGAGAGGATTCCACGAGTTAAGAGTTCCACGAGTTAGGAATTGCGTAGGAATCCAGTGAAAATATAAAATATAATTTCATAAAATGTTATGCTTGTAATGTGGCCTTTGTATTTTCGTAAGAAAAATACTTTCTTAAATGTATGTAATTAAAATATACGCTCGATGTGTCATGATTAGAGCTCTATCTATAAGTCCCATTCAAACTGAAAAAAAGGCATAAGAGCTATAATAAAATCTATGTTAAAATTGACACAAGAATAAAGAGGATGACTGGTTCAATTAAGTGGGTAGCAATGGAATAATAATGATAAAATAAACAAAAAGGTTAATGATGACAAAAAGAGGAATTTTGATAGTGATCACAAGTGCCCGTTTAATGAAATCAAAGAAGCCATAAGACCATAGTTCCGCTAAGACACACCAACCTTGGATGGCGGCAACCTTCTTTATTTACCAGGAGATGACATGGCGGCTGGTGTGACGTAATATCATTACATGGAACTGTTTATTTGTGACAGCAGCTGAAGCTCATCGCTGTCAACTGCCCTCTCTATTATATAGAAGACACATTCTGGATAACCTGTAATTAGAATCTCCATATATCGGCAAATATAAAAATGATAAAACTTGCTTTCATCGACAAGGGTGACAGTGAGACACTGAAATGTCGGAAATAAAGAAATAAAAATATTGCCACGTGGAAATTTACAGAGTCGCAAGATATAAAAATGACCACTCTGTTAATAAAAAATAATAAAATTACTAAATGCTATGTTACATAGCTTCTTCCCTATGGGAGCCGTGACCCACAGCTAGCAATTATTGTAGATACTAACGTGGATTTGACGTGCTTCTGTCAAGGATTCCATCGAAGTCTTGGAACTTTGTCCCTAGTACCTTTGCGTCTTTTTTTCTTGTGGCGTGAAGAGCGGCTTTGTCGTCGTATCGTCGTCTGTAGGGACATCGTCATCTTGGAAGGAAGTCTTGGCTTTGACACGGCGGTGGAATCCTGGAGCCAGTCTCTAAAAATGTAGATCACAGCACCCATGGCTTCAAGGTCTTCTCGGCGATCTTCAGTTTGTCTTCCCTAACTTACCCAGCATCTCCACCAAAATGCCACGTGGAAATTTACAGAGTCGCAAGATATAAAAATAAAAATGACCACTCTTTCAATAAAAAATAATAAAATTACTAAATACAATGTTACATAAATAAAATTACTAAATACTATGTTACAATTGTAGTGGGTATATCTAATCCTTGTTAATATTACAATCCTTTCGGTAAAAGTATAAGTAAAAGACAATTCGCTGAGGAAAGAGTTTCTTTTTATATATAACGGAAATACAAGCTTTCGGGCTCAACAGCCCTTTGACAGGGGTATAACTACGCTACTGTAGTTATAGCTACTGTAGCTACTAAGTAGTAATGTAATTATACCTGTCGAAGGGCTGTTGAGCCCGAAAAAGCTTGTATTTACGTTATATACAACAACAACAAAAGCCTTTATTGATGACCTCTCGTCCTATAAAGGATTCGCCAATTTACAGAGTAATTGAAGAGAAGAGAACTAAGAAAACAGAGAGAAACCTATATGTAGTAGGTATAGTATTTTCTACACTGTGACTATATATAACAGCAGCAACAAACCTTTTACTGGAATCAAAGTCCCATACAGGATTCGTCATTCTAATCCTGACAAAGACTATTTACATATAATTATTTACATCAATTAGATTATGTATATAGCTTCCTTTTCTCTTCAGCCGTCTTCCAAAATTTGAACAACGCAAACTCTCCAGCTCTGTTTCTCACCACCTCATTCAACAGGAGCTCCAAAGAGAGTCCCTCAAGGCCTTTTACGTTATATATAAAAATAAACTCTTCCCTCAGCGAATTTTTATTTATTTATATGTAATCCCAATTATACACTATAATACAACGCGGCCTGTGATTGTAAACGACATTTGAAGTTACACCGCGTGAGTTTCTTTTCAATGAAAAATCAAAATGTATTTCAAAGAGAAATATTGACTTTTTCCAACCTTTTGGATGAGGTATGAGAAGGTGAATTATGAAGAGTAATGATGAACGGAAAAAATAAAAGTGTCCAGGGATGGGAATATTTCTCCTTGAAATAAATTTTGATTTTTCATTGAAAAGAAACTCACGCGGTGTAACTTCAAATGTCGTTTACAATCCCAATTATAATTCCAACCTACAAAAATGGTTTTCTATATGTATTAGGTCCGTTAATAATTGCAGAGAATACTTTCAATTGAGAGTGTGAACATTGTAACGCGGTTCTATATTGATATTTGGAAGGCTCTTTCGAATGAGTATGTTTAGTTTCTTCAATGAATCGGGCTACGATGGTGAACACTTCTTTATTTAAGAACGGAACTCACTAACTAACTGACAACATTCATTTGTCTCTATTTATAACCTAACTCGAGCGTCTATATGCAAAACCATATTTACATATTTACATCTGAATATGTACAATTACATCACATCTCCCCTCTTAGAGATTAGCTCTAGTCCTCTCCAAAACGTCTGGGCGGACGAACTGTTCTTCCAGGAGATGTTGATGATCCGGCCACATCCGCAGCAGCATCCGAAGTGTGTGGGTTGGCCTCTGGGCAATTTACATATGGCTCCCCGTTAAGGTCCGTCAGCCAAACTCGATCCTTTACTTCCAATGGAGGCAGTTCTCGTACTCCTGCGCCCTTAGGCTTCGCATCAGAATCCTTTAATCCGTCGCCCTTTGGCTTCGCTTCAGAATCCTTTAATCCCTTTCTTCAATAGCATTCACAACACCTATTATAGAGGGAGCAGAACAAGCTTCCTTTGATTTGCCATAGTGATCCGAATTGTCACTCCGCACCTTCAAAGGAATCCCACAGGAACCACAATTTTACCTTTGTACTGTTTCACTTTTGTACAATTTTACTTTTGTACAATTTTACTTTTGTACTATTTCACTTTTGTACTATTTCACTTTTGTACAATTACACTTTTGTACAATTACACTTTTGTACAATTTTACTTTTGTACTATTTCACTTTTGTACAATTACACTTTTGTACAATTACACTTTTGTACAATTTTACTTTTGTACAATTTTACTTTTGTACAATTACACTTTTGTACAATTACACTTTTGTACAATTACACTTTTGTACAATTACACTTTTGTACAATTTTACTTTTGTACTATTTCACTTTTGTACAATTTTACTTTTGTACAATTTTACTTTTGTACAATTTTACTTTTGTACTATTTCACTTTTGTACAATTACACTTTTGTACAATTACACTTTTGTACAATTACACTTTTGTACAATTTTACTTTTGTACAATTTTACTTTTGTACAATTTTACTTTTGTACAATTTTACTTTTGTACAATTACACTTTTGTACAATTTTACTTTTGTACTATTTCACTTTTGTACAATTTTACTTTTGTACAATTTTACTTTTGTACAATTTTACTTTTGTACTATTTCACTTTTGTACAATTACACTTTTGTACAATTTCCACTTTTGTACAATTTTCTTTTTTCAGAATTCAAAGTTTCTTTGCATTCTTCATTTGGACACGTTATAGGATCTTCAAGTTTCTCAGAAGAAAGATGTTCACTCACATGACCGATCCAGCAGGTCTTACATAGCCTGTGACATGGCAAACCAATTTCTTCCTTGTTTAACTTGCATTTTCTACAATATTTCGTATCCGTGTATTTCACCTTTCCTACTTCAATATTGAGTAATTCAAGAATTCCTTTTGAAACGTCATCAAAATTAAATCCTTCTGAGCTATATGCTGCATACAAATAGGATGCATACTTATTCGCATCATTTTTAGCCACCATTACAAATTTGCATACCTGCGTATCAGAGATTTTGTAACAATTACTTAAACGGCCACGTCCTTTTAATTCAATTTTATCATACTTATCTTCCAAAATAGATCGAAAAGTAAATAGAATTTTAACCGTGCTTAATTCTAAACGGCTTTCTAAATAAGTTAGATCGAGCTCCACTTGGTTTTCCATTTCAATAATTTCAGGCATTTCTTCGATAGTTTCCTGGTCTGTACAAGGCCTTAGTATAATATTAGAATAGTCTGGTGTATACACGTACTGCTTGTTAACTTGAATATTTCCTTCAGATCCTTCGGCCAACTCCCCGCCAGAACTCTCAGTTTCCCTTGGAGCATCTGATTGAGGTGAATCTTGGCTGAGATTTTCAGATTCGCCGGCCAGCTCTTCCTCGGAAACTGCCGGATTATCAGACTCTGCAGCTACTAAGTTGGATTCAATAGGATCTTCCCAAGTTTTTGATTCAGCTTTTATGCACGAGCCTTGTTTGTTCGATTCCTCTAAATGTCTTTTGGAGAGTTGTTGACCTTCTGCCGCCTTCTCAGAATCTTCCAGATTGACTGCCTTTTCTAAAGCTTCGGGTCTTAAGACTTCTTTCTTCAAGATTTCTGGCCATTCCATATATGCCGATGAACTGTACTTTCCATCGTCGTCTTCGGATTCCTTGAAGTCTTCTAAGCACAGAGAATCGATGGGCTTCCAACGGGATAATTTAGCCTTTTCACCGCTCTGTAGATAATCCTTTGTTGATGGATCCACAATTTCAACAGGTACAGCTTTCTCTTTGCTTGCCGCATCAATTTGCCTATAATCAGCCATTTTTCTTTTCTTAAAAAAAAATAATTTACTTATATATCGACTTTATAATTTTGAAAATTGCTTTTACGCTTTTACCGCTTTTACGCTGCCACCATGTTTCGTTTCTTCAAGGAATCGGGCTACGATGGTGAACACTTCTTTATTTAAGAACGGAACTCACTAACTAACTGACAACATTCATTTGTCTCTATTTATAACCTAACTCGAGCGTCTATATGCAAAACCATATTTACATATTTACATCTGAATATGTACAATTACATCACAGAGTACGCCAGCAAAGTCGGCAGAAAGTGCCCCAGAACGAAAATTTCCAAATTATAAAAAGGAAACACATTCAAGCATTACATTTTTCAATTGAAAAAAAAAAAAGTTTATGTGAAATTTAGAATGTAAAATCGTTTTTTAAATTTATTTTGCACAACTCAGCACCCATTGTTTGCGCCTAAGGCGGGTAGAGAGGATTTCAGAATCAACAGGAGCAGCTACAATAGGATTCGTTTACTAGAATTTGCTATCTTTCGGTTATTGCTCTCTTCCATTCGGCCTGTAATTCGGTATTATTCTAGAGCTAGCAATGTTTTAAAAATAAATGAATTAGCACTCCTTATTATTTCTATTTATATAAAAATTTATAATAAACAAAACACGGATTTCAAGGAGGAGTTTCTTACTTTATTTTATATTATCCCAAGCTTTCAGGTATTAAAAACCTTTCTTCAGGAGATTTTTGTTATAGACTCCTATTGAAGGGTTTGTAATACCCGAAATCTAAAGATGACGTAGAATAAAGATTCTCATCCTCGTAAACCGTTTTGTTTACTATTTGTATTTACATGTTGCAGAGGATTTTATTTTTCGAATATACAAATTTCCAGTATTTTTCACCATATGGTGAATATATGGTGTGCATATATCAATAACATATATATTTTTCTAAAACATGCTGCATAATGTACGGGAATGTTGATACAGTGTACAAATGGGCATGAATACCATTGAAATGTTGAGAAGTGCAGCAATTATTTTATCTGATATATTTCATATGTTATCACAATAAATAATATTAATATAACCTTTATTTTTGCACATAACCCCGTTTAAAAACCAAGTTAAAATGTAAAGGATTCTGTAAGATCAACCGACGAAGTGGTGTCTATCTAAATAACTCGCTTCAATTTACAAAAACAATCCAGTCTTGAGTAGTGAAACTCAGTTTTGCAAGCTATCAAATATAAGATTTCCAATCTTGTGGCGTCTTTTGATTTCCTTAGCAATTGGAAAGACATTTTGCTCGATTTAATCGGAATTCTGTTGTCTGTAATCCTGTACCTTCAATTTTTGTAGTTATTCGCATTGATATTCAATTTATTCTCTTAAACTATTTTTTGAATGGTTCTCCTGAGGATATTAAATCAAAATAAATAAGATGAGCATATTCAATTTTAAAAGCATAAATTAGAATATCAGACCGATTCCATTAGTCTGCGATACCTCAACAGCTGAATTATTTTTCTGACCAGGATAAAATCAAAGATATAACTATAAGTGGTGCTATGGTTTTGGAACTTGGTATTGCATTCTCAATCATCTTTCATCTTATGCTTAGTGAATGCAGAAATTTATATAACTATTCTATTCACGGCCTAAAATTATTGTGTGTATAAATATGTGAAAAAATAATAGAAAGAATAAAAAAATAAAAAGGTCAGGTGTTGATGGTTAAAAAAATAATAATAATAAATAATAAAAATAAAGGCATATCCTGACCAGGAGCACATGTGCTTTTCATAAGGCAGAGCGCCATCTGGTAGGACAGAAATCAACTAAACATTGATTTAGCATGTTCCCTGATATTTGGCCAACCCAATTTCTTGATAAATCGAGAAAAGCCATCCACGAACGCATTAATACGCTGTTAGCGCTCGTCAGCGTGGAGTAGGCTGTATCACTGCGACCAAAAAGACTTTTGGTCCCAGGGGCTTCTTGAGAAACCAAGAAATGGGTATTTATGGCCAAATTTGCGTAAATACGCTTAAATTGTGAAAAAAACAAGTATAGACAAATGTGAAGGTATACATATACGACAGCGCAAGTATCCCTAGGGGGACATAGCGCTTCATATTGATATAAATAAATGCAGAGATTCGTCCTCTATAATTGAAAAACAGCGAAAAAACGATTCCGTTTTCAATTTTATAGTGTTTCTTGTTTCCTCTAGTTAAGGCCCTTGATGCCTCAGATGATCAGACAAATGGATTCAGCAGAATGGGTCATCGGGGCTGAAGGAACTGTTGCTTAGCGGAGTCGGTCGGGACGAGATGGCGAAATTGGGGAGAAAAAGTAACGACGATAAGGTGATGATAGCCGAGATAGGGTGATGTTGCGACGTGGGGCATCCTGAAATCTTTCTCTGTGTGGCTGGTTGGTTCATGTACCTAGGACAAGTAGCTTGATGTGAGGACTCGTTGGTTCAGAGAATATTTATAATGATGTTTTGCGATAGGATGACTCAAGTATACGAGTAAAGATAGAAACATTGCTCTTTTAAATTTCTTTTTTTTTTTTTTGCAAATTTGCCCGAACACACACTTCCTCCCGTAATATTCCTTGTTCAGATGAGGGCCATAGCCCAAAATCGCGATATAATATTTGGCTTTATTGAATTTGTCAAAGATCTGACTCACTACGTTCTGCCTTGATATGTTGGCGGAAATTTTATTTTTGGGTGTATTTTAAAGTGGAGAGGTTATTTCATTTCACAGAAAATTGATAATAGTTTCTCGTAATGTATACATGTTTAATGTTTGATGTTTAATATTTGAAGGGTTCAGGAAGAATTCAACTGTTAGGTTTATATATATCGCGCGCGCGAAAGAGTTAGAATATCTTAGAAAACAATTGTGTCGGAAGATAGCATAATTCTTTTGCTTATTCTATTAGGACCCGCATATACAAACGCAATTTACTCTTCGATTAAAATTTTGTTTTTTTAAATATGTGAAATTCCCAACTTTGCAACCCCAAACCCCATTATTGACTGTATTGGCTCATCCATCGATGAGCTCTACTCATCCCCAGCAGACATCATCTCAAGCTCTACAGGCTTGATACCCTAATATGAAAGGGTGGAGATAAGAAAGAAGAAGAATATTTTAAATCTACAATCCAAACAATGAACAACAATGGATCCTATTGTTTTGGTTAACTTTACCAACATCGTTTCAGCATTTACAATGGGAAGCTTTGAGGGGCCTTATGATAGACAACAATATGTGTAAGCAAAAATGCATAACAATATCTTATAATGATCTAAAAATTCAAAGTTTGAGCAATGAATGAGAGACTAAGGGGGCAATAAATTCAGAAAAATAGACAACAATTATCCGATGTTTTTGAAAGAATATTGACGTTGAACGATGGTACACTCAAGGCGCCACATAAATTCACAACAATGATCAACAACATATTCAGATGTCTTGACGAGCCCCCCAACATATATATATATTCCAACAATGCCAATGAAGAAGAGTCAAAGGGTCAAAATTTACCACAATAAAGAGGGACAATTTTTTCCCATGTCTTGATAAATACCACATTCTAGCAACAATAGAGATTTGAGGCGCCACAAATCTACAACAATAATTAACAATTTATCCCAATATCTTTATTAACCTCATCATCTCTATGAAAGATACTTACAACGATATAAATTTACAACAATGTAGAACAATACAACACTGCCGTTCCAACAATGGAAGTCGCTATAATTGGAAGTTTATTGTTTACAATCATCACAAGGTCGCGCGATGGAGGGAACAATACTTTATCTTCACAACAGACTTATATAAGGGAGAGACAAATAAATTTCCTCATTTCTACCACAGCACGGGGTAATTTTGATTCTACATAGAATTCTATTGTAAACAATTCTATAGAGCGCTTCAAAGATAGTGAATAGATGTAGAGAAAACCTTGCGATAAGCTGCCACTCAGCTCAGTAAAATGGATGGGTAGAACAGATTACCGTTGAAAACTGGTTCCTCCATTTCAAGTTTTACTGTAGTTATAAGAACATTCTGAAATACAACAGACCTGAATACTCAATATGCTTTTTTTAGAGAGCTCGTTAGTTTCAGCAAATTGATATGACTATAAGTTGAATAATTACCTGGGGTATCGTCAAAAGAAGAACAAGATCATGAGGTGAAGGATTTCTTGAAGACTTTTTTTTATTTATGCGCCATTTCGAGCATTTATACCCTTCAACAGGAATATAAATATGAGCGTATAAGATAAAATAAATGGTAATATACATATCTGAATGCGTACACAAGATACAAATCTTTATATACAAGTATATATGTACATATCCAGATAGGTAAATACATAACAATTTCCTTCTTTTATACGTTTATATTTTAATTCTTGTTGAAGGACATAAATGCTCGAAAAGATCGTTTGAATAAAAACCCTTTAAGAGACTTTTCACCTAATGAATTTGTTCTTCTTTTGATGACTATTTTTGGCGTAAGATGTATATATGAATATATTAATTATTTAGCGAGATGGAAAAATATTTACAAGAAAATAGGAAATCAATATATATTGGTATCTTATCGTTTGACAAGTTCCCGTTCAACAGAGGACCGTGGACCACGTGATGTTATATACCACAATTCTGGTGACAGATGTCTTGATACAACAATACACAGTTTGTAAGTGTAGTGTCTTTAGAGTATAAATAGCGAATTTATTAAAAGAGATTAGGTCAAAAAACCATTTACAGTAGGATATCCTGGACAGATACTCCGCAAGTAGTAATACAAATTGATCTAGTTGTAATATTATCTCTTTTATTTTTAAATTGTCGTAAAGGTACAGTAGAATCTTCTTAAATAGATTAATCTACATATAATATTTCTAGATGTATATATATACATGTCTGATTCACTTCTTTCCTTTTATTCCTGTAGAAGAGCTGCTTGCGCCCGAAAATTCGAAACGGTTATTACCAATAAAGAAACTTATCCTTTATAATTTTATTCGTGTTATAATATAATATTTCTATTCATATTTTGGTCAATTTTTTGTAGTATCTTGAACTTTGGTTACAAGATAATTGATAATATGACCAAAACTATTAACAATTATTTCATGAGCTTTAAAAAAAAAAATTAGTAGCATTCTATGTCTCCTGGTTTAAGGACTATATCAAAGGGCGCTACTGGTCCATAAACCTGACATACGATGGTCTCCATAATGATTATTGTGATATCAGCTAGTTCTATGAACTTGAACAAAGCTGCGTTTGTAGATATTGTGGGGAATCTCTCGCAAGAAATCATTTTATTCATTTAAAAATTCTCTCTTTTTAAGTACTGATCTATTGTGGTATTTTTGGTTGCGTGAACGGAAAAATATGATGATTATTATTCTAAGTATTAATTATTATAGTACTGTTGAACCTCCATGAGAGGAAACCCCTCCCTATAAAGAACAGTTTTCATTTTCAGAATTACTATTTGTTGTGTTCTCTACCTAACAAAAAATAGCACTTGACGAACACTATGAGACATAAGCCATTTATTTCTATAAATAAGATACTTTCACTCTCCTCTTACACTCTATATACATCCAATCATTTTTACATATTCAATTTTCTATCAGAAAATTAATACATATCTACATATATGCTGCATTTTTTCTTTAAGAATAAAATTTGCATATGGAATCATTACACTATTTTTATTATTTAGAAGCTCTCTGGTAAGAGGACATCTCTCTCTAAAGGACACTTTGGCTGTGCAATCAAGTGTCCTTTACAGAGAGGTTCTACTGTATTAAATTTTATACACAGAGTTCTATTTTATGTTCTGTCCTTTTTAAAATAGGATTGGGACCTGACGTATACCAATTTCTAAAAGGGGAGCTTATTATAAATAATTCGATTCTAAGCTCAATGAGGTGTTTTTGCTGATCCATTGGTATATCGTACCAGTATGATTTCACTGTCAAACAAGAAGGATAGAGAATGCTGAAAACCTTTAATAAAATATAAAATATTTTAGAGCCTTTCATTCGCCATTTTATTCTTTCTTTTACCAATTTTGATCACCCCTACAACTTTTATAATTTTGAAAAATCAACATTTCATTAGCTATTCGATGTTTTTGTATGCGTTCAGCGTGATTGAGAGTTCATCGCCTAATGAATAATTTATTTAGCTGAAAAATCAATAGGCTTTTCTGAAAAACTGCTTACATGATTATCCATTTGATAATTTGCCCTCTAGGTTGATTAGGAGAACATTAATTAAAAATTTAATTAAAATTGCATCCATTTACTCTCAATCCTTTTATTAATTTTACCAGCTCATTACATAATCACTTTTTTAATTAATTAAAAACCATTGAAAAATTGACTTTAATTTGGAGCTTGTGTTTAATTGAGAAAGATTTTATTCACAAACACACATAAGGCAATCTATTTAGAATACTATTTGTGCCACTGTAATAAGTACACACGGTACAGACGACCATGGTGGGGGGTAGTTTGTAAATATGTAAATACGCAAGTTTAAACAGTTCAACTATTGCATTTAAAAGTACTCACAGAACCCTCTGTTCGTTTAATTTAACCTTCATCAACGGCTCTTATATAAAATTTATAAAGAGTTTTATCAACATTTTAAATAAAATTACAAAATATTTGTAATTTATTTGAATTACTTTTCTCACTAAAATATATGCAGAGTCTCTTAGGAAGGTCAATGTGCTGTCGAAAATTAAGCCACCTTTTTTTTGCAAAATACCTAATAAATGCTTTAGTCTACAATACAAATAATACACTGGACTGCAATATACCTAAATGATATATACAATAGTATATAATATATCTAATAAATACCTTAATCTACAATACAGATAATACACTGGATTGCAATATACCTAAATGATATATACAATAGTACACAATATATCTAATAAATACCTTAATCTACAATACAGATAATACACTGGATTGCAATATACCTAAATGATATATACAATAGTACACAATATATTTAATAAATGCATTAGCTTACAATAGAGCTAATAAATACCTTAATCTACAATACAGATAATACACTGGATTGCAATATACCTAAATGATATATACAATAGTACACAATATATTTAATAAATACATTAGCTTACAATAGAGCTAATAAATACCTTAATCTACAATACAGATAATACACTGGATTGCAATATACCTAAATGATATATACAATAGTACACAATATATTTAATAAATACATTAGCTTACAATAGAGCTAATAAATACCTTAATCTACAATACAGATAATACACTGGACTGCAATATACCTAAATGATATATACAATAGTATACAATATATCTAATAAATACATTAGCTTACAATAGAGCTAATAAATACCTTAGTCTACAATACAGATAATACACTGGACTTGAATATACCTCAATGATACAATAGCCTACAATATATCTAATAAATACATTAGTCTACAATAAATTTAATAAATACATTAGCCCACAATACAGCTAATACATTAGCCTACAATGATTTATCAAATACTGATATTTAAGACACCCAGTATATTGAGAAGGAATTTAAAAATAGCCTTGGTATTTATTATTATTAAGAAAAAGGCATTTTTTCACATTTATTATGTTTGAGGTACAAGAGTCTAAATAATGTAAAACGAAGAATAAAACCTGAGAAACTACCGTCAAGTTAAGAAATAGGATGTGGCGAGGAAGAAATTGAGGATGGAGAAAGTACTTTCATTTTTGAGTATTTTGAGGAAATCTGTCATCAAAGTGAAAGTTGATTCTTAAACTAATATCCCTTTATGTTGAAAACAACAAATTAAATCACAGTATTTATTTTATATTTTTTTATTAAATCCTTTTATTATTATATAAAAATATATAGTATACACATATAAAGAAGTAAATAGACCTATGAAACCCAGAACAAGTTATAGTGTGTGTGGAATATATAATCAAAATCCATACATAAGGATGAAGCAGCCTGAAAATAAACACATGTCATCTCGAAAAAGATTGGCGATGTGCCATTAAAATATTGAGCTGTTAAGTTTACTTATCAACAACAACAACAAAAAGCCTTTATTTAGGGTCACTGACCCTATACAGTATTCACCAGAGGTATGCATAAGAACAAAACAGTGAGACAATGAAAATAACAATATAGACAGAAGAAAAAAAAAAAAAAGAAAAAAAAACAAGAAAGAGAAAGAGGGAAGCAAGAAAAACAACACAAAAAGAGTAGCAGTAAGAAAGTGAGTGTCACTTGGCCTTCTTCTGAGATATACACTTGTGGAAACCATAAAACGCCGTAGCAATATACTTATTCTGGGTCATATTGTCAATTACACTGATAGACAAAACTTAAGGAAGTTGTACCTTATAGCATATATATATCGGGATTCAGACAATAACTCTGAGAGATATTTGATGCACAGTGATATATATCACTGTGCATCAAATATCTTTCAGAGTTATTGTCTGAATTCCGATATATACAGTGGACCCTCGGTTTACGAGCACCTTGGAGTACGAGCTTTTCGCAGTACGAGCAAAATTTTTTGAAAAATTTTACCTCGGATTACGAGTGAAATTTCGCATTACGAGCAACTCGTGATGGTTGCCCGTAATCGTGATGGATGAAAATTCACTGGGATCCCTCCCTTCAGATCAGATTCGGGAAATATGTAAAATGTGGGAAACTGTGCAATTGTTCGTAGCAAGAAGAATTGCCCGAGTTTCAAATATTAAAAATAAGAAATTAGTTTCGCACTACGAGCGTTTTTGGAGTACGAGCATGGCTCTGGAACGGATTATGCTCGCAAACCGAGGGTCCACTGTATATGCTATAAGGTACAACTTCCTTAAGTTTTGTCTATCAGTGTTATTGATGGAAGTGAAGCACAGAGTTGCCCAAGTTTACTTATCAAGACATGTTTCTGTGATTATCATATAGAATTTCTTCTCTACTCTATATAAAAATATCTCATCTATTCGTTATTTATAATTAATTTATTCAGAAATGAGGACATTTAATCCCAAGAAGGTTTCTATTTACGAATTTTTTTTTTTTTTTTTTATAATGTTGTGTGATTTTTTTCAAACTAGTGTCGGCAAATTAAAGCAAAATTCAAATGGTGTTGTGGATACATTCTTCCAACATCACCTTTGCTTTCTATACAAGGGATGATAAATACAAGGCATTGTTTTGGTGCATTTATCAACAGAGGAGTAATGCCCTCGTTGTACATGAAGAACTTCCTTCCGAAAATCTCTCTTTCTCTATTTGGCATATCCTGACCGATCAAATGAACATTCTATATACAGTTACGAGCGTCATGCGTTCTTAATAATTATTCATCTCTGTCACCGTTTGCTTTTTTTTTTTTTTGGAATGGCGCTCTCCTATTGGTTGGCTACGATCACGCCACCTTTGTCCCCCCCCCCCCCCCACTCGCTTTTTGGTTTTTGTAACTATTGTGTTGGAGCGGGTCGCTCCTTAAATAATCTATTGTTAACAATACCTCATTATAGGTCCGCAAATATCGAAAGTATAGGTATGTAGCTTTTGTACGGGTAGATATGCACACGGGTCAATCCCGGGGCGAAGCCCGGGTCACCCGTCTAGTTTATATATACAGTAGAGGACACCCAACTGCAGAGGCAAAGTGTCCTTTAGGGAGAGGTGTCCTCTAGCGCGAGTGTCCTCTCATGGAGGTTCTACTATATATACATTATTTTTATCACTTTGGTCATTTTCAATTATTTTCTTTCTCGAATTTTAAACGTATTTACATATATTCCTAAAAAAACCTTTCATCGTTACCAAGTCTCGCCTTTGTAGGTTGTTGAGGCTTGCACCACGCTGACGATGGCCAAATCTTCCAAATACATGGGTGGTAGGTCGTGAAAAAACTGAGAAATTTAGTTTTGGATATTAATACAAGAGCTGAAGTGTAACATAACTCTAATCAGCTTATCTTTCGGCCTTCGATGAAAACTTTATCAAAACCCTCGATATAAAGAAAGGTTTATATAGAAAACATGTACTCAACCTTTTCAATAACGTGATAGAAAATTTTCAATGTATTTTGAATGGTTTTAGGTTGAATCTCGATAGGTTCTGTTTATTTTTCTCCAATTTTTCAACTTAAACCGATTTCGAATTTTTTTTTCTTATTAAACCGAAAATGAGTGATCTTGTCTAAATTTTAACCGGTGTGATAACACTTTTTAAATGAATACTTTAGTATAACGTCTATCTATGCCTCTATTTACTTACTCTTGGTGACTATTAAAATTTGTAGTCGACCTCCTCTCTTATATTTTTCCTGAACGGGGTTGTTAAATTTTCAAATATTCTTTTCACCCCTTAGCAATATCACTTTTTTGGTGATATTTTATTACCAAAATACCCTTCGTAATAATGGACCTTTAAAATTCCGAAGCATATGAAGTGTAAAGTGTAATTTAGCAGAAACTTGACATACCAGACGCCAGAAAAAGAAATGTGTTACCTCGCTGGAAGAGGCCATATTGCAGCAGACGCCGGGCAAGCTAAATAAAGCAGACGACATATCGGGAAGAATAATCTCCCCAGATTACTTAGGTTGTTTCCATTTAAGGCTTAGGCCCTGGTCGCTTTGACCAAAACTTAGTTCAGTTTATCCTTTCCTTCCAGTTATTCCTTCCCTTGTTGTGATTAAATATATCCTTTGAGGATCTATTTCTTCTTTGGCTCTCTTTTTAATTTATTTTTCTTCTAAGAGAACTATTTATAATATACAATATATATAAAAATAAATTGCAAGAGGATGGTATTCATGATCCATTTTGGTGGAGGGCTTACTCCATGCTTGACGGACGTGAATAAAGAATGAGAAAACTCTATCGATTGACAATCTTGTTCAATTGACCTGTGCGATGTTCTCACAAATATCCAACTTAAGCATCCAGCCTGATTTTGAAGCATAAAGTTTGGTAGAAAGCAAGAATGCTCACTTATTGGTTGTTTCTATGTTTTGGTGGTCTTTGGACGTTTATAACGAAGTACAGAGCAATACGCGGGACATTGTCATGCAGCGACTGAGCAAGACAAGACTTGATATGTTTACAGCCGGTTTTGAGGGAAATGTGTGTCAACCGCTGTGATAACTGTCCGGAAACTGGGACGACGCTGGCTGTTGCCACGGAGATACTTCTTTCTCTATTTCCATAGGCGCGACGGCTGGATCTTAGATAACTTGGAGACTTTTCTTCACAGCAAGTCTACATAGCTGGCTGGGTCTATTATCTTATCACCTAAATGATAAATCACAAGCAAATTTCAAATATTTGTGCAAGAAACCTCTCTCTGAGAGAGAAGTTTTGACAAGAATTTATTTTAAAAGACTCGTTTTTGCAAATTTTTATCATTGTAGATATTCAAATAACACTGGAGACTTTAAAAAAGTTTTATTAGTATATAGTCGAAATAATATAAGCTATATTTAACATAGGATGCGTCATACATTTTCAGCATTTCGTTCAAAAAGTTGTGAAATAAACATTTAGCGTGTTAGAACCACTTCTAGAGTAGTGATAGCATAATTATCCATAAATAAAGATAGTTTTCTATTTCTGGATAAGTATGCATCAACACGATAGGTCCATTAAAGAGCACAATGATGATGCGTCCAGTATAATAGCCTCATTAAGTTCTGTGAAGGAATATAGAAGTATAAAATGAAAGGATTCAAGAACGAATGTTTATTTTATACACAATACAAACTTCTACTGCCCTTACTGCGATGAAAAAATATATTGGGATGGCAGTAAGGACATTAGCATTTGTATCGTGTATAAAAGAAACATTCGTTCTTAAATCCTTTCATTTTATATGTATAGATGGCGCGTTATTGCTTTGTGTATATAAAATGTTGAAATTACTTCTAATATTCATATTTATGATTAAAAATCTATGCAAATATAAATAAAAACGTGAGTTTGTTCCACATAGGTTTCCATGATATTTTACCTATTTGGATAGAATTTTGGCAGAATATAGAGTGACGTCTGGAATGAGTTATTGTTTCGAACCTGAGAAATGCACATTCACCAGATACCGTACTAAATTATATATTTTAGAATAAAAATTACGAGGATAATAATATCTTAGAGAATTCCGATCATATTAGCGCTAGTACTGCTGCAAAAAAATAAGCTTTTACTATAAACGTTCATCCCAAACTTAACCTTTGATTGCTTTTTATATTATAAAAATATAAGCATTTGTTAGAATATATTTAGAATGAGTATAAAGTGTATGTACAATAAGGTGAATATAGAAACATTTAAATAACAGAAACTATATTCCAACGTGGTGTGTACTGATAATTCGACATTTGGAATATTTTTTGCAGATAAATTTTAATATTCTCGACATGTTCCACTGTAGATGTCCTGGTAGAGATAATGTGAAATTTCCCGGAGGGCGGGCAGTGCAGCGGTATGGGATTGTGCAAACAGCTTCCTGGGGCCGATGTCCGATATAGTACTGCTGCTCTCCTCAGCCACGTTCTTTCTAATCAGCTTGTGTTCTGAATATAGATTTATTCTCTTCACAATCATCTCTAAATATTAACAATAATTTCCAAAAAATAATAATCTTTTAAAAATCGTTAAAACAACGCGTTTAAATCCCTCTCCTTCGGTATTTAATGTGTCACCCCACAGTTTTGAGAAATTCGAAAAAAGTAACATGTAAATTAGGTTAAGGAAAAGACATATCATGGTCGTGAAACTTTTATTTGCAGATCAAGAGATGCCTTTTTCTTAATGTATCCACCTGATCCCAGTTCAATTTCATTTTATACTATTTTTTTCACATGTATACTAGGGTTTTATGCAAGGGCTCGCAACAGGAACAACTATGACTTAGTGAAGTAATCCGGAGGATTTATCAAACCAGACGAATCTAGTTAAAATAGAGCTAACAAAATGGTAGAAACTCTTTTAGACCAAAATACATTGTAATTTCACAGTAGGATATTATAAAAAGGGAGAAATCTCATTTTGAGGATGTTTTTCTAGCATTAATATTCTCTAATTTCATCTCAAAACTAATTGAAAACAATTAAAATATTCTATTCAACTTTAAAAAAAAATTTGAAATCAATAAACTTAACGTTTCAAAAGTAATATATAATATTTTAATTGTTATTAAATCCTTTAGTTTTATGATCGATACCTATTTTAGAAAATGGATGCTGTCTGGTGGCCCTATCGTAATTGTAGAGAAGTAACTTCTACCAAAATGGCTAACTTCTTCGGTCAAGACATACATGTTGGATGCTTATTTGTGTGAAGTCGGTCTTAGTGCTCCTTAAACAAAAAAATTGCCATTGAGGGAGAAATTAGGAATTATAAAAATTACAAAACTATCGTCAATATCTCAAAATATATAGAAAAAACATACAAGTAGAATTTACGAGGCGGATAATAAATGTGTATATGGTAAAAGTTTTGAATGTAAAATAGACTTGAAGTTTAAAAAATATGGGAATTTAAGACATTTTAATGGGGGGCGGTATATTGCTCCCCACCTTCTAATGGGCATCGTTAGCCGCTGAAAGAGAAGTCGTTAACGTCTATATTAGCATACTTTTGTAATTTGCATAAATGCTTGCACCACATATTTATTGATGAATCTTGAGAATATTTGTGCCGTACTTGTGCCGAAAGAGTAATGGGATAGAGCTGAAGAGAAGGCTGTTCTAATATAAACACTACTGTAAATGGAATTTGCGGCATATTAATGTTGTCCTACTTATTGATTCGAACTGTAGGCGGGTTTGGTAGGGCATGTAGTCAATGCTTCTATTGACCCCAAGGGAGTCGGTGGAAGGATGGTCTAAACCGTTGGTTTTCGACCGCTACGACCCCGGATCGAATCCCGCATTGGGCACTTTTTTTCCAATTAAAAGAAAATGCCCCAATGGCCTCCGATTCTTGCAAAAGTCCAACCCACCAGCGAATGAAAGTAACCAAATGTGGCTCTGGCACATTTGTAGATGCAAAGTCGAACTGCTTTTCACATGTGTAGACATGTGGTGCACTTACAGTAAAAGCAGTCGCTTCACACGCATTGAAATACCAGCTTATGGAAATGAATGCGAAGTCCATATCCAAGATAAGCTATCTACACAACAGCATACGTAGTTGTCTAATTACCTGCCATTATTCCTAAAACTGCAGGTACTATACATTGTAGATAGTAAGTGCATTTTCGCATCATACTGGAGCCAGTACTAATATATATGTCAGAGGGCAGCGTAGTAATGCAGCCGACTGCAGACGATCAATTCTTGCAGTATTATAAGCTGAACAGCTGCCACTAGAATCTCTCCTTGAACATTTAATTTATACATCATTAAATCATGCATTATGTATTCTACTCTATTTAAATCTACTGTATTTTTGCTGAATAAATAAATAAAACTAACTAAAAGCCGCGCAATGAAAAATCAATTTAACAAATTATTAGTTTATTTTTAATCAGTTCTCTATAAAAGAACGAGCAAAAAATTCTGAGTTACGATAAAAAAAAAACGGTATCATTAAATATCACTTTTTAGTTTCCATAAGCACATTTTATTGGGGCGTCTTAAATGTTTTTATAATGGGAATAAACGTTAAATTGAGAGTAACTTTATAATAATTCTGGTATTCAATCATGAAGCTCGTTGTTCTAATCGATGTCTGAGGAGGCTGCACCAATCGCTCAGCTATAGACTTCACCAGGGCAAAACTCTCTAACAGCCCGATGTGATCAATGAACTCTGGAGAAAGCACCTAAGTATGGGGACAGTGACTGATGGACACCTGTCGTTACCATAGCAACAGCCATCGTCAACTGTCCTCAATGTGGCTATTAAAAGAATGAGGTAAACGCTAAATGGAGGTTGCTGTACTTACAGATGTTCTTCTCGGTGTGTGGGCACAAAAATAGAAAGGACAATGTCATTAATTAATCTATTTATACTAGAACGTTAGATTAGCGAACATGCGACATTAAAAAATATCGAAACAGAAAGGCTAAACTAGGTTTTCATTTCAACTTTTTACAAAGTAATTTAAGAATTTTTAAAACCATTTGTTAAAAACGCTGTAGTTTGTTTATTTGTGTGCATGTATTAACAAACAAAAATGTCATGACCTCGAGCATGCGCCGTGCTGTCGAAGGAGAGACCCATTGGACGAGATGAGATCAACATTTTTCGACCCCGATATTAACTACAATTCTGGTATGAAAACTAAGTGAAAATGAGATTTATCGTATATTTTAGTTATACTAAATAGGAGAGAGAGAGAGAGATTGAAAATAGCAAAGTCCCAAATTCATTTTTTATTTTAAAAATTA
>CP092877.1:21877636-21986459 GCA_030710605.1 Cordylochernes scorpioides | reverse complement strand
CTCTAGCGCGATCTTGAGTTATAGATTAAGTACAAGGATTCGTGTATATCTCGTCCTTGACCTTTAGAGAGTACCGACATGGATTCGTGTATATCTCACCCTTGATTGTTAGATTAAGCACAAGGATTCGTGTATATCTTTCGCGCGATCTTGAGTTATATATTAAGCACAAGGATTCGTATATATCCCACCCTTGATTGTAGATTAAGCACAAGGATTCGTATATATCCCACCCTTGATTGTAGATTAAGCACAAGGATTCGTATATATCCCACCCTTGATTGTAGATTAAGCACAAGGATTCGTATATATCCCACCCTTGATTGTAGATTAAGCACAAGGATTCGTATATATCCCACCCTTGATTGTAGATTAAGCACAAGGATTCGTATATATCCCACCCTTGATTGTAGATTAAGCACAAGGATTCGTATATATCCCACCCTTGATTGTAGATTAAGCACAAGGATTCGTATATATCCCACCCTTGATTGTAGATTAAGCACAAAGATTCGTATATATCTCGCCCTTGACTTTTAGATTAAGCACAAATATTCGTGTATATCTCGCCCTTGACTTTTAGATTAAGAACAAAGATTCGTGTATATCTCGCCCTTGACTTTTCGATTAAGTATAAGGATTCGTGTATATCTCGCTCTTTAGTTATAGATTAAACACATTGATTCGTATATATCTCCCCTTGAGTTATAGATTAAGCACAAGGAATCTTTTATATATCGCCCTTGACTTTTATATTAAGTAAAATGATTCGTGTAAATCTCCATTGACTTTCATATTAAATACGAGGATTCGTGTATATCTGGCCCTTGAACTTTATATTAATTACAAATGCTCATATTTTCCCCTTGACTTTTAGGGTACATATTTTGCTCCTTTATATTTCGTTCTTGATTTTAAGAATAAGTATAGGGTTTCTGCGAATCTCTCTCTCTCTCTCTTAACCTTTAGAGTATGTACAAGGATTCCTTTATATTTCGCTTTTGAAGAAGTACGAACATGGATTTTCAACCTTGAATGAATATTTTAAATTATTTTACTGTGTCAATAAAAACCAATTATGGAAGGCAAGGAGCGACATGCGAATCCCAACCTCGTTAGAAACTTATGCGAAATGTATTCTTAGCTGGTTCAAGACTAAACAAGGTGTCAAACCTCCAACTAGGAAGTCGAAGGCCAAATAGTCTGCCCTTCCTTTTGGACGTAAGGACGTCATTTGACTGGAAAGTCAAAGGCAATAGTCTGTTCTTTTTTTACCAAATGTGAATTTGAGGAAGAGAATGCCCGAAAGCTTCTTTCTTCTATTATAAATAAATGGAAAGAAAGGCCGAGGGGTATAATATTTAAAATAAGCCTCACATGCTTTGATTTGCACAAAATATAATTCTCAAAGTTGATTATACTAGGTTCATATGCTACTCTTAGCACAAGCTAATCTTATTATAAACTTATATATCTTCCTTCTGAAAAGCATGTGTGCTCCTGGTCAGGATATGGCTTTTTTATTTTTATATATAATTATTCACAACATAGAATTCACCCAACACCTGAATTCAATTGGTTTAATTAACTAAATTTTAGAGAGGTGTGTGAGTTCATTACTCATGAGTAAATCCCTTACCTACATTTTAGCACCTTAGTGAGGTTTATAGAGGTTTGTGGAGGAGAAAAAAACAACATGTGGTATAGGAAGTTGAGGTAATATAACGCGAGAGTTAAGCTAGGAGCGGGGAATGATATGGGAATATAGTCGGCTCCATATGAATATATCTATGCTAAACATATTATGGTGAAAAGAGGCTTAGTGAAACTTATTTAATTTTAAACATATTTAAATACTTTTCTTGATTTTTTCATCACTTGAAAATAAATAGAGAAATAGATACCTATTTTATAAAAAAAAGGCATCTCCTTATCGTGCAACTGAAAGTTGCTGATGGCTTGCGCCATCTATCGGAATAAATATCAACTTTTCTCGTTGATTTTTAATTATTCCAGAATTGGCTAAATACCCATTCTTGATTAATCAAGAAAAGCTAACCACGGACGCGTTTCGGGCTGTTGGCCCTCATCAGTGTGGTGCAAGCTGTACCTCAACGAGAGAAAATATCTTTATTTACGGGGCTGCTAACCAAAACAAATGATTTTTGAGCCCCAATGGCCGCGTAAAGCGGAATATGTAAAACCACTATGACCAGGGTGGAGAGGCTAGGGACAGGATCTCCGTTAGGGAAGAGGCAGGTTAGGCCGGATTGGGTCCGCGGAGGTCAGGAGGCAGGAAGAAGGCGGGAGGACTAGAACTTTGCAGCTCTAGCTCTGGCAGTTGGGCAAGACATTGATCTTGCCTCGTGGTCGGCAGAGAGGCCCTTGGCTGAGCAGTTGGCGCACTTGGCCGTGTGCGAGTTGGCAAGAGTTGGACAGCTTCGGCCTTGGTGGTGACCAGAAGTGCAGTGGAAGCAGGTGACCGTAGCCTTGGTGCACCTATCGGCGTTGTGGCCGTAGCCACAGCAGCGGTAGCAGACGCGGACGCGGACAGACTCCTCGTAGTTCAGGATCACTTGGTCCACAATGATCCTGCCGCGTCTTCCAATGGCCTTGTAGGAAGCCAAGTCCAGCTCAATAAAGGCCGTGCAGGTGCCATTTCTGGTCGGAGATCTGTCCGCCACTCGGACAGACTTGTCTCCAGGAAGCTGGCTGAGGGCATCGGTGGAAAGGAAGGCCTTGACAATGTCCTCATCCGCGGTTTCCGCCTCCACGTTGAAGAGGCAGATTCTTGGGATGAATTTCCTCAGTTCCCGGACTTTCAGGCCTTGGAGCTTGTTGTCCAGGGCAGAGCTGACGGCAGGAATGGCCTCTGGAGTGCTGGAGTGCAGCACCAGTTTTCCCCTGGTGCGCAGAGACGCCCAGACGCCTTGGGGCAGAGTGTGGGCAGCGCGGACAGTTTTGAGGATGTCTCGTGGGTCAGCCTGCGGGTTATCTGCAATAACCACGATGTGGACGGCAGATTTATCTCCATTGAGTGTGCCTTTGCCAACGGCAGGCTTGGGGGCGCAGGAAGATTCAAGCTTGGCTGGAACCAGTGATTTGGTCCTCTTAGCCGGCGGGTTTGACGCCTCTGGATGCTTCCTCTTGGTTAGAGCAGGATCTGGCTTCTTGGGAGCAGGTGCTGCCACAGGGACAGCAGCTGGAGCGGGGGGTGGCAGGCTTGATGAGCTCGGTCTGAGCGCTAGAGTCCTTGCAGGTGGGAGCAGGGCTAGTTTGAGTGGTTTGGCAGGTTTTCTTGGGCATTTGGGCATCCATGATTTCATCCAGCTCCATGAAGTCATTCACGGTGCCCGAGAGGTTCTTCACATCCCTAACTAGGCACTTGATTATTTCCGTCCGCTGCTCAATGAAGCGAACAAGGTCCAGGTGAAGAGCTGCTAGGGAGGGCTGGCCGAGGGATTGCAGGATTTGGTAGTGGCGGGAGATGACCATGTTGTCTTCTTCAACAAGAGCCGCGATGTCAACCGAGGGTTGAGAGGGCTTGTTGGCATTCTTCTTCTTCTTCATCTTTCAGGAATCCATGGCCGGAGAGATTCCGTACCTCAACGAAAACAAAACTGGTCATTCAGGCATCCTGAAAAATCATGAAACGGGTAGTTAAGGACAGAATTGCGTGAGACCGCGACACAATGTGAAAAAATAGTACAAATATGATATTGTACTGGGATAAGGTGCATAAATTATAAAAAAGGCATCTCCTTATCGTGCAACTGAAAGTTGCTGATGGCTTGCGCCATCTATCGGAATAAATATTAACTATTCTCGTTGATTTTTAATTATTCCAGAATTAACCAAATACCCATTCTTTATTAATCAAGAAAAGCTAACCACGGACGCGTTTCGGGCTGCTGCCCCTCATCAGCGTGGTGCAAGATGTACCTCAACGACCAAAAGAACTTGACATTCAAGCATCCTGAAAAATCATGAAACGGGTAGTTAAGGCCAGAATTGCGCGAGACCGCGACACAAATGGGTATTTGGTCAATTCTGGAATAATTAAAAATCAACGAGAATAGTTGATATTTATTCCGATAGATGGCGCAAGCCATCAGCAACTTTCAGTTGCACGATAAGGAGATGCCTTTTTTATAATTTATGCACCTTATCCCAGTACAATATCATATTTGTACTATCTTTTCAGATACATATTTGTTTTCTTGCCAATCTTAATTTTCCCGAAACTTTTTAAACTACACGCATAGACAAAACTTAAATTTTACCTTTTAGCATGTACGAGGGCCATCCAATATATAAGTTTCCCTATTTTTTTTCTGCGAACGAAACGTTGTAAAAATTAGTTAGTATAGATGAAATGGTCACTAGGATGCGTTGGAAGCTGGTGACCTTCAAAATCACGCTAACTCGTACGCGCAAGTCCGTAGCTCTTCAGTTTCCATGGAGCTACCACTGGTGAACGTGTCCACTTGCGAACTCCGTTCTGTAATTCGTTTTTTCACGGCGAAAAATTAAACTGCGGTCAATATTCATCGCAATTCAGTGTCAGTGTATGGTGAAGAATGTATGAGCATCCAAATGGGCCGATGGCGTTCATGGTTCTTAGAAGGATGGCAAAACGTGCATGATGACGAGCGAAGCGGCAGCCCCGTTACTGCTACGGACAATGCAGCCGTTGCTGTTGTTCGGAATGTGGTGGAAACAGATCGCCGCGTCACCATTGACGAAATAATAATTCGACTGCCTCCTGGAATCGAAATTAGACGCTCTTCGATTGGAACAATCATGTCAGATGTTTTGATTTTCGCAAAGTCTGCGCAAGATGGGTCGCAAGATTGCTCTTGGAAAATCACAAGCAACAACGGATGGAGGCAGCCCGAGTTTTCCTGGAAATGCATCAAAGAGATGGAGATCAACTGTTTTCCCGTATTGTTACTGGAGATGAAAGCTGGGTGCATCATTCAACTCCAGAAACAAAACGACAAAGCATGGTGTGGAAGAAGCCTGAGGAAAGTGCACCAAAAAAGGCGAAGGTCACAATCTCTGCAGGCAAAGTTATGGCTATGGAAAACTTCAAATGGGAAATTTTCACACATCCACCTCATTCTCCGGAACTTGCCCCAAGCGACTTTCATCTTTATCCAGCACTCAAGTGGCACCTTGGAGGCAAGCACTTTGCGAATGATGACGAAGTGCAGGCGGAGGCGAACCACTGGCTACTAAGACAGGACACGGCTTGGTACAACAGTGGTATCTAAAAATTGCTACAACGGTACCAAAAATGTTTGAACAGAAATGGTGATTATTTAGAGAAGTAGTCTATGAGTTGTATAATGAAAATAAAATAACTGCATAATTGTAAATAATGTGGTTTATTTGTTAAAAAATAGGGAAACTTATTTATTGGATGCCCCTCGTATATTGGGATTCAGACAATAACTCCGAAAGATATTTGATAGACAGTGATCTTTATTGAAGACACAGGAGATAACCAAGTGTTAACATAAATGCTTCTGTCTCCTTAAAAAAAAAATAAATAAATAAACGCCAGGGGACATCAAAGACCTTCTACTTCCTTAAGTTTTGTCCATGAGTGCAAATTAATTAATTTATTCCACTTATATCCCGACCACTATTACTATCAATAATAATTATGCTAATAACAACCTTAAAATAAAATTATTAAAACAAAATATGGCGAAGAAAACTTTCACTTGTGTAAAACCCGAGCGCGAAACAGAATAATTCTTCTAAAAAATAAATAAATTTAATCAATTTGAAATTTTTTTTCGAAAGAATTATATTAATTTTTAAAAAAGGCACCTAGATGTTTTTATAGACAATGCATAAAATAATATATCGGTCAATATTTTATAACCCCAGCTTTGGTGGATTGGAAAAAAAAGATTGCTTGTAAACCGTGGTTTTAGGTTTTAGCTAAAATTTATCAATCAAAACTAAAGAAATTCCACGATAATCTTAATATAAAAAATCTTTAAAATCTTAATGATATATATTAATAATTTAAAAATATATTAATAAAATATATTTTTAAAAACTCTCTGAAAACAAAAATTAGCGTTAAAATCAAGAATAGTTACAAAGAAGGTCAATAGATGGCGGTGGAGTCGTCCATTCGCTAGCTACCATGTAATCGGCAGAAGCCTTCTTTTGGCAGCCGGTGCTGAGGCTTCGTACAAACATGAAGCTCCCGATCCAGAAGTTCCATCTGAAGCGGATCGTGCATGTCAAAGCCACGGTAGGTCTTTTATATCTTTCTTTTTTATATTTTTATCCCTAAAAACATCGTTTTGTTGTCATAAATACGCTATATATTTCTGTAATTATATGTTGTTTTGTAAATATACTCTTATTTTATACTCAAATATATCACTATCATATGACATTCACATTATATTGCAGAATATTTGTTTATATCAGCTATAGATTTATATATCGAAAATATGCGTATGCATATTTAAAATTAAACGATAATTTTTTTAAAATATTTATCAAAATATTGCTCTTTATAAATATATTTATAGTAAAATAATATTGAATTAAATATAAATGTATCTCTTCATATATGTCCTATAAAGATATATTTAATCTATATATTATAAACATTGAAAATCAAGATATTAAGCACAGTATGTTTCAAAAGTAAGAAGTAACTTCATTTAAACTGAATGCAAAGTCCCGAATTTCATTGAGTTTTTATACCTACTTTTTTGCACACACATTAATATAAAAAATATTAAGTTTTTAATATAGGCACATTATGTTTCTTTTTGCAATTTCATACGTAACTGAAATTTTATAACGTTTGACTTTCCTTCAAAAGGATACTTGTATATATGTTAGAATGGTAAGAGAAATAATGTTCTATATTTGCATGTTCTTATTTAAAGGCGTGCAGTTTTTTTCTTGCAAGTCCAACATAAGGTGTTGTGTCAAACGACCTTATCTCATCTAAGTGGTAGTGAAACATTTCCATTGACTTTCAACATATGCCTCTCTCTTAGATGTCATGTGTGATTGTAGAAAACAAAACAATAATACGCAGAAATTTAAACTTTTGACAGATTTTTATTTATGATACTTTTATAATTCTTCTCAATGTATAATTTTCTTACAACATGAACCTTAGATTATTAAAACATTGGATCAGTAAACATGAGGGTAACCATTTCGTTCAATTACATTATTTTTCATATAACATTTTTGTAAACAAAAAAGGTGATGATGATAAATTCAATGAATATTTACACAATCATAGAAAAATTATATTAAACCTTTATATAAACATAAATATTCTAACTAAATTAAACAATACTATTAGGAGATTAATTGTTGTTTTATATTTTTCTATATACATAGAATTAAATACCCTCTTTGATTGTATTTATTTTATTTGCAAAATAAAATAATATTATAAAATAAATAAACCTTCCAGGGCTAAGTTTCTTGTACAACTTTTTCTTTTCAAGCTCTCAGACTTGTCAGTCCTTCAACAGGATTATCACGTTAACAAATAAAACAATGTATTTCTAAATGTATAACAGTCAACTTCTCATGAACATTTCCACATTTCAGGCAAGAATTTTCCCTACTTTCTCCATGACAGGCTCATTTTAATTAATTTTAGCATTAAAAAAAAATAATAAAGACTCGAAAGCGTTTGATAGAAGTCTGGCTCTCTTGACACTTCTTCCATTCCTCCAAAGATAATTCACTCAGAAGACACTCCTGCCCCTGACACTTCGGTTGTCACTCCATGTCTGTCGTCCACTTTCTGGGGTCAAACAACGGTCGCCCCCGACACTCTTTCCTTGTTTACTCCATTTCCCCCCCCATCCACGTCATCTTAGCGGCGAGGGGGCAACAGACTCTATAGAATATATATTAAAGGGATATGTGCCCCTTTTGGTACATTAATATCATCCTCCCCGCAACTCTATGTTGTATTCTTGCCTGAAAATTTGCCCATCACCAGCTTAAATACCTGTTTGGTAAATTCAAGCGATTTCATAACCCCATTCGTAGAATGTAATGAAATCGAAACCGCCGCTGTACTGATGAGGGTTAAAGCCCGAAACCATGGTATACGGGTTGGTAAACTGGTATTGCGGTTCATTCTTTATCATCATTAGTGAAGTCATTTACTAGGGTGATGCATAGTGCTTCGCTCTAATGCACAATTAAAGGGAGAGGTACCACTTTTGGTGCATATTTTATTCATCCTCTTTTTCTGAGTTAACACTTTACAGCGGCCTCTCAGGAGAAGCAGATCTTCGGGATTGACCTGGAAGACGGCGGCGACATCGTCCTTACATCCTCAGTCTAGGATAAACTAGATCTTCTTCACACTAGTAATCACGGGAATCCGTGAGGACTCCTGATTGCATGGAGAAGGATTATTCGTCGTTGAGAGAACTTCTTCGAATGTACATAATTGTAATTATTTGTATATTGATCATTTATTCAAATTTATATTAATAAATTAAATTTATAAATTCAATTGGTATCGATAAAGTTGTAACAAATGAATTTATTGTCAATCTGTTTCTTTTTAAAATATCATCAAATATCATCTCTACAGATCTTACTGCAATAATAAAAGTTATTGAATGAGAAGTTTTGGCTCATCAGTGATGAACGCTCTCAGCAGTTTCGCTAAATTAATCTTCAGACCGCTCTACTATTGTATTGGATTGGTTTTGTTATATAGCCTGCATTTTCTAATGAAGGCAGCTTAGGGTGTTTAGTGAACTATGGACATAAGCTTATAGGTCTGTAGAGGTACATACATGTCGTAGCTAAATGAAGAGGCGCAGCCGTTATGCCTAGGGAACAGCGCACCCGCGATGTCTGCCACCTTTATTTTTTGTCCCGCTTTTATACATGGATGAATTTACATATTTACATTTTAACACAAGCGTAACATATTTAAATACTTAGTTTGACGGAAATAAATTATATCTCTTGGCATTAACTATACAAATTATGACATACATATAATTTCAAGGAATTGCATCGAGCAAAGTTCTTCCGCAAATATATGGTTTCATAAAAAAATTATATTAGTAAATTATAAGCGATAGAACTCTTCCTGTTTAGATAATCAAATAAAGTGAAACATTCTACTGGCTCGCGTTTATTAAGAAAGAAACTCATCTTCCTTCATGTTTTACTATATTTGTTTAGTAAATTATATTTATAAATTAAATTGTCATCTATCGATAAAATATAGGATGCTATTTTAAAAAGAAACACATCTCCAGTAAATATATTTGTTATATAAATTTATTCACCTAGTTTATATAAAATTTCAATCTTCTGAAGTGTCATTTTAATTCAGATAATAGAGGTTTCCCCTTTCTTTCTTATACCGTTTAATTGCGATATCAATACAATCTGAAAGACTATCAGCTTTATAAAATAAGTATGGATTATTTTAAAGATACGATGTGAAAGTCATTTCTAGAACTGTTCAAAAACTAATGTACAAATTCGTAGAACTATGATCATACAAGGCTTATCGACAATATAAGCAACTTTCACATCCTGAGATTCTTCACAAAGAGAGATGAAAATTGAAATGTTTCTTAACATCAGAAGGTTTGAAAAAGCTACAGCTGCATCAACCAATCCTTATTTTCTTTCAGACGTTTCAATGTCTTTCTGCCACTCTCCTGATGAGAGTTATTCCCTTGAGGAGAATGACAGAGCATCACTGAAAGGTCTGGAAGAATATTCAACAACAACAACAACAAAAGCCTTTATTGAGGACCTCTCGTCCTATACAGGATTCGCCAATTTACAGAGTAAGAGAAGAGAACCAAGAATGCAGAGAGAACCCCACATGTAGTAGGTATAGTATTTTCTACACTGTGACTATATACAACAACAACAACAACAAAAGCCTTTATTGAGGACCTCTCGTCCTATACAGGATTCGCCAGTTTACAGAGTAAGAGAAGAGAACCAAGAATGCAGAGAGAAACCCACATGTAGTAGGTATAGTATTTTCTACACTGTGACTATATACAACAGCAGCAACAACAAAAGCCTTTATTGAGGACCTCTCGTCCTATATAGGATTCGCCAGTTTACAGAGTAAGAGAAGAGAACCAAGAATGCAGAGAGAAACCCACATGTAGTAGGTATAGTATTTTCTACACTGTGACTATATACAACAGCAGCAACAACAAAAGCCTTTATTGAGGACCTCTCGTCCTATACAGGATTCGCCAGTTTACAGAGTAAGAGAAGAGAACTAAGAATGCAGAGAGAAACCCACAGGTTGTAGGTATAGTATTTTCTACACTGTGACTATATACAACAGCAGCAACAACAAAAGCCTTTATTGAGGACCTCTCGTCCTATATAGGATTCGCCAGTTTACAGAGTAAGAGAAGAGAACTAATAATGCAGAGAGAAACCCACATGTAGTAGGTATAGTATTTTCTACACTGTGACTATATACAACAGCAGCAACAACAAAAGCCTTTATTGAGGACCTCTCGTCCTATACAGGATTCGCCAGTTTACAGAGTAAGAGAAGAGAACTAAGAATGCAGAGAGAAACCCACATGTAGTAGGTATAGTATTTTCTACACTGTGACTATATACAACAACAACAACAACAAAAGCCTTTATTGAGGACCTCTCGTCCTATACAGGATTCGCCAGTTTACAGAGTAAGAGAAGAGAACTAAGAATGCAGAGAGAAACCCACATGTAGTAGGTATAGTATTTTCTACACTGTGACTATATACAACAGCAGCAACAACAAAAGCCTTTATTGAGGACCTCTCGTCCTATACAGGATTCGCCAGTTTACAGAGTAAGAGAAGAGAACCAAGAATGCAGAGAGAAACCCACATGTAGTAGGTATAGTATTTTTTACACTGTGACTATATACAACAGCAACAACAAAAGCCTTTATTGAGGACCTCTCGTCCTATACAGGATTCGCCAGTTTACAGAGTAAGAGAAGAGAACTAATAATGCAGAGAGAAACCCACATGTAGTAGGCATAGTATTTTCTACACTGTGACTATATACAACAACAAGCCTTTTACTGGTCTACGTCATTCTAATCCTGACATAGATTATTTGCATATAACTATTTGCATCAATTAGATTATGTATATAGCCTCCTCTTCTCTTCAGCCGTCTTCCAAAATTTGAACAACGCAAAAGCTCCAGCTCTGTTTCTCACCACCTCATTCAGGTTGGGAAGAATATAAATAAAGATTGATGTATCTGTATTAAACAAACTTCCAACCAGAAAATGATGTTTTAAAAATTAAACAAGTATTTGGCCAAGGAAAGGACAAGAGTGTCGATCTATCAACTTGCTATGACAAGTCTATTGATCGAGGAGGCAAGGAAGTACAGAGGCTATTACGCGAATAAGGTAAAGTTTTGTTTACATTTTAGATGTTGGATTATATATTTTTGGAAAATATTCGTGAAAAGAAAAATTTTACTCCTGTAATATACCTTTAAAACCTTTATTAGAGATCAAGCCCCATACAGGATTCTCCCAGTATAACACAATGGTTTTAATTGAACATAAATCAAGTACTATATACAATTCAATATTAACATGAGCCAATAAAAAAAAACTATTTACACATGTTTCTTATTTTACGTAATATACTATTTAAAATACAATATAATATAACGCGGCTTATGATTGTAAAACGAAAATTGCAATTATACCGCGAATGTATCTTTTAAACAAAAATCGAAATTTATTTTTAAGATAAATAGCGATTATTTCTAACTTTAAGGATGAAGTATGATAGGATGAATTGTGAAGAGTAATGACAAACGGAAATCCCCATCCCTGGACACTTTTATTTTTCCGTTTGTCATTACTCTTCACAATTCATCCTATCATACTTCATCCTTAAAGTTAGAAATAATCGCTATTTCTCTTTAAAATAAATTTCGATTTTTGTTTAAAAGAAACATTCGCGGTATAATTGCAATTTTCGTTTTTAATATACTATTTGTTTCTGAAAGAAAATATTTTCCAATGCTTCTGTTTATTCTCCAATTTACTTTACTGTAATGAAAATAAAGATATGTTGGTAGGCTCTAGGTCTACTTGGTAGTTAATGATTGATTTCTATTAAAATTCTAAGTCAATCTCACACAGCACATGTAGAAACATTTCGGATTTTAAACTTTTTACGAATAGAATCTAATGGTTTGAATAGTTACAATTATAAACGGGGCTAGACTTGTGAAAGTTTCGGTGACCATTGAAGCAATTCGTAATTTAAATGAAAAAATCATTGAAGTGGAATTCGAACCCAGGCTCCTGGTTACCGACAGTTTAAACCTCCATGTTTATCGTATAGAGATAGAAGGAGTTTCATTAATCCTTTATATTGTCAGTTAGATTTGAGGAAGGCCGTTGGAATAAACCCAATCTCACCGCTATATCATACCGCTCCACGCCGATGTGTTGACAAACTTTCAGTGGGTGTGGTCAGGTATAAATTCTCTGATTGGTTGATACATTAATTGATCTAACACACCCCTCGTGGCAATTTGGTAATATGATCCCTGGGGTTAGGTCAGTTCATTTCAATCAACCAATCTGTTGGGGTTTATTCTATTTTAATCTAGGTATTTATTATTCTGTTTATATTGTTTTAATTTAATTTGACCACGGACGTCTGGTCACGTGTGTATTTAGAGATGTATATATTGTGATGGAAAATAAAGTAAAGTGGAGTAGTCACCAGTTAGTAGTGTCAGTCTTATCCTTGTGAGTTGCTAAAATTACTCCCGTGTGCGAGGTACCGCATCCTCCAAACAACAGAGCCTCCCTCATCCAGTGGTCGCCGGCAGTCGGATCTTCCCTCAGAGAAAACAAAGAATACAGTCCTCTAAAGACGGCGGAGTGAGGTATAACGGGTTGGTACCTTGCAAGTGGAACACCTCCTCCAGCCAAGTTAAACACAATCAGTATTTGCTAGACCAGAATGTCATATTTAAATGTAATTCTACTGTCCTAAAAGCTTATGTTTATTGTTGGCCTAGATACCATAACAAAGATTCCACCATTCAATGTCGTATATTACGTATCAGCAGAATCTTCCAATGCAGTATTAGAGCGCTGAAATGGGTCTGGGGATTCAAATTGAGGAAACCACTTGGAGGGTCCCCACTGATAAACCAAGCCTTCCCAATATTTTTCATCGCAGTAAGGGCAGTGGAAGTTTGTTTTATTTGGTTTAAAATAAACATTCGTGCTTTAGGGTTTTATTTATTATATATATAACGCGTTTATTTCTAATGTTCATATTTAGGAATGTAAACTATTTATAGCGATAATATCTTAAGTTTTTTTTAATTTGAAAAAGTAAGCATTTGCATTTAGAATAGTTTACACATTAAAATATAGATGGCACGCGCTGATGGATCATATAAAATGTCATATCCTGAGAGGATCTGTTGGATATTGAATCCTTACTGCATGACAATAACGGAGGATGAAAAAATGGGTACATGATATGAAGAAGATGATTGACTCCAAGAAATTCCATTTTCTTAAATACCACGGATCAGTATGGAAGCGATCCTCTTCCTCGGAGTAGAGTTTGTATGAATATCAGGATAAAATATTATTTTTTATTGAACACCAAAATAAGTAAATGATCTTAAAACTACAAGACACCTATCTTCTCAACATAAACAAATAACTAATCGGCAGCTGTTGACAGTCTCTACAATCCCCCGGTTTAAATCTATGTTCGTACTAAATTTTATAAATTAAGGAATCCTAATTGAACATCATGTTCTTTGGCAATGGCCTTATTCTGCTCATGTCATCTTCGGAAAAGTCAATTTTTTGGAAATAAGTGTAATTTTTTTCAGAAAACCTTTTTATTTCTATGCCATAACAAGTATAGATAATATATATTTTAGAGCTTTATTAAAACTTGTCAAAGCTAATCTACTGTATGCGACTCCATGTGTACCTAGAGAGTATGTGACCAACTGTAATGACCACTCAGCCATTTTACTTCAGATTCCCAAGTAATAGCTTAAGATAGGTTGTGTTGTTTATAACCAAGAGGTTTGTTTTGGGTGGATCGTAATAATTACAATATATTAAAACATAAATCTTCTTTATTGAAGGTACAAAAATAATGATAATAAATTTCTATAATACATCTATAAACTCATATGCCTACACCTCTCCACAGATACTCTCTCTCAAAGAAATACATGTATATATATATACACTCAAGACCACAGAGTAAATTAAGTCACAGATTAATTCAATCATAGAATGAAATTTGATATTTTAAATAAATAACATCAACAGTTTGCGGGTTTCGACAATAACAAAAGAGTAACCTCGCAACTTTTTTTTTTGTATTCAGAGGAATTACAGAAGCGCTTTATGGCATTCTTATTTATCTAAAGAAAGGATTGCTTGAAAGCTTTGGTCTTTCCTCTTAATAATTGCTGCGCTTACGTTTACACTTTTGTAGAGTTTTACTGTACAGCCAGGTAGAACGGGATTGTGGGGAAGGATGGGAAAAGTTGGATAATTGCTAATGCTGTGGCAATACCGACCCTTGGCCATCTACACGGACGTCAGGGCATTGTGCGCCTGGCAACAATTGCCTTTATCACGGGCCATTGGCCTCCGGTTGAATCAATACAAAAAATATGAAGATTTCTTGGCACACTCCTCTTTATTAATCCTCTATGTGAAGACATGTTAGTAAAGAACATTTAATGGACATTCTCTTGAACGATACGGGAACCATAAATCCACCAATCTTATATGTGATGCAATGTTAAAAAGAATATTGCATAAGACATTTGATAATGGGTCTCTTTTAGATTATTTTATCAAGTTTTCTCGCTACAAAAATTCTGAAATGGGAAATTTTTAAATGTCTTGCAACCCGACATTATGATCTACCAGACCGTTATTCTATTTGGCTGCCGAACTTATGTAGCTGATGTTGCCTAGAGAAGTTACCCCTACAAATTAGCTTCTTAGAGACCGTTAAAATGTAAACATAGATTTTTTAAAAGAGAAGACTAGTGCTGAAATGTGTTTATTTATTTATAGTAAGTGAGTTTTAAAGCTAAAAAAATACTTTACTCATGTAGAAGGTTGTCATAACTCCAAGACTTATCTGTTGTCAATAAGGACACATCACAACGCTAGCATCTTATCGAGTTGAAGTGTATTGTAAAGGAAATGTATCTATGTGTTTGGAGAATCGAGAAATTTTCTATCCAAAATGGCACAGAACCGTCAGAAGAAAGAAAAAGAATATCGCAAGTGATCGGAAAAAATAAGACACAACTGATATTTTGACTAATCTGGACTTTACTATCTTCAATCATTGAATCTTTGACTGCGTAAATTTATGATGGTGGTGGGTGGTGTATTGTTCAATGGAAAGGGGCGTGCAATTGCCCCGTTAGCCAGCCACATTTCAGAGTTCCCTGTAGGCCTTCACAGTTACCGTAGTGGCTCGGGGCTCACGAAGTCCCCACCGTACTTCGCTCTACAGGGCAGTTCCTTACTTGTGCTGCTTCTCCCGCCCGCCATGTAAAAGAGGGGTTGGACTTCTGGGCAGGTAAATTTATGATAGAATGTTTAAAAAGGGTGCAAATAAAGATTTAGACATAAGTACACGTTTGGTGCTCTTCTTTGTTTTCTAACGTTTTGTTTATTGTTCTCGTAGAGCGTAATCTATCTTGTTGATTCTTTCTTCGCACCGCCGTATCGGCCAAGCCCCCATTACGTCATCTACCTTGCCCAGGGATTTATCGTCAAGATAGGTCGATCCTCCATCCCTTGTGTGCTCTGTATGATCTCCTTTATCTTCAAGTCCTTGCTTAACTTCCGGTACATACTCAGAGCTTCTTGAGGTGAACGTTCTTTCTTTTTTGAGAAAGATATCTATGTATTGACACGTATATATACAAGATAAAATACGCATATATATATATATACGATAAAATACATATATATACAAGATAAAATAGAAACGCACTTATTCGATTTTATTCTCAATATAAGACTAAGCCACCAGGTGATCAGCATTTCTCTGTCTTGAATACAACTTGGTCTCATAAAATAGTATATTACCATGATCATAAAATTTCTAAAATTTTTTGATTTCAAGTTGAAATTATTGTTAAATTCTAAAATAAAAATGTTTATATATATTTATTTACACTGGTGTCCAAAGGTACTAAGGTACTCGATTTGCAATCAGACATTTTGGTCTTATATATTATTATGAATCACATATAATTTTTAAAATAAAAAATGAATTTGGGACTTTGCTATTTTCAATCTCTCTCTCTCTCTCTCTCTCTCTCTCTCTCTCTCTCTCTCCTATTTAGTATAACTAAAATATACGATAAATCTTATTTTCACTTAGTTTTCGTACCAGAATTGTAGTTAATATCGGGGTCGAAAAATGTCGATCTCATCTCGCCCAATGGGTCTCTCCTTCGACAGCACGGCGCATGCGCGAGGTCATAACATTTTTGTTTGTTAATACATGCACACACAAATAAACAAACTACAGCGTTTTTAACAAATGGTTTTAAAAATTATTAATTTACTTTGTAAAAAGTTGAAATGAAAACCTAGTTTAGCCTTTCTGTTTCGATATTTTTTAATGTCGCATGTACGCTAATCTAACGTTCTAGTATAAATAGATTAATTAATGACATTGTCCTTTCTATTTTTGTGTCCACACACCGACAAGAACATCTGTAAGTACAGCAACCTCCATTTAGCGTTTACCTCATTCTTTTTAATAGCGACATTGAGGACAGTTGACGATGGCTGTTGCTATGGTAACGACAGGTGTCCATCAGTCACTGTCCCCATACTTAGGTGCTTTCTCCAGAGTTCATTGATCACATCGGGCTGTTAGAGAGTTTTGCCCTGGTGAAGTCTATAGCTGAGCGATTGGTGCAGCCTCCTCAGACATCGATTAGAACAACGAGCTTCATGTTTGAATGCCAGAATTATTATAAAGTTACTCTCAATTTAACGTTTATTCCCATTATAAAAACATTTAAGACGCCCCAATAAAATGTGCTTATGGAAACTAAAAAGTGATATTTAATGATACCGTTATTTTATCGTAACTCAGAATCTTTTGCTCGTTCTTTTATAGAGAACTGATTAAAAATAAACTAATACTTTGTTAAATTGATTTTTCATTGCGCGGCTTTTAGTTAGTTTTATCTATTTATTCAGCAAAAATACAGTAGATTTAAATAGAGTAGAATACATAATGCATGATTTAATGATGTATAAATTAAATGTTTAAGGAGAGATTCTAGTGGCAGCTGTTCGGCTTATAATACTGCAAGAATTGATCGTCTGCAGTCGGCTGCATTACTACGCTGCCCTCTGACATATATATTAGTACTGGCTCCAGTATGATGCGAAAATGCACTTACTATCTACAATGTATAGTACATGCAGTTTTAGGAATAGTGGCAGGTAATTTGACAACTAAGTATGCTGTTGTGTAGATAGCTTATCTTGAATATGGACTTCGCATTCATTGCCATAAGCTGGTATTTCAATGTGTGTGAAGCGACTGCTTTTACTGTAAGTGCACCACATGTCTACACATGTGAAAAGCAGTTCGACTTTGCATCTACAAATGTGCCAGAGCCCTATTTGGTTACTTTCACTCGCTGAAGGGTTGGTCTTTTGCAAGAATCGGAGGCCATTGGGGCATTTTTTTTTAATTGGAAAAAAAGTGCCCAATGCGGGATTAGATCCCGGGTCGTAGCGGTCGAAAACCAATGGTTTAGATCATCCTTCCACCGATTCCCTTGGGGTCAATGGAAGCATTGACTACATGCACTGCTAAACCCGCCTACAGTTTGAATCAATAAGTAGGACAACATTAATATGCCGCAAATTCCATTTACAGTAGTGTTTATATTAGAACAGCCTTCTTTTCAGCTCTATCCCATTACTCTTTCAGCACAAGTATGGCACAAATATTCTCAAGATTCATCAATAAATATGTGGTGCAAGCATTTATGCAAATTACAAAAGTATGCTAATCTAGACGTTAACGACTTCTCTTTCAGCGGCTAACGATGCCCATTAGAAGGTGGGGAACGATATACCGCCCCCCATTAAAATGTCTTAAATTCCCATATTTTTTAAACTCCAAGTCTATTTTACATTCAAAACTTTTATCATATACACATTTATTATCCGCCTCGTAAATTCGACTTGTATGTTTTTCTATATTTTCTGAGATATTGACGATAGTTTTGTAATATTTTATAATTCCTAATTTCTTTCTCAATGGCAATATTTTTGTTTAAGGGGCACTAAGACCGACTTCACACAAATAAGCATCCAAAATGTATGTCTTGACCGAAGAAGTTAGCCATTTTGGTAGAAGTTACTTCTCTACAATTACGATAGGGCCACCAGACAGCATCCATTTTCTAAAATAGGCATCGATCATAAAACTAAAGGATTTAATAACAATTAAAATATTATATATTACTTTTAAAACGTTAAGTTTATTTGATTTCAAAATAATTTTTAAAAGTTGAATAGAATATTTTAAATGTTTTAATTAGTTTTGAGATGAAATTAGAGAATATTAATGCTAGAAAAAACATCCTCAAAATAAGAGATTTCTCACTTTTTATAATATCCTACTGTGAAATTACAATGTATTTTGGTCTAAAAGAGTTTCTACCATTTTGTTAGCTTTATTTTAACTAGATTCGTCTGGTTTGATAAATCCTCCGGATTACTTCACTAAGTCATAGTTGTTCCTGTTGCGAGCCCTTGCATAAAACCCTAGTATACATGTGAAAAAATAGTATAAAAATGAAATTGAACAGGGATTAGGTGGATACATTAAGAAAAAGGCATCTCCTGATCTGCAAATAAAAGTTTCAAGACCATGATATGTCTTTTTCTTAACCTACTATACATGTTACTTTTTTCGAATTTTTTAAAACTGTGTGGTGACAAATTTAATACCGAGGGGGGAGGGGGGGGGGGGGATTTAAACGCGTTGTTTTAACGATTTTTTAAAATATGATTATTTTTTGGAAATTATTGTTAATATTTAGAGATGATTGTGAAGAATAAATCTATATTCAGAACACAAGCTGATTAGAAAGAACGTGGCTGAGGAGGGCAGCAGTACTATATCGGACATCGGCCCCAGGAAGCTGTTTGCACAATCCCATACCGCTGCACTGCCCGCCCTCCGGGAAATTTCACATTATCTCTACCATGACATCTACAATGGAACACATGTCGAGGATATTAAAATTTATCTGCAAAAAAATTCCAAATGTTGAATTATCAGTACACACCACGTTGGAATATAGTTTCTGTTATTTAATGTTTCTATATATACCTTACTGTACATACACTTTATACTCACTCTAAATATATTTTAACAAATGCTTATATTTTTATAATATCAAAAGCAATCAAAGGTTAAGTTTCTTGCACCATTTTCTTTTCTCTAGCTTTCGGGATCTCATGCCCTTCAACAGGAGCACCTAGAAATTTAACTTCCACCTAACTATACTCGCCTGGCGTGTAGAGTCTGGGGATGAACGTTTATAGTAAAAACCTTTTTTTTTTTGCAGCAGTACTAGCGCTAATATGATCGGAATTCTCTAAGATATTATTATCTTCGTAATTTTTATTCTAAAATATATAATTTAGTACGGTATCTGGTGAATGTGCATTTCTCAGGTTCGAAACAATAACTCATTCCAGACGTCACTCTATATTCTGCCAAAATTCTATCCAAATAGGTCAAATATCATTGAAGCCTATGTGGAACAAACTCACGTTTTTATTTATATTTGCATAGATTTTTAATCATAAATATGAATATTAGAAGTAATTTCAGCATTTCTATATACACAAAGCAATAACGCGCCATCTATACATATAAAATGAAAGGATTTAAACATGAATGTTTCTTTTATACACGATACAAATGCTAATGTCCTTACTGCCATCCCAATATATTTTTTCATCGCAGTAAGGACAGTAGAAGTTCGTATTGTGTATAAAATAAACATTCTACTTAAATCCTTTCATATTATACTTCTATATTCGTTCACAGAACATAATGAGGCTATTATACTGGACGCATCATCACTGTGCTCTTTAATGGACCTTTCGTGTTGATGCATACTTAGCCAGAAATAGAAAACTATCTTTATTTATGGATAATTATGCTATCACTACTCTAGAAGTGGTTCTAACACGCTAAATGTTTATTTCACAACTTTTTGAACGAAATGCTGAAAATGTATGACGCATCCTATGTTAAATATAGCTTATATTATTTCGACTATACTAATAAAACTTTTTAGAAGTCTCCAGTGTTATTTGAATATCTACAATGATAAAAATTTTGCAAAAACGAGTCTTTAAAAATAAATTATTGTCAAAACTTCTCTCGAGAGAGTGGTTTCTTGCACAAATATTTGAAATTTGCTTGTGATTTATCATTTGGGTGATAAGATAATAGATCCAGCCAGCTATGTAGACTTGCTGTGAAGGAAAAGTCTCCAAGTTATCTAAGATCCAGCCGTCGCGCCTATGGAAATAGAGAAAGAAGTATCTCCGTGGCAACAGCCAGCGTCGTCCCAGTTTCCGGACAGTTATCACAGCGGTTGACACACATTTCCCTCAAAACCGGCTGTAAACATATCAAGTCTTGTCTTGCTCAGTCGCTGCATGACAATGTCCGCGTATTGCTCTGTACTTCGTTATAAACGTCCAAAGACCACCAAAACATAAAAACAACCAATAAGTGAGCATTCTTGCTTTCTACCAAACTTTATGCTTCAAAATCAGGCTGGATGCCTAAGTTGGATATTTGTGAGAACATCGCACTGGTCAATTGAACAAGATTATCAATCGATAGAGTTTTCTCATTCTTTATTCACGTCCTTCAAGCATGGAGTAAGCCCTCCACCAAAATGGTTCATAAATATCATCCTCTTGCAATTTAATTTTTATATATATTGTACAGTGGACCCTCGGTTTGCGAGCATAATCCGTTCCAGAGCCATGCTCGTACTCCAAAACGCTCGTAGTGCGAAACTAATTTCTTATTTTTAATAATTGAAACTCGGGCAATTCTTCTTGCTACGAACAATTGCACAGTTTCCCACATTTTACATATTTCCCGAATCTGATCTGAAGGGAGGGATCCCAGTGAATTTTCATCCATCACGATTAGGGGCAACCATCACGAGTTGCTCGTAATGCGAAATTTCACTCGTAATCCGAGGTAAAATTTTTCAAAATATTTTGCTCGTACTGCGAAAAGCTCGTACTCCAAGGTGCTCGTAAACCGAGGGTCCACTGTATATTATAAATATTTCTCTCAGAATAAAAATAAATTAAAAAGAGAGCCTAAGAAGAAATAGATCCTCAAAGGATATATTTAATCACAACAAGGGAAGGAATAACTGGAAGGAAAGGATAAACTGAACTAAGTTTTGGTCAAAGCGACCAGGGCCTAAGCCTTAAATGGAAACAACCTAAGTAATCTGGGGAGATTATTCTTCCCGATATGTCGTCTGCTTTATTTAGCTTGCCCGGCGTCTGCTGCAATATGGCCTCTTCCAGCGAGGAAACACATTTATTTTTCTGGCGTCTGGTATGTCGAGTTTCTGCTAAATTACACTTTACACTTCATATGCTTCGGAATTCTAAAGGTCCATTATTACGAAGGGTATTTTGGTAATAAAATATCACCAAAAAGTGATATTGCTAAGGGGTGAAAAGAATATTTGAAAAATTAACAACCCCGTTCAGAAAAAAATATAAGAGAGAAAGGTCGACTACAAATGTCAATAGTCACCAAGATTAAGTAAGTAGAGTCATAGATAGACATTATACTAAAGTATTCATTTAAAAAGTGTTATCACACCGGTTAAAATTTAGACAAGATCACTTATTTTCGGTTCAATAAGAAAATAAATTCGAAATCGGTTTAAGTTGAAAAATTGGAGAAAAATAAACAGAACCTATCGAGATTTAACCGAAAACCATTCAAAATACATTGGAAATTTTCTATCACGTTATTGAAAAGGTTGAGTACATTTTTCCTATATAAAATTTCTTTATATCGAGGGTTTTGATAAAGTTTTCATCGTAGGCCGAAAGATAAGCTGATTAGAGTTATGTTACACTTCCAGCTCTTGTATTAATATCCAAAACTAAATTTCTCAGTTTTTCCACGACCTACCACCTATGTATTTGGGAGATTTGACCATCGTCAGCGTGGTGCAAGCCTCAACAACCTACAAAGGCGAGACTTAGTAACGATGAAAGGTTTTTTTTTTAGGAATATCTGTGAATACGTTTAAAAATCGAAAAAGAAAATAATTGAAAATGACCAAAGTGGTAAAAATAATGTATGTATAGTAGAACCTCCATGAGAGGACACTCGCGCTAGAGGACACCTCTTCCTAAAGGACACTTTGCCTCTGCAGTTGGGTGTCCTCTACTGTATATATAAATATTAATTTGATCGGTCAGGATATGCCAAATAGAGAAAGAGAGATTTTCGGAAGGAAGATCTTCATGTACAACGAGGGCATTACTCCTCTGTTGATAAATGCACCAAAACAATGCCTTTTTTGCCTTTTTATTCCCTTTAGTATGCCTAGATACCTACGTTTTCTTGTTTTTCTATCCTTTCTTCCCGTGCTTTACCTTTAATTCACCTTTCTTTTTTCGCAAATTTTGTACTTTTCTCTTCAGTTTCATATGTAAATTTCTTAATTTTTAATAGATCTTAGTTAGTTTTTTTATGCTAATTCACTGCATATAAATATCGGTTCACACTTTCTAGTCATGCATTATACCTGATGAAGGGCAGCTAATGCCCGAAAGCTTGTTGTGCGAAATAAAGAAACCACGCTATTCACCTACTTCTTGTTTTAATCTATTAAGCGTGGCTATACTATGTCTGATCCAAATTTTGTATACCTTGCCTTGTATTTATCATCCCTTGTATAGAAAGCAAAGGTGATGTTGGAAGAATGTACCCACAACACCATTTGAATTTTGCTTTAATTTGCCGACACTAGTTTGAAAAATTCACACAACATTATAAAAAAAAATAATAAAAAATTCGTAAATAGAAACCTTCTTGGGATTAAATGTCCTCATTTCTGAAGACATTAATTATAAATAACGAATAGATGAGATATTTTTATATAGAGTAGAGAAGAAATTCTATATGATAATCACAGTAACATGTCTTGATAAGTAAACTTGGGCAACTCTGTGCTTCACTTCCATCAATAATTGACAATATGACCCAGAATAAGTATATTGCTACGGCGTTTTATGGTTTCCACAAGTGTATATCTCAGAAGAAGGCCAAGTGACACTCACTCCTTACTTTCTTACTGCTACTCTTTTTGTGTTGTTTTTCTTGCTGTCCCTCTTTCTCTTTCTTGTTTTTCTTTTTCTTTTTCTTCTGTCTATATTGTTATTTCCATTGTCTCACTGTTTTGTTCTTATGCATACCTCTGGTGAATCCTGTATAGGGTCAGTGACCCTAAATAAAGGCTTTTTGTTGTTGTTGTTGATAAGTAAACTTAACAGCTCAATATTTTAATGGCACATCGCCAATCTTTTTCGAGATGACATGTGTTTAACTTCAGGCTGCTTCATCTTTATGTATGGATTTTGATTATATATTCCACACACACTATAACTTGTTCTGGGTTTCATAGGTCTATTTACTTCTCTATATGTGTGTACTATATATTTTTATATAATAATAAAAGGATTTAATAAAAATTACGAAATAAATACTGTGATTTAATTTGTTGTTTTCAACATAAACGGATATTAGTTTAAGAAGCAACTTTCACTTTGATGACAGATTTCCTTAAAATACTCAAAAATGAAAGTACTTTCTCCATCCTCAATTTCTTCCTCGCCACATCCTATTTCTTAACTTAACTGTGGTTTCTCAGTTTCTCTTCTTCGTTTTACATTATTTAAACTCTTGTACCTCAAACATAATAAATGTGAAAAAAAAAGCCTTTTTCTTAATGATAATAAATACCAAGGCTATTTGTAAATTCCTTCTCAATATACTGGGTGTCTAAAATATCAGTATTTGATAAATCATTGTAGTCTAATGTATTAGCTGTATTGTGGGCTAATGTATTTATTAAATTTATTGTAGACTAATGTATTTATTAGATATATTGTAGGCTATTGTATCATTTAGGTATATTGAAGTCGAGTGTATTATCTCTATTGTAGACTAAGGTATTTATTAGCTCTATTGTAAGCTAATGTATTTATTAGATATATTGTATACTATTGTATATATCATTTAGGTATATTGAAGTCCAGTGAATTATCTGTATTGTAGATTAAGGTATTTATTAGATATATTGTATACTATTAAATAAAAGGATTTAAAAGCGCGAATGTTTCTTTTATAATAATACAAACTTCTACTGTCCTTACTGCGATGAAAAAATATATTGGGAGGGCTTGGCTCATCAGTGGTGAACCCTCCCAGCGGTTTCCCCAATTTAATCCACCAGACCGCTTCTCAGAGCTCTAATACTGTATTGGATCATTCTGCTTTTATATGCTACACTGAAGGATGGAATCTTAAATTGTTATAATCTTGTATTATTATAAAAGAAACATTCGCGCTTTTAAATCCTTTTATTTTATATGTATAGATGGCGCGTTATTGCTTTGTATTGTATACTATTGTATATATCATTTAGGTATATTGAAGTTCAGTGTATTATTTGTATTGTAGACTAAAGCATTTATTAGGTATTTTGCAAAAAAAAAAGTTAGCTTAATTTTCGACAGCACATTTACCTTCCTAAGACACTCTGCATATATTTTAGTGAGAAAAGTAATTCAAATAAATTACAAATATTTTGTAATTTTATGAAAAATATTGATAAAACTCTTTATATTTTTATATAAAATCCGTTGGTGAAAGTTAAAATAAACGAACAGAGGGTTCTGTGAGTACTTTTAAATGCAATAGTTGAACTGTTTAAACTTGCGTATTTACATATTTACAAACTACCCCCTACCATGGTCGTCTGTACCGTGTGTACTTAGTGCAGTGGCACAAATAGTAATCTAAATAGATTGCCTTATGTGTGTGTGTTTGTGAATAAAATCTTTCTCAATTAAACACAAGCTCCAAATTAAAGTCAATTTTTCAATGGTTTTTAATTAATTAAAAAAGTGATTATGTAATGAGCTGGTAAAATTAATAAAAGGATTGAGTAAATGGATGCAATTTTAATTAAATTTTTAATTAATGTTCTCCTAATCAACCTAGAGGGCAAATTATCAAATGGATAATCATGTAAGCAGTTTTTCAGGAAAGCCTATTGATTTTTCAGCTAAATAAATTATTCATTAGGCGATACACTCTCAATCACGCTGAACGCATACAAAAACATCGAATAACTAATGAAATGTTGATTTTTCAAAATTATAAAAGTTGTAGGGGTGATCAAAATTCGTAAAATAAAGAATAAAATGGCGAATGAAAGGCTCTAAAATATTTTATATTTTATTAAAGGTTTTCAGCATTCTCTATCCCTCTTGTTTGACAGTGCAATCACACTGGTACGATATACCAATGGATCAGCAAAAACACCTCATTGAGCTTAGAATCGAATTATTTATAAAAAGCTCCCCCTTTTAGAAATTGGTATACGTCAGGTCCCAATCCTATTTTAAAAAGGACAGAACATAAAATAGATCTCTGTGTATAAAATATAAAACAGTAGAACCTCTCTGTAAAGGACACTTGATTGCACAGTAAAAGTGTTCTTTAGGGAAAGATGTCCTCTTACCAGAGAGCTGCTAAATAGTAAAAATAGTAATTCTGAAAATGAAAACTGTCCTTTATAGAGAGGTGTCCTCTAGGGTGAGTTTCCTCTCATGGAGGTTCAACAGTACTATAATAATTAATACTTAGAATAATAATCATCATATTTTTCCGTTCACGCAACCAAAAATACCACAAGAGATCAAATACTAAAAAGAGAGGATTTTAAAATGGATAAAATGATTTCTTGCGAGAGATTCCCCACAATATCTACAAACGCAGCTTGGTACAAGTTCATTGAACTAGCTGATCTCACAATAATCATTAGGTAGACCATCGTATGTCAGGTTTATGGACCAGTAGCGCCCTTTGATATAGTCCTTAAAACCAGAAGACATAGAATGCTACTAATATTTTTTTGAAAAGCTCATGAAATAATTGTTAATAGTTTTGGTCATTATCAATCATCTTGTAACCAAAGTTCAAGATACCACAAAAATTGACCAAAATATGAATAGAAATATTATATTATAACACGAATAAAATTATAAAGGATAAGTTTCTTTATTTGTAATAACCGTTTCGAGCTTTCGGGCGCAAGCAGCTCTTCTACAGGAATAAAAGGAAAGAAGTGAATCAGACATGTATATATACATCTAGAAATATTATATGTAGATTAATCTATTTAATAAGATTCTAATGTACCTCTACGACAATTTAAAAATAAAAGAGATAATATAAAAACTAGATTAATTTGTATTACTACTAGCGGAGTATCTGTCCAGGATATCCTACTGTAAATGGTTTTTTGACCTAATCTCTTTTAATAAATTCCCTATTTATTCTCTGAAGACACGAAACTTGCAAACTATGTATTGTCGTATCGAGACATCTGTCACCAGAATTGTGGTATATAACATCACGTGGTCCACGGTCCTCTGTTGAACGGGAACTTATCAAACGATAAGATACCAATATATATATTGATTTCCTATTTTCTTGTAAATATTTTTCCATCTCGCTAAATAATTAATATATTCACATATACATCTTACGCCAAAAATAGTCATCAAAAGAAGAACAAATTTATTAGGCGAAAAGTCTCTTGAAGGGTTTTTATTTAAACGAGCTTTTCGAGCATTTATGTCCTTCAACAGGAATTAAAATATAAACGTATAAAAGAAGAAAATTGTTATGTATTTACCTATCTGGACATGTACATATATACTTGTATATAAAGATTTGTATCTTGTGTACGCATTCAGATATGTATATTACCATTTATTTATCTTATACGCTCATATTTTTATTCCTGTTGAAGGGCATAAATGCTCGAAATGGCGCATAAATAAAAAAAAAGTCTTCAAGAAATCCTTCACCTCATGATCTTGCTCTTCTTTTGACGATACCCCAGGTGATTATTCAACTTATAGTCATATCAATTTGCTGAAACTAACGAGCTCTCTAAAAAAAGCATATTGAGTATTCAGCTCTGTTGTATTTCAGAATGTTCTTATTACTACAGTGAAACTTGAAACGAAGGAACCAGTTTTCAACGGTAATCTGTTCTACCCATCCATTTCACTGAGCTGAGTGGCAGCTTATCGCAAGGTTTTCTCTACATCTATTCACTATCTTTGAAGCGCTCTATAGAATTGTTTACAATAGAATTCTATGTAGAATCAATATTACCCCGTGCTGTGGTTGAAATGAGGAAATTTATTTGTCTCTCCCTTATATAAGTCTGTTGTGAAGATAAAGTATTGTTCCCTCCATCGCGCGACCTTGTGGTGATTGTAAACAATAAACTTCCAATTATAGCGACTTCCATTGTTGGAACGGCGGTGTTGTATTGTTCTGCATTGTTGTAAATTTATATCGTCCTAAGTATTTTCCATAGATATGATGAGGTTTATAAAGATATTGGGATAAATTGTTAATTAATGTTGTAAATTTGTGGCGCCTCAAATCTCTATTGTTGCTAGAATGTGGTATTTATCAAGACATAGGAAAAATTGTCCCTCTTTATTGTGGTAAATTTTGACCCTTTGACTCTTCTTCATTGGCATTGTTGGAATATAGATATATGTTGGGGGGCTCGTCAAGACATCTGAATATGTTGTTGATCATTGTTGTGAATTTTTGTGGCGCCTTGAGGGTACCATCGTTCAACGTCAATATTCTTTCAAAAACATCGGATAATTGTTGTCTATTTTTCTGAATTTATTTTGCCCCCTTAGTCTCTCATTCATTGCTCAAACTTTGAATTTTTAGATCATTATAAGATATTGTTATGCATTTTTGCTTACACACATTGTTGTCAATCATAAGGCCCCTCAAAGCTTCCCATTGTAAATGCTGAAACGATGTTGGTAAAGTAAACCAAAACAATAGGATCCATTGTTGATCATTGTTTGGATTGTAGATTTAAAAAATTCTTCTTCTTTCTTATCTCCACCCTTTCATACTAGGGTATCAAGCCTGTAGAGCTTGAGATGATGTCTGCTGGGGATGAGTAGAGCTCATCGACGGATGTGCCAATACAGTCAATAATGGGGTTTGGGGTTGCAGGTTGGGAATTTCACATATTTAAAAAAAACAAAAATTTAACCGAAGAGCAAATTGCGTTTGTATATGCGGGTCCTAAAAGAATAAGCAAAAGAATTATGCTATCTTCCGACACAATTGTTTTCTAAGATATTCTAACTCTTTCGCGCGCGCGTTTATATATAAACCTAACAGTTAAATTCTTCCTGAACCCTTCAAATATTGAACATCAAACATTAAAGATGTTAACATTGCGAGAAACTATTCTTAATTTTCTGTGAAATGAAATAACCTCTCCACTTTAAAATACACCCAAAGAGAAAATTTCCGCCAACATATCAAGGCAGAACGTAGTGAGTCAGATCTTTGACAAATTCAATATAGCCAAATATTATATCGCGATTTTGGGCAATGGCCCTCATTTGAACAAGGAATTTTAAAAGAGCGACGTTTCTATCTTTATACTTGAGTCATCCTATCGCAAAACATCATTATAAATATTCTCTGAACCAACGAGTCCTCACATCAAGCTACTTGTCCTAGGTACATGAACCAACCAGCCAAACAGAGAAAGATTCCAGGATGCCCCACGTCGCAACATCACCCTATCTCGGCTATCATCACCTTATCGTCGTCACTTTTTCTCCCCAATTTCGCCATCTCGTCCCGACCGACTCCGCTAAGCAACAGTTCCTTCAGCCCCGATGACCCATTCTGCTGAATCCATTTGTCTGATCATCTGAGGCATCAAGGGCCTTAACTAGAGGAAACAAGAAACACTATAAAATTGAAAACAGAATCGTTTTTTCGCTGTTTTTCAATTATAGAGGACGAATCTCTGCATTTATTTATATCAATATGAAGCGCTATGTCCCCCTAGGGATACTTGAGCTGTCGTATATGTATACCTTTACATTTGTCTATACTTGTTTTTTCACAAGTTTAGCGTATTTACGCAAGTTTGGCCTTAAATACCCATTTCTTGGTTTCTCAAGAAGCTCCTGGGACCAAAAATCTTTTTGGTCACAGTGATACAGCCTACTCCACGCTGACGAGCGCTAACGGCGTATTAATGCGTTCGTGGATGGCTTTTCTTGATTTATCAAGAAATTGAGTTGGCCAAATATCAGAGAACAGGCTAAATCAATGTTCAGTTGATTTCTGTCCAACCAGATGGCGCTCTGCCTTCTGAAAAGCACATGTGCTCCTGGTCAGGATATGCCTTTATTTTTATTATTTACTAGGCGAATGACCCGGCTTCGCCCGAGAAATTCCTTGGGTGCAATTTCCTTCATACTAAAAGTATATCAATAATAAATATTAGAAGTGCCATAGAATAGCAATACAAAAGTAACACATAAACTACAGGAAAAAGTGTGTGTGTGATGGCAAAAATTGTATTATATTAGTGTTTAGGTATTTGATTTAATTAATATAGTTGATATAATAGTATATATTTATATTATATTTTTTATAAATGAGTTTTAAAAATTGTAAAAAAAAAAAATGCATCGGCCGGGAATCGAACCCGGGCCGGCCGCGTGGCAGGCGAGCATTCTACCACTGAACCACCGATGCTTTAAAAAAAATGGCCATATTTAGGTATTCATTCCATTCCGGATTAGTCCGCGTAAAAAAAAGTTCTTCAAATTAAAAAAAGAAATAGCCAAAAAAACTAATCAAAATGCAGCCGAAATTTTTCCTCAGGTTTATAAAAAGCGACATGCAAAATTTGGTACCAATTGGTTCAGTAGTTTTTGAGTTTATCGCGAAACAGACAGACAGAAATTGACTTTTATATATATACTAGCGGATGTGTACCCGGCTTCGCCCGGGTTTTATCCGAGTGAAAGTTTGCCTAACGAATATTATATATTATGAAGTATAATAAACAATGTTAAAGATTAGTTTTAATTATTAATCAAGATTGTGTGTGAATATGTGAGAAAGATGTAATATCGTTGTTGTTTTCTTGGCCGACTGTTTTACATATGGTGTTATCTTAAAATTGCTTGTTTTGAATATTTTTTAGATTGAGTTGAATGAATTGCTGAATTATTTTTGTATTTATATATAAATAAAATTAACTCTGTTGATATTTTTTTTTGTATTTAATCGATAACAGCGAAGTTACGCATGTTAAAGTTAGGAAAAATATTTTGATGTTAAGCAAAACCTGCTCCATCTCGTTTTACATAAATGTTGAAAATTTGGTCGAAATTGATGCATTGTAACGAAAGTTTTTAGCGAACAACACTTATGAAATTTGCATTTTATTAATATAGATAGATATTATTATTTTTTTAACCATCAACACCTGACCTTTTTATTTTTTATTTTTTCTATTATTTTTCACATATATATACACACAATAATTTTAGGCCGTGAATAGAATAGTTATATAAATTTCTGCATTCACTAAGCATAAGATGAAAGATGATTGAGAATGCAAAACCAAGTTCCAAAACCATAGCACCACTTATAGTTATATCTTTGATTTTATCCTGGTCAGAAAAATAATTCAGCTGTTGAGGTATCGCAGATTAATGGAATCGGTCTGATATTCTAATTTATGCTTTTAAAATTGAAAATGCTCATCTTATTTATTTTGATATAATATCCTCAGGAGAACCATTCAAAAAATAGTTTAAGAAAATAAATTGAATATCAATGCGAATAACTACAAAAATTGAAGGTACAGGATTACTGACAACAGAATTCCGATTAAATCGAGCAAAACGTCTTTCCGATTGCTAAGGGAATCAAAAGACGCAACAAGATTGGAAATCTTATATTTGATAGCTTGCAAAACTGAGAGAGTTTCATTACTCAAGACTGGATTGTTTTTGTAAATTGAAGGGAGTTATTTAGATAGACACCACTTCGTCGGTTGATCTTACATAATCCTCTACATTTTAACGTGGTTTTTAAACGGGGTTATGTGCAAAAATAAAGGTTATAATAATATTATTTATTGTGATAACATATAGAATATATCAGATTAAAGAATTGCTGCACTTCCCAACATTTCAATGGTATACATGCCCATTTGTACACTGTATCAACATTCCCGTACATTATGCAGCATGTTTTAGAAAAATATATATGTTATTGATATATGCACACCATATATTCACCATATGATGAATAATACTGGAAATTTGTATATTCGAAAAATAAAATCCTCTGCAACATGTAAATACAAATAGTAAACAAAACGGTTTACGAGGATGAGAATTTTTATTTATGTCATATTTAGATTTCGGGTATTACAAACCCTTCATAAGGAGTATATGACAAAAATATTCTGTAGAAAGGTTTTTAAAACCTGAAGGCTTGGGATAATATAAAATAAAGCAAGAAACTCCTCCTTGGAAGCCGCTTTGTTTATTATAAATTTTAATATAAATAGAAATAATAAGGAGTGCTAATTCATTTCTTTTTAAAACATCGCTAGCTCTAGAATAATACCGAATGAAAGAGAGCAATAACCGAAAGATAGCAAATTCTAGTAAAACGAATCCTATTGTAGCTGCTCCTGTTGATTCTGAAATCCTCTCTCTTCCCGCCTTAGGCGCAAACAATGGGTGCTATGAGTTGTGCAAAAAAAATTTAAAAAACGATTTTACCTTCTAAATTCCACATAAACTTATTCTTTTTCAATTGAAAAATGTAATGTTTGAATGTGTTTCCTTTTTATAATTTGGAAAATTTCGTTCTGGGGCACTTTCTGCCGACTTTGCTGGCGTACTCATTCGAAAGAGCCTTCCAAATATCAATATAGAACCGCGTTACAATGTTTACACTCTCAATTGAAAGTGTTCTCTGCAATTATTAACGGACCTAATACATATAGAAAACCATTTTTGTAGGTTGGAATTATAATTGGGATTGTAAACGACATTTGAAGTTACACCGCGTGAGTTTCTTTTCAATGAAAAATCAAAATTTATTTCAAGGAGAAATATTCCCATCCCTGGATACTTTTATTTTTCCGTTCATCATTACTCTTCATAATTCATCCTTTCATACCTCATCCAAAAGGTTGGAAATATTCAATATTTCTCCTTGAAATAAATTTTGATTTTTCATTGAAAAGAAACTCAAGCGGTGTAACTTCAAATGTCGTTTACAATCACAGGCCGCGTTGTATTATAGTTTATATAATTGGAATTACATATAAATAAATAAAAATTCGCCGAGGGAAGAGTTTATTTTTATATATAACGTAAAAGGCCTTGAGGGACTCTCTTTGGAGCTCCTGTTGAATGAGGTGGTGAGAAACAGAGCTGGAGCGTTTGCGTTGTTCAAATTTTGGAAGACGGCTGAGAAAAAAGGAAGCTATATACATAATCTAATTGATGTAAATAGTTATATGTAAATAGTCTTTGTCAGGATTAGAATGACGAATCCTGTATGGGACTTTGATTCCAGTAAAGGGTTTGTTGCTGCTGTTGTATATAGTCACAGTGTAGAAAATACTACTATACCTACTACATATAGGTTTCTCTCTGTTTTCTTAGTTCTCTTCTCTTCAATTACTCTGTAAATTGGCGAATCCTTTATAGGACGAGAGGTCATCAATAAAGGCTTTTGTTGTTGTTGTATATAACGTAAATACAAGCTTTTTCGGGCTCAACAGCCCTTCGACAGGTATAATTACAATACTTCTCAGTAGCTACAGTAGCTATAACTACAGTAGCGTAGTTATACCCCTGTCAAAGGGCTGTTGAGCCCGAAAGCTTGTATTTCCGTTATATATAAAAAGAAACTTTTCCCTTCAGCAAATTGTCTTTCACTTATACTTTTACCGAAGGGATTATAATATTAACAAGGATTAGATATACAGTTACGAGAGTCATTCCTCATCAGTCGTCTCTGTCACCGTTTGCTTTTTTTTTTTGGAATGGCGCCCTCCTACTGGTTGGCTACGATCACGCCACCTTTGACCCCCCCATCATGCCTCCCCCACTCGCTCTTTCGTTTTTGTAACTATTGTTTTGGAGCGGTTCGCTCTTTAAATAAATGCATATATTAGTTAATAACTAAATGGAATCCTCTCTTTCCTTTTCCCAGTATGAGACGCCTACGGAAGCCAACAGTACATAGACAGATAAAGCACATAGACTATAGTTATTAACTAATATATGCATTTATTTAAGGCGCCAATTTATAATATTGTAAAACAAATAGTATTTGAATAAAAATATTCAATCGGGTAAAACACGGGCGTTGCCCGGGCCATTCGGCTAGTTAGATATACTCACTACAATTTTTTTATTTCTTTATTTCCGACATTTCAGTGTCTCACTGTCACCCTTGTCGATGAAAGCAAGTTTTATCATTTTTATATTTGCCGATATATGGAGATTCTAATTACAGGTTATCCAGAATGTCTTCTATATAATAGAGAGGGCAGTTGACAGCGATGAGCTTCAGCTGCTGTCACAAATAAACAGTTCCATGTAATGATATTACGTCACACCAGCCGCCATGTCGTGTCCTGGTAAATAAAGAACGTTGCCGCCATCCAAGGTTGGTGTGTCTTAGCGGAACTATGGTCTTATAGCTTCTTTGATTTCATTAAACGGGCACTTGTGATCACTATCAAAATTCCTCTTTTTGGCATCATTAACCTTTTTATTTATTTAATCATTATTATTCCATTGCTACCCACTTAGTTGAACCAGTCATCCTCTTTATTCTTGTGTCAATTTTAACATAGATTTCATTACTTCTTTACCCAACTTGTGATTCTAGACAATGACCAGTCTAACGTTGATACACAGCTCTTATGCCCTTTTTTCAGTTTGAATGGGACTTATAGATAAAGCTCTAATAATGACACATCGAGCGTATATTTTAATTACATACATTTAAGAAAGTATTTTTCGTACGAAAATACAAAGGCCACATTACAAGCATAACATTTTATGAAATTATATTTTATATTTTCACTGGATTCCTACGCAATTCCAAACTCGTGGAACCCTTAACTCGTGGAATCCTCTCGTTTTACTGCAAGAATTATGCATACAGTAGAGGGATGCCAGGTTAGTAATTTAGTAATGACTTCTGATTATTACCAATGATCGTATATTTTCTACGGCATTTATACTGTATACATATAGATATATATTTTTTTGAAAATGGAGCAATCCATAGATAATCCATTTATAGATATACTAGCCGACTTGACCCGGCTTCGCCGTGACCAGTGCTGCGCCAAGCGGTAAAAAGCTGTAACTAACGCTTTTTGGTTTTACATTTAAAAAAAAAGCACATTAACCTTTTTAGTTTTTTTGAATAGCCTATATGTTAAACGAAATATTCAGCTACCTACATGCGAAATTTCCTAATGATTGATTCTGTAGATTTTGCGCAACATGATAACAAACATCGATTTTGGATATCATTTTTATAGATATAAGGATATGTAGTTTTGCCGGGAGGATAATGATCTAGAAAAATAAAGGTTCACTCTCTCGTCAAAATATATGCTAAGGCTAAAGTGAGCGCTTCTCAATTTGTCAATGCTGGTGTTGTGGCTTTGTCCCCCGACCTGAGTTAGCTAGTTTGCGGAGACAGTCAATAGATGACGCTTAGCTTTAACGTCTATTTTGACGGGAGAGGCGACCTAAGGATGTTATGGAATCGAAGCCGCCCGACGAGAGCCATAGCCCGAAACCATGGTATACAGGTTGGCTTTTTGTCTGGAATTTCTAAAACTGGTGTTGTGGCTTATTCCTTATTTCTACCGTTAATATTTTAGTATATTGATAAGCATAATGTGCATTATTATAATGCATATATATGCATTATCCTTTATATCTATAAAAATGAAATCCAAAATCGATGTTTGTAATCGCGTTGCGCAAAATCTACAGAATCAATCATTATGAAATTTCGCATGTAGGTAGCTGAAGATTACGTTTAACATATAGGCTATTCAAAAAACTAAAAAGGTTAATGTGCCATTTTTTAAAATGTAAAACCAAAAAGCGTTAGTTCCAGCCTTTCGGTGTTCTTTATCGCGTTGCGCAAAATCTACTGAACCAATCATTATGAAATTTCGCATGTAGGTAGCTGAAGATTTCTTTTAACATATAGGCTATTCAAAAAACTAAAAAGGTTAATATGCATTTTTTAAAAATGTAAAACCAAAAAGCGTTAGTTTCAGAATTTCGATGTTCGTTATCGCGTTGCGCAAAATCTAGAGAACCAATCATTATGAAATTTCGCATGTAGGTAGCTGAAGATTTCGCTTAACATATAGGCTAATCAAAAATAAAAAGGTTGATGTGCTTTTTCTAAAAATGTAAAACTAAAAAGCGGTAGTCCCAGCCTTTTACCGCTTGGCGCAGCACTGGTCGCGACGATAAATGAATTTGATTGGTTAATAATTTTACACGTAGTTTGTTTACTCGATGAATGTTAGTTTGTTTACTCGATGAATGTTAGTTTGTTTACACGATGAATGTTTTTAAAAGGTATGATTATCCAATCGCCGTGACTTTAAGAAGTTATTCACTATACTACTGGGAAGGTTTCTGGTTTGAATTTATTTGAAATAAATATTCTTTGCAATTTTTTTTTGCAAATTTTCTACTTTCACTCACAAGCAGCGCTTCTCGCGGTATCTTGTGAAATTGCATTTATAAATTGTAAAAGGCTAAAATGTGTTCCAAGTATAATAAATTTAATATTTAATTTGAGGATTTAGTAATATAATATTCCAAAGACGTTCCAAAAAAGTTGTAAAAAAATTTAAAATTTAATAAACGTTTTCAAAAAAATTAGGTGTTTCAAAAATATATTTAAACGCATATAACAATATTTATATACGTTTATAAATCTACTAGCCGAATGACCCGGGCAACGCCCGGGTTTTGCCCTTTTAAATGTACCCTATTCAAATACTATTTGTTACAATTATAAATTGGCGCCGTGGATGTCACTCTTGTGAAACGTACCGCTCCAAACTTTGTGTCTGAGAAGCGATATTTTTATAGAAAGATGATCTGGCTTTTGTTTTCTGCTCGAATGAATGTTTTTCTGTTAGAATTTTGTTCCTGCATACAAAATAATGAACTAGTTTCACCCGTGGTCTCTGCTTTTTGGAATTTTTCCCGTTATAATTTTGTATCTGATAATCAAACATGATACAGCAATATCATTGGGTGTTGTTCGTAATTTTTGCACGAATCATAATTAAAACCTTCTAAAAGTAAATTGGAAAGTCTATCACGCGAGTTTCGTGAGGCCAAAGTTCTTTCCCTGACATTCAGAATCCTGGCCGTATGTTCTTGTGGGGTTTCTGCCGCTCTCGAAGTACTGACCCTGTTTCTATTTTGCCGAAGCCTGTTCTCACGCTGTCCCACGGATTCCGCCGCTCTTGAGGTACTGGCCCTGTCTCTATCTTGTTGAAGCCTGTTCTCACGCTGTCCCACGGATTCCGCCGCTCTCGAAGTACTGGCCCTTTCTCGATTAATCCTAAGACGATGCTCACGTTGCACAGCAGTCTCAGCACTTCGCACATTTCTTTTTTTACTCACTTCTGGTAGGACTTTTCCAATAGGTTTGCGTTTCTTGGGAGGCATCTCAGATCTCTAAAAGCTAAACAAAAGAAAAGAGTATAAAACAGTAATAAAAATAGGCAAAGTAGAGAAAAAATATGTTATTTAAAAGCTAAACAAAAGTAAAGAGTATAAAGCAGACAATGGGCGCGCGCCGCCGTCAGATCCCCACGCGTTCTAGAGGGCGCTGTTTGTGAGCTAAGTTGAATAATTTGAATATATAGTTTTAATAATTGATTTATATATTTTTTTAAAATAGCCTATCGTCTTCCCCGTATTCTTTTACCTATGTATGGAAATTTTGGTTTGAATTAGTGAACTACTGCGAATTTGTATACCGGACATACAGACAAACAGACATACAAACATTCATTTTTATATATATAGATATATAGATGGATTGGATGTTTTCTAGAATCGTTTTAACAAATGTTTTTTAGGCAAACTTTTACTCGGGTAAAAACCAGGCGAAGACGGGTACATTCGCTAGTGTGATATATATATAAGCATATGAAAATATATACAGTAGAACCTCCATGAGAAGACACCCGCGCTATAGAACACCTCTCTACAAACAACAGTTTTAATTTTCAAAATTACCATTTTTACTATTTAGCAACTCTCCGGTAGTAGGACATCTTTCCCTAAAGAACACTATGGCTCTGCAATTAGGTGTCCTTTACGGGGAGGTTCTACTGTATATTCGTTTGAAAAATCAAAATACCTTTCAATATAAACGTTCTCTTCCTCTGACTTATAATTTAATAAAATCAATAAACAATCTAGGGATGAATGCTTTTCAACAGGAGCAATTAGGAGTATAACCTAGGCAAGTATAGTATTTAGCTAGAAGTTATACTCCTGGTTGTTCCTGTTGAAGGGCATGTTAGCCTGAAGGCTAGAGAAGAAAATTGTATAAGACATTGTATAGTCCTGGATACTTTATTGGTTTTGTTAAATTACCCTTTAATAAATGCCTGAAATGCATATATTAAGTTTGTATCAGTACACGCTTGTAACATATACTAAAACTGGAACGATACAGAGAAGATTAGCAAGGATGACACGCAAGGATTAAGTGTATCAGTACACGCTTGTAACATATACTAAAACTGGAACGATACAGAGAAGATTAGCAAGGATGACACGCAAGGATTAAGTGTATCAGTACACGCTTGTTACATATACTAAAATTGGAACGATACAGAGAAGATTAGCAAGGATCACACGCAAGGATTAAGTGTATCAGTACACGTTTGTTACATATACTAAAATTGGAACGATACAGAGAAGATTAGCAAGGATCACACGCAAGGATTAAGTGTATCAGTACACGCTTGTTACATATACTAAAATTGGAACGATACAGAGAAGATTAGCAAGGATGACACGCAAGGATTAAGTGTATCAGTACACGCTTGTTACATATACTAAAACTGGAACGATACAGAGAAGATTAGCAAGGATGACACGCAAGGATTAAGTGTATCAGTACACGCTTGTTACATATACTAAAACTGGAACGATACAGAGAAGATTAGCAAGGATGACACGCAAGGATTAAGTGTATCAGTACACGCTTGTTACATATACTAAAACTGGAACGATACAGAGAAGATTAGCAAGGATGACACGCAAGGATTAAGTGTATCAGTACACGCTTGTTACATATACTAAAACTGGAACGATACAGAGAAGATTAGCAAGGATGACACGCAAGGATTAAGTGTATCAGTACACGCTTGTTACATATACTAAAACTGGAACGATACAGAGAAGATTAGCAAGGATGACACGCAAGGATTAAGTGTATCAGTACACGCTTGTTACATATACTAAAACTGGAACGATACAGAGAAGATTAGCAAGGATGACACGCAAGGATTAAGTGTATCAGTACACGCTTGTTACATATACTAAAACTGGAACGATACAGAGAAGATTAGCAAGGATGACACGCAAGGATTAAGTGTATCAGTACACGCTTGTTACATATACTAAAACTGGAACGATACAGAGAAGATTAGCAAGGATGACACGCAAGGATTAAGTGTATCAGTACACGCTTGTTACATATACTAAAACTGGAACGATACAGAGAAGATTAGCAAGGATGACACGCAAGGATTAAGTGTATCAGTACACGCTTGTTACATATACTAAAACTGGAACGATACAGAGAAGATTAGCAAGGATGACACGCAAGGATTAAGTGTATCAGTACACGCTTGTTACATATACTAAAATTGGAACGATACAGAGAAGATTAGCAAGGATGACACGCAAAGATTAAGTGTATCAGTACACGCTTGTTACATATACTAAAATTGGAACGATACAGAGAAGATTAGCAAGGATGACACGCAAGGATTAAGTGTATCAGTACACGCTTGTTCGGCGGTACATATACTAAAATTGGAACGATACAGAGAAGATTAGCAAGGATGACACGCAAGGATTAAGTGTATCAGTACACGCTTGTTACATATACTAAAATTGGAACGATACAGAGAAGATTAGCAAGGATGACACGCAAGGATTAAGTGTATCAGTAAACGCTTGTTACATATACTAAAATTGGAACGATACAGAGAAGATTAGCAAGGATGACACGCAAGGATTAAGTGTATCAGTACACGCTTGTTCGGCGGTACATATACTAAAATTGGAACGATACAGAGAAGATTAGCAAGGATGACACGCAAGGATTAAGTGTATCAGTACACGCTTGTTACATATACTAAAATTGGAACGATACAGAGAAGATTAGCAAGGATGACACGCAAGGATTAAGTGTATCAGTTCACGCTTGTTCGGCGGTACATATGCTAAAATTGGAACGATACAGAGAAGATTAGCAAGGATCACACGCAAGGATTAAGTGTATCAAAAACAAAAGCATCTTTTGATTCTCTCTAAGCAGAAGGTGCTGACCAGTAAATAAGCCCCAACACCAGCTTTGACAGCCTTCCTGTATTCCACCGTTTCGGGATCTCGTCAGTATAGGGGCGGCCACATAACATTTGACGAGAGGAGTTATAAAACTACCCAATTTCTCCGCTAGATGGTGCTCTCGTGTGAGCGGTCAAAAAATTCCGTTTATGTTTTCAATATCAACACCTGACCTTTTTATTTTTTCTCCTTTTTTAACATTAACAGCGTATTTTGAAAATTTTGCCTTAAATACCCATTTCTTGATTTCTCAGGAAGCTCCTAGTAAACATTTAGGTTGTTGAGGTACAGCCTACACCATGATTACGAGGGCCAACAGCCCGAAACGCATTCGAGGTTGGCTTTTCTTGATTTATAAAAAAAAAAGTAGGTTGGCCAAATATCATGAAACAAATCAACTCAACGTTTTGTTGATTTTTCCATCTAAAATGCTCATGTGAACGGTCAAGAATAAATATATTTATATATATATGTGAAAAAATATATATATATATTATCTTATCTTGTGTGTGTGCGATCGTATGAGTGTGGTTCCATGGTGTAATGGTTAGCACTCTGGACTTTGAATCCAGCGATCCGAGTTCAAATCTCGGTGGAACCTTTTTTTTTTGCGTGTAGAGTTCGTATAAGACGAAAGCACTCAGGAGAGGGACACACAATATTAATAATTTGACAATGGGTAGGAATACATCCATTCATTCAATATAAATGTGTGAAGACCATGTTTGAGACTTGCTACTGTGACATCAAACAGGATGTTTCGATTGATGACTCGGCTTTGATGTCACTTTTCCTGTGAGTCACCAGGTTGTCCAGCAGACAACTTGAAAATCCAACATAGATGACTCAACACTAGGATAATAACAAATATATACAAAAACTGGATTTATAGAAAAGCGATGATTCCTGGTAGTGCTGTACTCCCCGTCTTTGGAGGATTAGAGAGTAATTACCCACCAAAAGATTGCTTAGGAAAACAATTCGCTATATATTTTATTGACAAAAGTAGTGAAATGCAAGATCAATGCATTGGATTATCACAAATTCTGAAGAAAAGTACAGTCACAACAAAAGTCGTAACGCAGAAGAGTGGCCCAACTTGAGGAAAGATTAATGTTATTCTTTACTTTCTATAGATAACTGTTATTTTACTTGTTTACCTATCTGGGAGAATACTGTATGGGACGAGAGTCCCTAATAAAGGCTTTTGTTGTTTCAATTTAGGACAAACAGAATCAATATTCGAACCTGTCTTTGGCAGATTGAAAAAAAAAGAGAAGAAATTACCTCAATGGCCCTCTATATTTGCATAATTCTAACCCCACCAATATGTTCAAGTATTCAAACTGAATTCTGGCATCTTGTTAAAGTTAAACTTCTTTCTACATGTGTAAACATGTGATGTAACTTCTAGTGTGAGTAGATGCAATCCCCAAACTATAACCTTCACATATTATTCACTGTTTCAATTATCATGAACTAGGTTGCTCTTGCTGAGCGGTACCTATTAATGTGATTTTGAACCAGAATCCCCAAACTGGCCTAGAAACAAGTTATGTTTGTGTACAAGATGTATTTGTGGATCTGCGAAGAATATTAATGCACTTACGTAACATGTTGTCAGAAAAATCACATCCAAATATATTTGTAATATATCGATTCCAATTTATTTCTTCTCGTCTTATCTATTTTGATTTGTAGGAGTTAATCATGAGCATGTGAATATTGTTGTAACGTGGGTGTTTATTGTAATTTAATATTACCTTTTGTATTTTCACGAATTTGATTTTTTCTAATAAAAATTTCTTTCCATCCCACACTATTTTCTACAATAGCTAGTTATTTTGTTGAATATTTTTGTTTGAAAAAATGTTGGCGTACACATGTGGTAGAATCAATAAGATCATAATCCACCATTTGGACGGTAGGAAGGACTTCACGTGGTATAAACCGCTATGATAATCATGGTAGCAGTGCTAAATGTAAGTAAACCACTATGATAGCTGTGCTGTGCTGTAGGGAAGTTACCCGGGCAAGCAACAGACAGGTGGTATCTCGCGCACTTTACCTATCTCCAGATAACCCAGCGCAGTTCACTTCCTGGATAGAGTCAAAAAGGATTCCTATGTTTACATACTCTACAGGACTGTCTCACAACTGGAACTGAGATCGAATTCTATTTTGGAAAATACTTTTTGCTTAAATGGCTGCCGAGACTCTCCAACCCTACCAGTGAGAGCAAAGATCTAAATGTATTCTCATATATGCACAATTGAATTCCTTTCTACATATATAGACTTATGGTGCTCTTACAGTAAACGGAGCCACATACCCCTACCAGCATGATGATCTGTACTGTTGTATCGCTAGATAGAGGTGTAGCCAGGATGAGGTGTTGACAAGATTAGGTGTTGCTTCTATAAAGCCACGGACTAGTTTATTAGAAATACCCTACAATATCCTACTGACTACTAGTGCCGCTATATATCTACATATTCCTAAACCAATAATTGAGTATGCAAAGAGGATATTTGCATTTCTACAAATATCTAAGCATGCAAATACACTATATGTACCAAGTGTACTTAGAAAAGATTACTTTAAAAAACTTCGAATACCCACATCGCCTGGAAAGCAGCAACGTAAATAACTTCCCTAATCCGAGAACCTGCAGTTTTAAAAGAACCAGTCTAACTAAGCTGTTCTCACATCAGTCTACAGCCTGTACTGTACTCTCCAACCAACTCTACATTGTGTGGGCCAAACTTACCTCAGGATTCTATCTGTCCATACAGTTCAAAGAGAAAGCTAAACAAATGATATACTTTCGAAAAAAATCGCATCCGATTTATTTCAGATTTGCAATCAGAAATGGAAAATACTTCAAAAACAGTTCCTTTTCTTTGAGGTAGATAATGTTTTTCGGCAATAAAACGAATTATTTTATATCATAAACACGATGATAGAATATTTTTTAAAATAAAATTTTCATAAAATTATGCCTTTCTATTATATAATGTCGCATTTGACCAATTTATTTGGAGTGAGGAAGCATGCGCCTGTGAGTGGAAATTATTTTGTCAGCTTTAATGTTACGTTTTGTGTATTTCACATATTTTATTTAATTAGTCAGTTTTTCGAAAAGTGTCTTGAAAACATTATTGACCCTTGTGTATGTTAATGATATTACGGTGAAAATAGAAATGCTAAAATATTGTTTTTACAAAGAGAAAGCGAGAATTCTAACAATTAAAATTAATACGAATTTTAAAACGTGCGGAAAATTCTATCAATTTGATCAAATATGCTCTAAAAGTTTCCATATATCGAACCTGGCTGACATTCAGAAGTTGATACCTTGTCGGAATGGGGTAGAATTGGCTTAAAACTTTCCGCGATGGGATGATACCACCCGGCTGAACCATCCGAGATATTAAAAGAGAGATTTGCTGCAGGTGGGGGGAACCGATCGAACTTTCCGTGGAATCGCAGCTGTTTCACGTCGTTGCCTTACAAGCTTGGACAATCTGACAGTAAATCCGCCAGCGACACTACACTTCCATTGTATAAACCTTTCTGATTGAATTACTCACACACATATACACAAACCTTTATTAGGGATCAAGCCCCATACAGGATTCTCCCAGTATAGCAATTGTTTTAATTGAACATAAATTAAGTATTATATACAAATCAGTATTAACATGAGCCCCCCCCCCCCCCCCCCAAAAAAAAAAAAAAAAAAAAGGAAAACTATTCACACATGTTTCTCATCCTTCTCGCCTTCTCACAAAATTTGTATAAATCTATTGCCCTATGTCTACTTTTCACCGTTTCTGACAGCAGGGCATAGAGTGATAAATGATTAGATTAAATTACCCAGATTTTTCCTCACCTTTACTGGTGAAGGCAAGTTCAATTATGTGAAATCTTTGTACTAAATCAACCGCAATATTCATGATTCGTATTACCACTGCGATATACACTGCTATCATGTATGTTGCGACCGCGTAGATCCAATTCAAACACGCACGTAACTTTCAAGGATTGGATTCACGTGTTCCTTTTGTTTGTGCGTTTGCTTTTGTGAATGGAATAAATACCCAAATAAGGCCATTTCTTATAAGCATCGGTAGTTCAGTGGTAAAATACTCGCCTACCACGCGGGCGGCCCGGGTTCGATTCCCGGCCGATGCATTTTCTTTTTTTTTTTTTACAATTTATAAAACTCATTTATATATATTATACAAGCATGACATCCACGGCGCCAATTTATAATTTTAACGAATAGTATTTGAATAAAAGCATTTAATCGGGTAAAATCCGGGCGTTGCCCGGGCCATTCGGCTAGTAAACAAATAAAAGAGGCAAGAAAAATTACAAATATATACACTTGCTTTCAACAATGAATCTGAAATAAAAGACCATATCTTTGAATGCTCCAGTACTCACAATTTTAAGGTAATTAAGTCTATATAATGAATGTATTTTATGACTCTATAATTTAATATACGTACATGTGATATTGTGTTGAGATCCTTAACTGTGATTAGGGATCCTGTCGACTATCTATAATAATGCGTTGAGGTTCTGGTTGGCCTGTTGTAGAACTTCGTCGACTCTCGCTATAAGTTGTGGCAACCGAGGGTCAAACCTGTAGTAACCGCGAGGGACAGTCAGGGGTGGAGAGTTTTCCCGTACCTCTCTGCACCTTGTAGGATCTTTAACAGTTCTCACAGGGTACAGGCAGTCGTGGTCGAGGCAGAGTGGAAAACTGGGGATGTCCACACACAAAAAACGAAGAGACACAGTTGAAAGAAAGTTCCTTGAATAGATAAAAAGCGAGCCAAGAGCAAAGATGGAGATAGGAGATTTCTTACTGTTTTACATCGTCGATGAGTTGGTGACAACCGGCGACAAGGGGTGACGCTGACCGGGACTGATTAGAACTGAGAATGGCTGTTGCTACGTGGGGTCCTATTTAAACAACTTTTTTGGACTAGGAAGTGGACCAGGAAGTATTGCCTTTCTGCACGTGTCCACAAATTCGACACTGGCACCAGTCTGGGCTTCCATCTATCTTTAGAAGTTACTTTGTAAATCTCTCTCTGGCTCTTAACTCAGTTTTTAATCTATTATATATTTTTATTTATTCATCCTCAGTACATTACATATGGGGATACAAGGACACACGTCAATTATGCGTATAATTAGTTATAAATCTGCAATTAGTTCTATATACAACATGACAATCTTGTTATAAAGATTATAATATATAGGGTTGTTGGTTTAAATTATCATAGATGGGCCCCGTGAGTGAAAGGGTTTATCCGGGTTTAAGCGGGTAAAGCCTCTCTAACACAGGTAAGTAATTAAAATTTCTTTTAATTAATTAAAACTGTGAGGGTAAAGGGCTATATAACAAGATGTTTATTTGGCTATATCTGAAAATTATAAAAATAAAACTTATGTTTAATTTAAAAGTTATGATATTCATTATAAAAGAGAACTGTAGATAAAACCTTTGTTTGCTAAAAAAAATAATGATGATGTTCTAAGAGATTGTTGGCGGGCGTTGGAAAGGGTTAGGGGTTGAAGAATATGCAATTGTAAGTGTTGCACAGACAATCAAATACTGAGATCCAGGTGCAAAGCGAGGATATAGACTTGTGCGTCTTCCTAGGCAATGTTTCACCTGCGATCCTGTATAAGGTTACAGTGCTTTGTCACAATTGTAGGGTTATTGGGTTGAAAAGTTGTTGAAGAAAATAATTAATATGCTTGAAAGGGGTGGTAGAGCCATGCGATAAGTAGAATTGTTGTAGCGACAGTAGGGTCTGACTTGACTTGAAATCAAAGGTTGATTGTGGTCCGCTAGAGTTGAAAAAAAATTGAAAATTGAAAAAAGTGAACGCTTGGTGCATGCGTTGGTGATGTGCTCTGCGGATGATTGAAATAAACTTTTGAAACGTGTTCAGACCAAAAAGTCGAGACTTGTACTTCTGGGGAACGGTGTTTTCAAAGAGTTTGTTGAATTACGAAATCAAAAGAAAAATTGTCAAGCAGTACTGTCGTTTCTCTACGTGGATGTGAAGCAATGGCGGAGAGAAAGATAGTAGTGTAAAGTACACTGAAGTGGTTAGAGAAATAGATTGTTGTAAACGATTGTTGTATATGCCCGATAGTTGATGATAAACAAACATTGTCATATAATAAAGTAATTGAACAAAAATATAGTGAATAAAAAGATAGAAATTTGATTGCGGATAAAAAAAATATATAAGTGGATAAGATCAAACATGTACTATATGAAAGATATAATAATGAATTAGTAAAATATAAAAGATATAATAATGAGAATTAGTAATATATAAAAGATATAATAATGAATTAAAAATGATTATTGAAAGAATTAACTGTTTTGCCATTGTTAAAATAAAGTTGTTAAAATAATGTTGGAATAAAAATTTGATTATAATTGAAAAGTAAAAAAAAATAAAAAAAAATAATTATTCAAGATTTTATACAAAAAAATATAATATAATTAAAGGTTATTAATGATTAGATAAACAAATGGAGCAAAAAATGTCTCTTTTGAAGAAAAGTTAAAAGAAAACAAAAAATATTCGTTCCTGAAAAAAAAAAGAAAGGAACATATTCACACAATGTCTAGGTGTAGGTCCAAGATTATTGGTGTCTTTAGTTTGACCTATGGGGAGGCAATGTGGTCCTATGTCGCTTTGGTCCGGTCTGAGAAGTTGGTCTTTGCCAGATCTTCCCGATTATATTATGTGAGACCAGACGGGGAGCGATCTTGATTCTTAAAATTGGATGGTATTGACGAAGATGATTGTAATATATAACAATAAAGGGTTAACATTATAAAAGATGGCGTTCTAGTTTAGAACAAATATTCCATACTGGGCGTGAAAATAATGTAAAAGTTGTAAAACACACAATGATAATTGAAGGTATAAAGTTTAATGATTTTTTTTTTCAATATTAAAATTCAAATTAATAAGTAAATTGGGTAATTATTGGTAAGTCAATTAGTTTTTAGGTGCTGCAATCTATCCGTCCCGCGAGTTGGATCACGTGTCAGGTACAGGCGAACTGCAACTGGAGGTGTCATTTTAACATGGCGGTTGCCCTTTGATGCCGACCGGCATAGCTGGGTTGTTTATTTACGTAGGCGGTCCTTTGTTGCCGACCCTTTGTTACCGACTGGCATCTGATGTCATGTCTGGCCTACGTCCCGAGTTGAGTTATCTCCTCTTGTCTGTTTGAAAATATAGTCTTCTCGGTGTTCGCAAGTGTTGTGTTTCGACGTTGTTGCGGACTTATTAAAAAAAAATGTTATTCAATGATGTCAGGTTAGATGTGCGTAAAAGTGCGACTTCAACGTAGACACGCTTTTGGTGAGGTGTCACAGGCATGAAGGCGTCTTGGGCCTGTTAAGTGAGAAAATTTTTGTGGTGCGCTGTGTAACACTAGTGGGTGTTTTATGGAAAGGTGTCACGTGAAATCTTCGTTTTTGGGTACAGCATCTAACTAGTTTTCGAATGAATAACAAATTTATTAGTCATGGGTGGTTGTTGTACGAAACACATCGAGAATTTTCAGATTGTTATAGAGGTGGTATGTTTATCGTGAAATCTTTGTGTTCGCGACGATATGGAGCTCGTGTGGCTCGAAATTGGATGTTGTTAAATCGCGCGTTAATAGATGTGGCCAATTGGAGAAAGTGATGGGGGAGTGTGTTGAAGTTCGTTCCGAGAGATGTGTGAATTATTAATAATTATGCATGTAAAAAGAAAAGGACGAGGGAGTGTAGCTATGTTGGAATTTTTAACTTGTTTTGGGAAGGACAGTTACATTTCTAGTTGTGCTTTTGAAGATAGTGTATCTTTCGATTTTTGTATTTTTAAAAAATGCGTTTCACCTATGTTTATTAAAATTTGAATATATTTTTTAAATTGTTGCTTATGGTAGTGCGAAAATTATACTTGTAAAAGGGCAATGGCATGATAGTGACTTATAATTTGAATGGGGCGTGTACATAAAATAGTGAACATAACAATGATTTTTTGCAAAGTTTTGTATATTTAATTAAGACATTGGTGTTTTTGGTATAAAAATAAGGTATTAAGAGAAACACACAAATAAGTTTAGAATTATGATTCGAGTAATTTAAATATAATATGATTTTTTTAAAACTGTAAGATTGCAAGTAATGAATTAAAATTTATAAGTTGCTTAAAATAAAGTAAAAATTGATAAATGAGGGTGTACAATATTTAAAATTTGAATTGAAATGCTATAAAAATGGTAAAATTTGATTTAAAAATAATTACAGTAAAAATAAACATTATATTTATGGAAAATCAAGTTGTTAGCATGTAGAAAGAGTTAAGTAGATTTTTTAAAAACTCACAGTTTTTATGTTTGTTCAGTCAGGAGACTTGGTCTTTGGTTGTTGTCCTGATGACGTGGAAGGCGTCTTGTAGAGCTTGTAGAAGCTTGTGACTTCTGTTTGGCGATGGTGGCATGTCGTCTGGATGGTTGTGTTGTAAGGTCGAAGGTGAGTAACTTCTCACCGGCTTATTTTGCGGGATGTTCGGCTGTGTCGTTGAGGGGAAGATTGCTTGGTCGATTTGTTGGAATGGCGTGCTTGTTCCTCCATCTTGCTTCTTGGCTCTTTTCTATCTGGACAGTCTTTACCTTCTTCGTTGTGGTCTCCTTCGTTGTGGTAATCCTGTCGACTCTCTGTGATATTGTGTTGAGATCCTTAACTGTGATTAGGGATCCTGTCGACTATCTATAATAATGCGTTGAGGTTCTGGTTGGCCTGTTGTAGAACTTCGTCGACTCTCGCTATAAGTTGTGGCAACCGAGGGTCAAACCTGTAGTAACCGCGAGGGACAATCAGGGGTGGAGAGTTTTCCCGTACCTCTCTGCACCTTGTAGGATCTTTAACAGTTCTCACAGGGTACAGGCAGTCGTGGTCGAGGCAGAGTGGAAAACTGGGGATGTCCACACACAAAAAACGAAGAGACACAGTTGAAAGAAAGTTCCTTGAATAGATAAAAAGCGAGCCAAGAGCAAAGATGGAGATAGGAGATTTCTTACTGTTTTACATCGTCGATGAGTTGGTGACAACCGGCGACAAGGGGTGACGCTGACCGGGACTGATTAGAACTGAGAATGGCTGTTGCTACGTGGGGTCCTATTTAAACAACTTTTTTGGACTAGGAAGTGGACCAGGAAGTATTGCCTTTCTGCACGTGTCCACAAATTCGACACTGGCACCAGTCTGGGCTTCCATCTATCTTTAGAAGTTACTTTGTAAATCTCTCTCTGGCTCTTAACTCAGTTTTTAATCTATTATATATTTTTATTTATTCATCCTCAGTACATTACATATGGGGATACAAGGACACACGTCAATTATGCGTATAATTAGTTATAAATCTGCAATTAGTTCTATATACAACATGACAATCTTGTTATAAAGATTATAATATATAGGGTTGTTGGTTTAAATTATCATATACATATATGTAGATAACAAAAATTAAATAAGATGCTTGCACAAAAATGAACATAAACAACAATAAGTCCAATAAACTTCGAGCTAACATTGATATAAACAAGAAATCTGGTGTTTTACATTAGGATGTGAATACATGTCGTAAACCCCTGCAGTCATTAAAGTAATGGACCATTAAAGAGCTAAATGACTGTCTACGGAAGTGGACAAACAAGGGACAGGACAGTTGTGTGACACGGGATGTTTGTCACACGTGTCAGTGACGGAATGTAATTGACACATCTGGTGGTACCCGACAGGACTCCGGTGAGTACAGGCCGTCGCCATATTCCCTTTACTCTCTTTTATATTCGTTCTCTTTTATTTGAAACATATTAGTTCAAAGTCAGAATTTTACAATATACTTGAGTTTTCAAACATTCACTCAAAGAGTAGTAATTTTTTGCCTATATAATAATTCTCCGACAATCTTTTACGCGAAATGGGATTTATAAGGTTCCTGATTTTTCCGTGCTGTCCTCTATCTTGAGTGTTTCGTTTGCCGTGATATGTACTGGAGACATTCTACTGTAGAGGAAAGTTTACCTCGACTTAAGCGATTACCGTCTGTTTTCCCTATGTCGTAACTTGCAGAATGTCTAACTCTGACATTGCTCTGGTTCCAGGCGGTATAACAACAAAGTTAAAATGTAGTAATTGTCACTCTTCTCTGTTTCCCAGGCTCTCAATTATTTTTAAATGATTTTTTTTCCATTAATCAATTGAATCGTACTTTTGGAATTCATATTCTAAGCTAATTAGCATAGGTATCCCAGTTTGTTTTTTATATAAATATAACCTCTTGAAATAATATATATATTTTTAAATTTAAATGACAATTAAAATATAAAAGTTTAATAAAATAACGTGCAGCAAAAAAAAAAAAAAAAAAAAAAAAAAGGTAATTCGGGGAATCGAACTCGTGGTCGTTTGGCTGAAGTCACGTGATAGTACAGAGCTAATCAAAGTACGAATAACCTGAAAAAAACTCTCCCCACAACAGACGAAGGTATGAAGAAATTTATATATATAGAAAGAATTTTTAATGAGAATCACCTAAACCTTTTTAAATAGATGCCTACCATCAACATTAAATATTACGACCCAAACTTAATAAGGTAGCGTTTTATTGAATGCTTGAAAACATTGCCTTTATTCAGAGCCGTACATGTCGAGTGTTATATAACGTCAAGGTAGTGATGACAAGAAGTCGTTCAATTAAGATAATAAACAAAATGTTAATTAATAAATAAAGATAATACAATTTATACAGAGATCAGAGATAAAAAAAATACAATAATAATTATTGACAAGGTATACATGAAACTGCAGTGGGGATAATTCAAATCAAGGACAGATTAATTTTTCATTCAGTGATAATTTATTTTTGAATAAATTATTCACTGAGACAATATTATATTGTGTTATTACTTGACAACACAAGGTTGATAAACAAGAGGTTTGTTGTGTCACCAAGTATGAGGCAAACATCGAACCAACATTCACGGATATAAAGATATAACAATTGGATGTTTATCTTCGCTAGATGTGCTTGAAAGCCTGCTTTGGCTAAACCAAATAAACACAGCGTTTATCAACTGAATGTTTTCAAAATAGTTATTCACAGAGTTTATTTAATCATAATTACACTGCTTCTAATATTATTACTAATGAAAGGTTGAAGAGAGCAAGATATATAAATGCTTCTTTCTATTATAACGTTGAAGTGCAATGTAAAAAATAGTACAAAAGTGAAATTGTACTGGGGATCAGGCGGATAAATTAAGGCATCTTCTGATCATGTAACTAAAAGTTGCTGATGGCTTGCGCCATCTGTCTTAATAAATATCAACTATTCATTGATATTTAATTATTCTAGAATTGGCCAAATAGCCATTCTTAATTAATCAAGAAAAGAGAAGTACGTACGTGTTTCGAGCTGTTGGCCCTTGTCAGCACAAGCTGTACCTCAACGACACAAGCTTTCAAACTTCGCAATTCTTCTACCAGTATATATATATAACTCCAATCTTTTAGAGATCCTGTAGAATAACTGTGTGTGGTTTTAGAGCTTGTGATTTAATGTGTTATTCAAGTATTAGCTATAATAAAAGGAGGCATTATCTTACTTCGCTTTTCAACTTGTCGTTATATATCTAAGGAGATTATTATTTAGTTTACTATTTTTACTATTAGTATTAATAATAAAGAGATATTCGGGCTCACGCCAATATTAATTAACCTGAAATATATTTATTAACGGGTCTGCGAACCAGAATGAACGATTTTTGAGCCCCGATGGACTCATAAAGCGGAATATATACAAAGCACTATATACATTGCACTGTTGGAGGGGCTTGGGAATGGATGGCCAGGGGATCATCACCGTGTGAGGCCAGGAGAGCCGAATACTAATTAAAACCATTCTTACTATAATTACCTATTTACACTTTTTCAAATAACAGAAATTTGTAATTTTAGTTAATAAATGACATTTAGAATACGATAACTTAATATAGATAATTAATATGATTTACTTTTAATGCTTAAATCAAGTTTACCTTGTACAATCCATTATAAACATGGTGGTGGGAGTTTGCAAGTGTCGTCTATGTGTCGAGATCTGTTAATGTTCTCTGCATATAAAATTCACTTTACGCCAGCCCAATCTATTTATTAGCTTGATTGTCTTTATATAATTTTTCTTGTATATAAATATCATATAACATTAAGGTACTATCACTTTTTTTCCTGCATATATCCTACATTTCTGCTTGGAGAATCTGTATAAGACTAAAAGGTCTTAATAAAGCTTTTTGTTGTTGTTAAAAAATAAAATTAACTTAAATTACAACGATATTGAAAGCTTAATTGATATGTTGACATTTGATCGACAGTCTAACTTTAAATATGATGTGTTTGAATATACCATATTTCCCTATTGGATAGCTATTGAATATAGAGGGAATATTTTATCATAGATTTCCTGTTTTGAATTTATTTTAAATATTTATGACGAACGCCTTTAGGTATAAAAAAATAGGGAGAAACAAATATTGACAATATTTTTATGATAACAAGTTGTTCTGTCCTTTATCTTAAATTGTGTAGAAAAACTTTCGAAACAACAATTTATATGTTGGTGATATTTTATATTGAAATGTGTTTATTCCTAAATATTTCAGTGTTGAGAATGAGAATGGATGATATATATATATTGAAAATAGTTTATTTTTGCTCCACTAGGTGGCGCTCTGCCATCTAAAAAGCACATGTGCTCGTGGCCAGGAGATGCCTTTTTTATTTTTAATATCAACACCTAACCAACTTATCTTTTATTTTTTCTATTGTTTTTTCATATATATCTATTGAAAATAGAGCAATCCATACTTAAATCATTAGAAAATAAAAAGGCATATATTGGGTTATGATGCATTAGCATGCCATCTGTTATGAAAATTCCAAACTATTACAGACTCGTATGATTCTTTTGAAAATTAAACAATTAATACTGCCCTTACTGCAATGGAAAAATTAATGGCAGGGCCTGGTTTATCATTGGATTGAATAAAAATATTTATTTGTCAATATTTAGGCTGGGGTTGAACGCCAACCTTTGTCAAGACATTACATTTTGTATAAAAGAAACTCAGCATCACATAGCGTCATTTAAGATTAAAGTTAAAATAGTTTTTTAATAATGCAAAAAGGAAAGGCGGATTTAATGCATGTGAAAAATATTATAATAAAATTACGAACAAGATACGAACATAGTACAAAATATTTGTAAATATAAGATAGACTTTTTTTATTATTCTCTTTATTTAATTTTTACACAGCCCTTATCAAAACTTAATTTATTTTGTTGGTAATTTTTATAATTAAATTTTTCACATGCATAAAATATCCCCCTCCCCTTTTTCCTTTTTGTACATTCTGAAAAACTATTTTAACTGCAATCTAAAATGGCGCTATGCGGCTCTGAGTTTGTATATACAAAATGTAATAATGTCATGACAAAAGTTGACTTTCAGCCAACCGAAATAATGGCAAATAAATATTTTTATTCAATCCAATATATGCCTTTTTATAATATTGTCGCGGAGATAAATAAAGCAAGGGCAAAATTGGGAATAAATAATTTATTATAAGGGGTATTTATAGGGAGAGAGAGAGAAAGTATAACTTACTCCAAGTTGAAGATTATCCTAATGTCCGCCACCGTCCCGTTTTCCTTATTTACAGATCAGGGGGGGATCATGTGGTCCCCCCCCCCCCCCCCCCCCGGGGTCCAGGGATGATTGACAGGTTTACATCTGGATGGAGCTACTTGACAATATAATGGCGGTAGTCAAGGTGAACGTGCCTTTTTCTTAAATGTATTCTATGCAGCTGACCAGTTCCTCAAACTCTTTGGAAGCAGCTAGGCCAGAAGACCTTGGCTAAAGTCAAGATACTCGTATTTTATTTATGCATTTGTAAAATGGATTAGTTGAGCCTAAGCCTATATTTTGGTATTGTGTTCCTTGTTCTATAGAAAAAAGAGAGATCAATCTAAATATGAATGCAATCATTGATGGACTTTAAAAGAGCCATGTAGATTTTGAAAATATTTCACATATAGGGAAATCTTGAGGAGCAAAGTAAGCATATTGTTAAGTGAAGATTTGGTGGAAAAGAAGAAAACCGATTAGTAAATCCTAGCGAAGAAATATACCATTTTAAAATATATTTTAGGAATTTTCTACTCGACGGTCACATGACAAGTCCATGGATGGTACGACGAGTTCTATCTTATCTGAGCTGGAGTGAATGACCGGAAGGGTTGTGTGATAGATCGGTAGTCTGTCTGTCTCACTTGGAACAGGGCGATGTGTTCCCACTCTGTCTGTCTGTCTCACTTAGAACAGGGCGGTGTGTTCCCAGTCTGTCTGTATCGCTTGGAACAGGGCGGTGTTGTTCATACTCTGTCTCACTTGGAACAGGGAGGTGTTATTCTTACTATGTCTCACTTGGAACAGGGCGGTTTTATTCTTACTATGTCTCACTTGAATCAGGGCGGTGTCTTCCCAGTCTGTCTGTATCGCTTGGAACAGGGCGGTGTTGTTTACACTCTGTCTCACTTGGAATAGGGCGGTGGTATTCTTACTATGTATCATTTGGAACAGGGCGGTGTGATTCCAGTCTGTTTGTATCGCTTGGAACAGGGCTGGTGTTGTTCACACTCTGTCTCACTTGGAATAGGGCGGTGTTATTCTTACTATGTCTCATTTGGAACAGGGCGGTGTCTTCCCAGTCTGTTTGTATCGCTTGGAACAGGGCTGTGTTGTTCACACTCTGTCTCACTTGGAATAGGGCGGTGTTAATCTTACTATGTCTCACTTGGAACAGGGCGGTTTTGTTTCCAGTTTCTGCAGCGCTATGACAGTGAGTGTATATGAGTGTTCCTGACATTAGTACAAATTCTATAAAAACCAAAATGAGTTGAAAATCAAGCCATTGTTTTTATGACAAAACGACAAGGTTTGACACCCTTTTACGACATATTTATATTAAAATATTTAGCCAAATTTTGACAGCCTTTCGGATAAAGTTTAACTATGGTGTCTGGAGATGAAAAGGGCTGGACTCTATTTCAATTACAAACAATAGAATCCACCACTATTGTCCAAACGCCTAAGAACGTCGACATATTGTGCAATATGGCGCAAACTAGTTTGGTGTTTTGTTTCTGCAATAACAGCAATCATATAGAAAGGAGGGTGAACGTTTTCAGATTCTCGGGTGCGGATTTCAGCATGTAGATGTCAGTCACGCACACGGTACTGTGAACCAGGCTATCCATAAACAATGCTACAGAAGTTGGAATTGTCTGGAATTTTCTGTTGACGTTATGGGGCGCTGAGTTTGTTGTTGACACACATTAATATGTTATAATACCTTGAAAAAGGTTGGCGTTCAGCCAACTGATATATTGGTAAAATAAATGATATTTTGATTCAATATATGCCTTTTTAATTAAAGAAGTTGGAATGTAAAAAGGAAGTTCATAATGACTTCGATCGCCACAATAACACCAGCGGGAGCAACAGACTTCCAGCAACAGAAGCCATTTCCCAGGAAGTCCAGTAATAGATTCGGTCGCTCGCGACCACAGGGCTGGCACGTGCGTATTGATTGGAGAGACTGAGCGTGCGCCGTGGCCGTACGACCCACTTTCTCCAGACCGCAGGCCAGACGCGGTCAGGATCTACTGGGTCCCATTGTTCTTTTTTTTATTATTATCCCCAGTACACGTGATACAGGCCAATGATAATCATGGTGGGTAGAAGTTGGCGACTGCTTTTACTAAGTGCACCACATGTTCATACACGGGAAAAGCAGTTCGACTTTTTTTCATTTACAAATGTGCCAGAGCCCCGTTTGGTTACTTGCACTCGCTGGTGGGGTTAAACTTTTCCAAGAATCGGGGGCTTTTGGAGCAATGGGCTCCCATGTTTCTATTGTGAACAGAGCACGCCCCCATACAGACATTTGGTAGATACTATGTATAGAAACATACACAATCGAACCCAGTGATATACATAGAGATTAAACTCTCAAGCATTATTCAGTTGGTTAAGATAATCAGAAATGCATAAACGATATAGGTAGATACAAAGAATCAGATTTAGGAATTATTCCATGGTATAAAAACGATCACAGATAGAAGGACACTGTTTGCTAGCCACACCTTGTAGATACAAGTACAATACCGTGCTAATATTTTGGCAGAGAAGGTAGCAAGCAGAAAAGTATTTTACAATTAAAAATAAATTTAATTGTTTTGTGTATGACTCTTACTATTTTCTATATAAAAAATATAAAGAACTGCATTTACCAAAAAAAAATTCAAATGTTCCTTTTATTAAAAACCATGCTTATATTATTGCAGTGAATCAGCTAAGAAAATCCAGTTGAATTGAGTATGTTGGCCAAACTTTCCGCAAACCCAATATAGATATTTTTTATTTGTTGATATATCTTCAGTAGTTGAGTTAGACATATATGGGAAATTTGGCTATTGTCCATTTTCAGAATTCTAAAGCCAGAACCTGGGTGTCAATTTCAACACTGTAACTCCCAGGGACGTTCGTCCACATTCCGTGCGTAGAATATAACCGGAAGTATATCTAGGTGAATTTAAGATCCTCCAGAGAAAATTGTCCTGAACCCCGTCCACCAAGCTCTTCTGGTTATTTACCCAAATCGGAGCTGCATATAGCAAGGTCGAGAGCACCATTGAATCCAAGAGCCTGGTTTCTTTCAAAACGAAATGGAACAAACTTTAACTATCCTTATTACGATGGAAAATATTGGGAGAGCTTGGCTCATCAGTGGGGAACCCTCCCAGTGGTCATATATAAGCAGAATTGTCCAATAAAGTATTGGAACTCTAAAAGCAATCTGATAGATTAAATTTAGCAAAACCGTTGGGATCCAAGCCCTCCCAATATTTTCCATCGCAGTTAGGAAAATTGAAGTTTGTTCTATTTACTTTTTTTTTTAAAGAAACATTCGTGCTTTGTAGTTTTATTTATTACGTATAGATGGCGCGTTTTTGCTTTAGGTTAAAATATTATCAAAGTTGAATATTGTATTTACTGAAATATAATTTTAATATGAATTTTTAAGACTATCTTTGGGGCTGAGTATATCCACATGTCAAGTACCAATGGTACAAAAACACGGTTGAACTTTCTTGTTTCATCGAAAGAGTATCTGAAATTTTAATCTTCACTTTCAGATAAATATATTTTTTAATTTATATATCAAAATTTTACACAAATAAATTTACTGGCAATGCGTTTCTTTTAGATATCATCAAATATTATCTCTACAGACCTTACTGCAATGATATGATTTATTGAATGAGAGGGCTTGGTTCATCAGTAGTGAACCCTCTCAGCGGTTTCGCCAAATTAATCTCTAGACCGCTCTACTATTGTATTGGACTGGTTTTGTTATATACCCTGTATTTTCTATGGAAGGCAGCTTAGGGGTGTTTAGTGAACTATGGACATAAGCTTATAGGTCTGTAGAGGTACATACATATAATTTCAAGGTAGAGCGGTCTAGAGATTAATTTGGCGAAACCGCTGAGAGGGTTCACTACTGATGAGCCAAGCCCTCTCATTCAATAAATCATATCATTGCAGTAAGGTCTGTAGAGATAATATTTGATTCTATCTAAAAGAAACGCATTGCCAGTAAATTTATTTGTGTAAAATTTTAACGATAGATGGCAATAAAATTTAATTTACTAATTTATATATTGATTGAAGTTGACAAAATATTTTTAACACATTTCGGGCACAGTCTAAAAATATTTCATGCACTATTTTCGCAGGAGATTGTTATTCATATGTGAAAAATGAATTATTCTCCCTTTAAATTCTCCCGATTCCATGATACAGGCATGTCACGAAATCCTGTTCTGATGGAAGATTCGAGATCAAACCATAATTTAGTGGCCTTTTTAGTACGAGTTTTCCAAAAATTGTGGCCTTTTTTTTTTTTTTTTAATATAATTCTCTTCAAATTGTACATTGATAATCTATAATGTAAATTGTTTTTTAACATTACAACATTGTACTGTCGAAAAATACATGCAATTTTGTAAATATTTAATACCAAGTTCTCTAATTTGTTTGCTGTTTTGTTTCCTCTGTATTAGGCGCAAATATTTCAATACCGCGCCTGATTGATTAATAAATAATAAAAAAGTAAATTTGCACACATATATGTTTTTTTTTTTTTAAGAAGAAGCTGATGTTGTGTTGTCATATTCATCAATAAGATCAATAAAATGCATTTTAGGTACAATTTTAAAGGGAGAGATGTTCCTTAAGGCACAGGACTATCATTCTTCCCCCCCCCCCCCCCTTCCCCCAATCACATTGAAAGATTCGGCCCATTTCATAACTACTTTCGTAAGCTTTTATTGAATCAAAAAGTATATTTTAACAATGGGATCAAAAGCTTCATCTAAGGCGCGGACTAAGTATTCCAGATTACTGAAGGAAATATGCAGTAGTTGGTACCATCTACGATAATGGAGCTTAGTTAATGTTTACACACACACACACACTGTAAAATATATGTAACATATATGTAAATATTTATTTTTATGTAATATATTTCTTTTCTTTCTTAAGGCAAAATAGCCTAGCTGTGAAAGCTTTAGACTTTAGAATCTGATGTCCCTGGTTCGAACACGCTTTTCGCTATCTTTTTTTTTCTCGTTGATAAATTGATGTAACATTGTCTAAGATGACAATATGTCCTCACTTCTTTTTTTTAGATTTAATTCATTTTGTCTCCTCTCTAATTGTAAATACGCTGCTGTATCACCTCATAAGCATAAATAAATAAAAGATGACAATAAATATTTTTAATTGTCAATTGTCACACACACACACAGACGATGAACCCTTATAAATAATTCTTCACTGTTTATTAATGACCTAGGTTGTTCTCTAGGTAAGCATAGCCTAATAAAGTTAATTTGAACTAAAGAGCGGATTATGAAATCGAAGCATCCCCGGTACAGGTGGGGAGGGTCATAGCTGGAAACTATGCTATACAGATTTTTGACTTTTTCAATAAATAAAGCGTATCTTGGGTCTATACGATATTTTTTCGATATTTCGACAACATCACGCTCGCCTTTTTCAAGAGAAACAATTATCTGAATGGTAAACGAATCGCTTCTCATGATGAAGACGAGCACGCTACTTGTCGTAATATCAAAATAAAAATAATTTCATATAGATCTGGGATACGTCACTTTTTTTGAAAGTTTACTCTCTGATGACTGCGATGGTTTTAGAAAGATTGGTGTATGTTCGAGTTTGCTATTGATGTGTTGTGTGGGGCATATCCTTCGTGATAAATCTGAGACGCCAGGGAGATTGAATTGGGGTTTATAAAGGGATAGGTTCCCCTTAGTTCAACCATACATGTTATTGATAATGTAACTATTGATATCGCCTTTTTTTTTTGTAAATAAACAATTATCTACTGCGCTTACTACAATGATAAAATTGATGGGAGAATCTGGCTCAACAGTGGTGATCTCACCCAGCAATTTCGTTAGCTTAATACCGCTCTAATTTTGTATTGGGCTGTTATATGTGTACAGAAGGGGAAATAAAAAGGTAGAGGAGGATAATATTGGAAAATAAAGTAAATAGATGGTCATATCCTGATTGACATAAATCTATCGGAAGAAATATAAAAAAATGTTCTCTCTTCTTCTTTCTTATCTCCACACTGGGTGAAGTAGGATGCGTCTGCCTTTGTCATTAAGACTGGGAGCACTACTCAGTGGAAGGCCGACTTAGCTCCAAAAGAAATGGCCGCTTCTGACATGAGGAACATACGCCATGTGCAGCCGCTCCTAACATGGAGTACAAACGCTGTTCATCCTGTATCCCTGGATTAGGAGCCCTTACAGGGTACTATCAGCCGGGCCAGCTGAACCCAGGTTTTTTAGTGAGCTTGTTACTGCTCCCCCTCCTCCTTTTTCATCCGGGCTTGGGACCGGCAAAGGTGGAGTTTAAAAAAAATGTTGATTTAGGTTTATTCTCGAGTTTATTTCTAGACACAAAATATATTAAAATGATGCATTAGCGCACCATTTTGTATAATAAATTTAAACTAATTTTGACACGCGTAATATTCTGTTTGAATTAAAACAAATTTCTACTGCTCTTTCACTTCAATGATAAATTATTGGGGGGGCCTGGCTCAACAATGATGAACCCTCCCAGCAGATGATAGTTTAAACTGGCGAAACCGCTGAGAGGGTTCACCACTGATAAGCCAGTCCTTCCCATTAATTTATAATTGCAGTGAAAGGGCAGTATAAAATTGCTTTAATTCAAAAATAATCATACGCGTTAAAAATAGTTTGAATTTCTTACTCAACAACAACAACAACAACAAAAAGCCTTTATTTAGGGTCACTGACCCTAAACAGGATTCACCAGAGGTATGCATAAGAACAAAGCAGTGAGACAAAGGAAATAACAATATAGACAGAAGAAAAAAAAACAAGAAAGAGAAAAAGGGAAGCAAGAAAAACAACACAAAAAGAGTAGCAGTAAGAAAGTGAGGAGTGAGTGTCACTTGGCCTTCTTCTGAGATATGGACTTGTGAAATGAATTTCTTACTCAAATATATTAAAAATTGGTACTACTTCTTAACGCTACTTTGCGATAGATATAATTAAAAGCTATTTCGTCAGACCTTATATACTGCAATAAATTAAAACTTAAAAAGGGAGAAAATGGCTCATTAATGGTAAACGTTCCAAAATTTCGCCAGCTTAATCTCCTTGAAAGGGTTCACCACTAATGAGCCAAGCTCTCTCCCTTTTCAATTTTTATTAAAAGGTTTTTATTATAAGGTCTGTATAAATGGCTTGTAAATATATTTTAAAAAGTAAGCGTTAAAATTTTACCAATTTTCATTAATAGATAGCGTTAAGTTAATAATATGTGATAATATTTTTGATAACACATTTATTTATTCGAACCATTATAGGGTAACCGTGCTAAATGGTCACTTTAGTGAGGTTGAATCCTTCAGAAATATCAATTTCAGTGAAGATCAATTGTTAGAGTATATATAAAAGCAGACAGTGTTTAATGCAGAAAAGTACCTTATAACCATCCCTCTAGGTAAGTTTAAGTGTAGATTTTGGAGAGGAAGAGTACATAGGGATATATCGAATTTGGCAAATTATGAAAATACCATCTCTTGCAACTGACTGAATGTTCGGTTGAACGTTCAAAAGATGATCGTGTTATCGTAAAGTTTCACATATTTACCTCATTCTTGGAAATATCTTTATTTACGGTGCTGCTAACCAGAATGGATAATTTTGAGCCCCAATGGACGCATAAAGCGGAATATATACAAAGCACTATATACATTGCACTGTTGGAGGGACCTGTTTGGTGGCCAGGGGATCATCGCCAGGTGAGGCCAGGAGAGCCGGGATGTAGAGGAGGATCAGGGGTGGCAGGGTGGTGATCCGCGAAGATATACCTCATAGTAGTTATGTTCTTAAGGAGTTGTAACATTATATATGTAAACAACGAGGCCATTCCAGAGCGTTCAGTACCAGTGATGGGGTAAGGAGGCGACCTTGTGGCTGCCAGGTCCCGTGGGCGAAAACAGAACGTGGGTGGAAGATCCAAAGGTCAAGGTACCGCCCGTTACCATAGCAACGTCGTTCCTGGACTTCTGGATTCCTCCTGCAGACTTTTTCATCTCTTTCTCTCTCTCTCTCTCTGAATCTGGACTTCAGCCAGAGTACTGCATCTACCTAAAGAGAGCAACTGATTTTATTTTCTCAACTAGAACAACTCCATATTTAATACATCTGTAAGTACTCTTGACTCGAGAAATACACAAAACAATGATTTGATCTATTTTTAGAAGTAAGTATATATGTCTAAAATTGTATTTTTTTCATCTAGAACCAAAACTGGCGAAGTATAGAGTACCGATTCTTAAAAGTACATAATACGTATATTATCTTTTTTTTATTATTTGGGGGGAAGAGTCCATGTGTTTGTTATTTTTACAATAAATCTTTGTAAAATAATTACTTTCCATATTAAAAAAAAGTTATTTTTAACAATTGTATCAAAATATAGTCCATTATTGCAATCAATTATATAAAAATCTATCTTATTCCAAAATAACTTTATTAGGTACCGCTCAAAAAAAGCAACCTAGTTTATGATATTTGCAACAATAATATATACAGTTATCAGCGTCATAATCAAGCAACAATTCTTAATTCTGTCACAGTTTGCTTTTGTGAATGGAATAAATACCCAAATATGGCCATTTCTCATAACCATCGGTGGTTCAGTGGTAGAATGCTCGCCTGCCACGCGGGCGGCCCGGGTTCGATTCCCGGCCGATGCATTTTTTTTTTCTTTTTCAATATTTAAAACTCATTTATATATTATACAAGAATGACATCCACGGCGCCAATTTGTAATTGTAACGAATAGTATTTGAATAAAATCATTTAATCGGGTACAACCCGGGCGTTGCCCGGGTCATTCGGCTAGTGAATAATATGTGAAGGTTATTCACATATTAAACAAAATGTTAACGTGGGATTCAATCCCGGTTCATGACTGTCGGGAATCGAGGGTGTTACCCACTCGTCCACCGACTCTTTTAAAAACCTATCTGAAATTTTATTTTAGGAATAAAAAATTGCTTAGAATATATTTTAACGGTTTGTGTTTCAGCTCGATAGAGAAGTTGGGTTGATTGTATGTCGTTGACCAATGGACTTTGTAGAATAATCTTTTAAACTGTTCTCACTTTAAGAAACAGCACGAAACGCGTACATGGTTAGCTTTTCTTGATTATTTAAGAATAGGTATTTGACTAATTCTGGAATAATTAAAACTCAATGAATAGTTGATATTTATTCAGATAGATGGCGCAAGCCATCAGCAACTTTTAGTTACAGCTACATTCATTTTGTCTCCTCTCTAATTGTAAATACGCTGCTGTATCACCTCATAAGCATAAATAAATAAAGTTGCATAATCAGGAGATGCCGATGCCTTAATTTATCCTCCTGATCCCACTACAATTCTACTTATTTACTATTTTTCACATTTTTCATACTTTTTTAATGTTTCTTTTTTAATGGAAAGAGAAAATCGACTTTCAATTCACAATTTTCCAAAGATTTTCTCGGTCCAATATTATTTTTTCTATCACACTGCAGTGTCAAAGAAACTTGGAAAATGTTTAATGGAATTCAATTGAAACTTTAAAAATATAAATCAAAAGAAATTGTATTTGAATGTTTTTATTGTTCTTATAGTAAAATCTGACAATTCAGAGAAGTTAGAGTTATTTACGTTCCTATACTGCTAAACTAGCTTTTATTATTTTGTGCGAAAATGTTTTAGAATGTTAATTCTGCAAGGTAATTTTGTGACACAATTCTTTATATATCTTATATATATATAAAAATGAATGTTTGTATGTTTGTTTGTATGTCCGGTATACAAATTCGCAGTAGTTCACTAATTCAAACCAAAATTTCCATACATAGGTAAAAAAATACGGGGAAGACGATCGGCTATTTTAAAAATATTAATAAATCATTTATTAAAACTATATATTCAAATTATTCTACTTAGCTCACGAACAGCGCCCTCTATCAAAGATTAGATTAAATTATGCTGATACAAACAAATAGATAATGCTAATAACAAACAATTATTAAAAAAATCTTATCTAAATATATATCACTCGGGTAGATATGCACACGGGTCAATCCCGGGGCGAAGCCCGGGTCACCCGTCTAGTCGATTATATTTTCAGAATCGGCCAATACAATAGTAGAACTCTAAGAAGCGGTATGGTAGATTAAACTGACGAAACCGCTGGAAGGGTTCACCACTGATGAGCCAGGCCCTCCCAATAACTTTTCTTCGCGCTAAGAACAGTAGGATGTTTGTTTTATTTGAAAACGAAAAATAAGTGCTTACTACTTTCATTTCGTATATAAATCTTTATTTCTTAAATATCAACACCTGACCTTTTTATTTTTTCACAATTCAAGTGTATTTACTCAAGTTTGGCCTTAAAATACCCATTTCTTGGTTTCTCAAGAAGCCTCTGGGATCAAAAATCTTTTTGGTCGTAGTGATATACAGCCTGCTCCACGCTGACGAGGGCCAACAGCCCGAAACGCGTTCGTGGATGGCTTTTCTTGATTTATCAATAAAATGGGTTGGCCAAATATCAGGGTACAAGCTAAATTAACGTTTACAAGGTGTGTCCAATAAATAATGAGCCGGTCAAAAACAAAGAAAAAATTAAAAGATATATATATTTTTAAAGTCTATTAAAAAAATAGAAAGCTTCAGCTACATTGCGGTATATCACATCACGTGATTGCGCGCGCAGTCGATAAATTGTAAGCTTGTAAAAAGAACGCCTTGCATAACAATTTCTAATTTTTAATGTATATAATTCGAACAACGAATTTGTATAAAAATTTGCTACAAAATTGGGAAATCGGCTTCAGAAACTTTAGATTTGTTGAAATTGGCATTTGAAAATGAAAATATAAATAAGCCCACCACATTTAGATGGTTTTCACGATTTAAAAGTGGAATGGAATCGGTGAAAGATGAGAAGCGTGTTGGACGTCCAATTCTGCACAGGAACCCTGAAAAGGTGAGCCAAATTTCAAATTTGATAAAAGAAAATCCACGAATAGGGTTACGGGACATTGAGGAAGAATTTGTCCCTAAAATGCTCACAATCCAACAAAAGGAAAATCGCGTTGAAGTTGCCAAAAAATGCTTGAAATGGTCGAAGAAAATCCTAATTGGAAGGAAAAATTAATAACTGGAGACGAGACATGGGTTTACGGGTATGACCCGGAAACAAAACTCCAATCCATGGAGTGGAACGGAAAAGATGAACCAAGAACGAAGAAATCCCGACTTTGCAAGTCAAAAAATAAAGTCTTATTGGTCACGTTCTTTGACATAAAGGGAATTGTGCATTATGAATATCTAGAGGAAGGTCAAACAATCAATAAGGAGTCTTATTTAAACATTATGAGACGTGTACGTGAATCAATTCGTCTGAAAAGAAGTGAAATGTGGAGTTCCAAAAATTGGATTATCCATCATGATAATGCACCACCACACACCGGTACATCTGTACTGACTTATTTGGCTAAACACGGCATCCAAATACTTCAACAACCTCCCTATTCCCCAGACCTACCTCCAAATGATTTTTTTTTTCTTTTTCCAAAACTCAAAATGGCTCTAAAAGGAAGGAGATTTGACACTAGAGAGTCCATTATAGCGGATTCGAAAAGGGTCTTGAAGAACATCCCGAAAGATGCCTTTTCTAAATGTTTTAAATCATAGGAGAAGAGATTGAAATTATGTATAGATGCGGGAGAGGACTATTTTGAAAAATACTAATCAATTTTATTTTAATTATTCTATTTTTTCTTTATTTTTGACCAGTCTCATTATTTATTGTACACACCTTGTAGTTGATTTCTGTTCCACTAGATGGCGCTCTGCCATCTAAAAAGCAAATGTGCTTCTGGTCAGGATATGCCTTCTTTATTTTTAATATCAACACCTGACCTTTTTATTTATTTTTTTATCTATTATTTTTTCACAAATCTTTATATATTAAGGATTTTCCATTCTCATTATTAACGCAATTCAGTCTTTTTTTTAATTCTTCCCTTTATTATTAAGAACAGCGGCTTATACTTGTAGAAGACGTCAAGATGGATACATGAAACCTCTCGAGTATATAAACTAACAAACTTAAGGTAATCTCTAATTAAGACAATCTTTCGTCTGATTACAGTTGCAAACAATTATTTCTCTCTGGGGAGAGTTAAGAGAGTTGCATACATCTTCAACCCCGGGGACAAGTTCAATCTAATGAAATACTGAATAATTTTCTCTTCTAAAAGCCTCTGAAGAAGTTTTAGAAAACTTGTTTAAAATCCTAATGCCTGCATCTAGTGATTTAGTTTTTTGTAAATGTTTCTTTTGAGAGAGCTTCTCATTACCAACATATATTACCTTATGAAAAAATAGTACAAAAGTGAATTTGCACTTGGATCAGGTGAACAAATGAAGAAAAAAGCCATTTACTGATCGTGAAACTAAAAGTTGCTGATGTCTTGCGCCATCTATCCGAATAAATATAAACTAAACTATTAATCAACTATTTGTCCAATTCTGGAATAATTAAAAATCAACAATTAGTTAATATTGTCGCGGAGATAAATAATGCAAGGGCAAATTTGGGAATAAATAATTTTTTATATTCTTAATATTTTTATTTTTATGTAAAATTAATACGTGTATATATTCCCTACAGCCATCGTTATCTTTCTTAGTATAGTTATATTTTTGCCTGTCGAAGGGCTTTTGCCCGAAAGCTCGTAGCATTCTTACAATAAAAGAAACTCATCTTCTGATCCTTCTTAATTGATATACCTTACTAGAAGAGTCTTTACCTTTAAATAATTTATTATGAGGGGTATTTATAGGGAGAGAGAGGGAGTACAACTTACCCCAAGTTAAAAGCTAATCCTAATGAGGGATGTCAGCTCCACCCGCCGGCCAAATTCCGCGAATCCCTCACACCCGGTGTCCAGGGATGATTGACAGGCGTCCCATGGGGCCTCTCGTGGTTGGAACCGCTGAGCCGCTTGACAATATTTATTCCTATAGATGGCGCAAGCCATCAGCCACTTTTAGTTGCACGATTAGGAAATGCCTTTTTTCTTAGTATATTACCTTAGTTATGTTTTATTGGTATTTCGTAGTATCTTGAAATATCTATATGTGCCCTGATTGGAAAAGCATTTCAACAACTGTCCATTTTTCCTGGAAGATAAGTTTTAAAAAATATCTTCTCCATCGATGCTTGGTCAAAGCCTAGACGAAAGGGTCAGACCAACACCTTCCCAAATGCATGTCAAAGATATAAAAAGGACATACAAGAACTACCTGGAGAAAATGAGAAGAATAGAACCAACGGAGAGGCCATGTGGACATACATGGGCTGTATAAGAAAGTTTATTTTATTTGAGTAAAATAGAGAGAGAGAGAGAGAACGCTTCACGATTTTGCGTGTCATCCTTGCGCAGGGGCCATGCTAATCTTCTCTGTATCGTTCCAATTTTAGTATATGTACCGCCGAACAAGCGTGTACCATCCTAGATTATTTGTGTTTGTTTGTGGATGTTGAGTTGGATACCACTTATCACTGTTTGTTTTACTTATCAGAAGATAGAACACTTAGAGTACGTCATGATAATCAAAAGAGGATAACATGTACTGTAAGAGCCCCCTATACCTGTAGAAGCAATTCCTTAGGTAGCAAGGACTTGCTGTGTTGTAAGTTGTAGCTCGACCATTGTTGTAAGTTGAGCAAATGGAAGTTGTTATAACAACTTACTGCTGTTGTTGAAATTTGTAGTAAGGATCTGTTATGTTGTAAGTTGTAGCTCGATCGTCCCATTGTTGTAGGTTGTAGCAAATGGCAGTTGCTAGATGCTGTTGTTGAAATTTGTAGCAAGGACCTGCTGTGTTGTAAGTTGTAGCTCGATCGTCCCATTGTTGTAGGTTGTAGCAAATGGCAGTTGTTATATGCTGTTGTTTTAATTTGTAGCAAGGACCTGCTGTGTTGTAAGTTGTAGCTCGATCGTCCCATTGTTGTAGGTTGTAGCAAATGACAGTTATTATATCAACTTACTACTGTTGTTGAAAGTTGTAACAAGGACCTGATATGTTGTAAGTTGTAGCTCGATCGTCCCATTGTTGTAGGTTGTAGCAAATGGCAGTTATTATATCAACTTACTACTGTTGTTGAAAGTTGTAGCAAGGACCTGCTATGTTGTAAGTTGTAGCTCGATCGTCCCATTGTTGTAGGTTGTAGCAAATGGCAGTTATTATATCAACTTACTACTGTTGTTGAAAGTTGTAGCAAGGACCTGCTATGTTGTAAGTTGTAGCTCGATCGTCCCATTGTTGTAGGTTGTAGCAAATGGCAGTTGTTATATCAACTTACTACTGTTGTTGAAAGTTGTAGCAAGGACCTGCTATGTTGTAAGTTGTAGCTCGATCGTCCCATTGTTGTAGGTTGTAGCAAATGGCAGTTATTATATCAACTTACTACTGTTGTTGAAAGTTGTAGCAAGGACCTGCTATGTTGTAAGTTGTAGCTCGATCGTCCCATTGTTGTAGGTTGTAGCAAATGGCAGTTGTTATATCAACTTACTACTGTTGTTGAAAGTTGTAGCAAGGACCTGCTGTGTTGTAAGTTGTAGCTCGATCGTCCCATTGTTGTAGGTTGTAGCAAATGGCAGTTATTATATCAACTTACTACTGTTGTTGAAAGTTGTAGCAAGGACCTGCTATGTTGTATAAGATACTGTAGGTTGCTTCCACTTATCGCTGAGGTTGGAGTCGTTCAACAATCTGAAGTTATGTTAGCAATTTTTATAAATGTAATGTTCCATATTTTTCTTAAACACTGAAAATCTCTGCAAATTTCTGGTTATATAAGCAGAACTTTCCAATACAATGCATTTAAACAGTTTGTTATATTAAACCGGCGGAACTTCTGGGTGAATTCTCCAATGATGTGCCAGGTTATCCAACTATTTTAACAGTAGGAAGTTGTTTATTTAAGAAAAGTAGCGATAAATAGTTCTTTAATTTAAGATACTTCGGCCAGTAAGTCTTTTTATTATCTCGGCGTTTCGACAAAAATAGTTTGTCCTCGTTAGGAGCGAACAAAAATTTAAAAAATTGGCAAGGCGTTAAAAATTATTCTGCTGAGAGAATATTCTTTAACGCCTTGCCAAATGGTTTTGTCGAAACGTCGAGATAATAAAAATATTTACTGGCCGAAGTATCTTTAATATATTAAGAACTATGAACGCCGGCCAGGCAGCCTCTGTCTTTAAGATAAAGAGTGTATCTTCCTACATCCATGGCGCGCCTATGCCGTATATTTAGAAATGTATCCACGCAATTCGAGCCTGGTATGGGTATATTGACTTTGAGCTATTCAACTCTGCCTCACAACAATGTGACCGCCTTTTTTTCTGTTCTTTGTTGGTGTTTAATTTAGTTAGAATATTTATGTTTATATAAAGATTTAATATAATTTTTCTATGATTGTGTAAATATTCATTGAATTTATCATCATCACCTTTTTTGTTTACAAAAATGCTATATGAAAAATAAAGTAATGTAAAAGAACGAAATGGTTGCCCTCATGTTTACTGATCCAATGTTTTAATAATCTAAGGTTTATGTTGTAAGAAAATTATACATTGAGAAGAATTATACCGTTGGAATGAGGTGACTCACACGTGAGGTAACTTCCAGTACATTTCCTTCTTTAGAACAAAAAATTCCAGATTTATCTACGATGGTAGTCACCTTATTTCATACAAAGAATTTGGAAAGAACGTTTCTGAAGTCGGCCAATATAGTCACTTGTACCTACCCAATACGGAATCACACTCAGAAAACAAATAAAATGTAGATTTATTCATTTTGAATCCTTTGATTTAGTGATCAACTATAAATTAACTAGGCTCTATGCAAAAAAAAAAACTATCAAGAGGATTCAGTCTTTGATGATGGTAACAACGCTGTTATCGAAACGTCACACACTATTTATTTATTTGTAATTGGTCTTATTACTTTTTATTTCTCATCTAGGGGTTTTTAATTTAGGCTTAGAAATGACATGTCGTGTTTATTAATATGTTGGACAATGGGATCATAACTATAATTTTAATAATACAACGTTAAAAGTATTTAGCCGTCTTCTTACTTTGGTGGCAGACCTTTTTGGCATCCCCTCATTCCTGTACGTTGGAGTAACGACAGATCTCCTTGACCTCCACATCCCTACACGTTATAGTAACCTCAAAATCTCCAATTCACCATAGGGGAGAGGTGTTTTCTTTAGGGGTTGATATCTATTCGCATCATTTAAATATTTGACTCCGCTCTTATATTGGTAGATGCATTGAAGGTCTCCAGAACTCTGTTTCGTGAGATGACTACAAAAATATGTCTATTATATGGTTCCATCATTAGAGCTAAAGATCCTTTGCAAATAATAGACTAATTTATATGTGCAGTTGTTTTACTAGCAGGTGTGTAATAGCAACCTTCCTAGATTAATAGAAAGGAGATATATGATTGTGCCTGTTAATATCACTCTGTTAGGTTTTTGTATATATATATATATATAGTATAGTTATGAAAAAATTTAAGATTAATACATTTTTTTATTTAATTTAAATGTGTGAGGTTTTATTTTTATTTTATGTAATAAATAATTAGTTAGATTATTAAAAAAAAGTTACACCAGCAAAGCAAATTTAAAATAATCTAACTAATTATTTATTACAAAAAATTAAAAAAAAACAAACCTCACACATTTAAATTTAATAAAAAAAATTATTAATCTTAAAATTTTTCATAACTATACTATTTGATACAGAATTAGCTTGCTGTTCTGACTCAAAATTAATTCAAAATCTGTAGTTCTTAATAGTTTACTTTTCCTCTATTTTCCAAATATAAAAAAAATACTATTATTATTTATTTAGAGAAGCAAATTTCCATTTTGACCCATTTAAGTATTCACATTCTTAGTAATCGTTTCAAGATAGGCATATGTTCATCTGATTAAACAAAGGCGAGAAAATATATAGATGTTCTTGTAAATACTGGGAACTGTGCAATAAAATTTTGTTATAGTGATCCCCCATTTTGCGCTATTTTACCGTGAAACAATCCTAAATATAATTTTTGACTTTTACTTCATTTAGAGTGAAGTTCTATTTTCATTGAAAATAATTTAGAACAAACTTCAGGATGAAAAAAGAGAAATTTTAATTTAGACGCAAGTAACAGACGAACATATATTTTGTGAAGTCAGGTTGCTAGAGCGTAAAATGTCAACTACCCGGGTTGACCTACACACCTGTCATCTTTGATTTGTTTCCAAGGAAAGATTTCCTTTTGGCTCTATTCAAGATCGTCAATACCGCGTTCGTGGTCGCATTTTTTCTCAACTAGATTTGGTGAAATTGTCGCCGTGAGTGTATATTTGATGTTAAGGGTTGTCTATACCAGGGGTCTGTGGCTCGCGAGACACATGCGGCTCTTTGGATGTGAAGCTCTTTATATACATAGCTCCATACGCAAATATTATTTATGCGAGTACTATTCATTGTTGGCAATAAAAATATTTGTGGCTCTTTAAAAACTTTGAAATTTTGTAAATTGTAATTTTTGACTTTTCCAACTCAAAATATTGCTGATCCCTGGTCTATCCCATTGCCATCTATCATTCCTTGCTGATCTGTCAGTCTACTGGAGATTTTTATTTTAGATTTTGATTCGTTTAAATTTTGGTTGTATTCTTTAAAGTATTTTTCATATATTTATCTTTGCTTATTGATTCTTAAATCACCTATTAACATGATGTCACCCGCATACAAAAGAATATAAACTATATATATATTACAGTCTACTCTCGTTATAACGCCACTCGATATAACGCCACCCTCGCCTTACGCCGCTTTTTCGTATTGTCCCAATCGACATCAATGTATTTTTCTCGATATAACGCCACTCCCTCGCTGTTCGCCTTCCGCCGCTGATTTTTCGTATCCCAAGTAGCAAAAACCACTCGTTATAGCGCCGCTCACAACGTCCCTCACCCCCCACCCCCGCTCCCCCTTTCTTGTCTGCATTTTTTTACGCCAACGGCGCCGGACTTTGTTTGCTGTTGACACAACAGATAACAGATTGTGTGAACAGCCAGCAGACCCTTTTCCTGCTTGTTCCTGGGACATACACAGTCGCTTCATCCTTTTCTAACGTCAACACAACAACTTTATTGTCGTATCATGAGTTCCCAAAAGCGTAAACGTGAGTCGATCACCATTGAAAAGAAGAAGGAGATATGCCAGTTGGCAAGAAATAACCCTACGATGTCGAAGAATGAGATTGGAAAACGTTTCTCAGTTTCTCACTTCCACGAACAACTGTACAACTGTCCGTGATATTCTCACTCAGGCTGAGAAGTGGGAAAATTATAGTGTTGGTTCTTCAAAGAGACAAAGAGTCGGAAAATTTAGTGACTTGGAAGACGCTCTCTTCAACTGGTTTACCCAAGGGCGTGCCAATAATATTATTATTACTGATGATCTCTTAAGAGAAAAGGCAAAAAAACTTGGCGAGCATTTGGACGTACCAGAAAATTTCGCGTACAGCAGTGGGTGGCTGCAGCGATTTAAAGGGAGATTCCATATTTCGCAACGACGGCTCTGTGGGGAAGGCGCATCGATTTCTCCAGCTATCATTGATGAACATCTTACAAATTTGAACAGTATTCTGGCGAATTCCGGATATGATCCAGCTAACATATACAATGCAGACGAAACAGGATTATTTTTTCAGCTCATTCCTGACCGAACACTTGCTCACAAAGTTGAAAACTGCCGTGGTGTCAAAAGGATGAAGCAACGAATCACTGTTCTACTGTGCTGCAACTCAACTGGAACAGACAAGCGGCGATTGCTGATTATTGGAAAATCGGCAAAGCCTCGATGCTTCAGAAACTTTAGTCCACACTTCTACTGCACTTACACATCTAACAGCAAAGCATGGATGACCTCTAGCATCTTTCAAGAATGGCTACTGCAGTTCAACAAGCAGCTTGTCTCTGAAGGACGTCGTATCCTACTGTTGTTAGATAACGCTATGTCTCACTGCGTCCCTAATGATGGTCTCAGCAACATAAAGATACACTTCCTTCCACCAAATATGACTGCCAGTCTGCAACCACTGGATAGTGGCATCATCAAAAGTTTCAAGGCTCAATATCGCAAGTTTCAACTCCAGAAAATGGTGGAATTGGCGGATGCCCATCTACCCACAGAATTACGTCTGGATTACGCTGTGCGCTATTGTAAAATGGCTTGGGATTCTGTGAGCCCTGATTCCATCAGCAACTGCTGGAATCACACAGGCATTATTCGCTTCACTTCTACTGCTGCAGTTGAGCCTCTTAATTATGGAAATCTGCTCGATCGCATTCGCGACATCTTCGCTATTACACCAGAGAATTTGATGACTGAAAGGGAGTTTCAACTGGTTGATGATTCCCAGGAGGCGGAAATGAAGCTAACAGATGACAATTTTCTGGTGTCCACTGTTACAGCGAAAGAAGAACTTGGCGAGGATGATGATGCAACAGTGACCCAGCGCCTACCATCGTTAAGGGAAGCCAGAACAGCTGCTGAGACAGTTTTGTTGTTTCTTGAGCACTCCAAGAGAGCAACATCTGACGACGTCAATCTATCTGCGGATTTGTTACGCCGTGTCTATGCCATAAGTGAGGGAGAGAAAACACAAGTTGTGATCACAGACTTCTTCAAGAAAATGTAATTACTTTTTAATGAATAAAAATAAATTAATTATTCCAATTTGTCATCTTAATTAATTAATGCCGGCATTCTATATATTGACTTAGGGTATAAGTTGTTTTTAGTAATTGTTATAAATAATTCATTGTATCTTTAAATTTCACATTTTAAACGTGTTCGATACAACGCCACCCTCGCCTTACGCCGCTTTTTTGCAAAATCCGGATGGTGGCGTTATAACGAGAGTAGACTGTACATATATTTTAAATGTAATACTTATAGGTAATGTGTTATTGAGATGGTATTTTCAATGAATATTTAATAATATTTAATGAATATTTTTTCTCTAAAGTGCTATATTTGAAATATACGCATGGATAAAACTTAAGGAAGTTTTAGTCTTTTGTGCCTTTTAGCATGTATATCCGGATTCAGACAATAACTCGAAAATATATTTGCTTCATAGTGACCTTTATTGAAGACGCACGTGATACCCAAGTGTGAACAAAGTTGCCTCTGTCTCCTTCAAAAAAAAAAATAATAATAATAAAATACCAGCGACAACAATGACTTTTCACTTTCACAAGTTTTGTTCATGAGTTGTCCGTGTGTTGCGAAATCTACACAAACTGAACTTAAAAGAATTGTGTCAGATGTAACAAACAGAGCGAGAATGAGGGTGATGTTACAGCAGGGTTATGCGAGGGTGAAAGCGAAGCTGTACGTCACACGGCAATTGTGTGAAATTACCCACGTTGAGCAGGTGGGCGACTGACGTGGGTACATAGCTCTTTATGGTGGTGCTTCCGTAGGTAACGTAGGTCCTCCTGTACTGTCTCGTAGGGTCTGTACTCTTTAGTGCCTGCTGTTCTCTATGGTCATGCCACAGACTCACTACAGTGTTGTATCGTTTATATTCATGATAAATTTGTGAAAAACGTTTTTTTTTCCTTGTAAGATATAGTTGATGTTTTGTATTGAACCCGTTAAAGAACGATTATAGCTTGAAAGCTAGCATTTTAGAATAAAAATAAACTCATTGTAAGAAAATATTTTTGTATTGTATATACTGTATTGTTTAGTATGTTATTCCTGCTGTGCTGTTCTCAATGGTGATAATACAGACTCACTAGTGTTGTATTGAATACACTGTAATGTGTTTAGTATATTATTCCTGCTATGTTGTTCTCAATGGTAATAATACAGACTCATTGCAGTGTTGTATCATGCATACTGTATTGTTTAGTATATTATTCCTGCTATGTTGTTGTCAATGGTGATAATACAGACTTATTACATTGTTGTATCGTATATACTGTATCGTTTATTATAGTGTTTCTGCTGTGATGTTGTCAATCGTGATCATACAGACTCACTATACAGTGCTGTATTGAATACACTGTATTGTTTAGTATAGTAATTCTGCTGTGCTGTTCTGTATGGTAATAAGACAGACTCACTATACAGTGCTGTATTGTATATATTGTATCGTTTAGTATATTATTCCTTCTGTGCTGTTCTCTAAGGTGATAACACAGACTCACTACAGTGTTGTATTGAATACACTGTATCGTTTAGTATACTATTCCTGCTGTGATGTTCTCAATGATGATACTACAGACGCATTACTGTGTTGTATCGTTTATACTGTATCGTTTAGTATACTATTCCTGCTGTGATATTCTCAATGATGATAATACAGACGCATTACTGTGTTGTATCGTTTATACTGTATCGTTTAGTATACTATTCCTGATGTGATGTTCTCAATGATGATAATACAGACGCATTACTGTGTTGTATCGTTTATACTGTATCGTTTTGTATACTATTCCTGATGTGATGTTCTCAATGATGATACTACAGACGCATTACTGTGTTGTATCGTTTATACTGTATCGTTTAGTATACTATTCCTTCTGTGATGTTCTCAATGATGATAATACAGACGCATTACTGTGTGTTTATCGTTTATACTGTATCGTTTTGTATACTATTCCTGATGTGATGTTCTCAATGATGATACTACAGACGCATTACTGTGTTGTATCGTTTATACTGTATCGTTTAGTATACTATTCCTTCTGTGATGTTCTCAATGATGATAATACAGACGCATTACTGTGTTGTATCGTTTATACTGTATCGTTTAGTATACTATTCCTGCTGTGATATTCTCAATGATGATAATACAGACGCATTACTGTGTTGTATCGTTTAGTATACTATTCCTGATGTGATGTTCTCAATGATGATAATACAGACGCATTACCGCGGTGTAACCTCGTGTGTCGTAGTATTTAGTCGTGTATACTGTATCGTTAAGTATAGTATTCCTATTGTTATTCAATGTTAAAAATACAGGCGTATTTCCGTGTTGTACCGTAATGTAATCTCGTGTATATAGTATGTTTTTGTCTCTTATAGTCTAGAGTGTCGTTTAGTTCCGCCCACAAATAGTGCTAGAGTACAATAAGTGATCGGAAGTTAATAAAACTCAGATACAATATTGTTTTAAAGTGATCTCTCAATTTATCCGTCAATAATTTACAAATTAATAAGTTGCTTCAAAACGAAGTATCTGAATTTCATTAATTTTAGATAGCTTAGTAAACTTGAATACTTTAACACAGCAAAAACAACTTGTAGTATACAACCGTGTAGAGGGAAAACCGTTTAGTAGTAGTTCGCCCCACATACTATACTATTTTTAAAATATGGCTTATTTTGGATTGTAATAAGATTATTTATTAATCCAATGTGTATTTATTAATCCAAAATGTATATATTAGATGGTTTATCGCCCAACAAGCTTACAAGACGTCCGTGGCCCACCTGAAGCACGCGACCTGCTGTGTGCTTCATAACAAAAAACTCGAAAAAGATGGACGATTGGTCCATCGAAATATTGGATTAATAAATAATTTTATTACAATCCAAAATAAGCCATATTTTTTAAATATATTTATATTATGGATTGCTCTATTTTCAGAATACTATACTATGTACTAAAATGGGCACCTCACTCTTTAATTTTGCATCAGAACGATGGCACTGTGCATCACCCTAGTAAAAGACTTTACTAGTGAAGATAGGGAATGAGCCATAGTACCAGTGTTAGCAAACTCAGGCAAAAGGCCAACAACCTGTATGCCATGGCTTCGGACTTTGCTCCTCATTAGTACAGGGGAGGCTTCGATTTCAGAACATCCTATGAGATTGGTTATAAAATCGAAGCTGCTTCTGTACTGACGAAGGCCAAACTATGGTATACAGGTTTGGTACCTGTTTGGTAAATTCGACCTATTTCATAACCCCTCTCGTAGAATGTTATAAAATCGAAGCTGCTTCTGTACTGACGAACGCCAACACTATGGTATACAGGTTTGGTAAATTCGACCTATTTCATAACCCCTCTCGTAGAATGTTATAAAATCGAAGCTGCTTCTGTACTGACGAAGGCCAACACTATGGTATACAGGTTTGGTACCTGTTTGGTAAATTCGACCTATTTCATAATCCCACTCGTAGAATGTTATAAAATCGAAGCTGCTTCTGTACTGACGAAGGCCAACACTATGGTATACAGGTTTGGTACCTGTTTGGTAAATTCGACTTATTTCATAACCCCTCGTAGAATGTTATAAAATCGAAGCTGCTTCTGTACTGACGAAGGCCAACACTATGGTATACAGGTTTGGTACCTGTTTGGTAAATTCGACTTATTTCATAACCCCTCGTAGAATGTTATAAAATCGAAGCTGCTTCTTTACTGACGAAGGCCAACACTATGGTATACAGGTTTGGTACCTGTTTGGTAAATTCGACTTATTTCATAACCCCTCGTAGAATGTTATAAAATCGAAGCTGCTTCTGTACTGACGAAGGCCAACACTATGGTATACAGGTTTGGTACCTGTTTGGTAAATTCGACCTATTTCATAACCCCTCGTAGGATGTTATAAAATCGAAGCTGCTTCTGTACTGACGAAGGCCAACACTATGGTATACAGGTTTGGTACCTGTTTGGTAAATTCGACCTATTTCATAATCCCACTCGTAGAATGTTATAAAATCGAAGCTGCTTCTGTACTGACGAAGGCCAACACTATGGTATACAGGTTTGGTACCTGTTTGGTAAATTCGACCTATTTCATAATCCCACTCGTAGAATGTTATAAAATCGAAGCTGCTTCTGTACTGACGAAGGCCAACACTATGGTATACAGGTTTGGTACCTGTTTGGTAAATTCGACCTATTTCATAATCCCACTCGTAGAATGTTATAAAATCGAAGCTGCTTCTGTACTGACGAAGGCCAACACTATGGTATGCAGGTTTGGTACCTGTTTGGTAAATTCTACTTATTTCATAACCCCTCGTAGAATGTTATAAAATCGAAGCTGCTTCTGTTCTGACGAAGGCCAACACTATGGTATACAGGTTTGGTACCTGTTTGGTAAATTCGACTTATTTCATAACCCCTCGTAGGATGTTATAAAATCGAAGCTGCTTCTGTACTGACGAAGGCCAACACTATGGTATACAGGTTTGGTACCTGTTTGGTAAATTCGACCTATTTCATAACCCCTCGTAGGATGTTATAAAATCGAAGCTGCTTCTGTACTGACGAAGGCCAACACTATGGTATACAGGTTTGGTACCTGTTTGGTAAATTCGACCTATTTCATAATCCCACTCGTAGAATGTTATAAAATCGAAGCTGCTTCTGTACTGACGAAGGCCAACACTATGGTATACAGGTTTGGTACCTGTTTGGTAAATTCGACTTATTTCATAACCCCTCGTAGAATGTTATAAAATCGAAGCTGCTTCTGTACTGACGAAGGCCAACACTATGGTATACAGGTTTGGTACCTGTTTGGTAAATTCGACTTATTTCATAACCCCTCGTAGAATGTTATAAAATCGAAGCTGCTTCTGTACTGACGAGGGCCAACACTATGGTATGCAGGTTTGGTACCTGTTTGGTAAATTCGACCTATTTCATAACCCCTCGTAGAATGTTATAAAATCGAAGCTGCTTCTGTACTGACGAAGGCCAACACTATGGTATACAGGTTTGGTACCTGTTTGGTAAATTCGACCTATTTCATAACCCCTCGTAGAATGTTATAAAATCGAAGCTGCTTCTGTACTGACGAAGGCCAACACTATGGTATACAGGTTTGGTACCTGTTTGGTAAATTCGACTTATTTCATAACCCCTCGTAGAATGTTATAAAATCGAAGCCACACTTAATACTGATTAGGGCTAAAGCCCGAAACGATCCTCAGAACAACGAACATTTTTTATCTTAATTATCGGGCTATACCAATCATTACCATTATTCAAAGGCAATTCCCTGTTATGCATTAGCATAATAGCGCGACTCAGGTTACTCAAATCTATAAAATCGGCAGTAATTTCATAATGGTCTTATTATGATATCACTTGATATTCTCTAAGTTATATATACATTCTATATCCGTCAAATTTATCACTATAATTTGTTAAAGAATATGTTTTATATTTTCGCTGTAAAAGATTTACAATAATCTATACTCTAACTGTTCCCAAATGGCGATAAAATCAATGCAGATTAAAGGAGAAAGGTTGAATGATTATCAGCATTCCCTTATCGTAAAACAGATCTGCGTAGAAATTTCTGGACGCTTCCGACCTACATTTGCCATTTTACTCTTTTTTTTAATAGGTCTTAAAACTTTTGTTTTTATACAAAAAGAAAAATATTTATTTATTTATATAATATATATTTTCTTATTCCACACCTATACGAGTATATATAATGAAAATGAACAAGTAAGAGCAATAAAAATACGTTTCGAGAAAACAAATAATATTGCAAGAACATTGGTAGAAAGTCTTCTAAAAGTACTGAAAGGTTTTGAGAAATGACATTTGATCTCAATTCCAATAAATGGAAAACCGCTATTTGTACCTCCTATTGTGATAGTACAAATCCGGTAGAAGGCGGTTAACGCCCTAATGGACTGACTAACATAAAAAGGGATCGAATGAAAGCCAGGATAAGCTTTCGATTTCATTCTTGTAATGAAGAAAGTCACTCTCTTGTCCTTGGGGGGGAGAAATCGCCCCAAAAGGCGGAAAAGGTCTAATTATTTGGTCAACGGCATAGACGGAAAAAATACACTGGCAAACCACTTCTGTATCAAGTACTGTTGAGAAAACTATTTAGACAAAATACTTAAAAATCTACCGGAAGGTCAATGGATTAGTTGCGAGTGATGATCACTTATACGTCAAATTGGAGAAATTTTGTCTAAATGGTCACCCAAAGTCGAACTCGACTTGGACACTATTAACAAATTGATAGAAAAGAGGAAACGGTTTTATTAATTGTATTGAATCTTCTAGCTCTACACCGATGTCGTGGGGGCATTAGAATTAATACACCAAGAAAGATCTACAAATATCTGAAACTTGTTTATTGAACACATTGATTAAATTTGAAAGTGTAGTGTAGCAGAAGTTAGTACCCAGAGTAGCCGCCTCTTGCTGCAATTACAGCTACAATCTTACTGAACATCGAGTCGAACACAATGTGGATGGCAGGTACAGAGGGGTCCATGCGACTTCAACTCTATACCATAGTTCAAATTTCGAAACTATTTTAAAGGCGTAAGATTCTTTTTTATATTAAACAATTTCTACTGCCCTTACTGCAATGGAAAAATTAACGAGAGGGCCTGGCTCATCAGTGGTGAACCCTCTCAGCGGTTTCGCCAGTTTAATCTACCATACCGCTGTTATATTGCATTTTTGGAACTTCCTTTTATAGTGATACTGTTGATAGACTCTTTGAATGAGAGGGTTCACCACTGATGAGCCAGGCCCTCTCATTAATTTTTCCATTGCAGTAAGGACAGTAGAAAGTGTTTAATATAAAAAAGAATCTTACGCCTTTAAAATAGTTTCGAAATTTGATAACAGATGGCGCGCTAGTGCATCATACTATACCATAGTTCATTAATCGAACTGGTTGGAAAGGTGTAGAAGAAATGAATGGAGAAGACCTATTATGAAGGCCTAAATCCTTTGGATAGTAGAAAAAGATTGAAGATGTATTCATAAAAACAGTAGTATGTACAAAAAAATGTCGTTTTTATGTAAGCGATTGTTACTCAGTAATATTCGAATAACCAAAATTAGATCTTTGGGAATTGAGTTTCTTTATTCAACTCTTTGCCAAAAGATCTAATTTTCCTTATTCGAATATTTCTGGGTATCTATCATTCGAATAATACGACCTTTTTGTACATAACTACTGTTTTTATGTATTCTTTATTCAACTCTTTGCCCAAAGATCTAATTTTCCTTATTCGAATATTTCTGGGTAGCTATCGTTCGAATAAAACGACCTTTTTGTACATAACTACTGTTTTTATGTATTCTTTATTCAACTCTTTGCCCAAAGATCTAATTTTCCTTATTCGAATATTTCTGGGTAGCTATCGTTCGAATAAAACGACCTTTTTGTACATAACTACTGTTTTTATGTATTCTTTATTCAACTCTTTGCCCAAAGATCTAATTTTCCTTATTCGAATATTTCTGGGTAGCTATCGTTCGAATAAAACGACCTTTTTGTACATAACTACTGTTTTTATGTATTCTTTATTCAACTCTTTGCCCAAAGATCTAATTTTCCTTATTCGAATATTTCTGGGTAGCTATCGTTCGAATAAAACGACCTTTTTGTACATAACTACTGTTTTTATGTTAAAATAAAAACAGAAAGCCTCCAGGGAAAAGTTTCTTTTAACAATATTTTTTATTTGAAAAATATCTCGAGCTTTCGGGCAAGTAAGCCCTTCTACGGGAGTAAATGCTTTACATGATTAATACGCCAATAAAATATGATTTAAAATTAAATAACCTCCAAGTGAAGCACGCGCAACAGAAAGCCCGCGTTGATTATGCCTTAAAACAAATGTAAACAGTGAATGGACTTTATTTAATTTTAAATCATATTTTATTGGCGTATTAATCATGTAAAGCATTTTCTCCCGTAGAAGGGCTTACTTGCCCGAAAGCTCGAGATATTTTTTAAATAAAAAATATTTCTAAAATAAACTTTTTCCTGGAGGCTTTATGTTTTTATTTTAATATTAATTCAAGGGATTATTTTATCGTATTGTTTTTATGTATTTTTATTCAACTCTTTGCTCAAAAATCTAATTTTCCTTATTCGAATATTTTTGGGTAGCTATCGTTCGAATAAAACAACATTTTTGTACATATATAACTACTGTTTTTATGTATTCTTTATTCAACTCTTTGCCCAAAGATCCAATTATCCTTATTCGAAAAAATAAATCTATTGTTTTCCAAATTGATGGGTATAAGGGTCTAAACAGTATAGATGCATAGTAAATATCATATCTAACATCCTCCCAAACGTTGTATCAGCTGAGAGAGAGGTAACACAGATGGTACCTAGCAACTGGCGACCAGCTGATATCGCCGGATCAAAGTCCAATGACGTCAGAGGCCGATGACGTCAGAAGCCTAAATTGAGGGGAACGATCGACCCCTCTCCCTCCATTCACAAAAGTGTTGAATGAACGTACCGTACGGTACATGGTCAAAATACGACTTCTTAAAATTCTGGAAGTTGCTATTGGATGATGTCATTGTCTAGACTTTTATCATTCTTGACGTCATTATCATGTTTCACGCTAGAGACTAATAACGGTTTGTATAGTACTGGGTAAAACTCGAGATTTTTTGGGATTCAGCCTTGGATTGTATGGTAGTTATTGTCTTGACTAACATATTTCTCAAATATAATTATTGTTGAGTGAGATTTGGACAATTCTATCAACGTTCTCCTTTATTTTAATGGCTCTCTTATTAATGATTAATTAAACTTCCAAATGTGTGACATTACTGAGTCATGAACCACTATCTTAGCAGTTATTAGTATTTTTCATCAACCTCCTTTCCCAATAAAATGTAGCGTCAGAGTGCTTTCCTACTTGGATTAGTACGCCATTGATTTTACAACGTATTTACTTGATTGCCTGCAGTTCTGGTATTATTGACTTGCCTTGGTAGCCATTTCGCTTAATCCGGAATTGATGATTTGGATAAACCGAATGGGTGAAACTGGCCTCAATTTCTCCATAAACGAGTTGATTTTCAGACCAATTTCCATAAAATTGCATTGTTTAAACTAAGTGGTTCTTTTATGCACGAAATTTCACACGTCGTTTCAAACACAATATTGAGCTCCTTGTTTCTATTTTACAGTTTACCATATAATTTGAAATCAACTCGAGTTATTAAAGACAGAGTTATCTTGTGATAAAAGATATATTGAAGTATTCTTTTTTTAAGAAAAGGAACTGCTTGTTCTCGATTTCTTGCATACAAGTTTATGCCAAACCCTTTCTTTCTTCTTTCCCCCTATTTGATAAATTGTAAATAAAATTGCTGATTATTGTTACTATTACTCTTATTTCTATACTAGCCGAATGACCCGGGCAACGCCCAGGTTTTACCCGATTAAATGTTTTTATTCAAATACTATTCGTTACAATTATAAATTGGCGCCGTGGATGTCACTCTTGTGAAACGTCCCGCTCCAAACTTTCTGTCTGAGAAGCGATATTTTTATAGAAAGATGATCTGGCTTTTGTTTTCTGCTCGAATGAATGTTTTTCTTTTAGAATTTTGTTCCTGCGTACAAAATAATGAACTGGTTTCACCCGTGGTCTCTGCTTTTTGGAATTTTTCCCGATATAATTTTGTATCTGATAATCAAACATGATACAGCAATATCGTCATCATCATTTTCTGACTAAAAATATATAGTTTTAATAATTGATTTATATATTTTTTAAAATAGCCTATCGTCTTCCCCGTTTTTTTTTTTTTTTTTACCTATGTATGGAAATTTTGGTTTGAATTAGTGAACTACTGCGAATTTGTATACCGGACATACAAACAAACAAACATACAAACATTCATTTATATATATATAGATAGATATATCTTCTTCTACTCGTATAATCTGTATAAGACCAAAAGGTCCTAATAAAGATTTTTTGTTGTTATTTTAAAGTTCTATAGTTAATTAATTCGTGAAATAGACAAAATCTCTATATACGAAATTGGACTCGGACCAAGAGATAGCAACGTATAATTTAATATAGAAAAATAAGCCTTTGAATATAATTGAATCGTCCATCTTCGCCGGGTTGATAGATAAGAAGGGTCGTACTGTGGAAACTGTTGACATTTTGTATCTACTGAGGAAGATTTGATGTGAAGACTCAGTGAGATGACCGGAGCTCTTCTGTGCTCAGAGGGAGGAAGGCTCTAAGGAGAAGGGTCTTACTGTAGGAACTGTTGACATTTTGTATCTACTGAGGAAGATTTGATGTGAAGGCTCAGTGAGATGATCGGAGCTCTTCTGTGCTCAGAGGGAGGAAAGCTCTAAGGAGAAGGGTCGTACTGTAGGAACTGTTGACATTTTGTTTCTACTGAGGAAGATTTGATGTGAAGGCTCAGTGAGATGACCGCAGCTCTTCTGTGCTTAGAGGGAAGAAGGCTCTAAGGAGAAGGGTCGTACTGTAGGAACTGTTGACATTTTGTTTCTACTGAGGAAGATTTGATGTGAAGGCTCAGTGGGATGACCGGAGATCGTCTGTGCTCAGAGGGAGGAAGGCTCTAAGGAGAAGGGTCGTACTGTAGGAACTGTTGACATTTTGTATCTACTGAGGAAGCTTTGATGTGAAGGCTCAGTGAGATGACCGGAGATCGTCTGTGCTCAGAGGGAGGAAGGCTCTAAGGAGAAGGGTCTTACTGTAGGAACTGTTGACATTTTGTTTCTACTGAGGAAGATTTGATGTGAAGGCTCAGTGAGATGACCGGAGATCGTCTGTGCTCAGAGGGAGGAAGGCTCTAAGGAGAAGGGTCTTACTGTAGGAACTGTTGACATTTTGTTTCTACTGAGGAAGATTTGATGTGAAGGCTCAGTGAGATGACCGGAGCTCTTCTGTGCTCAGAGGGAGGAAGGCTCTAAGGAGAAGGGTCGCCATTGCTTCGACATCGACCCTGAGCTGACCACCTTCGACACGCTGCAAGCCCTCGTCGCCCGCGTCTTCCACACCAGACAGTAAGTTCTCTTCCGATGGCATTCTTGTTTCGCTCTATTTATTTCCCATGTGGGTGGCAAACACAGTCAAACACTTGAACACATATTTGTATTAAAATTTCATTCATATTTTCTTTTTTGGTCCCAGTCAGAAGTACCGTTTTTTAAAATTCATTTCCTCCATATGAATTTATAAGGTTTTATAAAAATAGATTTATCGTTAGAAAAAAATTGTTGGGAGGATATTGATTTATAAAATAAAGGTCCCCTCTCTTGTAGAAATAAATGCTTCAACTATGCACCGCCTCTTAAATCTACCAGATCCAGGTCGGTGGCAAAGCCATGGTGTTCAGAGACGGTCCGGCGATGACGCAAAGAGTTGGCATCCATTTTGGTAGAAGATGTAACTTCCCTTTTTATAGATCCAGCTGGAAAAATTTCTATTGATACCAGCTAAATACTTCTTTGGAAAATTCTGTAGATATAATATATGAATCCCTTGTGGATGTCGTGAAATCAACCTCCGCTCTCAACTACAGCACGAAACTGTAGATTCCTCTGATGGGCGTTCTGAATTGGCCAAACCTGATGTTGTGACTTTGTCACGAACTGAATCTGATAGTTTTCAAAGACGGTCTAGAGATGGCGCAAAGATTTTGTCGCTATTTGGACGGTAGCGGTGACCGTTTTTCAAATCTATAAATAATGTTAATAGAACAGATTTATAATAAGACGTGATCTTGGTATACAAGATGGAGATTGGATGAGGAGGCTCTTATAAAGTTTACAAGACACGTCAAAAGTCTAATTGAATTTCCTCTCTCTCTTTTTTATTCAATTCATAATTAAACTCAATTTTTAATTAAATCATTTCTATTTCTTTTAAAGTGAAAATATCAAGCTTCCAGGGATAAGTTTCTTATACCTTTCACCTCAATATTGATACAAGGAATTATCTCTTCAAATTCCTAACTCTATAGCCATGTATTTTGTTTATAATTACCTCTCATATATTATAAACATACTTATTAAATGACCCGGCTTCGCCCGGGTTCTGTACGAGTGACAATTGACAATTGAAACACATTTTATTGACTTCTTGTCAATAATTTACATTAAAAATGGAAATAAATAAACTAAAATATAGATGATCATGCGGGGGGTGTGCCCCGATAAGTAAGCCTTCTTTCCCAGGCGATGAGCGGGTCCTCTGCTCCTCCGGTCAGCCCAACCTGTACGAAGTACCGGTAGATGATGGATTTGGCCGACGCCAAGATGGCCAAGTAGTCATCTTCGAGGTCAGACCCGAAAATCCAGGCCCGCTAGTCAGGGGGTCGGCCGAGGACACTGAAGGCTTCGATGATGAGGGGCCTGATACGCCAGCAGCTACAGTAGCTATGGTCAAGGGAGCGATCTACGGAACCGCAGGCCTGGCATGATGAACTGGTCGAGGCCGGATGGTTCGGGTGGGGCAGGGCATGGAGGGCCAACCTAAGCGCAATGTCGGCGTCGTAGCCCGAGAAGGCGCAGCGCCGCAGTGAAGTCCAGTCGAGCCTGGCCGGCGCGTCAACCACAGATGTCCATCTGGAGAGAAGCCTGGTAATCGGCTATGCCGCGAGGCGCTCCAAGGCGCGACGGGCCCTCGAGAAGGGCGTGTTCGTCCCGCGCATGACCACAGCCTCAGCCAGGCAGGCAGCCCTGGTGCTCTCCCGGAGGTTCTTCTCTAACGTCCTCCGGCAGAAGGCAACAAGGGCAGCGGCGTCCGCGAGAGAGGAGCGAGTAGGGCGGATGTCGGGGGCATCCCTCAGGTCCGCGACACGGACCCCGGACTAGCGCGCAGGGGCCAGGAGGTTGGGAGGGCGAAGGAATCGGCAGCCACCAATGATGGGGAGCTCCAATAGCTGGGATGTGGGAACAGCCCGGTGGTCGAGGCCAAGAATCTTGGAGGCCTCCTCCCAGAGCCTTAGTAGCCGTAGGCGGCGGGGCCAGAGCGGAGTACCGTCGGGAGGGGGACGGAACCAGACGCCACCCAACTCCAGCCAGGAGAAGCCATTCTTTCCCCCACGAAGTGCACTGTACGAGTGGATGATTTCTCACTGGATATTGTTTTAAAAAATCTTAATTATCATAATTATACTAGTTCTACACTTTTAATCGTATAGAAATGATGATAGGAATACATTAATTTATTATAATCATCATTTTCCGATCTCCCAAAAATTATGAAAATTAGTTCTTTGCTTGGCTAATTTCCATAGACTTTGAATAGTCTATATATACATGTTAAACTATATCTTCAGCTATCTATGTGTGAAATATCCTAATGATTGATACAGTAGCTGGGGAGGAAAAGAGTAACAAACATTTTTTTAAAGATTTTTTTTTGTATTTTTATATATGCTCGTTCTATAACTTCATATAAGATCAAAGAACTTGCGCATAAAATTAAATCCAAAAGACAAAAAACCTCTCGCAATCAGTATCTTTTATTATTACAAATAACGGACGCTAGCTTTCGAACAATTAGTTCTTCAACGGGCGTTCTTACAAAACGAAATCAGATTCTTATTAATATATAGAGGTAATAGAAAAAAAAATACCTCTATATATTAATAAGAATCTGATTTCGTTTTGTAAGAACGCCCGTTGAAGAACTAATTGTTCGAAAGCTAGCGTCCGTTATTTGTAATAATAAAAGATACTGATTGCGAGAGGTTTTTTGTCTTTTGGATATAACTTCATATAAAAATTAAATATTTACTTATATTTTATAAATATTGACAAAGTATTGTCAAAGAACTAAATGTCTTGGCATCATATAACAATATTAAGGGGCAGATTGATATACAATAGAACCTCCATGAGAGGACACTTCTCTATAAAGGGCAGTTTTCATTTGCAAAATTACCATTTTTACTATTTAGCAACTCTCTTGTAAGAGGACACCTCTCCCTAAAGGACACTTTGGCTCTGCAATTAGGTGTCCTTTACAGGGAGGTTCTACTGTACATGTCGTTTTTTCCCATCAACGCAAATTATATCTTCACAAATTTTGATACGGCTTGATAAGGGCTTTATATTTCTGAAGGTCTGCGATTAAAAAAACTCTTTGTCTTTTTACTTTAAGGAAAAATTATTTCCACCTTTCTTCAGAAAATATTTTCCATTTTAAAGTTTTATTTTCTGGACTCGCGAATAGAAATAGACCGAAAAGATTTGTATAAAAAATAACACCAAGATTCTTATCTAATACTTAAAATGGAAGGGAAATAGGAAACTTTATTGAATCTCAAATATTTCGGAAAGAAAGTTTGATAGTGAAAATATTCTTTCCTTGAAATATTTTGTTCTGTTAGATATGCATTTAGTTTTCAACATGGGAATGATTCTATATGATCCCAATTAATCAAAATAGTGTGATTATCATCATTGTTTTTATAAAAGACTTCAATGATTAATGAATTAGAATTGGTAGGGGCATGCTACATTCGCCAAAATTCTTTTGAAATTCCTCAAAATCGTTGGCAAGTGCACGATATGAGTGTTGATAAGTGAGACTAAGTTTGTTGTTGAATTCTTTTGTCATCTCAGATAAAAGGAAGACATTTTCTTTATTATATTTGTCGATATAAGCATCAAATAGGGCTCGTTCGTCTATTAATTTATATTTTAAACCAATCTTATCATCTTGCTCATTTTTTCTTCTGAAATGACGAACGGCCTTCAACAAATGCGAAGTGAAATCGTCGAAAATTTTAGAAACCTTTTCACTGAAGCAGCAAATGCTACGAATCATCAGAGAGGTGTAGGATTTGCTAGAATTGAGAAGATGGTATCGAAATCTTAAGAAAAATTCAAGAGAATTTGTGCTATACATTCTGGAAAATTTGTGTATTAGGGGAACCATTTTGTCCTTAGGATCGTTTATCTTCCAACAGGATTGATGGTAGATATCAGCAAGAGTTGACAAGTAGTCGGAATTGAGATTGGTCAACTTGATATTGAGCTTCCCGCTGATCTCGTTCATAGCTGTCTCGAACTTGTTACGCTGCGTCATGGAACGTTTTGGGTAGATGAGATGGTTAATGAAAAGATATTTCTGAAATGCATCAGTCAATTTGGATAGTCGAGAATAGAAAATACCAATCGCTTGGTCGTAGTAAATGGCTTCCAAGTTTTCCGGTCTTCGAACTTCGTCATCTTCATTCGAGATTCCTTTAGCTGTTTGGTTAGGGCGATGCGAATATAAACGCAGAGCGTACTGAGTGTTTTTAATTCTTTGTTCTTTAATACTATTATGGAAATCTTTCAAGATCCTTATAAATTTATAGTAAACAATTTTCTTACAGTTGTCAACACAGTCGTTGATGGTGAATCGCAACCTGTTGAGTTTACCTAAATGAGTATTTATGCTGTAGGCAAGATCTTTTTTAAACCGGTTGGTAATTTTCTGGATCTTTTCTTCGTACATTAAGGTGATTTCCTTGAGTCTGGACTTCAGCATGGACCTCAGGAAGTCGTCGTAGTCCGACTGATCCTGTTCTTTAAGGATCTCCGCCCAGAGCATCGATGTCAGGATTGAAGCCGTCGTTAAAAGCCGGGCTGTATTCATACCGGCTAAGATGAACTAAACCCCTGACTTTTTAAAAGTAAAATTTGAAACTTTGCTTATTTAACGTTATTTTTGTTGCTTGACTACATTCTAAAATAGATTTATGAAATATTTTGTTATATACCGTTGAGAAAAAGGCATTTTCCCCAATATTCTAATTCATTAACTTATCCTTTCCAAAGTTATGTGATTTGCAATAAAATTTTGACATGAAAATATAATGCTTATATAATTGTTTTAGCTTTCATTTCAGCTCTAATTATACTTTTATTTATCACGTATGGAACTGTTGTGAGTATGGAACGCTTCACGATTTTGCGTGTCATCCTTGCGCAGGGGCCATGCTAATCTTCTCTGTATCGTTCCAATTGTTCGGCGGTACATATACTAAAATTGGAACGATACAGAGAAGATTAGCATGGCCCCTGCGCAAGGATGACACGCAAAATCGTGAACTGTTGTGAGTAATATATTGAATTTTTGAAATTTACTCCAGCTCGATTGAAAATTCATTTCTCTATTATAAATGGTATTCTTTTGAAGAAACTCTTATATAAAATAGTCACCGGGGAATGATTCTTCTGTTTTAATTGGTATTAAAATATTATCATCATAGCGTATTAATCATATTGTCACGAGAAAAATTAGAAATGACAAACTTCAGAATGACACAGAAATTTATTTAAGACAAGAACATAAAATTTAGAAAATACTAGAGAGGCAATAAGGCAAGTTTGCAGAGTAGGAAATTATATAAAAATTGCTATTATGTTCATAAAATAAAATAAATATTTCGCGACAAAATGTATATATTTTTGAAGCGGTAGTTATGGACGCTCATGTAGTTTCCTTAGCTATATTCCCCCGCAATCCTTATCAAATAAACCTTATACTAGAAGACGGTGTCTGGATAGTTAACCGGTGAAAGCACCGCTGGGAAGGTCCGATTGATCACCCGGAACATATGCGATTTTTTTTTTACAACAAAAATCTTTATTAAGATTTTTTGGTCTTATACAGATTCTCCGAGTAGAATAGGGTATATACAGGAATATAACACTAATAGTAACAATACTCATCAATATTATTTGTATGTATCAAATAGGGGGCAATAAGAAAGAAAGTTAGGATCAGACATGACGTGGCCACGCAATAATATTTTAAACGAAGGCGATAAAAACGTGGTGATTTACTTTTATTGGTAAAATACAAGCTTTCAGGCAAGAATGCCCTTCCTCAGGTTAACCTGTTGTAACCAGTTGTAACCTGAGGAAGGGCATTCTTGCCTGAAAGCTTGTATTTTATCAATAAAATAAAATCACCACGTTTTTATCGCCTTCGTTCCAAGAAAGAAAGTGCTTGGTAAAAACATATATACAAGCAAACGAAAACAAGCAGTTCCTTTTCTTAAAGAACGATACTCAGTAGTATTGGCAGAAATTTATAGTAGTATAGCGAAAAATAAATAATACAACAATGTTTTTACATAATTATCAGGGATCTATACAGTTTTAGACATGGATGGATCAATGGTCTTATTGTTACTTAATTAGTTCATTCACCCCAGTTGTTCAGTAGAAGCCACTGGATTTATGAAGTTATATCGAATATTATTCGCTGCTTCATAAAATTTTAAATATTTAAAAGTAAAGCTTCGATCACCTCAGCGCAGTATTTAGCCAGTTGTACCTTTGTTTAGAGTTGGGGATTGGAGCATAAGGGAATCGCCCAACAATGTTTGTAAATAATTTTACGATTTTTTTGTTTTTTGTTTTTACGTAAAGTGAATTTAAGGTAGACAGAGGTTCCAGGGGAGTTGCACAAATTTTGCTTCACTCATCAAAAGTTTGTTTATCGCATCCAACCTTTGTGATCCCCCTTTGTTTTCCTTGATTAAGAGAATAACTTATTATCGTCATTTATTTTTTGCTTGAGTTAAAAAAAAAAAAAAATTGTGATAAGAATTTGTTCTCGTTTATCTATCCTAACTTTCCATGATTGATACCATGAGGATGTTCTGGTACATTAATTCTCTTTTTTTTTCAGCATTTTCTCTTTGAACTTTGTGCTATAGCTTATAATTCGTTCCTTTTTTTTTTTTCAAACTTCCCATGTTGAGAATATTCTCCAATACAGGAATGTATATTTATTTATCTCTTGTGTCTTTTCAATATAATACTTGAAGTATATTATGATCGGTCACATCATCCGATAAATTCATAAAGTATACCTCTCACGGATTTCACCACAGTCTCCTCATTCTATGAACCTAGGAAATAATGGATTTGTAAATTGTGTGAATTGTCTAAGACATGTCATCTCTGGTCGGTCCGAAAATCTTCAATTTATAAAATATGTTAGATTAATTAAGTATTTGTAGCTGTATTCCTTGTGATACATGTCGCGAAAATAAGGCCTATATAAAACGTCATCTCCAACTGACCACGTGTGGGTATGTGCAGCGAGTTCTCCCTGTGCTACCAAACCGGGCCGGAGACCTATCAGTCCTTGACTTCTGACTGGGACCTGGACGCCGCTCTTGACGCCTACGCAGATCCCCATCTGACCTTGTTGGTGCGGGAGCACGTGTGGGACGGTCCCTCCGGCTGGGACTTGGTGGTCCCGGCTGACTACGTGGTGCCCCCTGCCTGCCTCGCGCTGCTGGGCCCTGCTCCCCCCTCCCCGCCCCCGGCCGTATCCTGGCTGCGGCGCACGCTCAGCGTCGTGTTCGGCGGCCGAGGCACGCGGGATGAGAAGCCGCCCATGACGGAAGCCGAGTACTCCCTCTACGTCGACATCAACGGCAAGATGATCCGACCTAGGGATCTCTTCATCGCAGTATACCGCGGCGGCCTGAGCGGGCCAGGTCTCCGCCGGGAAGTCTGGCCACATCTCCTCAACGTCTACCCTGCAGGTTTCACTGCCACCCAACGAGCGGCCTATCTCCGCTCCAAGTGCGAAGCCTATCGAGGTCTTAGCAGACATACTGTTTCTGACACTATCCTTGAAATGGTACGAAAAGACGTCCTTCGCACTGATCGTCAGCATTCATTCTTTGCTGGTGAAGACAACGCTAATGTACAGGCATTACACCGCCTTCTAAGCACTTACGCAGTGCACCATCCACAGCTAGGTTACTGCCAAGGCATGAGCGACCTCGCTGCCCCTATCCTTGCAACCATGCAAGACGAAGCCGTATCCTACCTATGCTTCTGCGGCCTCATGCGACGCCTGAGCTCTAATTTCACCTCAGGGGGTAAGAACATGGCAACGATGTTCCAACACCTTGCCCTTCTGCTCCGCCATTACGACCCTCAGCTGTACTATTACCTGGAAGCCCAGGGAGCTCGCGATCTTCTCTTCTGCTACCGATGGCTCTTGCTAGAACTTAAGCGTGAGTTCCCATTCCAAGATGCGCTGCTGCTCCTGGAAGTGGTGTGGAGCTCAATCCCACCTGACCCTCCTCAATACGATCTTCCACTTGCTCAAGCGGAAGAAGACGAAGGTATCGACAGCTACAGCCTCTCCTCTCAAAGTGCTGCTAGTAGCAACTTTGACGACTCCAACCAATGGTCTTCACTGGATCATTCCCCAGAGGACAGTCCACTTCCAGAAGAGGAAGAAGAGGAGGAAAATACTCCTTTTCTTTCCCCGAAAACAAGCATCCCCCCTCCTGAAGAACTTGGTTGTGGCAATCCCTTCCTCCTGTTCGTATGTCTAGTGCTGTTAGTCCAGCATCGCAACTATCTCCTAGAGAACACCCTGGAGTTCAGCGATATCGGAATGTACTTCGACAAGTTGGTGAGGAGGCACGATGCCAAGAAGGCCTTGCTCCAAGCAAGGGCACTCTTCGAGGAATATCTATTAACCGGCACCTTGGAGCCCATCTCTTAAATCCTTATCCCCTTCTTCGGCAGTCCCTACTTGATCTTCTTACGTAGCGACGTACAAACTGGCTGTGATATTTATCTTCTTTCTCTCTTCTGCGCTGTGCATCTGTGGCAAATAATTCATGTATATAGTAACCCATCTAAACACTATATTTTCCAAGTGGAGCTCAACTACGGTACATATACTGATGGAATACTTTGTTCGTAAAGTATATATATATATGTTATCTATAGATATATTATAACTTGACAGGTGTTATATTTTCCTATATATACATATATACGTTGTGTGGTACCCACCCACTATGACAAAGTGTGTTAGCTCTCCCTGTAGATACGTGTACATAGAGCATGCTGTGTAGAAACCTCATGATGTAGACACGGATGAATGTCTATATATTTAATGTGAATAAACGTGATATATGTCAAAGGTTCCTCGAGATGGCTCTCTTGTTCATTTTATCTTACATAGGTAACGCATAAAACTCTCACTAAAATAGGCTACTATGAATATTATTGTATTTGATGAATATCATATCCTATATAAGAGCTCCATTGATAAAATTAAATTGGTAGTATCTCTCTGTGTTCATTTTATGTTTGAAATAGCGCTATATAGAACTTACCTGAAGGAGATTTGATGTGGTGGATCATCAGTAGCGCAAACCTTCCCAGTGGTTTCTCAGCTTGATTTCTAGACCTATCTACTATCACACACAGGCCACAAAAAATAAATGCATAATCTATAAACACTCTAGAAAACTTTCAGAAAATTTGCATGCTCAATAAGAACATCAAAGCATGTAAATGATCAATTTTCTGAAACCATAACTAGAATATAGGTGAATAAAAAATAGCTTTGTTTATTCATGAAAGGGTATTTAAATACCCTTCTTGTAATTATCTTGTTATAAGATTATCTGTATGTAGAATGCAAAGGCATAAAAAGGGCGTCATAGAAACAAATTCCTGATTTTATGAGAGGTAGAATCATAGACCTCAGAGAATGTGGATCGACTAGAGAAATTACTATGAAAGTAGGTGCTGCAATCAAAGCACTGTTGTAAGGATTTGGTCTCAGAGGTAAAGACGTTCAAAAGTGACTGACTCAGGTAGGCCGTAATAAAAGAATGAGAGGATAGGAGGATCCGAAAGATGGTTGTAGCAGACAGGACAACAACTGTACCAATGTTTCAAGCAGCTCTACATGTACATAATGAATCTGGACCATCGCTGTACACCATTAATAACCGTCTTATCGAAGCAGGACTCAGTAGTCGCCGGCCTTATTAAGAAATCCACTCTTTTCCAGACACAGAAAGCGACGGGCTCAGCTGGTGTGACGAGAGACGTCTTTGGGCTCAAGAATGGCATTCTCTCATTTTTTTCTAATGAAGGTTTAAGGGTTCATGACGGCAGGATTCATGTTAGATGTAGGCCCCAAGAAAGATCTCACCAGGACTGTATTGTATTATATATACAATAGAAAGCCATACAGCAAGAACCCTTGGCTTCATGATGTGGGGTGATATTAGCTATGAAAGTAGGACCTCTTCAGTCTTTATTCAGGGCACAATGATTGCTCAGCTATATATTTCAGATGTGTTTAAATTTGTTGTTTTACAAATTTCTGAGCACACTGATAATGCCATTTTCCAACAAGATAATGCCCGACAATATAGATCAACATCTCCCGAGCCTTTCTTCAAAATGTTGACATCCTTCACAGGCCTACATGTTCCCCAGATCTTTCCCCATTTGAGCATTATGGGAGATGATGGAGAGAATAATTTGGCAATCTTCACAGCTAAGTAATCTCCAACATCTTTGTAAAAAAAAATGAAATGACTTGGTCAGGCATCCCACAAGAAGCCATGATTGTATACGTGCCAAAGAATAGCAAACCAAATATTGATAAAATCTGTGTATCTCAATAAATTCACACAACCTTTTTTCAATAATTACAATCAATTATTTTTAACATTGCCATTATATAGCTCGCCAAGTTTGATAAAATTTACATAAATATTTCTAGGTGATTTAATTTTTGTATGGCCAGTGTATTAGGGTTTTCGGTTTATATATACTGTGCAGTCATTAATTAAATAATAAGTTGTAAAAATCATTTTCTTGTTGTGAAGTTTCCTATAGAAAGAATCCCCCAACTGCCCCTTTATCTAGGGAATTCTGAAATCCTGGCTTCTATTTATGTACAAGGTTTTCTAAAATATATGCAAATAATTGACGCTTATATTTCAGATAATCGTGTACATACACTGCGTGACATTGAAAATGGAACACCAAGAAATAGTGGCCAGAAAATTATGCAAATTTCAGGGTAGACGCGCCTAACCGAGTTATGCAAATGATGTAAAATGCGCAGCTCTCGTGCGCACATGGAGTAAGATATAAGGGAAGGAACTTGCAGAAAGGACAGTGTTCGTGTCGTTATTTCTTCAAGGAAAATCATTGTATAAATTTTGTTCTTGTGTCAAAAGACACGTGTAATAACAGAGAATGCCAGGTCATCGTAAACGGAGGCAGTTCAAGCAGACAGACGCTTTTACGAGGGGCATGGTGATCGGACTGAAAAGGGCAGGTTGGTCCATACGTCAAATCGCAGCTGATACACACCTTGGTGCGTCCACGGTGCACCGACTGTGGAGAAGATGGTTGGAACAAGGAAATGTGGCAATTAATAGGAATGTCGGTGCAACCAAAGTGACGTCAGCACGTGTGGATCGGCGTATCCTTCGACAAGCAGTGGCGGCCCCACAAGCCACTTGTACCGCCATCCTGCAACATGTGCAAGACACCCTAGATCAGTGATTCTCAACCTTTTTTTTGTTGCGGCACTATTTTAAAGATTTGAAAATTTGGCGGCACAATTTTAGAATTTCGCGGCACACTTTTGCTAAATTGAATGCAAGAAAATTCAAATTATGTATCAATATTTCTATGCAAAATATAAGTAATATACATCTCTAACATTCAATTTGATAATTTCGTTATTTTAAAAAGTAAAAAAAAGAAAAAGAAAACAAGAAAAACCAATACAAACGTGAACATAATCATATGACTAAAATTCGGCGGCACATTTTTAGAATTTCGCGGCACACAAAATTACCGCGGCACAGTGGTTGAGAATCACTGCCCTAGATCATTCCATCACGACCAGAACCATTTCCCGTCGATTGGTTGCTAATGGCTTGCACTCATGCCGTCCGCTAAGAAGACTGCCATTGACCCCACCGAATAGGCGCCAACGTTTGGAATGGTGCCGGGCTAGATCGACGTGGATGACGGAATGGCACAGGATCGTGTTCTCAGATGAGTCGCGTTTCTGCTTGTCCAGTGATAGTGTTGGACACCTGCCAGCGCTGCCACTCAAGTATAACACGTGACCGGAAGGATGACGTCGGCCCCCCCCTCCTCTCCAACTGACTGTATATGTTTAGCCTGACAACGCTGTTGCTTGTTTACCGGAGGATGTAACCTCTTTGTTTCCTCTCTTTCCTTTTTAATCTTTATATCACCTATGCTTTAATAAATTAGTTAGTGCAAGGCTCTTGTCCTAAGTGTAACCAAGTACCTTGTCTACACCCCTACAAGAAAAGATTATGAGACTGATTGGAGCTGCCTGAAGCATTGAACGGTAAGCCTATTCTTTTGTTCTCTCTCCCCCCCTTCAGTGGTTGCCATCTTATAATGGAAGCTAACGAAAGTTTAACGAAAATTACCAAGCTAAATGGATTAAACTATTCTTCATGGAGCTTCCAAATTAAGCTCATTCTGATGGACAATGACTTATGGTCAATTGTTGACCCAGGCGAAGTCAAACCCGAGGGAGGGGATGTTGGTCTAATCAACAAATTTAATACGAGGCAGAATAAGGCTTTAGCAAAGATATGTCTCTCTATTGGTGAGGAGCAGCAGAACCATATCAGACATCTAAATTCCCCCAAAGAAGTTTGGGATGAATTACAAAGACTTTATGCACCCAGGGATAGCAAACACAGAATTCTCCAACTGCGTCGAAAGTTGTACTCCCAGAAATTCTGTCAACATGCGAACATGAATGCCTATTTGGGAAGCATAAATCTAATAGTGAGTGAACTCACAGGTGTAGGGGATAAAATTAAAGACGGTGATCTAAGCATGCTAATTCTTTGTGGAATGCCCGAGGACTGGGATAATGTTATATCAACAATGTGTAACTTACCAGAGTCAGAGTTCACCAGTGCCAACATCAGACGTAAATTATTAGCTGAGGCAGAGCGCCGGTATGCTACAACAAATGAAGGGATGGGTGCACTGTCAGTCAGGAACTCTAACAAGAAACAATTCCCTCATGAACATCAAGGTTCTAAAACTGTTAGAAAATGTTTCGGATGTGGGAAAACAGGGCATATTGCACGCGACTGTTTCAAACTGAAAAAGAATAACGGTAAACAACAGGAAAAGGGAGCGATACATCAACATCACGAAGCAAAGAACTTGAATGTTATGTATAATGCAGCAGTTGTATCAGAAGAGGATACGTGGGTAATTGACTCAGGTGCCACGCAACATATGACTCCGAACAGAAGGTATTTTTCCACGTTGAATGACGAGAATGTAGGACAAGTGACCACCATTGATGGTACATCACATTCAAACATAGGAAGAGGTAATGCTCAAGTAGATCTGATCAACAATTCTGGACAACTTAGAAGCATAGTTGCTCAGAATGCAATGTTCGTACCTGGGATCAGACATGGTGTACTCTCTGTTCTACAAATTGTGGAAAATGGTCATGAGGTTATCTTCGACAAGAAGGGATGTCATATCTACGACAATGATCATAACTTGATGATCAGAGCAGAGAAGAGAGGAAGGCTCTATCTCGTCAGGACTGCTCCGTCCAGATTTCCAGAATCAGGAGAATGTTCAAATTCCATTGCTCAAACCAACAATTTTCGTAAATTCCCACTAAATTTATGGCATCAGAGACTCATGCATATCAACTATGACACCATAGTAGACATGATGAAAAGAGAAGTTGTCATTGGTTTGAACTGTCAGGCTGGAAAACCTGATAAGTGCTCTGATTGTATGATTGGAAAATTGACAAAAAGACCTTTCCTGAATTTGAGATCTACCAAGGAAACTCAGACACTAGCCCTTGTTCACTGTGATCTAATGGGACCGTTCAACATTGAGAGCTGGGGTGGATCAAGATTTGTCTTGACCATCATTGATGACGCATCAAGATATACAAGGGTATATTTCCTCAAAAGGAAGGGCGATACTCTAGAAAAATTCAAGGAATGGATGAAAGAAGCTGAAAATCAGACGGGATTTTCTCTCAAGAGGATCCGTACTGATAACGGACTAGAGTTCTGTTCATCTCCTTGGGATATTTTCACGAAGGCCCATGGTATAGTACATGAACGCACCATGGTCTACACACCTGAACAGAATGGTGTCGCCGAACGCATGAATAGGACTTTGCTGAACTTAGTGAGGAGTACTGTGAACAGTTGCAATCTGCCAACCGCCTCTTGGGCAGAGCTCACCAACACAGCAGCATACTTGAGAAATCGTGTTACAAACAGACACAATGAAGAGAAAACGCATTTTGAATTGTGGTTTGGAAAAAGACCTGCTCTGCAACATCTGAGAGCAATCGGCTGCGAAACCTTTGTTCATGTTCCAAAACAAAGAAGGAATTCGAAGCTTCAGCCAAGAGCCACTAAAGGAATTCTCGTGGGTTATTCTCTACAGGGACGAGGTTGGAGAATCTGGATTCCTGAAAAACGCCAAGTGGTGGAATCTAGAAATTGTGTATTCAAAGAAGAAATCCTCTATAAACAGCCCAAAAGAGAAAGGGATACTCTACCATCTGTCCATTTCTCCTCGAAAGAGGCCTCCTTTCAAGAAGAAAGTAATGCAGATCAACCAGTAGACCGAGAAACTGAAGAACTGATTGGAACTACAGGTGGAATAGATCAGCTATCTGAGACTCTCCCAGAGAACCTGAGAAGCCATCCTATGACACTCCGAAGTCATGGAAAGACGGCAGAATCTCCGGAAGAGGATAATAGTGGTGGACAGATAAATGCCACAAGTGCAGAGGACAATAACCCCACTTATGAAGAAGCCATGAACAGCCCTGAGGTAGTTAATTGGATAGAAGCCATTGAAGAAGAAAGGGAATCGCTCGAAAGACATGATGTATGGCAACTGCAGGAATTGCCGAAAGGTATCAAACCTTTAAAATGTAGATGGGTACTAAATAAGAAAATCAATGCAGTGGATGGTACCACTAGATACAAAGCACGTCTAGTCGCCAAAGGCTTCACTCAACGTAGAGGAATTGACTACAACGAAGTCTATACTCCTGTTTCCAGTTTTGAAACTATAAGGCTATTAACGGCGATAGCAACAGAAAAGGACTGGTTCATTGACCAATTCGACGTGAAGAGTGCTTATCTTCATGGGACACTCAATGAGACTATTTACATGGAACAACCTGAATGCTTCAAGAAACCAGGAGAAGAAAACTTGTTCTGCAAGCTTAAGAAATCAATCTATGGATTAAAACAGAGCGGAAGATGCTGGAATAAATTCTTAAACAAACAACTTCACGAAATAGGATTCCAACGTAACCCAATTGATCCGAGCATCTACGAAGTTGAACTTGAAGAAGGAAGGATCATTCTCTCAATCTATGTGGATGACATCTTTGCCATTTCAGAGAATCAAGCAGCGAGAAACAAATGCAGAGAACTCTTAAATTCCAGTTTTGAAGTGAAGTATCTAGGACCAATTTCTCATATGCTTGGAGTATCCTTCAAGAAGTCAGAAGATGGAAGTATGACTCTTTCTCAAAGTAACTACATAGAAGAACTGCTTCAACGTTTCAGACTACAGGATGCAAAAGGTGTCTCGACTCCAATGGAAACCAATCTTGACCTGAGTGTAAGGAAAAATGGAAATTCCAATGAGCGGTTTCCATACCGTGAACTGATCGGAGGACTGTCATACCTTTCTCAGCGAACCAGGCCCGACCTCGCCTACGCAGTCGGGATCCTATCCAGATACTGTGATAACTACACAAGAGAACACTGGGAAGCTGGGAAACGCGTGCTGCGTTATCTGAAGAGCACCAAGGACTTTGGCATAACTTACAGATCCACTGGCAAATCTTTGATTGCCTTTTCGGATGCAAGTTGGGCCTCAGACATTGTAGACCGAAAAGGAGTATCTGGACATCTCATCATTTTAGCTGGAGCACCAATAATTTGGAGAAGCACCAAACAAACAGTTACCGCTTTGAGTACTATGGAATCGGAATACATTGCTCTGTCATCAGCTGTGAAGGACATCACATGGGTACGGAATCTGATGGAACAGCTGAAAATGTCAAGTTTGATTTGTGGAGAAACAAAAGTATTCTGCGACAACCAAGCTGCAATTTCCCATGCGGAAAATTACATCGACAAATCGAAAACTAGACATTTTGCCGTAAAGTACCATTTTGTTCGAGAAAAGATCTCAGAAGAAGCAATCGAACTTTTCTACACTCCGAGTGCTGAGAACCCTGCTGACTTCCTTACCAAGCCTCTTGCTAGAAGCCAGCATGAAAAGTACTGTAGAGCGCTGATGGACTATCGGAATAAACGTCCAGCGGAAGTTTTTCCGGGAGGGGATATGTTGGACACCTGCCAGCGCTGCCACTCAAGTATAACACGTGACAACGCTGTTGCTTGTTTACCGGAGGATGTAACCTCTTTGTTTCCTCTCTTTCCTTTTTAATCTTTATATCACCTATGCTTTAATAAATTAGTTAGTGCAAGGCTCTTGTCCTAAGTGTAACCAAGTACCTTGTCTACACCCCTACAAGAGATAGTCGCCGTGTACGCGTGTGGCGTCGACGTGGAGAAAGGTCCAATCCGGCAGCAATTGTGGAACGCCCCACCGTGCGACAACGTGGAATCATGGTTTGGGGAGCAATCGCGTATGATTCCAGGTCACCTTTACTTCGTATTCAGGGCACTATGACAACCCAACGATACGTTGATGATGTGCTGCGACCGGTGACACTCCCCTACCTTCAGGGGGTACCCAATGCCCTTTATCAGCAGGATAACGCCCGACCGCACACTGCTCGCATTAGCCAACAAGCTCTGCAAGATGTACAGATGCTTCCCTGGCCACCGTACTCTCCTGATCTCTCACAAATCGAGCACGTCTGGGACATCATTGGACGCCGTTTGCATGCCTTGCCACAGCCGCGTTCAGAAGACGAACTGTGGCAAATGGTTGAGAGGGAATGGAGAGCCATCCCTCAGGACGCCATCCGTACTCTGATTGACTCTCTACCTAGACGTGTTGCTGCGTGCATCGCCGTCCGCGGTGGTCCTACTTGCTACTAAGCCGACGCCGTTCTCGCTCTGTATTATGACTATCATTTTGAAATAAAGATCACTTATTGTTCGTCCCTGTCTCTCTCTGTCTGCCGAGTTTCATCACTTTCTGGCCACTATTTCTTGGTGTTCCATTTTCAATGTCACGCAGTGTATAAATAGAAACTGACACTTTTTTTACAATTTTATTAACATCATGAAACGCGATATCCCAAACTCAGGGATATTTGCGTCGATACCTCTCTCTACATCACAACAAATCGGCTATATACAATCCTGTTCAATTAGACTTCATAAAACAATCCCCTTAGTGCCATCAAGTCTCCGGTCAACAATAAATGAGTTGAACTATTATTTTGGTGGTATCAATTTATTATTTCTAAATGTGTGGTGAGTGATGTTGAGAGCAGTCTGGAGATTTAACAATGAAAACCGCTTAGAGGGTTTACTACTGTCATTTTTCTCATTGCAGTAAGGTCTGTAGAATTATTCTCCCATGTATGTGTTGTTAATTAATCGAATAAATAAGAAAGAACAGTGCACAAGACTCGATATGATATTCACCACAAGGTAACATTTCACACTGAGGATTTGTACTTTTGGAAATATAGTTTTTTAGCAATCGAAGACATGGATGTTAAGGCAACAATTGCATGCATCCTACCATCAGTTTTCTAAAATAACAAATGCTCTAAGAAAATAAACTCTAGAAAAATCTTTTAGTAGGCTTGAAAAATATCATAAAAATAGCCCTAGTAACATCTTTATTCTCGAAAGATTGTCAAAAGCCCTAGCAAGATTTTTCAATGGGCTAGTGATATATCTTGAAAAAAAAAGGCTCTAAAGAGATTTTTAAATGTAATATAAGATGCAACACCCCTCCACAATTAAGCTGTAAATTGGGCGACAGGCATCGCTGACCAACCAATCAAAAAGCACAGAAGCCCACATATTTGTGACAAACACAGAGTAGCCAATAGATTTCCGTATTAGAGAAAGGTCTGCAGAGATAATTTGTGATGATATATCATGAAAGAAACATAAATTCTCAACATAATTGCAAATTTTATCATTAGATGACATTTTAAATATAATTATATTGCTAATAACACATGACTATATTCGAAATAGAACATTTCTGTCAAAAAGGTATTGTTTGTAAATGTGATTTGTTTATGGTAAAATAAAATGTGAATTTTTGAGTGAATGAAAAAAAAAATCTCAAAAAAAATCCCTAGTTTATTTTTTAGCAAAATTTATATAAGAGACCATCTCATATATTTTGGAAAACATGGTATCATAATTTAAGCAAATTCCCATTTCAACTAAATTGATATTTTCAGAGGAAGAGCGGGAGAGTCAAATCTCCAGCTGATAAGTTGATAGCATTTATCCCCGTGTCGCAACGGAGTTACAGAAATAGCTGGCTAGAACACACACTTCACTGATAGGAATATAACACTCCCGGGGATATAACTGACAAACCTTCAATCAACCTGGTTCAAATCACATTAATAGGTATCGCTCAGCAAGAGCAACCTAGTTCATGATAATTGAACAATGAATAATATGTAGAGGTTATTCACATATTAAACAAATTTTAACGCGGGATTCAATCCCGGTTCATGACTGTCGGGAACCGAGGGTGTTACCCACTCGTTCACCGACTTTTGTTTGTCCTTCAATCAACTCAAGAACTGAAACTTATAATCAGCTTTATCAATTCACAACAATGGTTTCCAGTATACATTTCCTTTGTAGTTGGTTTTCAAGCATGCTCGCTTTATACCTAAAAGTAAATCCTTTTGCAAACAGTTTCTTTTACTAACTTTAACTGCGAACTTTCGAGCTCTCGTTTTCAACGGGGGAAAAATACAAAAATACTCGATTTTACGGGACTCTTAGCCGTCTCCATATTATCATCCAAAGTGGTGATTACAGGTTTTTGAATATTTCCAATGTAAGTCCACGTGTCTTACAACTGTACCTAGAGAGGCATCTCTCCCTTTAATTATGCCTCAGAACGATGTATTATGTTCATCGCCCTAGTAAAAAAACTTTACTAGTGGTGATACAAAATGAAACCACAATACCATTTTTGACAAATTCAGGCAAAAAGTCAACCTGTATACCATGGTTTCGGTCTATGGCCCTCTTCACTATAGGGGTAGCTTCGATTTCATAACATATTATAAGAGGGATTACGAAATCGGTCGAATTTATCAAAAAGGTGTTTATGTTGATGAAGTAACAAGGGCCGATTTTCAGGATGAAATACAACGTAAAGTTGCGAGAAGAAGATATACATGTACCTAGAGGGGAACCTCTCCCTTTAGCTATCAGGAGTAAATGGTCCCATATCCGAGCCATTCAAACCTATCATATAAATTCCCTGGACAACCTCAGATAAAAAAGAGAATGTACACATTAACTGTAGAGTTCGACCTCGACAGTATCTACATGCGGAGACAATATCCTTGAGAGATTACAGGTGTGTGTTTCTCAACTGACTGCCGAGAATTATCAGCCTCTGGTCCGAGATTACATCGTAATCTTGTTGCGATAAGCCGGCGGATAGAGAAAACCCTTCCAGTACAGTCTTAGATAACACCGCCCTGGGGTTAAAACAAAATACAGTGTGAAAAAAATAGTACAAAAGTAAAATTGTACTGGATCAGGTGGATAAATCTCCTAATCGCAACGAAAAGTTGCTGACGACTAGCTCCATCTGTCGGAATAAATATCAACTAGTCGTTGATTTTTTAATTATCCCAGAATGGTATTCTACGTATTCCATACGTAATATATGCATATAATATACTAGACGGGTGACCCGGGCTTCGCCACGGGATTGACCCGTGTGCATATCTACCCGAGTGATATATATTTAGATAAGATTTTTTTAATAATTGTTTGTTATTAGCATTATCAATTTGTTTGCATCAGCATAATTTAATCTAATCTTTGATAGAGGGCGCTGTTCGTGAGCTAAGTAGAATAATTTGAATATATAGTTTTAATAATTGATTTATATATTTTTAAAAATAGCCTATCGTCTTCCCCGTATTTTTTTACATATGTATGGAAATTTTGGTTTGAATTAGTGAACTACTGCGAATTTGTATACCGGACATACAAACAAACAAACATACAAACATTGATTTTTATATATATAGAAGATTATATAAAAAAACAAAGGCCAGAACAAAAATTAATAAAAATACGAAAGCCATTTTTTACATACAGTAACGCTAATTTTGTAAAGTTTTATTTTAAATTGCATTGTGTGCACTTACCGTAACTTAGTAATATAAATTTCTCTCTCAATACTTTTGTGAAAAAAGCGACACTCGTATAAAAAGATATTTTAAAAAAAGTACGCAAGCAACTTGAGAAGAAATGCAGAACGCTCATTGGTCGCTTAATTGGCCTCGTGTTGTTACTTCGCCTCGTACTTACTCCGCGTAAAAAAAAAGTTCTTCAAATGAAAAAAAGAAATAGCCAAAAATACCAATCAAAATGTAGCCGAAAATTTTCCTCAGGTTTATAAAAAGCGACATGCAAAATTTGGTACCAATTGGTTCAGTAGTTTTTGAGTTTATCGCGAAACAGACAGACATTGACTTTTATATATCGAGAGATGTATGTAATGTATGTATCTTTTGTTGGTATGCAATGTATGTAAATATGCATGTTTATAATGTAGGTATGTATGTAACGTAAGTATGTAATGTATGAATATAGTGTATGTATGTAAGGTAAGTAGGTAATGTATGTATAGGATAGGATTGCACGATTAGGAGATGCCTTTTTTTTTTCTTGAATTGCAGTGTGCTGAACATACTGAAGCCATTACGTTAAAATGATTCTAATATTAATCTTTCTTATTTATTAGATATATACAAATGTCTACATTCTCAAAAGACAAAAAAAAAATAAATATAGTCATTCCCTCCATTGATTCTTTGACTTTCATGGGAGTTAATAGTATACTGTTGTTTTGGCCTTAGTGAAATGAAGAAGTCTTGAGAATCTCAGTAAAATGAATGGAAATGGAACGGTGGGAAGAGAAGAATTTGACAGGTATGTGGAAAAAAAATAGAAAGACGAATGATGCCACTGGAGAATTCGCTCAAGAAAAGAGAAACAGGAAAATACAGTTTGAGGTAAAAGGCGATCCACTGAATATAATTATATAAAAAAGGGCTTACCCGGATCTCTAAAAGAACTTTTTCCCCCCTAAATATTTCGAGGATTTGCTTCCTCTTTATCAATTTATTGCACAAAATATCAAAAGTGATTTACAAATTCTAAAATAAATTGATAAAGAGGGAGAAATGTCTCGAATTATTTGAAATATAATGTTTTTCTTTCACACATCCAGGTACGCCCTTCTTTTCTCTATCTCTTCTCTCTATATATAAAAGTCAACGTATATGTGAAGAGATGTCGGGTAATCGTTTCACAAAACACTGATGCGAAATTCGGTAGAAGAATTCGCAGTGATGATTCTTTGTGGGCTGTTGCAAGGATTTAAATAAGATCACTAAATAGCAGAAAGGAGAGGGTAAAAGTCTCCTTCTAACTAACTTTATTTAATACATCTTAAGAGGACAGAGGAAAACACCCAACTGGTCGGTAGCAGACCAGGCCGTGTTCAAGTCCTTTGTTGGCGGCTGGCGCCGCTGGGGCTTGTTTGTTTACAGTCGTCACCCGAGCCGTCCGGACGGCGTCCGGAATAATGGATCTCCATTATTCCACAGTATATATGTTTGTCGTCTATGCACATCCTCAATACGTAACAAATCTGGCTGAAATTTAACAGTATATAGAGTTGAATCTGGAAAAACTTATAGTCAAATTTTCAGGAGGGGTCTCTAAATCTATCTCGAATATTCTTGAATTTATTTACAAAATTTTCAATTTCACTCGCAACCAGCGCCCCGCTGCGGTTACTGAGATAGGTTTCGGTTTTGGTAGGAAGCCTGCTGCACCTTCATGATAAAAGGATTTAGTAATACAAATTTCAAATATTGTTGTAAAACTTTATAATTTTTAAATTTTATGGTAACATCTTCAAGTTTACTAAAATTAGTTTATGTACAAGGTTTAAAAGTTTACTATCGATTGTTTAGAAGATTTTAAATGTATGCTATTTATAATTTTATTGTCAAATTCGAAACTATTACTATATTTTAGAATGCTTGACATTAAATTTTTGTGTGTATTATATACCATAAAGTGTTTTAGTTCAAGCATTATTCGTAGGGAAAGCATTCATTTGGGGAGATCCCGGGTGAAGCCTAGTCATAATTTATAATTACAACGAATAGTATTTGAATAAAAAAAAACAACATATTTTTTTTATACATACGAACTCGAGAAAAATGATATCTCGGATAAAACCCGAGCGTTGCCGGCTAGTATATATATAACTAGCTGAATGACCCGGGCAACGCCCGGATTTTCCCCGATTAAATGTTTTTATTCAAATGCTATTCGTTACAATTATAAATTGGCGCCGTGGATGGCACTCATGTGAAACGTCCCGCTCCAAACTTTGTGTGTTTTTAAAATATAAAAATAAAAATGTAAATTTTCACAACGATATTTGAAAATTATATTATTTTGATTTTCAAATACTAATCGTTACAATTATAAATTGGCGCCGTGGATGTCACTCTTGTGAAACGTACCGCTCTAAACTTTGTGTCTGAGAAGCGATATTCTTATAGAGAGATGATCTGGCTTTGTGTCTTCTGCTCGAATGAATGTTTACGAACGGAAAAATATGTCCAGGGTATGTTTTTTCGTTTAAGAGAAACATTCGCGGTATAATTGCAATTTTCGCTTTACAATCATAAGCCGCCTTATATTGTATTTTAAATTACTTCATATAATATTTACGAACGGAAAAATATGTCCAAGGTAGCCTAGTGGACATGGCATCTGCCCGGTAAGCGGAACACTGTGGGTTCGATTCCCATCCCTGGACACTTTTATTTTTTCCGTTTATCATTACTCTTCACAATTCATCCTATCATACTTCATCCTTAAAGTTAGAAATAATCGCTATTTTTCTTTAAAATAAATTATGATTTTTCGTTTAAAAGAAACATTCGCGGTATATTTAGAAAGAGGGAATCATATATCGCCGCAACTCTTTTTTATTAACGCGATTAAGGAAGCTTTCGGGCAAGCCCTTCTTCAGCTAACTATAGTGTACAAACAAGGAGAGAAGGGCTTGCCCGAAAGCTTCCTTAATCGCGTTAATAAAAAAGAGTTGCGGCGATATATGATTCCCTCTTTCTAAATTGTCGAAATCCGCAAACCGTTTACCATGAATTCGCGGTATAATTGCAATTTTCGCTTTACAATCATAAGCCGCGTTATATTGTATTTTAAATTACTTTATATAATATTTACGAACGGAAAAATATGTCCAGGGTAGCCTAGTGGACATGGCATCTGCCCGGTAAGCGGAACACTGTGGGTTCGATTCACATCCCTGGACACTTTTATTTTCCGTTTATCATTACTCTTCACAATTCATCCTATCATACTCCATCCTTAAAGTTAGAAATAATCGCTATTTCTCTTTAAAATAAATTATGATTTTTCGTTTAAAAGAAACATTCGCGGTATAATTGCGAATGCTTTTCTGTTAGAATTTTGTTCCTGCATACTAAAAATGAACTGGCTTCCCCTGTGGTCTCTGTTTTTTGGAATTTTTCCCGATATAATTTTGTATCTGATAATCAAACAGGATACAAAAATATTGTCATCATCATTTTCTGACTAAAAACAACTATTTTTGACCAGAGCCTGTCAATTTTAATTTTTCTTAGCTAAAAACCCGATAAATATATCTTCCAGATTTTTGTCTATGTCCTGTTAAAACACGTTTTACATGTACATTAGGTCAGCTGATATTACCTCCCATCTTCACCGCTAGAGGCGCTGCTTGCGAGCGAAAGGACAAATTTGCAAATAATTCGAAGAATATTCGGGATAAAGACCTGAAATTTTCACTATACGTTTTTCCAGATTCTACTAATATATACTGTTAAAATTTCAGTCAGATTAGTTGCGTATTGTGGACTT